>CM054163.1:25425122-25435122 GCA_028751875.1 Rapana venosa
GTGTGTGTGTGTGTGTGTGTGTGCGTGTGCGTGTGTGTGTGTGTGAGAGGGGAAAAAGGAGAGGTGGAGAGAAAAGAGTAAAAAGAGAGACGGGACGGACAGAGGAGTAACGGGTTTCCCCTTACTCTGACAATAGATCGATGATAGTGCGAAAATGAGGGACGATTAGGTGATGGGTGGCGGTGGTGATGGTGGTGGTGGTGGCAATTAGTGTGTGTGTGTGGTGTGTGTGTGTGGTGTGGCGTGTGCGTGTGTGAGAGAGAGAGCGACAGCGATAGACAGAGAGAGTACAGGTTCCCTTACTCTGACAACAGATCGATGATAGTGACGAGAATGATGACGATTATGGTGATGGGTGGTGGTGGTGGTGGTCATGGTGGTGGTGGCGATAGTGTGTGTTTGTGTGATCTAAAATTTCTTTTTCTTTACTCTATTGTTTTATATCGAGGATAATGGAATAAGCACTTATGTGCTTTTTTTTTTACATCCAGTCCCCGTGTGTATGCAGTTTTGTGAATTCTCTCATCTGTTCCCACCGGCACACAATGGCACAAAAGGATAATTAATAAGCACACACACAAACACCACAAAATTACACACACACTACCACCACACACACACACCCACACACGCACACACACACATACACACACACACACCACACACACACACACACACACTTTACACACACACACACGCACACACTACACCACACACTACACACACACACACCCCAAACACCAACACACACACACACCCCCCACACACTCACACACACCGAACAACACACACTTTTCTGTTTTCTTCTAAAAACCAAACAAAACACACAAAAAATCCACCTACCCTATCCCTAACATACACTCTCGAGCGAGTGGAGTCAGCACTGTCGCGGTCCACTTCATTCCCGCCAAAGAAGGCAGCAGGAGTGTGGTAGAAGTTCTTGCTGTTGCTTCCGTTCATAGCTTTGGCCTCTGTGGTTCCATCCTTGCCCCCCGCCTTCACCGTCTTCCCCAGCTCAGAGCTCTCATGCCCCTTGTACTCAATGTCGTACGGATTCCATTTCAGAAGAGGAGTCAGGTACACGACTTCTAACGGGATGGCATAAGAGACTCTCTGGGTGTAGGTCCGGCACTTATCCTGCTTGAACTCGTAGTGGTTTTTGCAGAAAAGCATCGACACGGGGGCGATTTCGGGCTGGGAGTTTTGAGCCACGAAGAGATCTGGTCTGGAAGCCTCTGTTGATGTGGGGTTTCCCCCCATGGCGTCTTTCTCAGCTACGCTGTAGGGCCCCGGTGGTAGAAGGCGGTTGTTGAGCGTGTCTCCGTTCTTCACGTGCTTCTTCACCTCCCCGAAGAGGTCGTCGGTCAGGTTGCCCACGTAGTTGTCCTTGCCTGGGATCTGGTACATGAGGTCGTCCAGAAGAGTCCAGCTAGAGGGGAGGGGGGGGTGGGGGGAAGAAGAGGTCGTGGTCAGTTTTGGAGTGTGTGGGGTGGGGGGGGGGGGGAGGGGGGGTGTGTTGTTGTTGGGTTTTTTTTTTTTTACATGCCTTATGGTGGGGTGGTGTTTATTGTTGTTGTTATTATTAATGTTTTTCGTTGTTGTGTTGTTTGGGGCCTGTTGAAAATTTCACTTTCATTTCATTTATTTCATTAATACCACTTAAAGTCACGAGATTTCTCTGCGTGAAATTTGGGCGAGCGCATCTCCACAAGAGCAGCGCCACCCTTTTTTGTTTGTTTGTCTGCAACTGTATTTGTTTCCCTATCAGAGTGGCTTTTTTTCTAAGAGTTTTGCCAGGGACAACTCTCTTGTTGCCGTGGGTTCTTTTATACGTGCGCTGAATAATTTTGTGTAACACACGGGACCTCGGGTTTATCGTCTCATCCGAAAGACTAGCGCCCAGACCACCACTCATTGTCTAATGGATGGGGGGAAAGTTACGGGCCCAGACGGGATTTGTGCCACGGCACACTTCCGACCCAGACTTTTCGCTTTCTAGACAGGCGCGTTACCTCTAGACCACCGATCCACTGGAAAATGGGAAATAACAGTAGGTGTGTTAAAGAACGTAGGACATCGAATAAGTTCAAGGGATTTTTGGTGTTGTTGTTTGTTTTTGTTGTTTGTTTGTTGTTGGGGTTTTGGGGTTTTTTGGCTACTTGTGCGTTCCCCAGAATAACACTCTCGGGTTCACCCAGAACAACTACGCATTCTGACTCCCTCATCCCACCTGGCAGTCACTATCAGATCGTAGGTACACACTGGATGAGAAGTTTGCCTGTATCATCTTCACCATGTAGACAGCCATAGTCCGACTTCGGGAGATTTATGTTTTATTTTCCATTAAAAGGAGAGTGCAGGTGGTTATGCTAAGAGCTTTGTCATGGCTGCAGACAGTCTCAACACAACATTTCACAATATACTAACATGTCAATGTATCAGGCCTTGGCGCTTGACTGACATCAATGGTGGACACAGCTTTTGGCCTGGGCCAAATTTTCCCAAGAGTTTCTCCGTGGTTCTTTCTTTTTGGTTTTAAACACCGAAAGTGTTTAAACATCCATAATGGCTTTAAACATCCATAATGGCTTTAAACATCCATAATGGCTTTAAACATCCATAATGGCTTTAAACATCCATAGTGACTTTACACATCCATAATGGCTTTACACATCCATAGTGGCTTTAAACATTTATAGTGACTTTAAACATCCATAATGGCTTTAAACATCCATAATGGCTTTAAGGCTTTAAACATCATAATGGCTTTAAACATCCTTTGTGGCTTTAGAACCCATCAATGGCTTTTAAACACATAGTGGCTTTAAACATCTGCGATGGTTTTCACCAACTACAATTATGGCTTTTAGACATCTGGTGGTGGCGTTTAATAACTACATTGGTTTTTTTAAACATCGGGAGGTCTTTTAATAACTACACTGGCTTTAAACATCATAATGGCTTTAAAATCTGTCTTAAACATATATGTGGCGTTTGATGACTACATTGACTTAAAACATCTAAAAGATAAAGTAAGTTCCATAACTATAAGGTCGTAGGGGAGCAAGGCGTCAGACCTCACTTCTCTAGGGCCAGACTTTGAAGCGGCACCCATCTCCTCTCCTCGCTGTTTACCTTCCCTGACCAATAGGGCAGGTCCATTTACAGCTGGGTGAATGGGGGACTTACTGAGCCAAGGCGCGCAAACGTCAGCCTCCAAGTGGTAACCAACGTCGACGTCTTAACTGGCTGGGGGAAACCGATGCTCCAACCACTGGCTATCTGTCCTCTTAAACACAATAATGTTTTTTAATAACTGAATTGGCTTTAAATTTGATGTCTTTAATAACTACTTTGGTTTTAAAAATTCTGTCGTGGATTTGAGCATCTATAGTGGCTTGAAACATATATGATGACTTTAAACATCTATAATGGTTTAAACATCTGTAAGCGTCTAACCTCTATAATGGCTTTAACCTTATGTAGCTTTTAACATCTAAATGCTTAAATATTTTAGTGGCTTTAAACATCTAGAATGCTTTAAACATTAGAATGGCTTTAAACATCTAGAAGGGGTTTTTAAAACTTTGTATAATGGATTTAAACATCTGTAATGGCTCTCAACATCTTAGAGGCTTTAAATCTAGAATGGTTTAAACATCGGGTATTGGCTTTAAACATTAGAATGGTTTACTTCTATAATGGTTTAACATTTAATGGCTTTAAAACATATATGTGGCTTTAAACATTTTAAGGCTTAAACTCGATAAATCTTACAACATTAGAATGGCTTACAATTCTGTAATGGCTTTAACGTAATAACAGCTTGGGATGGGTATTGGCACAGTGTCATAGCACTCCCTCTCCCAAGCTAAGATACGCCGTTGGGCGTGGTTACAAGTGGATGGGTAACCATTCGTAGCCTTAGGTTCCGTACAGTCCCCAGTTTACCCAGCTTAATAGAACCTGCCTTTGGGTCAGGGAAGGTATAAAAGAGCGAGACGAGAGAGAGAGAGGAGAGTGGAGAGGGGGAGAGGAATGAAAAGAGAGTGAGAGGAGAGAAGGAGGAGACGGAGCGCGGAGCGGAGATGGGCCCCCGGCCCTCAACATGCGGGCCCCCTTTAGAGAAGCTGAGGTCTCTGACATCTCCTCCCCAAACGCCCGGACCGGCAAGGGTTTTATGGGAAAACAACGTTACCTTTTAATAGCTTTAAGCATCTATAAATGGATTCACACACACACACCCCACACAAAACCAACACACACACACACACTCACACACAACACAACAAACACGCACACACACACACATCACCACCCAATCTCCCTCCCCCATACTCCAACCACCACAACCCCCCCACATAATATCACCTCTACTCTCCCCCAATACTACCACTATCCCCCCCCCCCCCCCCCCCCCCCCTAATAATTTCACCACACCCCACCACTACCCCCCCCCCCCCCCCATCCACAACCACTACCCCCCCCCCACCACCAAACCACTCCCCCCCACCCCCACCCCCCACTCCACCCCACCCCCCCCCCCCCCACCTACCTCCCCACCCCCCCACCCCACCCCCCCCACCACCCCCCCCCCCACCCTCCCCCCCCCCACCCCAACCCACACCTTACTATTTATTTATCCTGAGGCGACTCCGTCGGAACCGCGGGCTGGGGGGCGCGAGGACTGAAGGTGGGAGGTGTGGGACGTTCTGGCAGCCTGCTGGCCAGGTAGTCAGTGGGGTGGGGAGGGAGGGGTGGGAGCTCCCCGGCACGGTGGAGTGGCAGGGCGCGGAGTTCCATGGCCGTACCGCGGCCGTGGGGCCGTTGGTGGGGGCCCACGATGGAGCGCGGGCAGGAAGGAGAAGTCCTCTGTGAAGCTCTTGGTCCCCGTGGCTGAGGTGAAGCGGATTTCGTTTTTGTGGGGATGATGAGGGAGAGAGAGACCCCGAGAGAGAGGGGGGAGGAGGAGAGAGGGAAAAATTTGAACAATTTTTGAACAATTTTTATTTTTTCAGAGGGAATAGATTAAGCATTACATTGCTTTTTTACATCCAGCCTCGGGGGAAAAAAGAAGAAATAAATAATAAGGAAAAAAAAAAAAAGTGCATAATGACAGAATTGCATAGAAACAATACACACCATACTTGTGCGCGCATGCGCGCGCGCACACCCCACACACACACACACACACATGAAAAAACAAGC
Source organism: Rapana venosa (assembly GCA_028751875.1). Taxonomy (NCBI): domain Eukaryota; kingdom Metazoa; phylum Mollusca; class Gastropoda; order Neogastropoda; family Muricidae; genus Rapana; species Rapana venosa. The sequence continues at coordinate 25,430,331 of CM054163.1, forward strand.
AAGAAATAGAATAATCAAAGAGAGGTGAGAGAGAGAGAGAGGGGAGAGAGAGAGAGAGGGGAGAGAGAAGAGAGAGAGAGAGAGAGAGTTAAGATATACATAGAAAATGAGGAAAACAAACAAAAATTAATAGGAATGCATACTAACAAAATTAACTATACCATCCGGGGAGACAACTTATGTGACTGAAACTACTAGCGGTTCGATCAAAAAAATTTGTGGTGAAAACAGTGTGACATTTTTATGAGTCATCAGAAAATCATAGAACGGACTTTTAAAATCTTGAAAACTTTGTTTCAATTTTTTTAGAAAGGGGTTTGGGGGCCTATTCCAAAACCAGCTCCCGCTAAAACTAGACTTGATTTGGGAAAAGAGTAATAGCTGGTAAAGGGAGATTAATTTTATGTGAGTGCGAAAGTTGTTTTCGATGAACATGCTGCTCAAGGAAGATGGGGCACTACCATGAAGAATTTTTGCATTAGAACCCTTTATTAAATAGCAATCTTGTTTTGAGGGGAAGGTGTTGACATTTTTGTAATCGGAAAAATGTTAATGAAGATGACTTACCTATTACTATTTTGACAGCTCGTTTGTGTATACTGATTAATGGTTTTAATAGGTTATTACTGGCTAAATCCACAATGTAGATGCATAACCACAATAGACTGAATAATGAATAAAAAATATTTTCTCGCATGCAGATTTAGAAAGTGTTTTTTATCTTATTTAACTGGGGGTTTTGGAGGCAAATTTCTTTGTTTGATTACGTATATGTACAGACCAAGACAAATTAATTATCGGGTGGTTATCCCCAAAATTTTGTGACTAGAAACTTCTTCCATTTAATATGTGACATAAATAGAAGGTAAGTTTATGTTAAGATTTTGACGTTTTTGTCTTGTGATAACAGCATGAATGTTGTTTTACCTGGATGAAGGGCCCTGTGTTCATTTTGTGGGCCAGTCGACAACTATGTTGATATTCTCTTGTAAACTTTGACATACTTGGGAGGGTTTTTTGTGGCTAGTATCAAGAGTTGTATCATCTGCAAATAGTTCATTTTGTATTTATACTCAAGGCAGGCATTTATTACAGAGAAACAAAAAAGGGACCAAGCACTGACCTTGTGGAACACCAAAACTATTAAGAAGAAAACTTGAAGAAGTGTTGTTAGATATACCTTTTGAAGCCTGTCAGAAAGGAATGATGGATAAGTGTGATGGTACTAGGGGATAGTTTGTAGCTGCAAGCTTCGTAGTAGAAGTCTGTGGTCTATAATATCAAAGGCTTTAGCAAAATCAATAAAGAGTATAACTGTAAATTCCTTTTTTTTCATTTTTATGCAACCATCTGTCTGTCATTTTTACAAGGGTACTGTGGCGGAATGGTTTGCTCTAAATCCAGACTGGTTAGGGTGTAACAGATTATATTTGTTTTAAGTGGGCTAGTTAAACATTTATGAATGTGTGCTCTAATGGTTTTGAAAGGTGGACAATATTGAAATTGGTCTGTAGTTTGATGGTTTTTGAGGTATTTCCCGATTTATGTAAAGGAATAATTTTTGCCTGTTTTAAAATTCTAGGAAATGTGTTTTTACTTATGCAAAGATTATAAATATATGTAGTGTTTCTAGATAACTGATGCAGATAGTTTAAGAATTTTCCATCTATTCCATCAAGTCCACGAGTTGATGATTGCTTCAGACGATTTAAAGCAGTGAAAAAAACCCCGTTAAACTGTAATAAATGTTAACTCAATTTTAGATTCAATATTTTTACTGTCGCAAAAAGCTTTCAAGTTTTTTAAGTCATTGTCTTCTGATTTGTCCTCAGAGATTAACTGGTCTGCAACGGTTGAGAAATGGATTTAATGCATCAGCAGTTATATCACAGCCACGTTTGAGCTTTTATGAAAAATTTTGTTGGGGAGCTGGTTAATAGTTTTCCAAATAAATTTACTCTCCCCGTTGTTTTAAGAAGCTCTCCAAAATACTTTTTTTCTCAGTTCGTAAAAGTGAAGTTACATAAGTTATTTGTTTCTTATAATCTTCTCGGGAACCTTTCTTTAATAGGTAATCCCTATGATGTATATTTTTCTGTATTTCGTTATAAAACCATGGTGGTTTGTTTTGTATTTAACTCTTTTAATTTGTAGCGGAGCATGTTTATTATAGACATTATAAAAGATAGAATACCAATATTCAGTGGCTTATTGGATCAGTAATTTGATAAACATCACTCAAACGTGAATTCAGAAGGTCCTGTAGAAAACGTTGCTGTTAAAGTGTGAGAAATTCCTAAAAGTTATAGTTTTATGGGTAACTTTTGGAATTTTCACTCCTTTTTTGGGACCATGTTATAATATAGGAAAGTGATCACTGCAACCGGAAAATGGAAATTTATCTCTACAATAGTGTCTTTTTTGTAACTATAATGATCGATTAAAGTTTTTTAAATATTTGTAATACGAGTTGGTTATAGTTATCAATTGTTTCAAATTGAAAGATTCAGTTGGTGTATCCAATGATTATTTGGTTTTTAATAATTCAATATTTAAGTCACCTAATAAAACAATACTCATATCTTTTATCTATGCTATCCATCATTAAATGTAGTGATAAATCACCTTTCTTTTTCTTTGGGATTTCTGTAAAGAAAACATAAAAGAAATTTGGTCTGGAATTCCTTAGGGTTTAATTTCAATCCAATCGTTTCTATATGAAGTTGTTCTAAACTTTTAACTCTTTTGAACTGAAGTCTGAGTGATGAAATATAAACAACTTTTACCAGTTTCTTTAGGAATAAGGGAATCTCTGCGAATGGTATTGTAGCCTGGTTACTGAGATGTCATTGTCTGAAATATGAGAGGATAAATGGGTTCTGTAAACCAAATACATTGGAAATTTGTTCCTGAATTTGACAATATAGAGGATATTTCGTCTTTTGTTGTACTGCTGGTTGATTTAAGATGACCCCAAATTTGCAGGCCATCTTTAGATAACCAAAGGGTTGTTTTGATGCTCCATAGTCAAAATGATTGCTTGTATCATACACATCTAATCATGGGTTCATACAGTTATTCAACGCAAGATCAGAGTACCGTCATCAAATAAACACTCACAATAATGGCAATTAAAATACAAACTATAGGAAAAAAAAAACAAGATCAAGTAAGCTATATATGAAAAAACTCCCAAAGGGACAAAAATATTTACACAGGGAAGTATGACCCCACTTTCGATGAAGTGTTACTTTTCCAAAGAACACAATGTTTAGTGTAATTATACAACAAAACAAAACAACAACAACAACAAAAAAACCCAGCAAAATCTCTATAAGAAGAAGGATCAAAAAAGAGAAGGAAAAAACCTCAAAAATGCCAAAACCTTGTTTCCGTTACCAATCTCCGAAAAAATGTTTTTCTCTCAGGTCATTCACACAGCCCTTGGAGCATCTGGAACTACAACATTCAAAAAACCCCTCACACTCATTATTTCATTTGAAAATTCTAGACAAAGATAAAGGACATGCAATATACACATTCCCATTTCTATCTGTGCTGGGGTAAGGGGTTCTACCCTGATTTGCTTATTTGAGAGGCCATGGAGAGCAAGTCTAAAGCGTATGGATGGATATGTCCTCTAAAAGGAGGGTGGATGCTAGGGACTGATCAAAAAATGTACAGAAGCACTTGTTCTGGAGGAAGTGGGTTGGTCTCATGGATGACAGGGAATGGAAAGGGATAGGAGAAACCTTCCAAGATTTGTAGTTTGAATGCAAAGAGGATGTTGAACAGAAGATTTCTGGGAAAGGAGCATTTGATAGTTTCCGTGGCTTATCTAAAGAGAGAGAGAGAGAGAGAAGAGAGAGATGAAAGGAGAGAGAGATAGAAAGAAGAGAGGTAGAACGAGAAAAATAAGGAGAGAGGAGAGAGGGAGAGAGATGGAGAACGGGGAAAGAGAAGAAAGGGAAGGGGGGGGAGAGAGGAGGGGGGAGGGATGGAAGGAGAGTGAAGGGGTAAGGGAAAGAAGAAGAGGGGAAAAGGGGGGGAGGGAGAAGAGAGGAGAAGGAGGTAAAGAATGGGGGGTAAATTAAGATAGTAAGTTAGGGAAAATAAACCGTTGAAAAAGATTTTGGGTGCAAAAAATTTTAGGTTCTAAGGAGGTGGGGGGGAAAAAAAAAAAACCAAAAAAGGGGAGGGGGGGAGGGGAAAAAGGGGGGGGGAGGGGGAAATTTTTTTTGGGGAAAAAAAAAAAAAAAAAAAATTTTTTTTTAAAACGGGGGGGGGGGAAATAAATGTGGTTGTTTTTCGGGGAAAAAAAAGGGGGGATGAGATCAATATCGTCTGCGAATCGAAGATTGCAGACTGGCCTTCCTCCTATTGGGGATTGTGGTCTTGAAGTCAAGGGGGGCCCTCCTGCATGATGTTCTCCAGGAACACGTTGAAAAGATCGGGGGATAGCAGGCAGCCTTGTCGAACTCCAACTGAAGCCCGGAAGAACTCCCCGATTTCTCCCCCCAATTGAGGACTGCACTGTGGGAGCTGTCATACAGCGCTCTGGATGACTTGAATCAGGTCCTCGTCGAAGTTTTTAGTCTCTCATGACTTGCCAAGAGCTTCTTGCCCACTCGGTCGAAGGCCTTCTTGAAGTAAATGAAGTTGTAGAGCTGTAGCTGATGTTGGAGATGCTTTCTATGAGCATTTGATGTTGAAGATCTGCTCGACAGTGCTTCGACCTGGTCTGAATCCTGCCTGTTCTTCTGATAGGATTTCTTCTGCTTGTGGTTTCAGT
>CM054163.1:25437622-25445122 GCA_028751875.1 Rapana venosa
ACCCAGAACAACTACGCATTCTGACTCCCTCATCCCACCTGGCAGTCACTATCAGATCGTAGGTACACACTGGATGAGAAGTTTGCCTGTATCATCTTCACCATGTAGACAGCCATAGTCCGACTTCGGGAGATTTATGTTTTATTTTCCATTAAAAGGAGAGTGCAGGTGGTTATGCTAAGAGCTTTGTCATGGCTGCAGACAGTCTCAACACAACATTTCACAATATACTAACATGTCAATGTATCAGGCCTTGGCGCTTGACTGACATCAATGGTGGACACAGCTTTTGGCCTGGGCCAATTTCAAAGAGTTTCTCCGTGGTTCTTTCTTGTTGGTTTTAAACACCGAAAGTGCCTTTAAACATCCATAATGGCTTTAAACATCCATAATGGCTTTAAACATCCATAATGGCTTTAAACATCCATAATGGCTTTAAACATCCATAGTGACTTTACACATCCATAATGGCTTTACACATCCATAGTGGCTTTAAACATTTATAGTGACTTTAAACATCCATAATGGCTTTAAACATCCATAATGGCTTTAAGGCTTTAAACATCCATAATGGCTTTAAACATCCATAGTGGCTTTAGACATCCATCAATGGCTTTAAACATCCATAGTGGCTTTAAACATCTGCGATGGCTTTCACCAACTACAATTATGGGCTTTAGACATCTGTGGTGGCGTTTAATAACTACATTGGTTTTTTTAAACATCTGTGATGTCTTTTAATAACTACACTGGCTTTAAACATCCATAATGGCTTTAAACATCTGCTTAAACATATATGGTGGCGTTTGATGACTACATTGACTTAAAACATCTAAAAGATAAAAGTAAAGGTGTCCCATAACCTATAAGGTCGTAGGGGAGCAAGGCGTCAGACCTCACTTCTCTAGGGGCCAGCACATTGAGAGCGGCACCCATCTCCTCTCCCTCGCTGCTTTACCTTCCCTGACCCTAAATAGGGCAGGTACCCATTTACAGCTGGGTGAACTGGGGGACTATACTGAAGCCAAGGCGCGCAAACGGTCAGCCATCCAAGTGGTAACCACGCTCGACGCTGCTTAACTTGGCTGGGGGAAAGCGAGTGCTCCAACCACTGAGCTATCTCGTCCTCTTAAACAACAATAATGTCTTTTAATAACTGCATTGGCTTTAAAAATCTGTGATGTCTTTTAATAACTACATTGGCTTTAAATTTCTGTCGTGGATTTGAGCATCTATAGTGGCTTGAAACATATATGATGACTTTAAACATCTATAATGGTTTAAACATCTGTAATGCGTCTAACCTCTATAATGGCTTTAAACCTCTATAGTAGCTTTTAACATCTATAATGACTTTAAATATTTATAGTGGCTTTAAACATCTAGAATGGCTTTAAACATCTAGAATGGCTTTAAACATCTAGAATGGGTTTAAACATGTATAATGGATTTAAACATCTGTAATGGCTCTCAACATCTATAGAGGCTTTAAACATCTAGAATGGGTTTAAACATCTGTATTGGCTTTAAACATCTAGAATGGCTTACATCTATAATGGCTTTAAACATATATAATGGCTTTAAAACATATATCGTGGCTTTAAACATCTATAATGGCTTTAAACATCGATAATGGCTTACAACATCTAGAATGGCTTACAACATCTGTAATGGCTTTAAACGTATATAACAGCTTTGGGATGGTATGGCACAGTGGTCATAGCACTCCCTCTCCCCAAGCTAAGGATACGCCGTGTTGGGCGTGGTTACCAAGTGGATGGGTAACCATTCGTACGCCTTAGCTTCCGTACAGTCCCCCAGTTTACCCAGCTGTAAATAGATACCTGCCCTCTTTAGGGTCAGGGAAGGTAAAACAGCCAGAGAGAGAGAGAGAGAGAGAGAGAGAGAGAGAGAGGAGACAGAGAGAGAGAGAGAGAGAGAGAAAAGGAGAGAGCGCGAGCGGAGATGGGCGCCCGCCCTCAACATGCTGGCCCCTAGAGAAGCTGAGGTCTCTGACATCTCACTCCCCAACGACCGACCGGCAAAGGTTAATAGGAACAACGTTACCTTTTAATAGCTTTAAGCATCTATAAATGGATTCCACACACACACACACACACAACACACACAACACACACACACACACACACAACACAAACACGCACCACACACACACATCACCACCCCAACTCTACTCCCCCACTACTCCAACCACCAAAAACCCCCAAAATAATATCACCTCTACTCCCCACCATATACCCACTATCCCCCCCCCCCCCCCCCCCCGCGACATAATATCACCACACACCACCACAAACCCCCCCCCCCCCCCACATACCACAACCACTACCCCCCCCCCCACCCCCACCATACCCCCCACCCACCCCCCCCACTCACCCCACCCCCCCCTACACCACCATCCCTCCCCACCCACCACCCCTACCCACCCCACCACCCCCACCCTACCTCCCCCCCCCACCCCAACCCCACCACCCTTACTATTTATCATCCTGAGGCGACTCCAGTCGGAACCGCGCTGCGCGAGACTGAAGGTGGGAGGTGTAGGGACGCTTCCTGGGCAGCCTGCTGGCCAGGTAGTCAGTGGGGTGGAGGAGGGAGGGGTGGAGCTCCCCGGCCACGGGGTGGCAGAGGACGCGGTAGTTCCACTGGCCGTACCGCGCCGTGCCGTTGGTGAGGAGGCCCACGATGGAGCGCGGCAGGAAGGAGAAGTCCTCTGTGAAGCTCTTGGTCCCCGTGGCTGAGGTGAAGCGGATTTCGTTCTGTGGGGGATGATGAGGGAGAGAGAGACACAGAGAGAGAGGGGGGAGGAGGAGAGAGAACAATTTGAACAATTTTTGAACAATTTTTATTTTTCAGAGGGTAATAGATTAAGCATTACATTGCTTTTTTACATCCAGCCCTCGGGGGAAAAAAGAAGAAATAAATAATAAGGAAAAAATGTGCATAATGACAGAATTGCATAGAAAAAAAATACACACATACTTGTGCGCGCATGGGGCGCGCACACACACACCCAAAACACACACACACACTGAAAAGCAAGCAAGAAATAGAATAATAAAAAGAGAGAGGAGAGATGAGAGAGAGAGGGGGAGAGGAGAGAGAGAGAGAAGAGAGAGAGAGAGAGAGAGTTAAGATATACATAGAAATTTATGGAAAACAAAAAAAAATTAATAGGAATGCATACTAACAAAATTAACTATTACCATCCCGGGGAGACAATTTGTGACTGAAAAACTAGCGGTTCGATCAAAACATTTGTGGTGAAAACAGTGTGACATTTTTATGAGTCATCAGAAAATCATAGAAACAGACTTTTAAATCTTGAAAATTTGTTTCATTTTTTTAGAAAGGTTGGGAGGGCCTATTCCAAAACCAGCTCCCGCCTAAAAACTAGACTTGATTTGAATTTGAGTAATAGCTGGTAAAGGGAGATTAATTTTATGTGAGTGTCGAAAGTTGTTTTCGATGACATGCTGTCAAGGAAGATGGGGCACTACCATGAAGAATTTTATGCATTAGAACCTTTATTAAATAGCAATTTTTTTGAGGGGAAGGATGTTGACATTTTGGGGAATCGGAAAATGTTAATGAAGATGACTTACCTATTACTATTTTGACAGCTCGTTTGGGTATACTGATTAATGGTTTAAATAGGTTTTTACTGGCTAAATCCCACAATGTAGATGCATAATCCACAATAGACTGAATAAATGAATAAAAAAATATTTTTTCGCATGCAGATTCAGAAAGTGTTTGATCTTATTTAATGGTAGGTTTTGGAGGCAATTTTCTTTGTTAGATTACGTATATGTACAGACCAAGACAAATTATTATCGATGGTTTTTCCCCAAAATTTTGTGACTAGAAAATTCTTCAATTTTAATATGTTGACATAAATAGAAGGTAAGTTTATGTTAAGATTTTGACGTTTTTGTCTTGTTGATAACGCATGAATGTTGTTTTACTGGATGAAGGGCCATGTGGTTATTTGTGTCCAGTCGACAACTATGTTGATATTTCTTGTAAACTTTGACATACTTGGAGAGGTTTTTTGTGGCTAGTTTCAAGAGTTGTTTTTCATCTGCAAATAGTTCATTTTGTACATTTATACTCAATGGCAGGTCTTTATTACAAAAAGAAACAACAAGGACCAAGCACTGATCCTTGTGGAAAAACCCCAAAGCTTTTTAAGAAGAAAACTTGAAGAAGTGTTGTTTAGATTACCTTTTGAAACCTGTCAGAAAGGAATGATGGATAAGTGTGATGGTATAGGGGATAGTTTGTAGATGCAAGCTTCCGTAGTAGAAGTCTGTGGTCTATAATATCAAAGGCTTTAGCAAAATCAATAAAGAGTATACCTGTAAATTCCTTTTTATTCATATTATGCACCATCTGTCTGTCATTTTTACAAGGGTACTGTGGCAGGAATGGTTTTGCTCTAAATCCCGACTGGTTAGGGTTTTAACGATTTTTTGTTTTAGTGGGCTAGTAAACATTTATGAATGTGCTGCTCTAATGGTTTTGAAAGAGGGGACAATATTTAAATTGGTCTGTAGTTTGATGGTTCTGAGGTATTTCCTGATTTATGTAAAAGGGAAAAATTTTTGCCTGTTTTAAGATTTAGGAATGTGTTTTTCTTATGCAAAGATTATAAATATATGTAAGTGTTTTGCTATTAACTGTTTCAGATAGTTTAAGAATTTTCCCATCTATTCCTCAAGTCCACGAGTTGATGATTGCTTCAGACGATTTAAAGCAGTGAAAACCTCGTTAACTGTAATAAAAAGTTAACTCAAATTTTGATTCAATATTTTTACTGTCGCAAAAAGCTTTCAAGTTTTTTAAATCATTGTCTTCTGATTTGTCCTCAGAGATTAACTGGTCTGGGAACGGTTGAGAAATGAAGATTTATGCATCAGCCGTTATATCAAGCCAACGTTTGAGCTTTTATGAAAACTTTTGTTGGTGAGCTGGTTAATAGTTTTCCAAATAAATTTACTCTCCCTGTTGTTTTTAAGAAGCTCTCCAAAATACTTTTTTTTCTCAGTTCGTAAAGTGAAGTTACATTTGTATTTGTTTCTTATTTAAATTTTTCGGGGAAACCTTTCTTTAATAGGTAATCCCTATGATGTATATTTTTCTGTTTTTTCGTTAGTAAGCCATGGTGGTTTTGTTTTGTATTTAACTCTTTTATTTGTAGCGGAGCATGTTTATTATAGACATTATAAAAAATAGAATACCTAATATTCAGTGGCTATATTAGGATCAGTAATTTTATAAAACATCACTCAAACGTGAATTCAGAAGGTCTGTAGAAAAACGTTGTGTTAAGTGTGAGAAATTCCTTAAGTTATAGTTTTATGGCTAACTTTTGGAATTTTCATCCTTTTTTGGACCATGTTATACATATAGGAAAGTGATCACTGCAACCGGAAAGTGGAACATTTATCTCTACAAAAGTGTCTTTATTTGTAACATATATTTTGATCGGATTAAGTTTTTGAAATATTTGTAATACGTGTTGGTATAGTTATCAATTGTTTCAAGTTGAAAGATTCAGTTGTGTGTATCCCAAAGTTATTAGGTTTTAATAAATCAATATTGAAGTCACTAATAAAAACAAAATCATCATAATCTTTATCTTGCTATCCTCATTAAATGTAGTGATCAATCCACTCTGCTTTTTCTTTGGGATTTCTGTAAAAAAAACATAAAAGAAATTTGGGCTGGATCCTTAGTTTAATTTCAATCCAAATCGTTTCTATATGAAGTTGTTCTAAACTTTTAAACTCTTTTTAACTGAACTGAGTGATGAATATAAACAACTATACCAGTTTCTTTAGGAATAAGGGAATCTCTGCGAATGGTATTGTAGCCTGGTATGAGATGTCATTGTTTGAAATATGAGAGGATAAATGGGTTTCTGTAAACCAAATACATGGAATTTGTTCCTGAAATTTTACAATATAGAGGATATTTCAGTCTTTTGGTTTTACTGCATGGTTGATATTAAGTGACCAATTCGCAGGCCATCTTTAGATAACCAAAGATTGTTTTGATGATCCATAGTCAAAATGAATTGCTTGTATCATACACATCTAATCACTGATTCATACAGTTATTCAACGCAAGATCAGAGTACCGTCATCAAAATAACACTCACATATAATGGCAATAAAATTTCAACTATGGAAAATAAAACAAGATCAAGTAAGCTATATATGAAAAAATTCAAGGCACAAAAATATTTACACAGGGGAAATATGACCCCACTTTCGATGAAGTGTTACTTTTCCCAAAAAACACAATGTTTGTGTAATTATACCAAAACAAAACAAAAACAACAACAAAACCCAGCAAATCTCTATAAGAAGAAGGATCAAAATGCAGAAGGAAAAAACCTCAAAAATGCCAAAACCTTGTTTCCGTTACCAATCTCCGAACAAATGTTTTTCTCTCAGGTCATTCACCAAACCATTGGAGCATCTGGAACTACAACATTCAAACACCATCACACATCATTATTCATTTGAAAAAATTTTAGACAAAAGAGTAAAAACATGCAATATACACATTCCCATTTCTATCTGTGCATGGGGTAAGGGGTTCTACCCTGATTTGCCATTATTTGAGAGGCCATGGGAGGCAAGTCTAAAGCGTATGGATGGATATGTCCTCTAAAAGGGGGTGGATGCTTTGGGAACTGATCAGATGTTACAGAAGCATCTTGTTCTGGAGGAAGGTGGGGGTTGTGTGCTTCATGGGATGACAGAGGAGATGGAAAGGGTTAGGAGAAAAATTTTCCAAGATTTGTGTAGTTTGAATGCAAAGAGGGGTGTTTAACAGAAAATATGGGAAGGGAGCATTAGATATGTTTTCCGTGGCCTTGATCTAAAGAGGAGAGAGAGAGAGAGAGAGAGAGAGAGAGAGAGAGAAGGGGAGAGAGGAAGGAAAAGAGAGAGGAAGGGAAAGAGAGAGAGAGAGGGGGGAGGGGGGCAGAGAGAGGGGGGGAGGGGGAGAGAGAGAGGAAAGGGGAAAAAGAGAGAGAGAGAGGGGAAAGGGGGGGAGAGGGGGAGGGGGGGAGGGGGCAGAGAGGGGGGGGAGAGGAGGAGAGCGAGAGAAGGGGGGAAGGTGAGAGAGAGGGGGGGCAGAGGGGGGGGGGGGGGGGGGAAGAGAGAGATGGTTGAGGTCAGACTTCAGATCGGGACAGTTTATCATTAAGGGGGCCATAGCTCATATCTAAGGGGGCAAAGGTGGTATGAAAGAACGACAGGTAAAAGAAAAAACATTGCATGTTCAATGTTATGATAACTAGGAAAATTCATGACAAATAGTGTTTCTCGTAATGGAAGATGAGGAGGGAGAGAGACACAGAGACACAGAAAAAAGAGAGAGAGAGGGGGGGGGAGAGAAAGAGAGGGAGAGAGAAAGAGAGGGAGAGAGATGGTTGAGGTTAGTGTTTGGAGAGAGAGAGAG
>CM054163.1:25450122-25488525 GCA_028751875.1 Rapana venosa
ATTTTCTTCCTAACTCAACTCTTCAACGATGTTTTTGAAAGAGGTGCTTTCCCTTTAATAATAATAATAATAATATATGGAATTTATATAGCGCCGAATCTTGTAAAACAAACAAATCGAAGCGCTTGCACTCAAATCATTTACGCGCATGCAACTTTCCTCAAATATAATAAAGAACATATTTCAAATTTATGCACATGTATGTACACACACACACACACACACACACACACACCACACACACACACAGACACACAGACACACAGACACACACACCACACACACACACACACACACACACACACACACACACACACACACACACACACACACCGCGAACACACTTAGGAGATGAAGGATGCTGTTGAAAAAGTAGAGACGGATATGAGGGAAAAGTGTCAGGTAGGAAATAAGTGTGTTTTGAGGCTGGATTTGAAGGTATCAAGTGAAGGTTTTTGGCGAAGTGAAAGAGGGAGGTCATTCCACGTTGACGGACCAGAAACAGAAAAAGATCGACAGCCAACAGTGGTTTGTTTGAATCTGGGTGTTCGAAAGCACAAAGTATCTGCAGCTGAACGAAGGGAACGGGATGGAGTGTACAGGTGAAGACAGTTACAAAGATAAGATGGTGCAGATTTGTGGAGACATTTGAAACAGAGGGTATTGATCTTATACTTCAGTCTTTGTGAGACTGTCAGCCTTTGGAGGGGCCAAGTCTATAATTATTCCTATTTACAAAAAAGGCGACAGCACTAAAACAGACAATTATCGTGGAGTAGCCCTCACTAGCATCGTCAGCAAAATATATACTTATATTTTGAATAAAAGGTTAACTAGATGGGCTGAAGAGAATGAAAAACTGCTTGAAGAACAAGCAGGTTTTCGAGCAAATTATAGTACTACTGATCATATATTCACCCTATACTCTATTGTTCAAAAATACTTGCAATCAAATAAAAAAAACTATTTGTTGCATTTGTCGATTTTCGTAAGGCGTTCGATTCTGTTAATCGTAATATCTTATGGACTGTTCTGCGTAAAAATAGAATAAACGGTAAATTATATATGGCACTAAGGAGTGTATATAAATCAGTATTAGCATTTGTACGCGCAGGATATGATTATTCGGAATATTTCGAATGTCCAAAAGGAGTGAAGCAGGACTGTATATTAAGTCCACAATTATTTTCTTTTTTTCTAAACGAATTAGCCGTTGAATTAACAAAAAAAGGAAAACATGGTATTCAGTTTATCTCTGGAGCAATGGAGGTATTTTTACTACTATTTGCCGATGATATGATTCTCTTGTCTGACACGGTACTAGGTTTACAAAACCAACTAGATATATTAAAGGAAGAGGCAGATCGCCTAGATTTATCAGTCAATATGGAAAAAAGGAACATCATGATTTTTAGAATGGGTGGACATTTATCAGTGCGTGAAAAATGGTTTTATGGAAATGCTGAAGTGAAAGTCGTGAATTCTTATAAGTACCTAGGGATGACATTTTCAACGAAGCTAAGTTTGAATGTTGCATGGCGTGAATGTTGCAGGAAAGGGAAAAAAGGTGTAATCGAAATCTTAAAAACGTTACGAAAGCTGGATTCAGTAGATTGTTCTTTATTTTGGAAATTGTTTGATGTTCAAATAGAACCTTTACTTACATATGCATCTGAAATATGGGGACTTACTGTTAATCCACAAATAGAAAAAATACATACATATGCTATCAAACGTTTCTTAAATGTCCCAATCCATTCGTCAAATACTGTACTATATGGAGAAACGGGAAGATATCCTTTAAACATCAGAACGCCTGTTAAGTGTATTAAGTACTGGCTAAAACTACTGACACTTCCAGGGTCACGTTTATGTAGGCAGTCTTATGACATGATGGTTATACAAATGGAGCTGGGTAAGAAGAATTGGGCATATCAAGTTAAAAAGTTTTTATCAGAACATGGTTTTGGAATCGTGTGGTTGTCTCAGGAAGTAGGTAGCAAGCATGGGTTTATTTCTGAATTGAAAGACAGACTCATTTGTTCATTTAAACAAAATTGGCACTCGGACATGGAAAGTAAAGATAAATACTGATGGTTTTTTTCGTTTAAGTGTGCTTTTCAAGCTGAAAAGTATCTTCGAATAGTCACCGACAAATGGCATCGACTAATTTATGCAAGATTTCGACTAAGAACACTCGGCTTCAATGCAAACAAAAGATGGTTTCAACCTGAGACGTCCACACAGTTCCCATGCCCTATGTGTGGTCATATTCTTGATGATGAAGTGCATTTCCTGTTTCATTGTCAATCATATGTTTCCATACGTGAAAACTGTGGTGTTCTCAATCTAGAAGCTTTCCAAAGGCAAGATATTTTTTCTATCTTATCGTCCGATGATGATATTGTGATCAAATCGGTTGCAAAGTTTATTGCTGAAGCACTGAAATTAAGACAATTACAGCTAAGTTCCAATTAGCTTAACATTTGTGACTAAACTAAAGTAACATTTATATTATGTAAACTTCAGCATTTTGTGAAACACATAAAGAAACATTCATAATTACGCTGTAGTCTCCAGGAAGAATATTTTTTGAAAATTTCACATACAATGTCAATGGATGGTCTAATATAGCATTCTAGAATGTTCTTTTCATTATTTTAGTTATTGCGTATTGGTTCCTATTGTTCATCCTTGTTATTACTTTGTGTTCATTTTGAAACTGAGTTTACGTCAGAGCTTAAAGTCGTATCCGTTCATAAGAGCTCATTTTTGGTTTTTTGGTTTTCATTACGTTAAATGCATCATGTGATTTTTCTTGTATTTATTTGTATTTACAAAAGAAAGTCGTGTATAACCCCCCTTGTCAATAGGCCACTTTGGGCAATGACAATAAATTGGTCAAAGCGTCCCTGTCTCTCTCTCTCTGTCTCTCTGTCTCTCTGTCTCTGTCTTCTCTCTCTCTCTCTCTCTCTCTCTCTCTCTTCTCTCTCTATCCTCCTCTCTCTCTCTCCCCCTTATCTTTTCTCTTTCCTAATCTTTTCTAGATGACTCTCAAATTCTAAGCACCAACACTCCTGAAAATCTGCCTTCTCTCTTTACAAATATGGCCCACTGCTTTCAAGATATCCAAGACTGCTTTCAAGATTGCAAGATATAGCGCTCTATAAATTCCATATATTATTATTATTATATCCAAAATTGGACGATACAGAACAAATTACAGCTGAATGCAGATAAAACGAAGCCATGCTTGTAGGGACCAAACACAAACTCTCTTCCATTACAACAGCTTCAATACAACTTGGCAATGCATCAGTCCCTTTATCCACTGCTGTGAAGTATCTAGAGGTCATTATTGACAGCACACTCTCTATGCAAAAATTCATCACCCAGACCTGCCAGTCCTGCTACTATCAATTACGGCGGCAATGATGGAGTTGTTTCTAGGGGGGGGCGGGGAATTGATGAAACTAAGCCACTTGTGCATTAAAAAAACCCCAGATGTAAACAAGGAAAAGCTGGACAAAAAACGGGTGGCGCTGTTGATGTGGCGAGACACTCTCCCAGGGCAAGGGGAGAGCGGCGCCAATTTCACGTAGAGAAATTTGCCATGACTGAAAGTGATATGCAATACAATACAATGCAATACAAAATAATGCAAATCAATACAATGCGATACAATACAATACAACGCAGTACAATACAATGCAACGCAACACAACACTTCACCTTTACCTATCCCCTAGTCTAGCTGACAGTTGAGACACCATTGAAGATTTTGAAACCAGCTTCCTCCACACCTCGCGGTTAACACACAGTACAACACAATACAAAAAGATTCAATTGAATCGAAGACAACACTGGCCAAAGCGATTCCCATACCTGCTCTTTTTTGTTTTTTTACCGTGGTATTTTTCAGCACGTCTGAGGGGTGCTTCTGAATGATGGCATGTCTTGTACAGCATTGTAGCTAGCATAATACAATACAATAGAGTACAATACAATACAATGCAGTACAATACAATGCAGTACAACACATTACAATGCAGTACAATGCAGTACGATATATTATAATTCAGTATAATACATAACAATACATTTCAATGCAGTATAAAACATTACAACACATTACAATGTGGCGCAACACATTACTATATATTACAATGCAGTACAATACATTACAATGCATTACAATACATAACAATGCAGTACAATACATTACAACACATAACAATGTGGCACAACACATTACAATATATTACAATGCAGTGCAATACATTACAATGCAGTATAATACATTACAACACATTACAATGTAGCACAACACATTACAATGCAGTACAATACATTACAATGCAGTGCAATGTGGCACAACACATTACAATATATTACAATGCAGTACAATACATTACAATGCAGTACAATACATTACAACACATTACAATGTGGCACAACACATTACAATATATTACAATGCAGTACAATACATTACAATGCAGTACAATGCATTACAACACATTACAATGTGACACAACACATTACAATACATTACAATGCAGTACAATACATTACAATGCAGTATAATACATTACAACACATTACAATGTGGCACAACACATTACAATACATTACAATGCAGTATAATACATTACAACACATTACAATGTGCCACAATACATTACGATACATTACAATGCGCAGAAAAAGATTTGTTTCTACTGTGTCATTAGGGCTGTAGATGTGAACTACGTTGAAAGGGTATCCTTTGTGTTTTATGTTGACTACTAGTATACACTCTTCAGCTTACAATGCAGTACAATATAACACGTACTGGCCAAATTCAAATTGGATACAGAGGCCAGATAGCCTGATGGTAAGGAAGCCTTACGCTCACGCTCAGACGCCCCTTACAGGGGATTGTCCCCCTGGAGTTAACCTCAGGGCCAACTCTACTCCCCCTCTTCAGTCGAGACCATAAACTGAAATCCCGTATACGAACCCACGAATAATATTTTGCACACACCTTAAAACCCGATCCGCCTTTCGGAAGAGTAGCTCATTGTGTGCCAGCTGTACACATACTTTTTAAAACACACACACTAACATCAAGTTCAGGCATCATCCCGGAATTTGGAATGCGGGTACCTTAATGGTGGGTCCAAAAAAAAAAAGAAGAGAAAACGGTCGCATACGCAAAATCTCACCATTGGTGAACTTGCAGAACTCTAACCGAAGGAACAAACAAACAAAACAAACAAACAAAGAAAACAAACAAAGAAAAACAAACAAGAAAACAAACAAAGACAACAAACAAAGACAACAAATAAAGAAACAAACAAAAACACTTTCAAGACCTGGTCATCTATTGTGGCTTTCTGAAGCACTTCGGGCGGCACTTCGGGGTACGGGATATCTTCCATAGCGTGTAACGCCTTGCTGGTTTGGGAGGCCATGGCCACCCGGTAATCGTTGTGTCGGGTACGAAACTCCACCCCGTTCAGCACCACGGCTACCTCCCCCAAGCCCACGGTGCGGATGTTGTTGGCGTGGTTGTGGACTGCTCCCACAGAGTGGCCGTTGTGCGTCTGTGCGAAGTAGGATTTCGGCCCAGTCCCCCTTCTGCGTATCTGCGAGTTCAGGAAGGACAATAGGAGTTGATGAATAGAACGGAGGAATGTAGAGATTGAGGGAAGGAAGGAGGAAGGGAATGAGGTAGAAAAGCCAGTTTGGGAGAGGAGGGAAGAAGGGGAGAGGAGGGAAGAAGGGGAGAGAAAGAAAGAAAAGATAAAGATTGAGGGAGGGAGTGAGGTGGAAAAAGCCAGTGTGGGAGAGGAGGGAAGAAGGGGAGAGAAAGAAAGAAAAGATAAAGATTGAGGGAGGGAGGGAGGTGGAAAAGCCAGTGTGGGAGAGGAGGGAAGAAGGGGAGAGAAAGAAAGAAAAGATAAAGATTGAGGGAGGGAGGGAGGTGGAAAAGCCAGTGTGGGAGAAGAGGGAAGAAGGGGAGAGAAAGAAAGAAAAGATAAAGATTGGGGAGGAGTGAGGTAGAAAAGCCAGTGGGGGATAGGACGGAAGAAGGGGAGGAGAAAGAAAGAAAAGATAAAGATTGAGGGAAGGAGGGAGGGAGGTAGGAAAGCCAGTGTGGGAGAGGAGGGAAGAAGGGGGAGAGAAAGAAAGAAAGAAAGAAAGAAAGAAAGAGAAAGAAAAAGAGAGAGATTTATTTCAGACGAAAGAGAGACAGAGACACAGAGAGAGAAAGATACGAGAGAGAGAGAGAGAGAGAGAGAAGGAGGGAGGAAAGGAGCAAGGAAAGGAGGGAGAATGGAAGGAAGAAAAGAAAAAAAAGAATGAAGATGGGGCGAGGAA
Source organism: Rapana venosa (assembly GCA_028751875.1). NCBI lineage: Eukaryota > Metazoa > Mollusca > Gastropoda > Neogastropoda > Muricidae > Rapana > Rapana venosa. The sequence continues at coordinate 25,456,489 of CM054163.1, forward strand.
GGGAGCAAGGACGAAGGAAAGACAGAAGGACTGTAAAAAACGAATGAAGGAAGAATGAAGGAAGGAAGGAAAGAGAAGGAAAAAAAGGAAAAGAAAGGAAAAAATAGGAATGATGTAAAGGAGAAAGAAACAAAGGAGAGAACAAAAGAAGGAAGAGAGGAAAAGAAGAAGGGAGGAAGGGAAAGAGGAAATGCTTACATACGAAAAAAACATTTTAAAACCGAAAAAAAAATACTTACCCACGAAACGTATAATATATTCAAGATAAACCAAGGAGATTCTTTAGGTATAAGAACATCTCTAAATAATTATGACATACCAAATGTAACTGGCCATGATATGCACACATTCTGAGTTAGATTATAATAATAATAATAATAATAATAATAATAATAATAATAATAATAATAATAATAATAATAACAATAATAATAATAAATGGAACTTATATAGCGCTATATCTTGCAAAGACAAATCAAAGCGCATGATTCAAATAAGATTCAAATAAGTAGTATTGAAACCAGTAAACACGCATATTCTCGAAATAAAATCAAATATTAAGCTAGTTGCGCTATTGTGGGTGGATAAAAAGACTATAAAACCTATCTGGAGGAAACTTCAACTATATCAATCTAAGATATATCAGAGGTATAATTCTCATATCACCCATATTCATTTGCTTAAAGGATAGGGAACCCTATTGTGTGTGGCTTGTGATGAGCGGGTAATAATAATAATAATAATAATAATAATAAATGGAACTTATATAGCGCTATATATTGCAAAGACAAATCAAAGCGCATGCATTCAACCTAATCTTACACAGTCATGCAATCAATGATAAATAACCATCAAGAATCTGCTTCTGGAGTGTTGAGATGTCCAGGATATTATTAGGCATAAGCATTTTACTGCAGACTCCCTGAAGATCCTTTTTTGGTGATGTTTCACCGGACACCAGTTTTAACTTCCTGAGAGAATCAGGCTTTTTCCCATCTGATGTGAGGGAAAGTGTCATAGTTGGTCACTTAGAAAAAGGCTGTTTTAAGGAATCTGGTTTTGGTTTCATCTCATTTTATGTGTGGTTGATGTGGATTTTCCCACAACGCGGTGACTGTCAGGATTTGACCCTTATGGTTGATCAGGGCGTTGATACAAGGAACGACAGTAGAATTGGTTTGATACCCTGTTTTTAATCTGTATATACATAGCTGCACAGTTTTAATTTGAGATTTAAAAGTTGCCGAGGTGACAGTCCTAATAATTATGGCCTCTGGTGTCGGCGGCGCTATAAACAAGAAAAAGAAAAACAAACAAACAAAAAACAGAGGCATCTGAAGACCAGAGCTGGTCAACAATATCAGCGTTTTGTCCAAATACATAACATTTGTAATAAAGTAATACAGAATGCAAAACGTTTAAGGTCCCAGTTCACCCAGCTGTAAACGGGTACCTAGCTGCCCTTTTTTATGAACAGGGAAGGCAAAGCAGCGAGGGAGAGGAGAGAATGCGCCATGTTTAAGATACTGGCCCCTAGAGAGGCTGAGGTCTCTGACACCTCGCTCTCCAAGGACCGCATAATACAATGCAACAAAGTTACAAGATAGTGGAACAATACAATACAACTACAACTACAATAGCGAAATAATACAATACAACAATAGCGAAACAACACAATACAACACAGCCCAGCTATAAAAATACCGGAACAGTATAACACAACTGTGTTCCACAATAGTGGAACAATGCAACACAACTACAACAACAGCAAAACAACACAACACAACTACGACAATAATGGAATAATACAACGCAACACAATGCAGTGCAATACAACTACAGCAACACAACACAACACAACTACAACAATAATGGAACATTACAACACAATGAAAACACAACTACAACAACAGCAAAAAGCACAACACAACTACAACAATAATGAAACAATGCAACACAACACAATGCAACACAACTACAACAACAGCAACACAACACAACACAACTACGACAATAATGGAACAATACAACACAACACAATGCAACACAACTACAACAGCAGCAAAACAACACAACTACGACAATAATGGAACAATACAACACAAACACAATGCAACACAACTACAACAGCAGCAAAACAACACAACACAACTACGACAATAATGTAACAATACAACACAACACAATGCAACACAACTACAACACAGCAAAACAACACAAACACAATGCAAACAACTACAACAGCAGCAAAACAACACAACACAACTACGACAATAATGTAACAATACAACACAACACAATGCAACACAACTACAACAACAGCAAAACAACACAACACAACACAACTACGACAATAATGGAACAATACAACATAACACAATGCAACACAACTACAACAACAGCAAAACAACACAACACAACACAACTACGACAATAATGGAACAATACAACACAAAACATTGCAGCACAACTACAACAACAGCAAAACAACACAACACAGCTTTGGCAATAAAGGAATAATACAACAAAACACAACGCAGCACAACTACAACAACAGCAAAACAACACAACTACAAACAACATCAAAATAACACACCACAACCACAACAGCAAAACAGCACAACACAACTACAACAACATCAAAATAACACACCACAACCACAACAGCAAAACAACACAACACAACTACAACAACAGCAAAACAGCACACCACTACCACAACAACAGCAAAACAACACAACTACAACAACACAGCTACAACAATAGCGGAACAGCACAACACAATACAACACAACTACAACAACATCAAAACAACACAACAACAAAACAACACTACAACACAACAACAAAACAACACTACAACAAAACAACACAACTGCAATAACATCAAAACAACACAACTACAATAACGGCAAACAACACAACTACAACAACACAGCTACAACAATAGCGGAACAGCACAACACAATACAACACAACTACAACAACATCACTGCAACAACACTAAAACAACTACTGCAACAACACAGTACAACAACAAGTACACCACCAGCACCAACACCAACAATAGTTGAACCATACAACACAACACAGCTTCAACAAAAGAGGAACAACACAAGACAACTACAACAACAGCAAAACAAAAACAACAACACAACAACAACAAAACAACACAGTTACAGCAACTTACTACACCACCAACTACACCACCAGAACAGCACCACCAACAACAGCAGCACTCACTCACTCCCTCCCTCCCTCCCTCCTCACTCACTCACTCACTCACTCCTCACTCACTCACTCACTCACTCATTCACTCCCTCCTCACTCACTCCTCCCTCCTCCTCCTCCCTCCCTCACTCACTCACTCACTCAGTCCCTCCCCCTCCCTCCCTCGCTCACTCGCTCGCTCACTCACTCCCTCACTCACTCACTTACTCACTTACGCCTCCTTCCCTCCCTCACTCACTCACTCACCCACTTACTCACTCACTCACTCACTCACTGACTCACTCACTCACTCACTCCCTCTCTCACTCACTCACTCCTCTTTCCCTCCCTCCCTCACTCCCTCACTCACTCACTCCCTCACTCACTCACTCACTTACGCCCTCCCTCCCTCCCTCCCTCCCTCCCTCACTCACTCACTCACCCACTTACTCACTCACTGACTCACTGACTCACTTACTGACTCACTCCCTCTCTCACTCACTCACTCCCTCCATCCCTCACTCACTCACTCACTCCCGCACTCCCTCACTCACTCACTCACTCCCTCACTCCCTCACTCCCTCACTCCCTCACTCACTCACTCCCTCACTCACTCACTCCCTCACTCACTCACTCCCTCACTCCATCCCTCCCTCACTCACTCCCTCACTCACTACCAGGCACACACCAGCTGACCTGCTTGATGCCGGAGTCCCAGGAGTTTCTGGCGGTCTCCTCCACGTACAGCTGCTGGGTCATCATTTGCTGGATCAGCAGGTTCATCTCCACCTCCAGGTTCGTCACCCTCTCACTGGTCTCCAGCCCCCACACCCCTCCACACCCCCAGAGGAGGAGGAGGAGGAGGGAGGAGAGGACGGGGGAGAGGCGGAGGAGAAGGGATGGCATGGTTTTGTTTCCTTTTGGTGGCGGTGGTGGTTAATGGTGGCTGTCCTGTGGTTTGGCGTGTGGGTCACAGGGAAGGTTTGTTGTGTTGAACTAGGGGTGGGAAAAGAATGTTTGGACATTGGTGTGGAGAATGTGTGTGTGTGTGTGTATATACGTACTTGCATACATTCATGCCCGGGTACAGACAGACAGACAGACAGAGGGATAGATAGAGGGACAGACAAACAGGAAGACAGACTAACTGACTAATAAACAGACAGACTTACTGACTGACAGACTGACTGACTGATTGACAGACAGACAGACAAACAGACAGAGAGAAGCTTATGTTTAAAATCTATCCCAATTTTTAAAAAAACCAACAACGACCAAAAAAACCCCAACCAACACTGTAAAGTCCTTCTACTTATACTTACAAGTTAAATCTTTGAACTTATCTGAAGTAATGTTGTTTTTTTAAAATACACCATAGAATCTCCAAAGTCGAAATGTGGCTACCTTAATGGTGAGCAAAAACAATGCCATTGGCAAAATCTCACCTATAGTAAACCTCGAGCTCTAGGAGAAGAACAAAAAATAAAACAAGGTAAAAATACCAATCCTGCACATAGTCAGAGCTTAAAGCTACAAATTTGCCTCAAGTTAGAAATAAAAAAACAACAACATGAAATTCAAGTACACAACATGAGTTCTTCAGCATTTACTCATAGGCTTAGTTTCAAATTTATCTCAAATGATAACATCAAAATCAAGCAAAGTATATAAAAAAAATAATAATAAAGAAGAAAGAAAAAAGCTAGTTCAACAGTCTACACTTATAAACTAAACGTTTGAATCTATCTGAAATAGCCACAACAACAAAAAAATATATATACTTTAGTCCTTTAGTATACTCTCAGAAACTGAAGCTTCGAATGTAAAAAAAAGCATCTTCAAACAAAGTTTTTTTTAAAGTTCATTCTTGAGAATACAATGAAGAGGCTGACGTTTTGAAACCATTTCAATTAGTTGATATATTTCAGCAACAGAAGCTATCCAAAGTAGTTGAGAGCTTTTAGAGATTGAATCTCGGGGAAATAATTTAAAAAATCAAAGTAAAAGATGCCAGCATCTTGCATGTGCTTAATAGCTGGAGCTTCAAATTGATCTCATATCACATTAGAAATGATAGTTCTTTGGCACATATTTTGAGACCTGAAGCTACTTAAAAACTTCAAATTAGTAACAACATTGACATACTAGATCTTCAGGGTGTACTTTGAGGCTAAAGTTTTAAATCTATCTCAAAGAAATAATATCCTTCATAAGCTTATAGCTTCAAATCTATTTTACATAGTTGGCAGCCTTAAGAAGCCAGTTCTTCAAATATCCTTAAAGTCTGAAGGCTCGATTTCATCTCAATCCTCGGAAGATACTTTAAAGCTTGAAACTCCAAATCTATCTTACACAGCTGACAGATTTAAAACACAAGTTTTTCAAATATATCTAATACTAAAGTTGCAGATCAATCTTAAATACTTGAGAGGCTTAATATTAGATCTTCAACGTATTTTTTTGAAAAGTTGAAGGCTGGAATCTATCTCAAATAGTGGACAGCTTTAAGATACTAGGTCTTAAGTATTTACCCAGGAAATACAACTTAAAATCTCTCTTTTAAAGGTGGCCGCCTTAAAATACTGGTTTTTTAGCATATTCTTCAGCATTGAAGTTTAAATTCATCTAAAAATGTTGACAGCCTTAAAAAAAGTTGAAAGTCTTTACCTACCTGCCCAACACATAGAAGATGTGGAGCATTGGTTATCAGTAACCCACCAGTATTTATACACATCAAGTTCCTTACCAAACCAACAACTCTTTATGACCATCAAGCAAATCTCCAAACAATCAATCATAACTTACTGTTCATCACACAATTCCAACAGAACCCAGTCACTATCTGTGATGGGTAAGTGCACCAACAACAACCAATCATTCAAGATTTGAGTTGGTAAAGCACATTGCCAACAACCAATCACAATCTGTTTGGGAAAAAAACACCCTACATTACAACAACCAATCACATTTTACGATCATTGTGTGTGTCACCAACAGCCAATCAGAGTTAATGCCCATCAAGCAGTTTCTCGATTAGCCAATCATAGCGTGCCATGATATTACTGTTGTGCAGACCAGTTTTCAAGAGAAAAGATATTACTGTTGGGGGCAGTAAAAAGAAAAGAGAAAAGCGGGGGATGGGTTGGTTCATGGAGATTGTTTTCCCCTTTGTTCGGCTACAGCTGTCAGGTTGACTCATACTGGTATTTTGTGCAGGAGACCGCTTTTTGCCCCCACCATTAAAGTAGCCCCAGTCTAATTTCGCAGATAATGTCATAGAAACACTATGCTAATGTAAATTCTTTTTTTTTCTTTGATTTTGTCATCATCTGTTCTTACCCCCACACCTTGTCCTACTTTGTTCAAAAGACAGAACTCCCAGGCAAGATGTTGTTGTTTGCACACTGAACCTCGCTTTGTTTAGTCTCACCAAAAAAGACTTTCAGGGAAGCAGAGTCAGTAGTGATATTAAATCAGGGAGAGGGGGGGGGGGCATTCCTTTTACATTTCTCTGAATTACTTGCCTGATTGTCATTGTTATGAGTGTAGTCAATACATAACTATGTGTGTGTGTGGGGGGGGGGGGGGTTGGTGGGTCCGTAGGTGTGGGTGTGAAATAACTCTGTCTTCTAGTCAATGGTCTTAAAACATTGAATTCATATATTGGTGCATCGTGTGGGTGTGTTTGCACACGCACGTAGGTGCCTGTGTACGTGTTGCGTATATGCGTGCGTAAAAAATAAGTTTTTATGTTTTCAAGTCAATGGGTTTAACATTGTGTCCACAATTGATGTGTGTGCGTGCGTGTGTGTGTGTGTGTGTGTGTGTGTGTGTATGTGTGTGTGTGTGCGTGCGCGCATGCGCGCGTGTGTGTTTGTGTGTGTGTGTGTGTGTTCGTTACATTTTATTTGAAGTCATTTTGGAATGTTTCAACCATTATGAAATATAGCTTTTTGTGTCTTTGAGATTTTTTATGCGTATCAATCTGCCTGTCAGTATTGTAATTGCCCTTCATGGGATGACTTAAGTGCTTTTGACTTGACTTGACTTGACTTGACTTGACTTCCTGGAACAGCCATCTTGGTGGTGGCTCAAACTTAGGCAGTCACATTGCCAGCTCAAAGCTCTAACCACCGGGCTATCCCCATCCCCTTACCCCTACCTCCCTTTCCCCACGCCCCCCAACACACACTTACTAAGTGGGGATGGAGTGATACTGAAACGGTGCACGTGCAAGAGAATATTGTCCTCACAGAAAACCCGATTGGCCATCACATTTGCATTTGGGGGCTTAGTTACTTCAGGTTCAACCGTTCTTCCTTTTCCAGCTTAAGTGGTGAGTAATGTTCGTGTCTTGTTGTTGTTGTTGTTGTTGTTGTTGGGGCTAATGGCGGTAGTGGTGAGATGAGTGTGTGTGTGTGTGTGTGTGTGTGTGTGTGTGTGTGTGTGTGTGTGTACTTTCTTTAATTTAACGTCTGTTCACTCAAGGTGATATTAGACAAAAGATAGTGTTACAATATATAGAGAACGTGTGTGTGTGTGGTGTGTGTGTGTGTGTGTGTGTGTGTGTGTGTGTGTGTGTGTGTGTGTATGTCTGTGCACGAAATAGAATTTTAAAAAAAGAAAAAGAAATTATGGGTGGGACGGGGATGAGGGGTAAGGGGGTGGGGGCATTGAACAGCTTAAACTGCAGCAAGAACAATTACAAAAGTTTGCCAACAGGGCTTCTAACTAAACAACTATCTCCAACATAACCACATTATCGGCCAATAAATGTTCAAATGACATATTTTAAATCTTATCTACAACTGTAACAGAAAAATATGGTCGAAGTAGTTAACAATGAGGAATGACATGCTTAGGTGATAAGTCAGAACCAAATAGACAAGTTATCTGTTTACAAAATTTAGTCCTAAATGCATCTAATCTGAACCTGTAGATCATACTTCCCACCAGTCTGTTATGAAAATGACATACACAGACACTTAATGAATGTCCATGTAAAGAATTCTTACGTTGGTTGTTGACACGGTTCCAAGAAGCTTTTTTCAGCAGAGGTGTGTGTGTGTGTGTGTGTGTGTGTGTGTGTGTGTGTGTGTGTGTGTGTGTGTGACAAAGATAGAGAGAAAGAGACAGAGAGACAGAGAGAGACAGAGACAGAGCTAGACAAAGACACAGATACATAGGCTGAAACAGAAAGAGAGAGAGGAGAGAGAGAGAGAGAGAGAGAGAGAGAGAGAGAGAGAGAGAGAGAGACAGACAGACAGACAGACAGACAGACAGACATTTTATTTTATTTTATTCTTCTATATCGAGGCTAATGGAATAAGCACTTACGTTCTTTTTTACACCTAGTCCCCGTGTGTATGCGGTTTTTTAAATTTTGTCATCTGTTCCCACCGGCACACAATGGCCTACACTTACGAAAAGCGGAACAGGATTTAACGTGTGGGCAAGACGTTATGTGTGCGTTCGCACACGGGGCCTCGGTTTGTAGACTTATCCGAAGGACTTTTGGGGAAAGTGGAGTCTGCACTGATGTTAACTCCAGGGGAAAATATCTCCTTGAACAGGAATCGAACCCAGGTCGTCAGATTGCGAGCACAATGTCCTAATCACTAGGCTATCCCGTCTCATCCCGTGTGTGTGTGGCGCAGGGGTGTGTATGTGTGTGTGTGGGGGGGGGGGGGGGGTAGGTGTGGGTCAGAAGTGTGTGTGTGTGTATGTGTGTGTGTGTGTGTGTGTGTGAGAGAGAGGAGAGAGAGAGAGAGAGAGAGAGAGAGAAACAGAGCAAGAAAGAGACAGAGACAGGGGAGACAGAGAGAAAAAAAGCTAGACATAGCTAGACAAAGACACAGATACATAGGCTGAAACAGAGAGACAGACAGACAGATAGAGAGACAGAAAGACAGAGAGAAAGACAGACAGACAGACGGACAGACAGATAGGGGGATATTTTCCCCTGGAGTTAACATCAGTGCAGACACCACTCTCCCCAAAAGTCCTTCGGATGAGACTATAAACCGAGGCCCCATGTGCGAACGCACGCAGAACATCTTGCGCACACGTTAAATCCTGTTCCGCTTTTCGTAAGTGTAGGCCATTGTGTGTCGGTGGAAACAGATGACAGAATTTACAAAAACCACATACACACGGGTACTGGATGTAAAAAAAGCACATAAGTGCTTATTCCATTATCCTCGATATAAAAGAATAAATTAAAAAATAAATAAAAAGAAAAATAGGCAGAAAAAGGTCACGAGCTCAACGCTGAAAACACGTGTGCATCCTGCCTCCAGAAACATAATAAAGACGAGGCAATGGATATAATAATAATAATAATAATAATAATAATAATAATAATAATAATGGTGTTGATGATGATGATGACGATGATAATAATGATAATATGAGTCAGGTGAACATTTACATAACAATTCCACTTAATTTTGCCACGCCTTCATTCACATTGAAAAGTGATCTCATGATATATGTTAGTGTTGTGTGTGTGTGTGTGTGTGTGTGTGTGTGTGTGTGTGTGTGTGTGTGTGTGTGTGTGTGTGTGTGTGCGTGCGCGCGCGCGCGCGCTCCTCGTGAAGAAGGATGTATGAATAATATTTTATGGGCTGAACACAACGTGTGACAAATAAGAGAATAAAATTAATACCAACAGAGCCACTTTCCACACGTACCTATTATCATAACAACAACAAGAACGCCAAAAGCAACAAAATGAAACTGGTCATACTTGTAAGCATGATCATCATCATAATCAGCTTGGTTATTGTGGTCAGAATGGTTATCCTTATCAAAGCTTTTATGGGGCTGTTGCACTGAATTTGCGGTTTTATTGGTACAGAAAAAAATGACAAGGATTTTTCTTCCAAGAGTATTGTCCTCTGTCGAGGAGAATAGCAAGGCTGACTGATACGTCTTGTTGTTGTTGTTGTTATTTTCAGGTTAGTCTGTTCACAATTGGTGATATTGTCCAAATGTGTGTGTGTGTGTGTGTGTGTGTGTGTGTGTGTGTGTGTGGTGTGCGTGCGTGCGTGCGTGCGTGCAGTGTAGTGCAGTGCAGTGTAATGCAGTGCAGTGTAGTGCGGTGTAGTGCAATAAGTGTGGTAGTGCAGTATAAAAAATTGGAATGTGGGTTAGCATAATGTGTGTAGTTTCTGCAGTACGTGCGTGTATTACAGTTTAGTGTTTTTACTAGTACAGTGAGTGTTTTACGTGAGTGTGTGCGTACAGTTGCGTGTTTTACGTGTAGTGTAGTGTAAGCGGTACAGTACGTGTTTTTCGTGTAGTGTAGTGTAGTGCGTCAGTGAGTGTATACGGTAGTGTATTACAGTGTGGTGTAGTTTTGTGCGGTACAGTGCAGTTTTTTCGTTTGTTATTACAGTGCAATGTATTACATTTTTAGTGTTGTGGGGAGGTTATGCAGTTATTACAGTGCAGTGTATTACAGTGTAGGGGTTTAGAGTGCATTTGTACACAGTGTATGTAGTGGTACGTGCAGTGTATTACAGTGTAGTGTGGAGTGCGGTATAGGCAGTGTATTATAGAACAGATACATGGGTTGAAAAGAGGACAGACAGACAGATAGAGAGAAGAAAGAAGAGAAAAAGAAGAAAACAGACGGACAGACAGATGGGGGGATTTTTTCCCCCGGGGGAAAAATCAGTGCGCACCATTTCCCCCCAAAAGCCCTTGGATGAGATTTTAAACCGGGCCCCATGGGGAAAACGCAGCAAAACACTTGCGCACACGTTAAATCCTTTTCCCGCTTTCGTAAGTGTGGCCTTGTGTTCGGTGGAAACAGATGACAAAATTTACAAAAAACCACATACACACGGGTATGGATGTAAAAAAAAGACATAAGTGCTTTTTCCTTTATCCTGTAAAAAAGAAAAATTTAAAAAAAATAAATAAAAAAAAAATGGCAGAAAAAGGTCACGAGTAACGTGGAAACACGTGTGCATCTGCTCCAAAACATAAAAAAGCGAGGCAATGGTATTGCAGTGTAGATGTTTATGCAGTCGTGCGTGTTTACAGTTTAGTGTAGTTTACTCAGTACAGGCAGGTTTAAACAGTGTAGGTAGGGGTTTACGTCAGTGTTTACGTGTAGTGTAGTGTAATGGGGTTTCGTAAGTGTTTTACGTGTGTGTAGTGTAGTGCGTACAGTGAGTGTATTACGTGTTAGTGATTACGTGTGGTGTTAGTGTAGTGCGGTAAGTGCGTGTATTACAGTTTGTGTATTACGTGCAATGATTAAGTTAGTGTAGTTTTGTGAGGTTTTTACGCAGGTATTACGTGCAGTGTATTACGGTGTGTGCGTTAGAGTGCGTGTATTTCGTGTGTGTAGGGGTTTCAGTGCGTTTTATTACGTGTAGTGTAGTAGAGTGGGGTTTATAGTGCGTGTTTACAGTGCAGTGTATTAATTTTTTTGTGCGGTAGGTGCAGTGTACTACAGTGTAGTGTAGGTAGTGCGTAAAGTGCAATGTATTACAGTGTGTGTGTTTGTGGGTTTCAGTTCAGTTTTTAAAGTGTAGTGGGGGTGTCTGCGTGCGGCGTGTATTTCGTGTAGTTTTACTGCGGTTGAGGAGTGTATTAAGGGTGTATGTAGCGGTACAGTGCGTGTTTACAGTTTATTACAGTGTAATGTACTGTATGCAGTACGTGTAGTGTTTACAGGGGGGTCAGTTGTGTAGTGTACTGGGGAAAGTGCAGTGATTACAGTGTATTACGTGTCGTGTGGTACCTGCGGTAAGTGCGGAAAACACATTGTATTACAGTTTTAGTTACTGCGATACGGGCAGTGTTTTAAAAAGTGGGTGGGTGTATGCGTACAGTGCGTGTATTACGTGTGTTACAGTGAGGTGAACTGGGGTTTACGTGCAGTGTTTTACAGGTAGTGTAAATATGCGGTCTTGCAGTGATTCAGTAAAAGTGTAGGTACTTGGTACATTGCATTTGTTTACAAAATTCAGTGTAGTGTACCCCCGGTACATTGCTGTTTACTATAAACTACAGTGTAGTGTAGTGAATCCGGTACTTGCAGGTATTATATAATTACGGTAGTTACGGGTTGTGCAGGTATTATAGTGTTGTGTAGCTTTTAGTGTTACAATGCATGTATTACACTGTAGTGGTAGTGCGTACGTGCAGTGATTTTATAGTGTAAAGGTGTGTAGGTGTACAGTACAGTGTATTCATTTGTGTAGTGTAGTGTACAGGTAGTGTTTCAGATACTGTATTGTTGGCGGTTTTGTGCGTGTTTCGTGTAGTGTAGTACTTACAGTGCAGTGTATTCGTTAGTGTAGTGGGGTACAGTGCGTGTTTCGTGAGTGTTTACAGTGTAGTGTGTGTTGCATAAAAAACAGTTTTTTACAGTGTGTTTTTTGTGGTATTCGTGTGTGTAGTGGTACAGTGCGTATATTCAGTGTAGTGTAGTGTAGTGTTTTACGTGTAGGTAGTGCGTACATTACGTGTATCACAGTGCAGTGTGTGGTGGTACATTCGTGTATTCAGTGTGTGTGTGTAGTGTTGTGCAGTGTATTACAGTGTAGTGTGTGTTTTTGTAGTGTATTACAGTGTAGTGTAGAGTACAGGCGTGATTACAGTTTTTAGTGTAGTGTAGTGCGACATTTACGTGTATTACGTGTAGTTTGGTAGTGTATTACGTGTGTGTAGTGCGGTGGTACAGTGCAGTGATTGCTGTGTGTAGCGAAGTTTGGTATTACAGTGTAGGTAATGATACGTGCGTGTTTTACATTGTGTTTTGGAAGTGCAGTGTATTCAGTGTGGGTTTGTAGTGAGTGCGGTAGAGTGCAGTGTATTACAGGCAGGTATTACAGTGTAGTGGGGTAGGTGCAGTGCATTACAGTGTAGTGTATTGCAGTACAGTGCAGTGTATTACAGTGTAGTGTACTGCGGTAGAGTGCAGTGTATTACAGTGTATCACAGTGTAATGTACTGTACTGCGGTACAGTGCAGTGTATTACAGTGTGGTACAGTGTTGTGTGTGTATGCGGTACAGTGCAGTGTATCCAGTGCATTCGGAAAATGTAGTGCGGACAGTGCAGTGTATTAATTGTAAGAGGTACTGCGGTACAGTACAGTGTAAAACGTGTATTCAGTGTAGTGTATGTTCAGTTCAGTGTATTACCGTGTATTACAGTGTAGTTTATTTGTACTGCGACTTTCAGTTTTTTACGTGTGGATAGTTTACTTCGGTACGGCAGGTTTTAAGTGTAGGTATTGTTGGGTTTTTGTGCAGTGTAGGGACAGGTTTAGGTTAGTGTCGTGTACTGGGGCGTTCAGTGTATTCAGTGTTTTACAGTGTAGTGCAGTGTATGCTGTACAGTGCAGTGTTTACAGTGTAGAGTATTTTACTGGGGTACAGGCAGTGTATTACAGTGTTTACAGTGTTGTCGGGTACCGGGTTACTGCAGTGTATTACAGTGTTTACAGTTTTTGTGCATTATCTGCGATACAGTACAGTTGTTTTTACAGTGTGTGTCTGCATTAAGTCAGTGGTTTTTTATGTACATTGCAGTGGGGTGTACTGCTATAGAGTTCAGTGTATTCCGTGTATTACAGTTAGTTTAGTGTTGCTGACGTTCAGTGTATTACGTGTGAGTGTGTACTGCGGTACAGTGCAGTGTATACGTGTTTAAGTGTATTGTTAACATTGTTATTTGTTTGGGGGAGCGGATTGGTTTTGGAAAGCGCTTGATTTAATTGCAAGATATAGCGCTTTTAAAAATTTCCCATGTATTATTTTTTTATTATTTTATTATTTTATTTTTTTATTATTTTATTTTATTTTTATTGTGCAGTGTACTTCGGTCGTGCGTGTATTACTGTGTACTTTTGTCTGTGTTTGTCTGGGGTAATTGCAGTGTATTACACTGTTTTTTTCAGTTGGGTGTGTTACTGCGTTTCCCGTGCAGTGTTTACGGAATTACGTGTTTGCGTGTATTACAGTGTTTACAGTTTTTAGTGTACTGCGGTACAGGGGCGTGTATTACAGTGTAGATTCTGGGGTACAATGCAGTGTATTTGTGTATTCGTGTAGTGATGCTATACGTGCGGTATTACAGTTATTACAGTGTTTGTGTAGTATACTGCGTTAGTGCATTTTTTTTTTACGTGAAATGGGGCGAAATGCGGAAAGTGCAGTGTATTAGAGTGTATACGTGATTGGTGTATTACAGTGTATTACAGTGTTTGCGGTGTTGTGACTTTGGTACGTGCATTGTATTACAGGTATTACGTGTGGTACTGCGGCACAGTGCGTGTATTACACTGTATTGAAATGAAATGAAAAACAGTACAGTGCAGTGTATTTCAGTTTAGGCGGTATTACAGTGTAGGTACTGCGTTAAGTGCGGGTGTCTGGGGTACATGCGGTTTTTTACAGTGTAGTGTCTGCACTGCAGCACAGTGCGTGTATTACAGTGTAGTGTACTGCGGTAAAAGAGTGTTTTCAGTGTATTTTTTGTCGTGTCCCGCGGTACAGTGCAGTGTATTACAGGTCTACAGCGTTTTTACAGTAAATTACAGTGTTTCAGTGTTTTTATGGTGTTTTTACCTTGGATTACAGTGTGTTTACTGCAGTACAGTGCAGTGTATTATATACTTAATCGTAGGTACTGCTATACGTTCAGTGTATTCCCGTGTTTTTTGTGTGTGTCGTGTATGCGCGTGAGTGCAGTGATTAAAGTGTATTCATTTGTAGTGCAGGGTACTGCAGTACGTGTGTGTTTACTTTGATCATAGTGTAATTAGTGTACTGGGGTACAGTCAGTGTATTCAGTGTTTCGTTAGGTGAAGTGTACATGGGGCCCCCAAATGCAGTGTATTACAGTGAATTGCAGTGTAGTTTTCGTGCGCCAGTGCAGTGTATTAGTTTTATTCAGTGTTTGCAGGCAATACAGTGTATTACAGTGCTTACAGTGTGAGTACTGCATGGGTTCAGTGATTACAGGTATTACAGGGGAAAAAAGTGTAGGTATTACGTGTTATGTAGTGTACTGCGGCATGCGGTGTATTTAAGTCTATTTGTGTTACATCGTACATTGCATTTGTAATCGTGTATTACTGTGAATTTATACAGGGGTAAGTTCAGTGATTTTTACTGTAGTGTATCTAAAAGTCGTGTTTACAGTGTTTCGGGTTTGTGTGTATATGCGAGACAGTGCAGTGTATTCAGTGTAATGGGGCTAATGCGGAAGTGCAGTGTTGCAGTGTAATACGTGTATTGCAGTGTATTAAGTGTATTACAGTGATTGCAGGTATGTACTGTGATACAATGCATTAAATTTACAGTGTATTCAGTGTGTGACTGGGGCCGTGCGGTGTTTTACACGTATTACAGTATTTACAGTGTTTTTACGTGTATTAGGTGTTTAGTTGGTCATAGTGTGTGTACTCGTACGAAAGTACAGTGTTTGAAGGTATTACGTGTTGGTAGTATACTGCGATCAGTGCGGAATTACAGTGAAAAGGGGCGTTCTCGATAAGTGCGTTATTACGTGTTTCAGTGATTACGTGTATTACAGTGTATTGCGTGTAGGTCTGGGGTTTACAGTGCATTGTATTAAGGTATTACAGTGTAGTGTAATGCGGCAGAGTGCGGTGTATTACAGTGTATTACAGTGTAATGTACAACAGTACAGTACAGACAGTTTCAGTGTAGTGCAGTGTATTACAGTGTAGTGTACTGCAGTACAGTGAGTGTAAAGGGGTACAATGCGGTGATTACGTTTGGTACTGCACTGCATCACGTCAGTGTATTAAGTGTGTGTTTTGCGGTCAGCGCAGTGTATTCAGTGTCGTTTTTCCCGCGGAAAATTGCAGTGTATTACAGCGTATTACAGGTTTTTTACGTTATTACACTGTTTACGTGTTTATGGTTTTTTTTGTTGGATCGTAGTGTAGGTACGCAGTACAGTACAGTTTTATTCAGGTAAATGGGGCGTTGCGAACGGCAGGTACTGGGGTGCAATGGGGTTTTGTATTCGTGTAGTGTACGCCTGCATCACGTGCGTGATTCCAGTGTAGTGTTGTGTACTGCGATACGTGCAGTGATTAAGGTATTCAGTATTTTAAGTGTTTTATGGTGTATTATTTGGGTCACAGGTGTTTTCTGCAGTACAGTTCAGTGTTTTACAGTGTAGTGTACTGCATTACAGTGCAGTGTATTTATACATTGTTGTAGTTACTGCTATACATTTTTGGTATTCCCGTGTTTACAGTTTTGGTGTGTACTGCGTACAGGCAGTGTTTCCCGTGTATTCCCAGTTGTTAAAGTGAAATGCGCTGTCGTGCGTGTTTCAGTAAATTAAAAGTGTATGCAGGTTTGCAGCCGGTGCAGTGTATTACGTGTTTTACAGTGTTTGCAGTGCATTAGTGTATTACAGTGCTTACAGGTGTGTACTGCCTATCGTTCAGTGTTTACAGTGTATTACAGGGGAACGGGCGTATTCGTTTTAAAGTAGTGATGCGGTACGTGCGGGTATTTAAGTCTGGTGTGGGTACGCTTTTCATTGCAGTGTATTCATTTTATTTTGTGAATTGACTGCGTACAGTTCAGTGTTTTAACTGTAGTGTATTGCTAAATGTAAGTGTATTACAGGTTGTGTAGTATACTGCGTTTATGTGCGGTATAAAGTGAAAATAAAGTGTTTTGAGTGTATTCGGGTTTTTATTCAGTGTATTGATAGTAGTTTGTGGTACAGTGCATTGAATTACAGTGTATTACAGTATTACGGCAGCACAGTGCGGTGTATTACAGCGTATTCCCGTATATTACAGTGTATTAGTGTGTTTATGGGTTTTCGTTGGTCACAGTGTGTGAAATCAGTCGTACAGTGTTTACAGTGTTGTGCAGTAACTGCGATACGTCAGTGTATTAAGTGTTTTTTACTGCGTACATTGCAGTGTACTGCGGTATAATGGGTGTATTACGTGTATTATGGTGTTTTACTTTGGTCACTTTTTGGTGTACTGCAGTAAAAAATTAGTGTTTACAGTGTGGTTACGCATTACAGTGTAGTGTTTAGAGTACATTAGATTTAGTGTACTGTATACAGTTCAGTGTATTCCGTGTTTACGTGTAGTGTGTGTTTGGCGTTGTGCAGTGTATTACGTGTGGGTGCAGTGTAGCAGTCAGTGCGTGTAATATGTGGGTATGTGTTTTGTAGTGTACTGTGGTACAGGCGGGTTATTACAGTGTATTACAGTTAGGTGAAGTGTACTGCGCTGCCGTGGGGGTATTACAGTAAATTAAAAGGGTAGTTTTTGTGTTTTGCAGCACGTGCAGTGTTTACAGTGTATTGCAGTGCATTCAGTTTTTACAGTGCATTACAGTGTAGTGTACTGCCATAGAGTTCAGTGAATTACGTGTATTACAGCGGAAGTGCAGTGTTTACGTGTAAGTTTTTGTCTGCAGTACAGTGCGGTGTATGAAAGCTGGTGTGGTGTACAGTGTACATTGCGTGTATTACAGTGTATTATTGAATTGTACTGCGGTAAGTTCGGGTTTTATTCACGTAGTGTATGCTTAATCAGTGTTTTACAGTGTATTACGTGTTGTGTATTTATAGCGATCGTGCGTGTATTCAGTGTAATGAGGCGTTAATGCGGTCAGGCAGTGTATTACGTGAATTGCAGGTTTTACTGTTTTTTACGTGTATTACAATGTATTACAGTGATTGCGATTGTTATGTGGTAAAGTGCTTTAAATTAATGTATTACGTGTAGGTACTGGGGACAGTGCGGGTATTTCTGTTTTTTACGCGTATTACAGTATTTCAGTGTCTTACAGTGTATTTGGTGTATTACTTTGGTACAGTGTTGTGTGTGCAGTACGTACAATGTATTAAAGTGAAAATGGGGCGTACTGCGATACGTGTTTTTTAACATGTATTGCAGTGTTTACAGTGTTTTCAGTGTATTGCAGTGTAGTGTATGTGGTACAGTCAGTGTATTACAGGTTTGGGGGTACTGCGATACAGTGCATTTTAGCCCCGTGTATTACAGTGTAGTGTATTGCGCGATTTGTGGTTATTACAGGTTTTTACAGTGAAATGTAAAAAAAGTGAGTGCGGGGTTTATTTCAGGTAGTGCAGTGTTTACGTGTTTGTTTTCAGGACGTGCAGTGTCCTGCGGTACAATGCGATTTTAAAATGTAGTGTGTGCATGCAGCACAGGGCGTGTATTACAGTGTTTTTACGTGTTTGCAGTGTTTTAAAATGTTTACAGTGTATTGTAGTGTAGGCCTGTGGTAGTGCTTGTAGTGTAGTGCACGTGGTACAGGTTTGTTTTACGTGTATTCGTTTTGGTGTACTGGGGAACAGGCAGTGTTTTATCTGTATAACAGGGGAGGTACAACATTACAGTGCAGTGTTTTTCGTTTAGGCAGTGTATTAAGGGTAGGTTTGCAGTACAGTGCAGTGTTACAGGGTTAAATGCGGTGTATTACATTTTGTAGGTACTGCACCGCTCACAGTGCAGGTATTACAGGCATGTAGTGTACTGCGGTACGTGAAGGTATTACAGGTATTACAGTGCGTGTACCGGGGTACTTCGTGTATTACAGCGAAATACATAAATTTACGTTATTACAGTGTTTTTGGGTGTATTACTTTGGGTTTCAGAGTGTAGTGTACTGCTCGGTTCAGTTTTTTTCGGTAGTGTTCTGCATTGCGTGCAGTGTATTATAGTAATTGATTGTAGTGTACTGGTACAGTTAGGTATTCCCGTGTTTACAGTGTAGTGTCGTGTACTGCGCGTGGTGCAGTGTATACAGGCAAAAGTGTTTACGTGCTTACAGTGTAGTGTACTCCCATAGGTTCAGTTATTAAGTGTAGTACGCGGAACAGTGCGTGTTTTTACAGCGTTAAGTAGTGTTTGCGTTACAGTGCGGTGTATTTAAGTTAGTGTAGTGTCCCGTTTAAATTTTACATGTATTACAGTGTATACTGTGAATTGTAGCGGTACATTTAGGTAAAACATATGTGACTGCTATACAGTACAGTGTATTACAGTGTATTACAGTGTTGTGTAGTATACTGTGACCAGTGCGTGTTTTACAGTGTAATGAGGCGTATGCGGTAAGTGCAGTGTTTTACGTGTATGCAGTGTGGTACTGTGGTACGTAAATTGTCTTACGTGTATTACAGTTTATTGTACAACAGTCAGGGCAGTGTTTTTTTCAGTTTTGTGCGTGTATTACGTGTGTGACTGCGTACGTGCATGTCTGGGGTACAATGCGTTGTATTACATGTAGGTAGTGCATTGCAGCACAGTGCAGTATATTACAGTGTAATCGTGTATTGCTTTGATTACGTGTATTACAGTGTATTGCAGGTAGTGTATGTGGTATGGCTTGTTTTACAGGTTTTAAGTGGGGGTGTACTGCGGAACGTGCAGTGTATTAACTTTATTCAGTGTAATGTAAAAAGTTCGTGCAGTGTATTTCAGTTTGTCAGTGTATTACAGGTAGTGTCGCGTACAGTGCAGTTATGCGAAACAATGCGGTTTTTTACTTTGTAGTGTACTCACTCTCACAGTGCAGTGTATTACGTGTAGTGTAGTGTACTGCGGTACATCGGGTTTTCGTGATTCGTGTGTGTACCGTGGTCATTGCGTGTTTACAGCATATTAAACGTATTCGATTTCGTGATTATAAGAACCCACCATATTGATCATCTTTCTTGCCGTGATTTCAGTTTTAGAGCGTGTATGTTGAAAATTCCCTTCCCTCTTGAAAGTTGTTCCTATGCCTTAGACATTAAAAAACTGGTGATCAAAACAAGTTACAATTTAATGCGATGAAACCAAAAGCCGGGTTATAGGGCCCCAACATAACTTTCCTCTATGAAAAAACTTAAAGAATTCGGAAATTAGTAGTTTTTTTGGCCAACTCTGTAAAAGTTTTTAGGAGTATTTCTTGACAACCACTCTTGTTTTGTGTTTACAGTGTATTACGTGTATTGCAGTGTAGTATACTGTGGTACAGTGCATTGTATTACAGTGTATTACAGTGTGGTGTACTGAGGAACACTGCAGTGTATTACACTGTATTACAGTGTAATGTACAACAGTACAGTGCAGTGTATTTCAGTTTAGTGCAGTGTGTTACAGTGTAGTGTACTGCAGTACAGTGCAGTGTACTGCGGTACAATGCGGTGTATTACAGTGTAGTGTACTGCACTGCATCACAGTGCAGTGTATTACAGTGCAGTGTAGTGTACTGCGCTACAGTGCAGTGTATTACAGTGTATTACAGTGTCTTGTACCGCGGTACATTGCAGTGTATTACAGCGCATTACAGCTTTTTACAAAATATTACAGTGTATTACAGTGTATTATGGTGTATTACGTTGGATCACAGTGCAGTGTACTGCAGTACAGTTCAGTGTATTACAGTATAGTGTACTGCATTACAGTGCAGTGTATTATTGCTCATTAGATTGTAGTGTACTGCTATACAGTTCAGTGTATTACCGTGTATTACAGTGTAGTGTCGTGTACTGCGCGTTAGTGCAGTGTATTACAGTGTAGTGCAGTGTATTGCAGTATAGTGCAGTGTATTACTGTGTATCATAGTGTATTGTAGTGTACTGCGGTACAGTGCAGTGTATTACAGTGTATTACAGTTAGGTGAAGTGTACTGCGCTGCCGTTCAGTGTATTACAGTGAATTACAGTGTAGTGTAGTGTCTTGCAGCACAGTGCAACGTATTACAGTGTATTTCAGTGTATTGCATTGTATTACAGTGTATTACAGTGCATTACAGTGTATTGTACTGCCATATCGTTCAGTGTATTACAGTGTATTACAGCGGAACAGTGTAGTGTATTACAGTGTTAAGTGGATCGGTGGTCTAGAGGTAACGCGCCTGTCTAGAAAGCGAAAAGTCCGGGTTCGTATCCCGTCTGGGCCCGAAACTTTTCCCCCATCCATTAGACCATGAGTGGTGGTCTTGGCGCTAGTCTTTCGGATGAGACGATAAACCGAGGTCCCGTGTGTTACAGAAAATTATGCAGCGCACGAAAAAGAAACCCACGGGAAAAAGAGAGTTGTCCCTGGCAAAATTCTTAGAAAAAGCCACTCTGATTAGGGAAAGAAATACAGTTGCAGACAAAAAAAAAAAAAAAAAAAAAAAAAAAAAAGGGTGGCGCTGCTCTTGTGGCGACGTGCTCTCCCCGGGGAGAGCAGCCCGAATTTCACGCAGAGAAATCTCGTATAAATAATGGTATAAATAAAATAAATAAATAAGTAGTGTACTGTGGTACAGTGAGGTGTATTTAAGTCAAGTGTGGTGTACCGCTGTACATTGTAGTGTATTACAGTTTATTACTGTGAATTGTACTGCGGTACCGTTCAGTGTATTACACTGTTGTGTACTGCTAAACAGTACAGTGTATTACAGTGTATTACAGACTTGTGTAGTATACTGCGATACAGTGCAGTGTATTACAGTGTACTGAGGCGTACTGCCGTACAGTGCAGTGTATTACAGTGTAATACAGTGTATTGCAGTGTATTACAGTGTATTACAGTGTATTACAGTGTATTGCAGAGTAGTGTACTGTGGTACAGTGGATTGAATTACAGTGTATTACAGTGTAGTGTACTGCGGCACAGTGCGGTGTATTACCGCGTATTACAGCGTATTACAGTATATTACAGTGTATTACAGTGTATTATGGTGTATTACGTTGGATCACAGTGTAGTGTACTGCAGTACAGTGTATTACAGTGTATTTCAGTGTTGTGTACCGCGGTACATTGCAGCGTATTACAGCGTAATACAGTGTATTGCAGTGTATTACAGTGTATTACAGTGTATTGCAGTGTAGTGTACTGTTGTACAGTGCATTTTATTACCGTGTATTACAGTGGTGTGTACTGTGGAACAGTGCAGTGTATTACAGTGTAGTGTAGTGTACTGCGGTACAGTGCAGTGTATTACAGTGTATTACAGTGTGGTGTACTGCGGAACAGTGCAGTGTATCACACTGTATTACAGTGTAATGTACAACAGTACAGTGCAGTGTATTTCAGTTTAGTGCAGTGTATTACAGTGTAGTGTACTGCAGTACAGTGCAGTGTACTGCGGTACAATTCGGTGTATTACAGTGTAGTGTACTGCACTGCATCACAGTGCAGTGTACTACAGTGTAGTGTAGTGTACTGCGGTACAGTGCAATGTATTATAGTGTATTACAGTGTCGTGTACCGCGGTACATTGCAGTGTATTACACCGTATTACAGCGTATTACAGTACATTACCGTGTATTATGGTGTATTACGTTGGATTACAGTGTAGTGTAATGCAGTACAGTTCAGTGTATTACAGTGTAGTGTACTGCATTACAGTGCAGTGTATTATTTGTACATTAGATTGTAGTGTACTGCTATACAGTTCAGTGTATTACCGTGTATTACAGTGTAATGTCGTGTATTGCGCGTTAGTGCAGTGTATTAAAGTGTATTATAGTGTAGTGCAGTGTACTGCAGTGTATTACTGTGTATCATAGTGTAGTTTAGTGTCTTGCTGTACAGTGCAGTGTATTACAGTGTATTGCAGTGCATTACAGTGTATTGTACTGCCATAGAGTTCAGTGTATTACAGTGTATTACAGCGGAACAGTGCAGTGTATTACAGTGTTAAGTAGTGTACTGCGTTACAGTGCGGTGTACCGAAGTCTAGTGTGGTGTACCGCTGTACATTGCAGTGTATTACAGTGTGTTCATATACATGTGTTTACATCTGATGGTGCAAACATGCATACACCCCGAGGTCCAGTATGTGAACACAGCAGAGCATCTTGCCACACGTTAAACTCTGTTCCACTTTTCGGAAGAGTAGACCATTGTGTGTGGGTAGGAACACATGACAAAATTTACAATGCATACACATGGGGAGGTGATGTAAAAAGCACACACATGCTTATTCCATCATCCTTGAAAGGAAAGAATAAAATATATATAAATAGAAATAAACACACACATACACACGCACACGCATATACACACATACGCACAGGCACACACGCACCCAGACGCATGCACACACACACACACATACACATACCACACACACACACACACACACACACACACAGAGCAGGGCGTATGCAATATACAAGGACAGAATAACAGACAGGTAAGACACAGACATAATTACCTTTTCCATCTTTGTGCAATGACATCCATCCACAAACTGACAGTAGACTACACTCCCAGCACTTAAGATATCTTAAACTGTGCTCAGATATCTGCAGAGAAACAGTGTGCTCGGTGTTCTAGGTCAGTGAACACTCTTCTCGTGCTGCACGTGCTCCAACTTTGGTTAAGGTGGGAGTACATGAGCTTGAAGAAAGTTAACAGAATTTGTTCTTTCTTTGATAGCTGTCAATAGTACTTCTTATGGATAGCTGTATCGCTAATATTTTGGCTGCCTGTTGTATAACGTCTCTCCCTCTGTCTAGCAGAATTGCTGACTGGTTAATTGTTTGCTGTGTGTGCCCATGTGTGTATATGTGTGTGTATGTGCGTGTGTGTTTTTTTAATATTTTATCTTTGTTTTATTCCTCTTTTTTATTTTGTTCTTTTTTTAAATAAGGGAATATTAATTTCTCATGTGCTTTTTTCTTTTTTTACATCCAGTCCCCATAAATATGCAGTTTGCTGACTGGTTAATTGTTTGCTGCCTGCGCCCATGTTTGTGTGTGTGTTTTAATATTTTATCTTTGTTTTATTCCTCTTTTTCTTTTTGTTCTTTTATTTTGAAATAAGGGAATATTAATTTCTCATGTGCTTTTTTTACATCCAGTCCCCATAAATATGCAGTTTGGTTAATTTCATCATACATTCTTACTGGCACACAATGGCCTACTCCTCTGAAAAGTGGAATGGGGTTAATGTATGTGCAGGATACTCTGCGTGCATTTGCACATAGGATTTCAGTTAATAGTCTCATCTGAAAGACTTTTGGCAGGCGTGGAGTCAGCACTGATGTTTACTCCAGAGTAAAAAGTTTTCTTCCCCCGTGGGACTCCCGGGGTATGCTTGCAAAGCGAGCATCGCAAGAATAGGATCTCTGCCCTCCAACCAGGCATGTCGCAAAAGGCGACTAAGGTGGAACCCTTCCCCCAGGTAGGGGTTAGACACAGGGCTAACAACCCTGTTCTGAAAAAAAAAACATTTGTTACGAAAACAGCAACAAAAGAAATGAACAATACTGGGTGTGACGGGCTTCCAGAGTCATCGGAAGATGCTCGTATGAATGTGTGAAGGAAGCCACTGACAGGAAGATGGAAGTCTTAAGCGCCAAAAATAAGACCAAAATAGGATTCTGGAATGTGAGAACCATGTTCGAAACAGGAAAACTAGCGCATTTTACAGCAGAGATGAGACGCTACAATTTGCATATTCTCGGAATCAGTGAAAGCCGATGGACAGGATCAGGCAAATACAGAGCCAGCACAGGAGAGACAGTGCTGTACAGTGGTAGAGATGACAACCAACACCATGAGGGAGTAGCAATCATCATGAAGAAAGGAATGGAGAAATGCCTGATGGAGTGGAAACCTATCAACAGCAGGATGATGAGGATAAGAATGAAAGGTAAGCATGCTAATACCACAATCATACAGTGCTATGCACCAACCAACGACAGTGTAGAAGAAAGCAAAGATACATTTTATGAACAATTACAGGCTGAAATGGAAAACATACCAAACCATGACATGAGGATAGTGATGGGTGACCTAAATGCAAAAGTCGGAAAAGACAACACAAATCAAGAAAGAGCCATGGGAAAAGAAGGATGTGGCAGCATAAATGACAACGGAGAAAGATTGGTGGAATTCTGCATGACAAACAACCTGGCCATTGGAGGGACATTATTTGCACACCCTGAGATCCACAAGCTTACCTGGTGTTCCCCCAATGGAAGAGACAAAAACCAGATCGACCACCTGATGATCAATGGGACATGGAGGAGATCGCTCCTAGATGTAAAAGTAAGGAGAGGAGCCGATGTTGGCAGTGATCACCACCTTGTCACTGCAACCCTAAAAGTGAAGCTGAGAAAAAATGGATCTGGGAAACCAAGACAACAACATTTTGATGTGGAAAAGCTGCGCAACACCAAAGTAAAGAGTGCTTTCACCCTCCAGCTCAAAAACAAGTTCCAAGCACTGGTGGATACTGAAAACTACACACCTCCTGACACGACTAATATAAACACCATGGGGAAAAACAAGTCAGGACAGCCTACACACAAGCCAGCTAAACGTGCTTAGGACAGAGACAGAGGAAGAGAAAAAGGTGGATTACAGCAGACACCTGGCAAGCCATTGAGAACAGGAGAGAACTGAAGAAGAAAATCTTAGAGACAAAGTCAGAGCGGATAAGAGAGAGGTACAAACAACAGTACAGAGAAGCAAACCAAACTGTGAAGAGAATGACAAGAACAGACAAGCGTACCTACATGGATGATATTGCAAGACAAGCAGAGGAGGCGCCGCAAAGGGAGAACAAGGAAGGTGTATAAGATCACTAAGACTGTCAGTGCAAGTACCGGAGCAACACCGAAACACCAATCCTAGATAAACAAGGCCAAATACTTACCACAGAAGCAGAACAAGATGCAAGATGGGCAGAACATTTCAGCGAAGTTCTCAACAGACCACCACCACTGAAGAGGCAGATGTACAAGATCCTGATGCTGATCTCAATGTGAACAGCTCACCACCAAAGAAGAAGAGATTATAGCAGCAATCAGCTCTCTCAAGAATGGAAAAGCCCTGGCCAGACAACCTCAACGCAGAACTTTTCAAGGCAGATCCAGAATTTGCATCTAAAGTTCTACAGCCACTCTTTGCAGCTATATGGGAGGAGAAACAGCTACCAGCAGATTGGACAGAAGGAGTCATCATGAAGATCCCAAAGAAAGGAGCCCTGAACAATTGTAACAACTGGAGATGAATCACTCTGCTATCTGTTCCCAGAAGAATTCTGGCAAAGATCATCATCGGACGGATCTCAGAGGCAGTGGACCAACAACTCAGAAAGGAACAGGCAGGTTTTAGACCAGGAAGAAGATGCATAGACCAGATCTTCACCCTGCGCAACATCATCGAACAGTGCACGGAATGGCAGAGACAGCTGTATATCAACTTCGTAGATTTTGAAAAAGCCTTTGACAGCATTCATCGAGAAAGTGTATGGCGCATACTCCGAGCATATGGAATTCCACAGGAGATTATCCAAGTCATTAAGAGCTTCTACAACAACTTCACGTGCAGAGTAGGAAACAGCAAAACCAGTTTCAGTGTACAAACTGGCATCAGACAAGGCTGCCCCATGTCAGCACTACTCTTCAACCTGACAATTGATTGGGTGATGAGACAAACAACAGCTGACCAGTCACGGGGCATCAGATGGACCCCCTTCTCAACGCTTGAAGACCTAGATTTTGCCGACGATCTGGCACTGCTCTCACATACCCACCATCACATTCAAGAGAAGACATCCCGTCTCAGCACTTTCGCACAGCAAGTAGGCCTGAAAATCAGTCAGAAGAAGACAGAGGTGATGACACTGAACGTCCAGAACCCCTCACCGGTCACAGTGAATGGAGAAGTTTTACCAACAACTAAAGAGTTCACGTACCTCGGGAGCACTGTTAGGCATGACGGCGGAGCAGGCAGCGACATCAAGAACCGGATTAGCAAAGCAAGAAATGCTTATAGAAATCTGAACAATGTGTGGAAATCGTCCCAGTACAGCACCAGAACCAAACTAAGACTATACCAGAGCTGT
The DNA here is from genome assembly GCA_028751875.1 of Rapana venosa. NCBI lineage: Eukaryota > Metazoa > Mollusca > Gastropoda > Neogastropoda > Muricidae > Rapana > Rapana venosa. The sequence goes on from CM054163.1 coordinate 25,483,546, forward strand.
GTACTTTCCACCCTTTTGTACGGCTCGGAGTGCTGGAGGATGACTGAGAGTGACCTCGACAAACTATCCACATTCCACACGAAGAATCTCAGAAGAATCTTCTGGCCTGAGACCATCTCCAACCAAGAACTTTTTGCCCGTTGCAACCAAAAAAGCATGGACAACATTATCATGCATAGGCGATGGGGATGAATAGGGCATATCTGCCGTCGGGAACAGGGAAACATCGCCCGAACAGCCCTCCACTGGACACCAGAGGGAAAACGCAAACGAGGGCGACCCAAGAACACTTGGCGTCGGACTGTTGAAGCAGAGCTGAAGACCTTCCAACATACCTGGGGAACCATTCAGAAGCTGGCCCAGGACAGACAGGAGTGGAGAACTTTTGTTGCTGCCCTACGTGCCAATAAGGCACAAAGGCATTGATGATGATGAAAAAGTTCTCTTCAATGAGATTTGAACCCAGGTCAGCAGATCACGAGCGCAATGCGGATCACTCTAACCACCAGGCTATCATGACCCCCAATAGCTTGTGTGCGTGTGTGTGTTTGAATGTGCATGCTCGTTCGTGCATGCATGCGTGTGTACATGCGTGCTTGCATGTGTGCGTGCGTGCGTGTTATGTGTTTGTATGTATGTGTATACATGCATGTGTGGTGTGTGTGCATATGCATGTGTGTGTATGTGCGCTTCTGGTAACAATGAAAATGAATACAGGCAGATTACGCAGTAGTAGATTTTGCTTTAATAGAAAATGGAAAGTTACAGATTCAGTTCCTGCCGAAGTCCAGACATTTTCCCATCTTCTAGACCATGAGTTGGTGGTCTAGGTGCTAGTCTTTCAGATGAGACAATCAGCCAAGTCCACATGTGCAACATAAATTAAACAGATGTGACGCTCCACCACAGAATGTGCTGCATTGCACCAGAGGTCAATGTTTAGTTATTGTCATGCTGGTAGCCTGCAATAAAAGGGCCATTCAATATACAACACAGATTAAACATAGGACAACTCTGTGAAGAGTTATTGTAAATCGAAATGATAGACTGCAGGAAGTGAAAATTTGAGAAATTGACATGTTTAGCATCCAAGTAGGTGGTTAGATTGAGGGCTTGTGGTTGTTTTAAATGTGCGTTTAAAGCAAAAGCAACTTACGACTTGATATTTCAGTACAAGGTATAATAGTAGCTAAAGTTTTACAATCCATCAACGTCTCAAAATCAACAACTTGATTCCCACCTGCCTAAAATAACTCCTAGCAGGAAAGTGGGTCAGGTGATAAGCGACTCATTTCGGGGTGGAGCGTCACCAATGTAGAGTAGCATCAGCAAGAAGAGAATGTACCTGTCAACATCATGTAAAAAATCGCTATCATAGCAAACAAATCACAGTACACGTGTGGATGACAAAACACGTTGATGGCCTTGCTCCGGTAGCTATGTGCTGCACAGGGCAGAAGCAGTCTGAATATTACATAGAAATGTGACATGGCTGTATTGTGGAAGTATAAGATAATGATAACTATTGTTAATGCTATTTTGATACATCAACTAATACTGTATGTTATTGACGTGCTATATATTGTTACACCATTTGTCTTTATTATCTTTTTGCTTTAAAGGGTAACTGAAGGCAGAGGTTAGTGTGTGTGTGTGCGTGTGTGTGTGTGCGTGTGTGCGTGCGTGTGTGTGTGTGTGTGTGTGTGTGTGTGTGTGTGTGTGTTTGTGTGTGTGTGTGTGCGTGCGCGAGTGTGTGTGTGTGTGCGTGTGTGTGCGTATGTGCGTGTGTGTTTGTGTAAGTGTGTGTGTGTGTGTGTGTGTGTGTGTGTGTGTGTGTGTGTGTGTGTGTGTGTGTTGGTGTGTGTGTGTGTGTGTGTGTGTGTGTGTGTGTGAAGTCGACATAGAGCAATACAGGAAATGACTGAACATTGCATTAACTCCAGACTGAAAAGCCTAGCATTTTTTTAATATTTGCCCACGTTAGTCTAGTACTTGGTTTTATTTGTAAACTCGTTTTTGACTGAAAAGTTAGTGTATTGGTGGAAAAGTATATAATAAAAACACCATCATCTCTAAAAGAAACATACATAGTAACACTCTGGTGCAAAAAAACACACAATGTTTTCATTTTCGTTTTTTTTGTTGTTTTTTTCAAAAAGGACCTTATTTACCATGTAAAGATACCCAATAGTATTGTACATTCTTAATAAGGGAGTGCATTACACTTCAATTCCATGATGGCAACTCGGAAACAATATTTTTCACATGTACATAATAACTCACTGCCGATTTAGAACGTCGCATTCAAGCCTTTGAGATGAAGTGCCTCAGGTGGTTCCTGAACATCACCTACAGAGACCGTAAAACCAACGACTACGTCTGGCAGCAGATCGAGGCACTGGCTGGCAAACAAGAACCATTGCTAGATACAGTCAAACGGAGGAAATTGAAATGGTTTGGCCACACAACAAGGCATAACAGCCTGCCAAAGACAGTCCTGCGGGGAATGGTGGAAGGAGCAAGGAGGCAGGGACGACCACGCAAAAGCTGGATATCCAACATCAAGGAGTGGACCGGCCTCACTGTACTAAACCTCCTGAAAGCAGCCCAGGACAGAACCATTTGGCGGTCAACTTGCAGCGTCCGTGCGGGTACCCCAACGGTTATCCCGACCATAGGATGATGATGATGATGATGATGATGATGATGATGATGATGATGATGATGAGATAATAACTTTGTCTTTTCGAATATAGGCTTAAATGACCTGTATGGTTGATATGTATCACATCTCTTATAGTTTCTGACCACTCTTGAATAAACATATCCAAGCTTCTCTTTTTAACTTTTTTCTCACATCCATAACACCCTGTTGCAACCAAACAATGTTAAAACCAGTAAGACAAGATTTCTCTTGCTTTGGATATTCAGCACTGTTTTCCAGGATTGTCTAGTTGCAACAGCATTTGATACGCCCTATGTGGTTTTTTATATTTTTTTTTTACTTCTAACCACTTCCAATTAGTAACACCGATATAGTATGCAGGCAGTAGAGGGAAACAGAGACAGAGAGAGAGAGAGTATAGCAATGTTTTGTTTTTCGTTTGTGTTCCAAGGTGAACACACTGTGACATTCTGTGTTCACCATTGATTATCCTCCATCAAGGTAGCTGCATTCCAACTAGTTTCTAACTACGTGGGTAAGTACCTGCACGCATGCAACTATGTTTACCTACCTGCATGGACAGGTGAGTAGATGGACTTCATAGATGTTGGAGTTTGCATAGCAAATAAGTAGTACAACTAGTTTGCCCGAATCTGATGTTGCTGTGTGTGGTTTTATGTGGAAATGTGTACATGCTGATTGTTTTTGATACGCTGAGTGAATGTTTTTAGATAATATATTTTTATTGTTACTGTATTTTCATTCTTGTCTGTGTGTGTGAATGTGCGTGCGTGTGTGTATGTGCGTTCATGCGTGCGTGCATGGGCGTGTGTGTGTGTGTGCAACTTTTTTTAGCGTTATTGACCACACATTCCAGATTCTCTCTCTCTATTTGTTTTTCTCCTAAGGCTGCAATCTCACACAGAGGTCAGCAGATATGGAGGTCAGCAGATATGAAGGTCAGCAGTGGGTCGGTGGTCTAGAGCTAATGTACTTGCCTAGAAAGCAAACCTTCCAGGTCTGAAGTGTGTGGTGGTTTGAATCTTGTTTGGGTGCTTAACCCCCCCTCCCCACACACACACATACATCCATTTGTCTTTAAGTTATGGTCTACATGCTAGTCTTTCGGATAAGACGATAAACCAAGGACCCGTTTGTTACAAATAATTATTTAGTGCACGTAAAAGAACCCACGGCAAGATGATAGTTATCCCTAGCAAAAGTATGTAGAAACAAACCACTCTGACAGGGGAACAAGTACACTTGCAGACAGGAAAAGAAAAAAAAAGAAAATAATGAGTATCACTGCTCTTGTGCCGACATACTCTCCCGTGAAGAGAAGCCTGACTTTCACCCAGAGAAATTTTCCCTGACTTAAATTGGAAAAAATATGCATGCCAATCACAATTCACACCTTTAAACCGTCAAAAAACAGAATCAAAACCCATCTTTTATATAGAAACCTTTAATTTAAAAAATAAAAGGACAGTTTAGAAGAAAAGCACAATGAAACTCACGAATATTAATGAACATGTTAAAAAAAAAGTTGTAATACACAGGTTTATACAAACATAACCTCTAGAAATCATCATCAGTTTTGAAGCTCAACAAACACTGTTCACAAGTTTAAATACTAAAGACTTGAGAAATTCTATTTATTTCAGTGGCATCATAGTAAACTATATTTAACATAACAAAACGAGTCCAAATGCAATAGACGTTTTGGAAGCTTGATATAAATTCAAGGTGAAAATGGATTACTTCTGCAATGGATAATAAGCTACTGAACATGTTTTAAAAGAGTACAGTTATTATGGCAGCTTAAAAGTAAAAGACTTGTATTTGACTCAGTGCTTCTGCCTAGGATGTCTACAGTATATCAACATTAAACTTATGTTAAAATGAAGATTAAAGTCAGCTCAACAACTATTCACATCAAGTTATTTAGCTGGGGAAATATACCTTTATAAATCGAATTCATTTATTTGATAACCTGTAGTTTTCAGCTTGAGTACATAATTTTGAGGGAAATTATAAAAAGCTAAATACAATGTACACTAAAACATAATGACATATACAAAGGTTCAGTAAACAAAGTGTTTTGCTCAGCTGGTTTCACTTATACCCACAAACATTTTCATGTGGACATGACGAGGGATCACAGAAAGTCGTGCATATGAAAACTGACTATCATAATATTTAATATTGTTTCAAGATGGATGTGACGTGTGCTGTGTACTAGTTGTCATCTGTTGTAATGTCTAAAAAAAGATAATAAGTGCACATTTTAGCTGTCATTACCGTGCCTTTTTTTG
>CM054163.1:25489025-25539025 GCA_028751875.1 Rapana venosa
CTGCAAACTTTCCCCCTATCCTTGATTGAAAAATTTCTAATACCTCTGGGTCCTTCAGCTTCTCTAGGTCAAATTTGATCCTGATGTTGTTCCGCTTGTGGATTTTCTTTAGACATAGTCGGAAACTCATCATGACGGAGGCAAAAGAGAAATGGATCGGTGAACAGTGCCAAGACATTGAAGAGAACATCAAGACAAACAATAGAAAGAAAGCATATCAGCTGGTGAAAAACCTGACTAGCGCAAAACAGGGAAAAGGTTTAACAATCCAAGACAAAATGGGGAAGTGTCTCACTGACGACCAGGATATTCTGAACAGATGAACAGAATACTGCTCCAACATGTATAACTATAAAACCGCAGGAGATCCAGAAGTCCTTAATGTACCAGCAAGCAAAGACACAGACAGTCACCCTATCCTCCGAGAAGAAGTGGAAACAGCAGTCAGATCACTGAAAAAGGGAAAGTCAGCAGGGGCTGACAACATTCCAGCTGAGTTGGTTCAAGCTGGAGGGGAAGCCATGATCAGCGCCCTACTAAGAATCTGCAACAAGATCTGGCAGACAGGAAAATGGCCAACACCATGGACACAGTCACTCATCATCACCCTCGCCAAGAAAGGAAATCTACAACAATGCCATAAATACCGCACAATCAGCCTCATATGCTACCCAAGCACGGTCATGCTGCAGATAATATTGAATAGACTGAAGCCACAAGCAGAGACCATCATTGCTGAGGAACAAGCAGGTTTCAGAGCAGGGCGGAGCACAACCGAACAGATATTCAACCTCAGAATACTATGTGAGCGGTACCTTCAACATCAACAAGACCTTTACCACGTATTTATCGGTTTTAAGAAGGCATTTGACAGGGTGTGGCATGCAGCTTTGTGGGCAACCATGAATTTGTACAGCATCAATGCAAACCTGATCAGAGTCATCAAACAGCTGTACAGCAAGGCCACCAGTGCAGTGTACTACAACAACAACATTGGAGAATGGTTTCGAACAACAGTTGGAGTAAGGCAGGGCTGTCTACTCTCACCCACTCTTTTCAACATCTTCCTTGAGAGAATCATGGCTGATGCACTGGAACATCATGAAGGATCAGTCAGCATTGGTGGCAGAACGATCACAAACCTCTGCTTCGCAGATGACATTGATGGAATAGCAGGATCAGAAAAAGAGCTTGCCAGCCTAACAGAACACTTGAATAAGGCCTCCAAAACATACGGCATGGAAATCAGTGCAGAGAAGACCAAACTGATGACTAATAACACCAACGGCATTAGCACTGATATCAGGGTTAATGACCAGAAGCTGGAAACAGTTCAAAGCTTCAAGTACCTGGGAGCCATTGTATCAGACCAGGGATCCAAGCCAGAAGTAGTATGCAGGACTGCACAGACAAAAACAGCTTTGTAAAAACTAAACACCATCTGGAGAGATAAAAATATCTCACATATCTCCAAAATCAGACTAATGCGCTCCCTTGCCATATCCATATTTCTGTATGCCTGTGAATCATGGACCCTGACTGCAGATTTGGAGAGAAGAGTACAGGCGGTGGAGATGAGATGCTTTCGGAGACTCCTTGGCATCTCCTACAAAGACCACATAAGCAACGAAAGCGTGCATAACAGAATCCAGCAAACCATTGAACCTATGAGAACCTTCTAACGATCGTGAAGAAACGTAAACTTAAATGGTATGGGCATGTCACAAGATCAAAGGGACTTGCAAAGACAATTTTACAAGGCACTGTCCAGGGAGGAAGAAGAAGAGGCAGACCAAGGAAGAGCTGGGAGGATAACATCAGCGAATGGACAGGCCTAGAACTCAACAAAACCCTGAGAAAGGCAGAACAGAGAGAGGAATGGGAAGAACTGGTTGTTGAGTCTTTGAGGGTGCCCCCATGGTCGTCAGACTAAGGGACAGATAGATAGATAGATAGATGTAAGGCCCATTTCTATTCACATATAAAATGGCAGAGTTGGGGAAGATAAGGGTAAAGGAATATTCCCGTGTAATGGTTGTTCTGTGGTTGATTTTATAATTGGGTTTTCGTGATTGTTTTCAAGAGTGCAGGAATTAATTAATCAAACTTTTTGATGCACTGTTTTCAGCACTCTCCTATTACCCTTCACTTGAACATTTAGAAAATGACTCACAGTCTCAAGTAATCAGGAAAACCAGACCATGTAAACAAGTTAACTAGCAAAAGGCAAAAGATTAGAGGTTTTGATCAAATCAATGATGGATAGTTTTTCAAAAATTAATATAACAAATAACTTTGATCTGAGGAAGCAAAATATTACACGTGATGATGTTGATAATGACAATGATATTGGTAAATGATTGTCTACAGCAGTATAAGATATTTTGGATTAACAAAACCAGGTGCCCAAGAGTATGTTAAGTTTACTAAACATAGTTATAATGATAATAATAATAATAATAATAATAATAATAATAATAATAATAATAATGTATGGAATTTATATAGCGCTGAATCTTGTAAAGCAACAAATCAAAGCGCTCAGATTTTATTTCATACCACTTTAAGCCACGACAGATTTCTCTCCGTGAAATTCGGGCTGCACTCCCCGGGGAGAGCGGGAGAACGCGTCGCCACTTAGCGCTGCGCCACCCTTTCACCCTTTTTTACTGCAGCTGTATCTGTTTCCCTATCAGAGTGGCTTTTTTCTAAGAATTTTGCCAGGGACAACTCTCTTGTTACCGTGGGTATTTTTACGTGCGCTAAATAATTACGTGTAACACGGGACCTCGGTTTATCGTCTCATCCGAAAGACTAGCGCCCAGACCACCACTCATGGTGTAATGGATGGGGGAAAAATTTCCGGTCCAAACGGGGTACGAACCGCCGCACACTTCAGACCCGGACTTTTCGCTTTCTAGACAGGCGCGTTACCTCTAGACCACTGATCGATAGTACGTTGTACCAGACCTATGCAGAACTAAACACAAAAAGTAAGCATATAATACAACCTAGTAAGAATAACAGCATACAGAAAGGGTCATAAGAGAATTAAAAACAATGAAAATTTGCAACCCTTAAGAGTATTGGAAAGAAATGATTTATTATAAAACATAAACCTGTCTACTAGATATTGATCAGTTTTATGATCATTTCAAATCATAACATCTGAACACAGAAGGCAGTAATGGAAATACTCTTTTATTATATAAGTGAACATAGCTGAGAAGGTTTTAATACTGATATTAAAAAAGAAGTGATCAGTGCAGTCAGTAATGTGAAAAGGGAAAACCCTCAGAAGAGATGAAGTTTGGAATTAATATATAAGGCATAGAGCACCATCAGTTGTTCCCATACTTTACAAATTATTTGATAAAGTTCTGAATACTGACAATATTCCAAATGGTTGGAATATTGGCTTAAGTAAACCATTGTATAAGGGCAAGAGTACTAAATATGAGTGACAACTTCAGAGGAATAGACTTGCTCATCTGTAATGGGAAATTATACAGCAGCTCTGAATAATTAACTGTCTTCCTTTATTTAACAGAATCAAATATTACACAACAATCAATCTGGATTTCAAAAACACCATTCTCCTACGGATCATGCATTTGCACTTAAGTGCTTCATAGATATTTTCCTGTGTTAGAAACAAGAAATGATATTGTGTATTCATGACCTTAGAAAAGCTTTTGACTCTAAATGGAGGTATGTGCTATGGTCTGTACATACAAAATAACAGTTGCTATGGTCTATACACACAAAATAACAGATGAGTGGCAATATACTCCCAGTTATCATACATACGTATAGTAATTCAGATTCTTGTATGTTGACAGATGGCATTTTGTCAGATTTTTTTTTAAGTCACAAAGGGATTCATCTCCGCTTTTTCCCCTGTTTTGTTTGCTATGTATCTTAAATGATCTTGAAGTTTCTTGAAGGACAGTGAGTGTTCCCCAATGAAAATTAAACTTCACTCTGATATTAACAGACTAACAGATTATTTTAAACTTTGTGACCTGTTATATGAAGATGATACAATTGCATTTTCAGATATAAAATCACAAAAACAAAAAGCACTTAACTACCTGCTATTATACTGTGATGATTAAAAACTACAAATTAAGATGACTAAGACAAAATAATGAAATTGAATAGCACAATGTTAGACAAGCATATCATTAGTACTGTGGCAACAAAAAGCTGTATGTTGTGACCAACTTGAGGTATTTTGCAGAAGAGTTTAATCAGACAGATCTAAGTTCCTTTACTAAATGTAAGAAAACTGCATCTGACGAAGAATCATGAGCTATATTTCAATGTATACAAAAAGCGAAAACAAAGGACTTGCCTAATCGTGTTACCTTAGATCTATTTGACAAACTAGTTGTTCTGATATTATCACATAGGAGTGTGTTTGTACAGGGGACCTGGTTTATGGTTTCATCCAGAGACTTTCCAGCGATTTAAAGATTCAAAAGTGACATCATTATTGCTTTTCTGTTCTAAAGCTATTATGGTTTACTTGTTGAGAGGTGCATTAAAACATGTCTGACATCTAGACAAGATTATTTGAAACAGCTGTAATTACAGGGGCATTTTTTTCAGGTCTAAATCAAACCTTCAAAAGTTCAACACAAAAAGTGGTCAAAATTGCTATAAAACTTAGGAATATTCACAGATGGTTTGCTTGAAATATGATAATCAGAGATTTACAAACAAACAGCATGCACAGTGAACACTTGAAACTTCGACTGTCAGGTTTTATACACGCTACTATACACCTACTACTAGCCTATAAGTCTGTGTCACTTAGCTTACTGCTCTGCAAGAGTGGAAGCCTCTGCAAAATGACGTACTTAAATGGTATGACGTCATTATTCATGTCACTGTGGCTGCAGGCATCAGTTGCATTGTCAAAACAGCCTGTAGGTTAGGCTGAAGTTAAAATTGCCATTCGTTTGGTGAGTGAATATTAAGTGACTTAAAAGTGAACACATCTTTTTGATATAGGCACGTGTTTACCCACGTTAACGGCAGAACTATAATCAGTCTCAATGGCCTTGATTTTGCTGTGTTTTACATCAATAGCATTATACTACTGTGGAAAACAGGATAAACATGAACAGTTTCAATACAGCAGTGACTAAAACAGCAAGCGAGCTTCTTGGCAAACACCGACCGGTCAAAAAACCATGGGTCACATCTATCATCCTACAACTATGCGACAAGCGTAGAGAGTTGAAGAGAAATAAAAATGAAACAAAAGAAAGACCAGAACACAGTAGGGCAGTCAACAAAAGAATCGGGAAGTCCATGACGGAGGCAAAAGATAAACGGATCTGTGAACAGTGCCAAGACATTTAAGAGAACATCAAGACAAACAACAGCAAGAAAGCATATCAGCTGGTGAAAAACCTGACTAGCGCAAAACAGGGAAAAGGTTTAACAATCCAAAACAAAAATGGGAAGTGTCTCACTGACGACCAAGATATTCTGAACTGATGGACAGAATACTGCTCCGACCTGTATAACTATAGAACTGCAGGAGATCCAGAAGTCCTTAATGTACCCACAAACAAAGACACAGTCACCCTATCCTCCGAGAAGAAGTGGAAACAGCAGTCAGATCACTGAAAAAGGGAAAGTCAGCAGGGGCTGACAACATTCCAGCTGAGTTGGTTCAAGCTGGAGGGGAAGCCATGATCAGCGCCCTACTAAGAATCTGCAACAAGATCTGGCAGACAGGAAAATGGCCAACACCATAGACACAGTCACTCATCATCCTCCCCAAGAAAGGAAATCTACAACAATGCCATAAATACCGCACAATCAGCCTCATATGCCACCCAAGCAAGGTCATGCTGCAGATAATATTGAATAGACTGAAGCCACAAGCAGAGACCATCAGTGCTAAGGAACAAGCAGGTTTCAGAGCAGGGCGGAGCACAACCGAACAGATATTCAACCTCAGAATACTATGTGAGCGGTACCTTCAACATCAACAAGCCCTTTACCATGTATTTATTGATTTTAAGAAGCCATGTGACAGGGTGTGGCATGCAGCTTTGTGGGCAACCATGAATTTGTACAGCATCAATACAAACCTGATCAGAGTCATCAAACAACTGTACAGCGAGGCCACAAGTGCAGTGTACTACAACAATATTGGAGAATGGTTTCGAACAACAGTTGGAGTAAGGCAGGGCTGTCTACTCTCACCCACTCTTTTCAACATCTTCCTTGAGAGAATCATGGCTGATGCACTGGAACATCATGAAGGATCAGTCAGCATTGGTGGCAGAACGATCACAAACATCCGCTTTGCAGATGACATTGATGGAATAGCAGGATCAGAAAAAGAGTTTGCCAGCCTAACAGAACACTTGAATAAGGCCTCCAAGACATACGGCATGGAAATCAGTGCAGAGAAGACCAAACTGATGACTAATAATACCAACGGCATTAGCAATGATATCAGCGTTAATGACCAGAAGCTGGAAACAGTTCAAAGCTTCAGGTACCTGGGAGCCATTGTATCAGACCAGGGATCCAAGCCAGAAGTAGTATGCAGGACTGCACAGACAATAACAGCCTTGTCAAAACTAAACACCATCTGGAGAGATAAAAATATCTCACTTATCTCCAAAATCAGACTAATGCGCTCCCTTGTCATATCCATAGTTCTGTATGCCTGTGAATCATGGACCCTGACTGCAGATTTGGAGAGGAGTACAGGCGGTGGAGATGAGATGCTTTCGGAGACTCCTTGGCATCTCCTACAAAGACCACATAAGCAACGAAAGCGTGCATAACAGAATCCAGCAAACCATTGGACCCTATGAGAACCTTCTAACGATCGTGAAAAAACGTAAACTTAAATGGTATGGGCATGTCACAAGATCCAAATGACTTGCAAAGACAATTTTACAAGGCACTGTCCAGATAGGAAGAAGAAGAGGCAGACCAAGGAAGAGCTGGGAGGATAACACCAGCGAATGGACAGGCCTAGAACTCAACAAAACCCTGAGAAAGGCAGAACAGAGAGAGGAATGGAAGGAACTGGTTGTTGAGTCTTTGAGGGTGCCCACACGGTCGTCAGACTACAGGACTGATAGATAGATAGAATGGCCGTGAAGTAAATTTCATCCTTTGTTCATCAGGTTCCTAATATTTTCTTTTGCGTTTATTGAAAATCGGTCTTGTCAGCCACTGGCAGGTCTCCTTGAAATTCAGGTTTTGGTGCAGTATATTAAGTCACATGGTGCAGAATCATGTTTTTACTTGGTCCCATCACAATGCAGATAGTTCAGGAAAGACACAATATATTTTCTTGCTACATTGGGAGCTTCAATACTAACGATTTGAATACAACTAGTTTAGAATCATCACCAGATAAAACCACATCAATTTTGACATGTTGTATATATTCGTAATTCAAGAACTGTATTCTTTTTGAAAACCCTTCTTCTCCAAGTAATTTAGAAAGAAGTGTTTATGCTTGAGGACTGGACATTTGAAACACAAAATACTAAAAAAAAATGTAACAGGTTCATTTCTTATTCTATTACAGTCCAGTATCTACTCTAATTGTTTCATACTTAAAGATTTGCATACAAAGAAGGGATTTGATAGCAGTTCTGAATAGGGGGATGCTCAGAGTGTAATATATGACTCTAAATAATAGTAATAATAATGTACCGTATGGAATTTATATAGCGCTTAATCTTGTAAAGCAACAAATCAAAGCGCTCAGATCCCATTTCATACCACTTTAAGTCACGGCAGATTTCTCTCCGTGAAATTTGGTCTGCTCTCCCCGGGGAGAGCGGGAGAGCGCGTCGCCACAAGAGCAGCGCCACCCTTTTTTTCCTGTTTGCAACTGTATTTGTTTCCCTATCAGAGTGGCTTTTTTCTAAGAATTTTGCCAGGGACAACTCTCTTGTTGCCGTGGGTTCTTTAACGTGCGCTAAATAATGTGTAACACACGGGACCTCGGTTTATCGTCTCATCCGAAAGACTAGCGCCCAGACCACCACTCATGGTCTAATGGATGGGGGAAAAGTTTCCGGCCCAAACGGGGTACGAACCGCCGCACACTTCAGACCCGGACTTTTCGCTTTCTAGACAGGCGGGTTACCTCTAGACCACCGATTCTCAGAAATATCTATTATCATTGCTGAAGTCATATACCATGCAACAGGGGAAAGTTACTGCAGCCTTTCCTAGCACCCTGTATACCCCCCTCTCCTATGATTAATGATATTTATGGTTTCCTTATGAAAAGCTTACCCGTGTAGATTACAGAGTAGTAAAAAGACATTAAACTAAGGTTAAAAAGTGTGTAGTGCGTGTATAGTCAAGTGTGTGAGCAGGGATCCGCATATCCCTTTAATGAGTTTCTTCATATTCAAGGAGGCACCGTGGTCGAGTAGTTTAGGCGGTCAGCTCGTGATCCAGAGGTCGCGGGTTCGATCCCCACTCGGCTTGGTGTTGTGTCCTTGGGAAAGACACTTTACTCCTATTTTCCTCACTCCACCCAGGTGTACAAGTGGGTACCAGCTCTGCTGGGGAAGTATCTGGCGACAGACTAGCGTCCTGTCACAGGGGTGGTGAAAAACCATCACTTCGCTTAACGCTACAGAAACCGGGATAAGCTCCGGCTCTATGGGCCTTCTGGCTCGAAAGAACATACTTTACTTACTTTTCATATTCAATAGGGCTTATTTATTTAAAGTATACGGCTAAAGATCTTGAAGTTTACCGTATTGTAGGTCTGAGAGGCCTGTAGGTCTGGTAGCTAAAGATCTCAAGAACTCTCAGTGTAAAGATTTGTTGATTAGTTTATAAGGCTGTGGTCCTTGGGTTTTTTTCGTTCCTCCACTTGACCTCTGAGGTTCACCAGTTGTGAGATTTGTGTATGCCACCTTTTCTGCCCACCATGAGGGTAGCCATATTCTGCCCACCATGAAGGTAGCCACATTCTGACTTTGGGGATGGTAACTGGTCTGAAAGGTACGTAGGTCTGAAGACCCTGAATCTAAAGAGCTGACCGTCTAATTGAAAAGTGAAGCTCTTTTTCTCCCCCCCCCCCCCCCCCCCCAACCCCAACCCCGGCTAGAACTCTGAATTCACAAAGGATTAGATTTTTGTGTATGCAACAGTTTTTGCCAACCATTAAGTAGCCGCATTCCGTCTTCGGGATTGGTGAAGGTATAACATCCAGTCATACAAACAAGTGTGTTGTCCATACTGCCAGCATGGAAATACTCATGCATGCACGCTGTATACAAAAGTATGGAAATACTCATGCATGCACGCTATATACAAAAGTATGGACATACACATGCATGCACGCTGTATACAAACTGCCAGCATGGAAATACTCATGCATGCACGCTGTATACAAAAGTATGGAAATACTCATGCATGCACGCTGTATACAAAAGCCTGGGAATACTCATGCATGCACGCTGTATACAAAAGTATGGAAATACTCATGCATGCACGCTATATACAAAAGTATGGAAATACTCATGCATGCACGCTGTATACAAAAGCCTGGGAATACTCATGCATGCACGCTGTATACAAAAGTATGGAAATACTCATGCATGCATGCTATATACAAAAGTATGGAAATACTCATGCATGCACGCTGTACTCTTGCATGCTCGCTATATACAAAAGTATGGAAATACTCATGCATGCACGCTGTATACAAAAGTATGGAAATACTCATGCATGCACGCTGTATACAAAATTATGGAAATACCCATGCATGCACGCTGTATACAAACACTTCCGTGCGCACACGTCAACACACACACACATACACGCACACACGCACGCACACACATTCATTTACTCACTCACTCTCTCACTCACTGGCCCATTTTATTTCAGTTAAAATTTTCACATTCTTACTTTCACACAAAGGTGCTTTCATGAAGCTCTACATAGGAGCTCAAAGTCTGTGCCAACTGGTCATTTGTCAGATCATCCATACCATCGACCATGCTCACTATTCATTTGTCAGGTCATCCATACCATTGACCATGCTCACTGTTAATTTTTCAGGTCATCCATACCACCGACCATGCTCACTGTTTATTTTTCAGGTCATACATACCATCGACCATGCTCACTGTTTATTTTTCAGGTCATCCATACCATCAACCATGCACACTGTTCATTGTTCAGGTCATCCATACCATCGACCATGCACACTGTTCATTGTTCAGGTCATCCATACCATCGACCATGCTCACTGTTCATGTTCAGGTCATCCATACCATCGACCATGCTCACCAGCAATGTCCCGGACGACCATTCCCAGCGAAACGTAGATGCCCACCCCAACGGTAGAGCCGATGCCTACAGCACATCTGTAAGGTGGACAGACATCGCTGAAGGTTGGTGACGTGTCTCGTCCTCCCACCTGTTTCGTCTCCCCGCTCGTTGCCACACATAACGTAGTCTGGCGCCACATCCATGATTGAGTCTGGAGAGAGAAAAAAATTGGTGATAACGAAATCTGATGCTATGCAGTAAGTCCTGTATGCTTCTGAGTGGGTGTGGGTATGTCTGTGTCCCTTTGTCTGTCTGTCTCTCCATCTGCTGTTGTGTTTTTCTCTGTCTTTAGCTTATGTGTGCTGCAATGGACCTGGACTCAACATCCAGTCTGAAAGATTGTTCATTGGAAAGAAAGGTGTAGGGGGCAAGTTGATGAAAGACAGTCACAGTTGTGCCACTGCATGTGTCTCAGCTGACTGCCATTTGTCTAAGCTGACTCATGTCTAAAGCTGACTGCATTTGTCTCAGCTGACTACCATTGGACATGATGCATTGTCTGACATTGTCTGCAGCTGACTGCCATTGTCTGACCATTGTCTCAGCTGACTGCCATTGTCTGACCATTGTCTCAGCTGACTGCCATTGTCTGACCATTGTCTCAGCTGACTGCCATTGTCTGACTATTGTCTCAGCTGACTGCCATTGTCTGACCATGTCTCAGCTGACTGCCATTGTCTGACCATTGTCTCAGCTGGCTGTCATTGAACTGACCATTGTCTCAGCTGACTGCTATTGTCTGCGCTAACTACCATTGTCTCAGCTGATTACCGGAGTTCAAAGAAACTACCCAACTGCTGATCATCCACCCCACAGTTATGCCATGACAGTGATGCCCTTCCCCACCCCAAATGCTGCATTCTGAACTGACTCCAACCTGACACAGCAAACGAGAAATAATAAATGAATCGCCATGAGGGAGCTACCTTACCCTTGATACTGGCTCTCCTTTGGGGCTGAGTCTCCTCAATTCGAAAAACATTCAGACTAAGGAAGAATTTCAACAGAACCACCTCTCCATTCGTAAATGAGTAGGTACAAAGAGACAGGTCTGTATTAGTATATGGTTAAGATTACCTCTCTTTTTGTACTCTAACAGAGTGAAAGCATGTTTACTATAAAAAAAATTAAGTCCATGGGAAGTGACCTATGACCTATGATTGACCTAAAAACTGCACCTGAGTGGACCAGAAAGTTTGCAGACTACAATCTAGGGTCCTCACAAGTCAAACGCAAGTTAGGTGACCTTTTAGTGTTTTCTTTTCCTGGTCTTTGAAAACTTACTGTGTCCCCAGTCTGTGCAAAACATCATTTGTCTGTCTAGTTCCTAAGAACAGCAAACCTACATCTTTAAACATTACAAACCTGGCACACATTTTCTTGTAGGTCACACACAAACCTTTGTTTGCATTTTTTCCACATTCAAATTTTTATTTACAACATTTTTCTCACAAACATTCATGTATAAACTTTATCACGTAAAGACCTTTATCGTACGAAACCAATTCACGAATTTTTTACACAAAATTTCTCATGTTTTAAAATTCTCCATTTTAATAATATAGTTTCATTCACACAATTTGTCATAACACAAAATTCGGACTCAAATTTTTGCAAAAATTCTTCATTTCAAAAATGTATCACATAGAAAGCTTGTGTACAAAATTCGCCACGCACAAATCTTTATGTACAAGACTTGTCACAAACTATTCACACTGGTCTTCATATCCCAAATTTGTCTCTGATGGCACAGACAAAACACTCATATCAAAACCAGTTGCTGCAGGTAGTGACCATGACTTTTTAAAAAGCATGGCAGACTGTGTTTGTCAGACATATCCCCAAATGGGGAAGTAATATGTGGGTAAAAAACCTGGCATACGCAAAATCTTCGCTAATTGGAACCACTACAACACTAGCCAAGTAAGCCTTGGGTGGGAGTCACTTAAATCTTTAAGGAACAAATTTGGCAACTCAAATTCATTGTCAATTTCACATCAAAACATTGATATTAGAATTGTTCAAGTCAAATCATTGTCACGTTTGTCACATCAAAACTATAAATCACTAAAACTTGATCTAAACAAATCTTCACCTACAATCTTTGCTATATGTAAGTCTTTTTTCTCCAAATTTGCTTCACACATAAATCTTCATTTATAAAAAAAAAATTTTTTTTTTTTTTTAAATGTCACACACCGATAGTCATTGTACAAAACTGGTCAGACATTTTTTTAACCTACAATTGTACCTGTTTTTTGCTACACTTAGGTAAAAAAACACGGCAGACCATATACTTTTTATGGCACTTGGGTTCAATGAAAAAAATCCCTACCATACTATCGTGTGGGCGTTCCAGTACATCCTGAGGGTCCCCAGAATGCGCAGCTGACTCACTGCACACTGAGTAGTACTGTGGAGCTTGGAATGAAAACTGGATAAAGTTTTGCAAAAGAACGTTTTGAAGTACTTCGCCTTACGGCATAATCCGATTCAAGGACTTTTTCCTCCTTTAAAAGAGAGCCCCAAGTTATGTTAAAGGGCTTGTCATGTCTTACGCAATTTCAACACAACATATTACAACATAACATTGTATGTAGCCATAACAACTTACCTTGCAAAAAACCGGAAACTATTGGTCTGAGCGAAGTCACAGGTTGTGAATCCATAATGAATGTCAGTCATGTGTCAGGCTTGCATATATTGCCTGTCTGTTTTGAACAAAGTGAGAAACCATTAAGTGGTATTAAATCACCGACAGTTATGATTAGGACAATCAGTGCAAATGTATTGCATACATCATACTTTATCCAAAGGGATTTGTGTTGAGTGTGTTGAATGTATGTGTTGAAGATAAAGAGAAGAGATTAAGAGAGAGAGAGAGAATAGAGAGGAGAAGAAGAAGATGAACTCAAGAACTAAAATTTAAATGTACTTAGCTTTGGCACAAACATACTGACATTTAGGACAAAATGTTTATAACAGAAATGGAGTTTTCGATCTTCGCAGTCATGAAGTTATCTGCACTTTGCAGCATGCAGGTTTAAACACCTCAAAGTAACTAATACTTTTCAAACATCAATCAAATGATAAATGCATAATATAAAGAGAAAAAATAAATATTTCATCTTCTTAAGAGGATTTTAAAGAATCGCACTTTGCCTCCTACTACTTCATGAAGAAAATCTGGACAAATTGGTCTGTGATTTCTATTTGTTCTCTCAAAAGCACATGTAAGACATTTACTGAATTCTTTAGAAATTTTCCCAAGTCTTTAATAGATACAACAGTCACAAATAAAATGGTACTCGTTTTCAGTTTTGTCTTTGCAAAATGGACAGTTTCTATCCTGTGCTGCCTCACTGTATCGATTTACATTATTCTTAAGCAGGAGTGCATTCAATCTCAATAGGGTGATAGCAACACGGAAACAATATGTCTCCATATCACATACATATTTTTCTTTTTTAAAAACTGATTTAAATGTTCGATATAAATCATACCTCTTATGGTCTCTAATGGTTCTATCCCACTCCTGTACAAAAAGATCAATTAGCCTCTGTTTAAATGCACACAAAAACATTTTCCAGTCTCACACAAAATTTCTCTAACTCTTGTAGCCCAACAATCTTTTCCAGATCTATCTAATTCAGATAGCATGGTGTAAGCTTTATGGGGTAGTCTATTGCTATCCATCTGTAGCAGTTTTAGCCAGTATCTCAAGCAATTAACACAAGAATGAATGTATAAGGGATATCTTCCGAGCTCTCCGTAAACCATCTATCTTATTTGGTGCTATTGCAGGGACTCCTAGAAAACGCTACATGCCATTAAATGAACTTTTTCTATGTGCTCTAGTCTCTGGAATCCCCATATTTCTGATGAATATAATAATATCGACCGAATTTTAGTGTCAACAATTTTGAAGAATACATTTGTGATCATCTCTTTATACATTTGAAACACCTTATTTAATTGAAGAACTGCTTTCTTTCCCTTTGCTGCTAAATGTGTAGTACCCCTTTTAACACTTATCATCGTTGTAAAGTTAAACCCCAAATAACAGTAATTATTAACCACCTCTAATTTCTTAGAATTGTAGAACCATTTTTCATGTATACCTAAGTATCCTCCTTATCTAAATACTATCATTTTTGTCTTTTCAGAGTTAACACTTAGCTTCATTTTTTGGCAACATTCGTACAACACATTAAGTTGAGTTTGAAGGCCCAAAACTGCATACACACGGGGACTGGATCAAAAAAGCACATGAGTGCTTATTCAATTATCCTCAAAGTAAAAGGAGAAGAACACACACACACACACACACACACAATTTGACAGAGGAATTACTGATCACAAACCCAGCATGCATCCTGTGCATTATTTTGAGCTGACAGAGGACCAAAAGGGCGAGGACAGCCTTATACTACATCCTCATTCACAATATAGGAGTAATTTTCAACCAAAAAATTCCAATCTTTGAACTTAAAAAAACAAACAAAAACAACTTGAGCCAGTACCAGAATTGCAGTCTGTATCATTGCCCTAGCACAGGTTTCCTAATTAACTTCTTTGAGCACATTGTTGTCGGATACTCCATGTCCACTTCCTCCACTCATTCCTACCCGTTAATTTTGACCTGTCATGTACTGATTTAGCTCCCCACCAAAAAAAGTGTTCCTTTAGGTTCTTGTCATTGCGAAACAGGGTGGAGGAAGCTGGTTGCAAAATCTTCATTGGTGCCCCCACAGTTCACCGACCAAGGGGAAAGGTGAAGGTACAGGTGAAAGAGAATACTTTCAATAGGCAAGCCTTAGTCTTACACACACACACACACACACACACACACACACACACACACCCCACACACACACACACACATACACAACACACACACACACACACACACACACACCAATGTGAGTACTACTCATTACGAACTATTGTCTTGTTCACACAAACCACACACACACACACACCAATGTGAGTACTACTCATACTGAACTATTGTCTTGTTTACACAAAAACTACACACAACAACACCAAATAGTACTACTCATTACAAACTGTTCTGTTACACACACCACAAAACACACACCAATGTGAGTACTAACTCATTACTGAACACTATGCATGTTCACAACACACACACACACACACTAATGTGAGTACTACTCATTACTGAACTGTTGTCTTGTTTACACACACACACACACACACACACACATGGTACTACTACTGAAGTGTTTGTTTCAACACCAAAAAACATGTGAGTACTAACATTACTGAACTGTTGTCTTGTTTACACACACACACACACACACACACACACACACCAGTCCCCGTGTGCCAACGCATGTAGAACATCTTGCGCACACGTTAAATCCTGTTCCGCTTTTCGAAAGAGTAGGCCATTGTGTGCTGGTTGGAACAGATGACAAAATTTACAAAACCGCATACACACGGAGACTGGATGTAAAAAAGCACATGAGTGTTTATTCCATTATCCTCGATATAAAAGAATAAATAAAAAAAATAGTTAATAAATAAACACACCCAATGTGAGTTTTACTCATTACTGCACTGTTGTCTTGTTCACACACACACACACACCACACACACACACACACACACACACACAATGTGAGTACTACTCATTACTGAACTGTTGTCTTGTTCACACACACACACACACACATACATACACACACACACACATACATACACACACAGACACACACACACACACACACACACACACACACCAATGTGAGTACTACTCACATCTGAAAACAGATCAGTCTTCATTTGGTTTGTTCACTGCCTCCAAAGTTAAATATATATTTTTCAATTGGGGTTAGAGTCCAGACGGGCGCTATAGCCTAATGGGTAAGGCGATTGTCTTCTGATCCTTACAGTCATGAAGACGTGAGTTCGAATCTGGAATGCACCCGTCACATTGCAAGTGGTTGTTTGGGAAATTATTTATAATCTGGCCTGGGCAGTTTGTGAGTAGACATGTCTGTTTAGTACTGCCTTTACCAACTACAGGAATCATGTCCTTTCTAAAGACCCAACCCACCAACAAAATTTTTATATATAATTATGTATTAAAAATAAATAAAAAAGAGATCAGGACACTGAGCCAAAAGAGAGGGGGTGGGAAAGAGGAAAGGGGGGGACCAGGAGAGAGGGACAGAAGGAGGGAGATAGGAAATAATTGAGGGAGACCATGGGAGAGAAGAGGTGAAGTAGAAGGCGATTATGGGGAGAGTGGAGGAAAACTATGGGGAAGAGTAGGGTAGAGGGACACTATGGGGAGATTACAAGGAGCCCTAGGGGAGAGTAGTAGAGGGAAACTATGGGGAAAGGGGAGATTATGGAGAGAGTAGGAAGGGATTTTGCAGAGAATAGGGGGAAATGTGGAAAAAAGAGGGAGATTATGGAGAGAGCAGAAAAAGATGGGGAAAGTGTAGGTGGAAAACTACCGGGGCAGTAGCCCGCTGTTATTAGAGGGAGATTATGGGGAGACTATGGAGAGAGTAGGAAGGGACTATGGACAGATTAGAGGGAGAACTATGGGGAGAGTAATAGGAGATTATGGAGAAGGTAGAGGAGAGAGAGAATAGAGGTAGGTCATAGGTAGAGTACAGGAGAAGTATGGGGAAGAGTAGAGAGTGACTATGAGTAGACAAGTAGAGTAGAGAGTGACGTAGAGTAGAGGAGAGAGTGCCTATGGGCAAAGTAGAGCAAAGTAGAGAGTAACTATGAGCAGCGTAGAATAGAGAGTGACTATAGACAGAGTGGAGAGTGCTTATGGACATAGTAGAGTAGAGAGTGACTAAGGGCAGAGTAGAGCAAAGTAGAGAGTAACTATGAGCAGCGTAGAGTAGAGAGTGACTATAGACACGGTGGAGAGTGCTTATGGACATAGTAGAGTAGAGAGTGACTATGGGCAGGGGAGAGTAGAGAGTGACTATGGGCAGGGGAGAGTAGAGAGTGACTATGGGCAGAGTAGAGAGTGACTATGGGCAGGGGAGAGTAGAGAGTGACTATGGGCAGAGTAGAGAGTGACTATGGGCAAAGGAGAGTAGAGAGTCACTATGGGCAGGGGAGAGTAGAGAGTGACTATGGGCAGAGTAGAGTAGAGAGTAACTATGGGCAAAGGAAAGTAGAGAGTGACTATGGGTAGAGTAGAGAGTAACTATGGGCAGAGGAGAGTAGAGAGTGACTATGGGCAGAGTAGAGTAGAGGGTAACTATGAACAGAGGAGAGTAGAGAGTGATTATGGGCACATAGAGAGTGACTGTGGGTAGAGTAGAGTAAAGAGTGACTATGGGCAGAGTAGAGAGTAACTATGGGCAGAGTAGAGAGTAACTATGGGCAGAGTAGAGAGTAACTAAGGGAAAAGTAGAGTAGAGAGTAACTATGGGCAAGTAGAGTAGAGAGTGACTATGGGTAGAGTACAGTAGAGAGTGACTATGGGCAGAGTAGAGAGTGACTATGGGCAGAGTAGAGAGTGATTGTGGCCAGAGTAAAGTAGAGAGTAACTATAGGTAGAGTAGAGTACAGAGTGACTGTGGACAGAGTAGAGTAGAGAGTGACTATAGACAGAGTGGAGAGTGCTTATGGACAGAGTAGAGTAGAGAGTAACTGTGAGCAGAGGAGAGTAGAGAGTGACTATGGGCAGAGGAGAATAGAGAGTAACTATGGGCAGAGGAGAGTAGAGAGTGACTATGGGCAGAGTAGAGTAGAGAGTGACTATGGGTAAAGTAGAGTAGAGAGTAACTATGGGCAAAGTAGAGTAGAGAGTGACTATGGGCAGAGTAGAGAAGAGAGTGACTATGGGCAAAGTAGAGTAGAGAGTGACTATGGGTAGAGTAGAGAGTAACTATGGGCAGAGTAGAGTAGAGAGTGACTATGGGCAGAGTAGAGAGTGACTATGGGTAAAGTAGAGTAGAGAGTAACTATGGGCAAAGTAGAGTAGAGAGTGACTATGGGCAGAGTAGAGTAGAGAGTGACTATGGGCAGAGTAGAGTAGAGAGTGACTATGGGTAAAGTAGAGTAGAGAGTCACTATGGGCAGAGTAGAGTAGAGAGTGACTATGGGTAGAGTAGAGTAGAGAGTGACTATGGGTAGAGTAGAGAGTGACTATGGGCAGAGGAGAGTAGAGAGTGACTATGGGTAAAGTAGAGTAGAGAGTAACTATGGGCAGAGGAGAGAGTGACTATGGGCAGAGTAGAGTAGAGAGTGACTATGGGTAGAGTAGAGAGTGACTATGGGCAGAGGAGAGTAGAGAGTGACTATGGGTAAAGTAGAGTAGAGAGTAACTATGGGCAGAGGAGAGAGTGACTATGGGTAGAGTAGAGAGTGACTATGGGTAGAGTAGAGAGTGACTATGGGCAGAGGAGAGTAGAGAGTGACTATGGGTAAAGTAGAGTAGAGAGTGACTATGGGCAGAGTAGAGTAGAGAGTAACTAAGGGAAAAGTAGAGTAGAGAGTAAAACTATGGGCAAGTAGAGTAGAGAGTGACTATGAGTGGACAGTAGAGAGTGACTATGGTAGAGTAAGAGAGTACTATGGCAGAAGGAGGTGGGAGAGTAGAGAGTGACTATGGTCAGAGTAGAGAGTGATGTGGCAAGAGTAAGAGTGACATAGTAGAGAGAGTTAACATGGCAGTAGGTAGAGGTAAGAGAGTAGAGAGTGACTATGGCAGAGTAGAGTAGAGAGTGACTATGGGAAGAGAGTAGAGAGTGACTATGGACAGAGTAGAGTATGACTTGGTAAGTGATAAATAACTGGAAGTGAGAAGTGACTATGGAGAGAGAGTAAGAGAGGACTATGGGCAGAAGGTAGAGTAGAGAGTGACTATGGGAGGATAGAAGTAATAGGGCAGAGGAGAGTAGAGAGTGACTATGGGCAAAGTAGAGTAGAGAGTGACTATGGGTAAAGTAGAGTAGAGAGTGACTATGGGCAAAGTAGAGTAGAGAGTGACTATGGGAAAGTAGAGTAGAGAGTGACTATGGGCAAAGTAGAGTAGAGAGTGACTATGGGTAAAGTAGAGTAGAGAGTGACTATGGGCAGAGGAGTAGTAGAGAGTGACTATGGGCAGAGTAGAGTAGAGAGTGACTATGGGTAAAGTAAGTAGAGATATAGGAGAGTAAGCTATGAGGCATGAAGTAGAGTAGAGAGTGACTATGGGCAAGTAGAGTAGAGAGTGACTATGGCAGGAGTAGAGAGGACTATGGAAGTAGAGTAGAGAGTGACTATGGGCATAGAGTAGAGACTAGAGTAAGTAGAGTGACTATGGGTAGAGTAGAGAGTGACTATGGGCAGAGGAGAGTAGAGAGTGACTATGGGTAAAGTAGAGTAGAGAGTGACTATGGGCAGAGTAGAGAGTGACTATGGGCAGAGTAGAGTAGAGAGTGACTATGGGTAAAGTAGAGTAGAGAGTGACTATGGGCAGAGTAGAGTAGAGAGTGACTATGGGTAAAGTAATGGAGTAGAGAGTAACTATGGGCAGAGGAGAGAGTGACTATGGGTAGAGTAGAGAGTGACTATGGGCAGAGAGTAGAGAAGTGAGTACTATGGGCAGAGTAGAGAGTGATAGGAGAGTAGAGTGACTATGGAGGTAAAGTAGGAAGTAGAGAGAGTGAACTATGGGCAGAGTAGAGAGTGACTATGGGTACAGTAGAGAGTGACTATGGGTAGAGTAGAGAGTAACTATGGGCAGAGGAGAGAGTGACTATGGGTAGAGTAGAGAGTGACTATGGGCAGAGGAGAGAGTGACTATGGGTAGAGTAGAGAGTGACTATGGGCAGAGGAGAGTAGAGAGTGACTATGGGTAAAGTAGAGTAGAGAGTAACTATGGGCAGAGGAGAGAGTGATATGAAGTAGAGTAAAAGAGTGACTATGGGAAGAGAGAGGATAGGAGAGGTAGAGAGTGACTATGGGTAGAGTAGAGTAGAGATAACTATGGGCAGAGGTAGAGAGTGACTATGGTAAAGTAGAGTAGAGAGTAACTATGGGCAGAGGAAGAGAAGTGACTATGGAGAGTAGAGTAGAGAGTGACTATGGGAGAGTAGAGAGTAACTATGGGCAGAGTAGAGAGTGACTATGGGTAAGATAGTAGGATGACACATGGGCAGAGAGAAGTGACTATGGGTCAGAGTAGAGAGTGACTATGGCAGTAGAAGGAGAGTAGAGAGTGACTATGGGTTAAAGATAGAAGTAGAGAGTAACTATGGGCAGAGTATAGGAGTGACATATGGGTGAAGTAGCAAGTAGAGAGTAACTATGGAACAGAGAGAAGTAGGAAGTGACTATGGTCAAAGTAGAGTAGAGAGTACTATGGGCAAGGAGAGTAGAGAGTGACTAGGGCATAGATAGAGTAAAGAGTAACTATGGGCAAAAGTATATCAGAGTAGAGAGTGACTATGGCAAAGTAGAGTAGAAAAGTGACTATGGGTAAAGTAGAGTAGAGAGTGACTATGGGCAGAGGAGAGTAAGAGTGACTAGAGGCAGAGGAAGTAGAGAGTGACTATGGGCAGTAGATAGGATACTATGGGTAAGTGTAGAAGTGACTATGGCAAGTAGAGAGAGCAGTACTATGGGCAAGTAGAGAGAGTGACTATGGGCAAGAGTAGAGAGTGACTATGGGCAGAGTAGAGAGTGACTATGGGCAGAGTAGAGAGTGACTATGGGCAGAGTAGAGAGTGACTATGGGCAGAGTAGAGAGTGACTATGGGCAGAGTAGAGAGTGACTATGCGCAGAGTAGAGAGTGACTATGGGCAGAGTAGAGAGTGACTATGGGCAGAGTAGAGAGTGACTATGAAAAGTAGAGTAGAGAGTGACATAACTATAAAAGAAGATAGAGAGCTAACTATGGGCAGAGGAGAGTAGGAAGTGAACTAATGGAGTACATAAGTAAAGATAATATGGGCATGTAGATAGACTATGCGCAGAGTAGAGAAGTACTATGGGCAAAGTAGAGTAGAGAGTACTATGGGTAAAGTTAGAGTAAGAGAGTTCTGACTATGGGATATAAAGTAGAGTAAGAGTACTATGGTAAAAAGAGAGATAAGAAAGAGTGACATATGGGTAAAGTACTAGTAGAGAGTGCACAATGGTAAAGTACGAAAAGTAGAGAAAGACTATGGTAAAGTAGAGTAGAAAGCTACTATGGCAAAAGTAGAGGAGAGAAGAGACTAGGGAAAGTAAAATATGAACAAGATGAGTCACTATCAGAGTAGAGTAAGAGTACATGGGCAAGTAGAGTAGAGAGTCACTATGGGCAGAGTAAGTAGAGAGTGCTAGTAAAAGTAGAGAGAGATCACTAGCAGAGTAAGAGTAAGAGTCACTATGGGCAGTAGAGTAGGAGTCACTATGGGCAGAGTAGAGAGTACTATGGGCAGAGTAAAAATCTCCCTCCTCCTGAAGTCAAGACTTCTCCTATTTAAAGCTGCTGCTACACACAGCTGATGAAACAAACCCTAACTCACAACCAGGAACTTCACGAGAAGCTAACCTGCATGCAAAATTGCAGAGAAAAGGGAATGTGCATGCCACTAAGTTGGAGTTCACCATGTATGTAAAAAAATGAATGTGAACGCAGAAAGACACCAGCATCCAGAAATACAGAGAAAGAAATAGCATTGAGTAATGCACGGAATTATGCGCAGAATTTTGCGAACCGTGACACACATAAACGCTTCTTCCATTATCCTCGATATAAAAGGATAAATAAATAAATAAAACAAGAGAAAAGAAAAGGGGAAGAAAAGGGTGTGGGTTGACATCACTGAAGGCACTTATGTGCAGCACCCGTCACAAATGAATAAATTCGAAAAAAAAGTTTTTTTCAGGAAAAAGACAGAAAGAAAAAAACAACATAGCTTCATGATCAAAGAGAGAGAAGAGAGAGAGAGAGAGAGAGGAAAGGAGGGAGAAAGAAAGATGAGAGAGAGAGACAGACAGAGAGAATATATAAGGTGTCAGCTAAGGTTACCAGGTAGACGTCTTGCAAAGTGACCAGCACAGGAGAAGACCAGGCACTACACACCTCACCCAGTAAAGGAACGCACACAGAGAGAGAGAGAGGGAGAGCACACTCACACACAGAAAGAGAAATAATACGTCTTCACACACACCCCTCTCTCTTTCTTCTCAGCCCCCCACCCCCCTCCTCCTCTCTCTGGGGGTCAAAACGAGACAATAAAAACAGTTCAAACCTTTCATTCATTCACACATGATGTCAAAATATCTCACCATGGGTTCTGCGGGTTTTGAACTTTTATTATTCAGCGCAATGCAATTTTATGCATAGGTATCATTCATTAACTGCATACCACATATTCTGGTACTCTTGCTATGTCTTACAAACACCACACACTAACACAGCCAACCATACACATGCCACACACAGGCACGGATACATAAATAGCTAATTTTCTGCTTGTGACACATAGTAGGAACTAGCAATAGAACAAAAACAAAAGACAAAAAGCAAATAAACTTATTATATAAAAAAACACCCAAACATTTAAAAGAAAAAAAGAAAAGAAAAACAACCTTCTAAATCTAATATCATGCAAAATTCAAAGCAAAATATTGTTGATCAGTAACTCTTTAACAATAAAAATTTTGCGTTAGATATTATCTCATCACAAAAAAAACACCAAAACATTTAAAACTAAATACTGAGTTCAGTATCACTCTAACCAAAACACTGTAGGTTAAAAAAAAAAAAAAAACCAACACCTTCAGAAAGAAATGTTTCACCAAAGATTGTAGTATACGGCAAAAAAGGCAGTAAAAACTAAGCTAAATGTTGTGTTCCGTACAACTCGTAGGCAAAAGATTGGGATATGTAACACTAATGACAAGATGTTGTCCTAAATATTGTAACCACAGCTGTCAGTTTCCCCCCTTACTTTCAGCTCCTCTCAGCTGCTATCCATCCCATCCCAGCTGGTGCTGATTATTACAGCAGAAACTGACCACACTTGGACTGGGTAAAAGGTAAGGGGGATAATTTTAGAGTACTGGGCCCTGGACCCTTGACTGAGTTATGCTGGGTTTCACAAAAACTAAGCTGTAAAATGTGACAAGTAAAACTTCACTACATTCTACGCTAAACGTTGTGATAAGCAGAACATGGACACCTTCACAGTTAAAAACAAAAAAGAAAACATAAACCAACTCATACCCCTACCCTGGCTCCCTTCACACACACACACACACGCACACACGCGCGCGCGCACAGCACGCACACACACACACACATACACACACACACACACGCACACACACACCCAAAAAAACAAAAATTAAACCATAGGCAATTCATAAAGGGCCTACCATGCTTTAAAAAGAAGGAAAAAAAGAACGCAATAAACACACACACAAAATCAGATCTTACATACTTTCTAGACAAAACTCAGGAGGATAAAACTGTTAAAGAAGAACACACACAAAAATGCTGTGCATAAAGTGAAAGGAAAAATTTAAACTTTCTGTCCTTTTTCATGCTTTTGGCGCTACATTTAAATAATGTAAACCACTATCTTGTGAAGTGAATGTTTATATGTACACATGTGTGTGTGTGTGTGTGAAAGCAATTGACATATACTTGTGTATATGCAAAAAATCTAGTGCTGGGTTTACATGCATCTTGGAAGATTTCTAGTCTGAACCAGTGCATTTCAAAATGAATCAAGAAGGCAGATAACCCGTTCTGGCATGAAACCCTCAATAACCTTACGTCTACATAATTATCTGTCCATTACAAGCAAGTAGTGAATGCTTGCAACCATTTTTTTTGGGGGGTGTGGGGGGAGGGGGCTCTTAATTATCAGACATTTCACCATTCTTGTTCACATTTTACAGAAGTCACTTTTTTTTGAGAGGGGGGTGGGGGGAGAGAAGGCTGTTGCTGTTTTTTCTGTTGGGTTTTTTTTTTTCAATGGCAATGATACTATCAACTTTACCAACTCAACCTTTCCCCCCCAAAAATAACCCCCCGAAAAACCACCACACACACAAAATGACACACTTCAACTCTTATTACATCAAGTCCCTACCTAACTGATTCACTCTCTCTTCCGCTCTCTCTCTCTCTTCCACTCTCTCTCTCTCGCTCTCTCTCCTTCTTTTCCGTGCGCTCTCTTTCTTTTTCTTTTTTTTTCCGCTCTCTCTCTCTTTGTCTTTTCACAAGAACGGCTCGATGCTGATCTCCAGGGCAGCGCAGGGGAGCCCCAGTTCAAACTTGGTGACCACGTCGGGATGCAGCACTCCCAGCGTTCCAATCTTCTGGCCCCGCACCATCACATCCGCGCAGCGGCTTGGGAAGAAAGTGGCGACTGCAACACGGGCAGACAATGCACAGATAGCTGTCAGTTCCCCCCCCTACTTTCCGCTCCTCTCGCTGCTATCCATCCATCCCATCCCAGCTGGTGCTGATTATTACAGCAGGAACTGACCACACTTGGACTTGGAAAAAGGAAGGGGGATAATTTTAGAGTACTGGGCCCTGGACCCTTGACCGAGTTGTGCTGGATTTGCGCGCTGTGAATGGTGATTTGTTAATTGGACAGACACTGTTGCACCGTTTGCGCGCCTTGGCTTCAGTACAGTTCCCCCAGTTCACCCAGCTGTCAATGGGTACCTAGCCCTCTTTAGGGTCAGGGAAGGTAAAGCAGCGAGGGAGAGGAGATGGGCGCCGCCCTCAATATGAAGGCCCTAGAGAAGTTGAGGTCTCTGACGCCTCGTTCCCCCTACGACCTTATAGGTTATGGGACTCCTTTACCTTTTACTGTTGCTGAGTGGTTAAGACCGTTCGACTTCAATCCCATCAGTCCATGAAGTCGAGGGTTCGAATCTTGCTGGTGGCGTGTGGTGAATTAAGGGTGGGGGATTTTAACGATTTTCCGGGTCAACTTCAAGTGCAGACCTGCCATTGCCTTGATTCCCTTCATATTTTTACACACGCAGAGGATCAAACATGCGTGCTAAAGATCCTGCAATTCATGTCAGTGTTTGGAGGGTTACAGAAACACGAACATATCCAGCATGTATTCCCGAAGTTGGAATGTGGCTACCTTCAAGGTGGGGGCAAAAACGGTCGCATGCATAAATTCACCTTGGGTGAACCTCGAAGTTCTAGCCAAGGAACAAAAAAATATAAATAAATAAATAAATAAAACAATTGGGAGTTTGAATTCTAACAATAGGTAAAATATATGAATGAACAAAATGTAGGATGAATAGATAAAAAGATGCATTCAAGTTTGCCTGAATGTGGCAGTCCCCAAAACATACACTTTGTGCCTCACACCTTGGAATTCCTCTGAGAATGAACACACACACACACACACACACACACACTGTGGACAAGAAGGTTTCCATGTATGACTGTTTTCATGTACCATGCCACACTTGATAGCCATACCTCGACTCAACAGATTTTTCTTCATCGTTGGAAAGTACAGGGCATTATGCTCAGAGCTTCGTCATGGATAGAGGCAATCTCAACATAATATTACAAAGCATAACGACGTTTCAATATTGGCACCGGCACTTTGCTCACATCAGTAACTGAACAAAGCTTTTGGACCTGGGCAAGTAACATAAAAATAATTCACCTTCTTCCCCTATGGGGATGCCGGGGGCCTGTCAGTATCAACAGCACCCCCCACCTTCTGGAAATTCTGTGCTAGAAATTCCCTCTATTTGGTTCTACCTTGTTCCTTTTCTTCCAGTCACCCCCTTCTCATCTATATTTTCTGCCTTCTTGGTCCATTCCCTGCCTTTTTTTTCTCCAGAAAGACTTGAAAGATAACAATTCTCTCCCATGCTGAAGTCAAATGCGCTGGGCCTGACTTGTCAGGCGCTTTATGGCAGCGCGACGCATTTTCGTTGATATGACAATGACATATTCTTTTATTTTGAGGATAATGAATAAGCACCCATGTGCTTTTTTACAATCAGTCCCCGCCCTTAGGGATATATAAGAGAAAGAGAGACAGAGTGTGTGTTGGGGTGGAATTGAACCTAAAACTGTTCGAGTTTTTTGTCCACCTGCTGGACAGACAACAGTAGTTGCTATCTGAGCGTCTGAAGAAGAATTTGAGTTCTGATTTAAAAGTACTTTACGACCAAACAAGGAAAAGAACAAGTAATCCAAGTTTACCTCAATCTGACAGTACCAATTTCAGAAAAAAGTTGTTCCAAAAGAATCTGTCAATCTTTTCTTTTTTTACCTACATCCTTGTGGTCCAGGTCAAAAGCTTTATTACTCACTGATGTCAGCTCAGTGCTGCTGAGGCCTGTGTCAAAATGTTGTTATGTTGAGATTGACTTCAGCCATGACAAGCTCCTAAAGGAAGGTGGCAGGATGGTTATGACGTTCGCCTGCCAACAAGTCAACCGTGAGGTTCTGGGTTCGATTTCCAGCCTCGCCCTTCCTTCCCAGTTTGACCAAAAAAATCGAACTGAATGTCAAAGTCCGTCGGATGAGACTATAAACCGAGGCCCCGTGTGCGAACGCATGCAGAACATCTTGCGCACACGTTAAATCCTGTTCTGCTTTTCGAAAGAGTAGGCCATTGTGTGCCGGTGGGAACAGATACACAGGGGGACTGGATGTAAAAAAGCACAGGAGTGCTTATTCCATTATCCTCGATATAAAATAATAAATTAATGAATTAATTTTTTTAAAATTCATGTCATCTGAGCGCTTTGATTTGTTGCTTTACAAGATTCAGTGCTATAAAAATTCCATACATTATTATTATTATTATTATTATTATTATTATTATTATTATTATAACACCCTGCACATTCCTGTTAAGGAAAAGAAGAAACCGATGGCATTACAGCAAGGTAGCGGAAAAGAATCATACACACAAACTTCTCATCCACTGTGTTCTTCATGTCTTTCACTTTTGTTTTGGTTTTTTTATTTATTTATTTTTTTTATTCATTTCTATGTTAGAGTCTGACACTCACCAATGGTGAGATTTAATGATAATGTATGGAATTTATATAGTGCTGAATCTTGTAAAGCAACAAATCAAAGCACTCATTTTTTTTTATATCGAGGATAATGGAATAAGCACTCATGCGCTTTTTTACATCCAGTCCCTGTGTGTATGCGGTTTTGTAAATTTTGTCATCTGTTCCCACCGGCACAATGGCCTACTCTTTCAAAAAGCGGAACAGGATTTAACGTGTGCGCAAGATGTTCTGCATGCATTCGCACACGGGGCCTTGGTTCATAGTCTCATCCGAAGGATTTGTGCATATGCGGCCATTTTCCCCATCACTTAGGTAGCCACATTCTTACTCTGAGGATGGTGTCTAAGCGCAACATCTGTGTGCGTGCATTTGTTTTTTTTGATTTGTCGTCCGTTTTGTGTGCATTCACACACGGGGCCTCGGTTTACAGTCTCAACCGAAGGACTTTGACATCCATTTCGATTTTCGAGTCAAACTGGGAAGAAAGGGCGAGGCTGGGAATGGAACCCAGACTCTCAGTTTACTTGTCGTTGTTAGGCAGGTGAACGAGTGTCTTAACCGTCCTGCCACCTTCCTTTTTGTCTCAAAGTGACTTCCAGGTGGGATGAGTGAGACAGAGTGCATGTTCTGGGTAAAGTGACCCCCAGGGTGTAAATCAAGCTAGGGAACGCCCAACAATTGTAAGAAATAGATAAGCTGCATGACAACAACAAAAAAAGTCCGGCAAACGTTTTCAGCATCAACCATGGGGACGGGACAGCTCAGTGGTCGGAGCACTCGCTTTCCCCCAGCCAAAGTTAAGCAGCGTCGAGCATGGTTACCAGTTGGATGGGTGACCATTTTTGCGCCTTGGCTTCAGTACAGTTCCCCCAGCTGTAAATGGGTACCTGCCCTCTTTGGGGTCAGGGAAGGTAAAGCAGCGAGGGAGAGGAGATGGGCGCCACCGCCCTCAATATGCTGGCCCTAGAGAAGTGAGGTCTCTGACGCCTCGCTCCCCTACGACCTTATAGGTTATGGGACTCCTTTACCTTATATTTTACCTACCATCGGTTGCCTGCAGACAGTAGCCCGCTTCGCCGCCGCCAGGGGTCACCTCCAAAAGCTGCATCACTCTGTCCAACAAGCCGTGGATCACCTCGAAGCCCGGCGCCTTGTTGTAGTTCACCGCACACAGGCGACGCTCGTTCCTCGCCCCCACGTCTGAAAAGTGCAACGCCACGTTTCTTCCAGGAGAGAGAAAAAAACGTTCAACACACACAACACACAGACAGACTGTACAGCACGCTTCCTCTTATCTGCGGGCGGTTTGCTGATCACATACAGAGAGACGGACAGAGACAGACAGACAGGACACACACACAGACAGACTGTTCTGTACACTTCCTCTTATCTGGGTCGGTTTGCTGATCACACAGAGAGACAGAGACAGACAGACAGGACACACACACAGACAGACTGTTCTGTACACTTCCTCTTATCTGGGGCGGTTTGCTGATCACACAGAGAGACAGACAGACAGACAGACAGGACACACACACAGACAGACTGTTCTGTACACTTCCTCTTATCTGGGGCGGTTTGCTGATCACACAGAGAGACAGACAGACAGACAGGACACACACACAGACAGACTGTTCTGTACACTTCCTCTTATCTGGGGCGGTTTGCTGATCACACAGAGAGACAGACAGAGACAGACAGACAGGACACAAACACAGACAGACTGTTCTGTACACTTCCTCTTATCTGGGGCGGTTGCTGATCACACAGAGAGACAGACAGACAAGACACACACACACACACACACACACACACACACACACTCATGATCTGCTGACCCGGGTTCGAATCTCATTCAAGAGGAATTTTCCCCAAGAGTTAACATCAGTGCCGACTCCACTCCCTCTTTAAGTCCTTTGATGACACTATAAACCGAGGCCCCCGTGTGTGAATGCACGTAGAACATCTTGCGCAGACATTAAAACCCGTTCCGCTTTTTCTGAAGAGTAGGCCATTGTGTGCTGGTGGGAATGGATGACAAATTTACAAAACTGCGTACACACAAGGACTGGATGTAAAAAAGCACATGAGTGCTTATTTCATTATCTTTGAAATAAAAGAAAGAAATAAATATATATATATATAGAGAGAGAGAGAGAGAGAGATACAGAGAGAGATGGAGAAGGCTCATCAATGGATGGAGAAGGCTCATCAATGCCAAACCTCCCCTGGGAGAAACATGACAAAAAAGGAAGAAGATATATATATATATATATATATATATATATATATATATATATATATATATATTATATATATATATATATATATATAAACAGACAAGAGAGAAAGACAGTGAGACACGGAGAGAGAGAGAGAGACACACACACACATAGAGAAAAAGACAAAGAGACAGAAGAGAAAGAAAAAGCAAGAAACAGCAAGACAAGACACAGAGAAGAGACTCCTCCCCCCCCCCCCTCCCATCCCATTCCCTGGCAGCCGCAGTGCTTTACCTTTGGAGAGACAGAGCAAGAGAGACAGACAGACAGACAAAGACAGAGAGACACATAGAGACAGAGAAGAGACCCCCGCTACGGAAGGAGGGTGGCAGGATGGTTAAGTCGTTCACCTGCCAACAAGTAAACCGTGAGGTTCTGGGTTCGATTCCCAGCCTCGCCCTTTCTTCCCAGTTTGACAAAAAAATCGAAATGAATGTCAAAGTCCTTCGGATGAGACTATAAACCGAGGCCCCGTGTGTGAACGCATGCAGAACATCTTGCGCACACGTTAAATCCTGTTCCGCTTTTCGAAAGAGTAGGCCATTGTGTGCCGGTGGGAACAGATGACAAAATTGACAAAACCGCATACACACAGGGACTATATGTAAAAAATTTTTAAAAAGCACCTGAGTGCTTATTCCATTATCCTCGATATAAAATAATAAATAAATAAATAAATTTCTAAAATCATGTCATCTGAGCGCTTTGATGTGTTGCTTTAAAAGATTCCGCGCTATATAAATAGAACATAAATAGAATAAAATGAATAGAAAAAGAAATTCTTTTGTTCCAGTAGTCATTCGAATTCTAAATTCAAAACAGCACTGACCAAACAGTTTTACATTCTCTGATATACCCCCCTGATTGTCAAGTGCATGTGGGTGTGTGGTAATGAAAATAAGTACTCCTGTATCTTGCGTTTGGCTTTCAAGAATGATTTCTAAATTGTGTGTGTGTGTGTGTACGCGGTGTGTGCGTGCACCTGGGTTTGTGTTTGTGTAGGATAATTTTTTTAAAGCTATCTTGGAATGTTTTATAACAATCTGGAACTTATTCTTCTTGTGTCTTGTGAAATAATTATAGGTATCAATGTTGCCTGTCAGTATTGTAACTGCCCTTCATGGGATGATTGAAGTGTTTTTGACTTGACTTGAAATTCCATACATTTTTATTATTATTATTATCCCATTCCCCAGCAGCAGCGGTGGTGGTGGCAGTGGCAGTGGCTTACCTTTGGAGGGGTCCTGGTAGACCACGTCGGAGATCTCGAACAGCTTGATGGGCAGGGGCATGTTCTTGTTGTGCTGGATCGTCTTCAGCACGCCCGGCAGCAGGCTGGTCCGCGCCACCTGAAACCCCCCACGCACCAGCCTTGTTGGGCGTTCCCCACCTTAACACCTAGACTGCCTTACAACCCGGAAATTTTCCCGGGCTAAACGTGCACCCTATACGCCTTACAACCCGGAAATTTTCCGGGGCTAAACGTGCACCCTATACGCCTTACAACCCGGAAAATTTCCGGGGTGTCCAACCGAAGTAAACAAGCCTGCTTCCTCGACTACAGTTAAAGGGAAATAACTCCAAACTTAATGGAGATCACTCTCCTGTTGCTTGGCAACATCCAGCTGCAAAAACCGTAGCAAAAACGATCGTTTTTTTCGCTCGAATTTTGTGTTTGAAAATCAAATACGCATATTAAAGATCCCAAAATTCATATCAGCGTTTGGGGGATTACGGAAACACGAACATACCCAACATGCGGCTACCTTCATACTGGGCAAAAAAGGTCACATACGCAAAATCTCACCATCAGTTCACCTCACAGCTCTAGCCAATGAAACAAAAGCAAAACAAACCCCCCCAAAAAAATCCCACCTGGAAATCACCGTTGAGATTGTAAATACACACTGGATGAGAAGTTTGCTTGTACAACTGTTTTCAAGTACCTCGCCATAAAGACATCCATACTCCGACTTCAGAGTTGGGGTTTTTTTCTCTCCCAGGAGATGTGCATACATGTTGTTATGCTTAACAGAGCTTGTTATGGACAGATGAAGGCAATCTCAAAATTAACACTGAAAAGCATAACAACACACACAAGATCGGTGGTCTAGAGGTAACGCGTCTGTCTAGAAAGTGAAAAGTCCGGGTCGGAAGTGTGCGGTGGTTCAAATCCCGTTTGGGCCCGAAACTTTTTCCCCATCCATTAGACCATGAGTGGCGGTGTGGGCGCTAGTCTTTCGGGATGAGACGATAAACCGAGGTCCCGTGTGTTACACAAAAATTATTCAGCGCACATAAAAGAACCCACGGCAACAAGAGAGTTGTCCCTGGCAAAATTCTTAGAAAAAAGCCACTCTGATAGGGAAACAAATACAGTTGCAGACAACAACAACAACAACAAAAAGGGTGGCGCTGCTCTTGTGGCGATGCGCTGTCCCCGGGGAGAGCAGCCTGAATTTCACGCAGAGAAATCTCGTGACTTAAAGTGGTATAAAAAATTTTATATAAAATAAAACACTGTAACGTAGGACATGGCATTTTGCTTACATCAGTAACTGACACAGCTTTTGGTGTGGGACATGGTGAGGCTATTTATAAACAGCAGAGTGCTGTGAAAACCGAATGGTACGCTACATGACAAAGATCAAATGGGAAGACAAGATCACGAATGAAGAACTATGGAGATTGTGCAAAGTTGATGACCTGAAGTCTGTAGCTAGTACCAATAGACTGCGTTGGTTTAGGCACGTTCAACGGAAAGCAGACCACCACATCATAAAAAGAGCAATGAACTTCGTAGTGGATGGAAAGAGACCAAAGGGAAGACCTAGCAAAACCTGGGCTGCCTGTATTGCAGATGATCTTAGAGAAAGGGGCATAAATAAGGAGGAAGCTCAAAACAGAGAGAGATGGAGAAGGCTCATCAATGTCAAACCTCCCCTGGGAGAGAAACATGACCAAAAAAAGGAAGAAGAAGACTGCTGACAGAAAAAAAAAATTTTTTTTTTTTGGGGGGGGGTTTGTTTCTTTGGTATGAGCTCCAAGGTTCATCAAAAACAAAAACAAAAAATCCATCAAGCCCCCCCCCCTCCCCAATCAATGCCCCCCCCCTCCTCCCATCAAGTCTCCCCTCCCTTCCCTCCCCCTTCATCTGACAGAATGGTGACCGCCCCCCTCACCTGAAACTCCTGGGTCTTTGGGTTGGCGATGTGGACGGCGTTGGCGGACTTGATGTCCTTTCTCAGCTTGTCGGCGATGTCCTCTCGTGAACACTGACAAACGAACGCAGGGGTCATCGTCAGTATGGTCATCCAGCAATCTCAAAATTATGATAATGCTGACAATAATGATAATGATAATGAGTGACGTTGATGGTGATGATAACTGGTTGTTTATATATTGCACTTTTTCCTTTGGTTCAAAGCACAGGACACAGGGTAATTCTACACACACACACAAATACACACACATACATACATACATACATATATGTATACATACATATATGTATACATACATACATATATATCTATCTATATATATATATAACAATGTATGGAATTTATATAGCGCTGAATCTTGTAAAGTAAACAAATCAAAGCGCTTGCATTCAAATCATTCACACGCATGCAACCATCCACAAATATCAAGATAAACAAATATCAAATTTATACACATATATATACGTACACTCCACAGCACAGCACCACACAGTGTGACACAACACAAAATATGACATAACAAAACATGACACAACACTACAATATGCTGCCCTACTTTACCTCATCATGCCTTCAGCGCCTAGGCTTTATCATTTTAAAAAAAAAAAATTAATTTATTCTTTTATATCGAGGATAATGGAATAAGCACTCATGTGCTTTTTTACATCCAGTCCCCGTGTGTATGCGGTTTTGTAAATTCTGTCATCTCTTTCCACCGGCACACAATGGCCTACTCTTATGAAAAGCGGAACAGGATTTAACGTGTTTTCAAGATGTTCTTGATGAAACCATTGACCTTGGGGGCAACAACAGCAAAGTGAGAGGCTGTATGACCAGTGGCTTTCTTTCCCACTCATGGAATTCCACTTTACAGCTTACACACCTGTCAGTTTTCTCCACTCAGCTATTATCCATCCCATCCCAGCTGGAGCCGATTATAGCAGAAACTGACCACACTTGGACTAGGTAAAAAGAAAGGGGTGCACTAAATTTAGCACTCTTGACTGAGTGATGTTGGATTTGCGTGCTGTGTCCTCTAGTCTTTAGTGATCGACTATGACTCTCTGACAAGGTTTTGATTTGCCATCCTTATGTGCGCAGCCCGGGGGGCGGGTTTGGGCCTTTGGAGAACTCTCAACCTGCGCCTTTATGCCCACTTGGCCGAGAGAGGGGGGATGTACTGTGGAAAGGCTTCCCCACATAATCAATTTCTGCCCATTTCCAAAACAGCACTCCCCTCTGCTATTCTGGGGGTCATTGCCGCATTTGGGCCATACATAAAATTTACCCTACCCCCCCCCTACACAATATCGATCCCTTAGAGAAAACAATGGTTATAAAACAACCCCTTTTTCAAAATTTTTGAGATACACCATTGAAATGTTTAAAAAGGTCGAACAAATCGGGATTGAACAAAGTATTCATTTTTTTGGAAAGATAAGGTATTGTTGCGACATTCATCATGATTTTTATGTTAATAATTAGAAGAAAGCGAAAAAAGCTATTTACAACTGGGGTCTTTTTTTTGCCTGAATTTTCTCGCAGTCCCCTGTGAAACTTTTGTCCACCATTTTTGCCTCTAAAAGTGATGCTAGCAGGCTATGCAGAAAGTGGGAAATTTCCCCCTAAAAAGGGCCCGGATAGCAAAAATGGCAGTAAAAATAGACCACCTTCTTCAAGAAAATACAGGGGAAGTACAAAGCTTTACCTCTTTCCAGATAAGATCACATTTCCCGCCATCGTATCAAGGAAAAACCACACAACCTCCAGGGCCCCCCGTGTTCATAAACCCCGCCCAGCATTTCCCAATTATCCACTCTCCCGGGAAGAAGGGTTTCACAGCTTTCAACCCCTGTCCCAGATAATTGGCATTACAGTAGCATTAAAGCATTTAGAAGAAAAGCGGGATGCTGTGCGGTAGTCCAGTGTACCCTGTGAAATTTGCTAGGGTAATTTTGTGCAACAAAGGTTTTCTTCAAATATCTTTGAAATTAAGAAAACTTTTATTTTATACTTTTGTCATCTGAAAGTTCACAGTAAATTCTACCAAATATGAAAAAATCGAAAATTGCTAATTTTTTCAGATAAACCATTATTGCTCTAAGGAATCAATATCACTACACTCCACTCCACTCCACCTTATCATAAGGCACAAGAGTCAAAACTGAGCACACACACACAGAGAAAAATTGTCTGGTGACCTGCAAAAACATGGTAGGGTGACAACAGACGATGAGCACACTGCTCACCAGATGAACACACCATGTAATGAGCACAGTAACTCACACAAATTTGTTAAAGTATTGACGATTTTTTAAACAAAATTTCAGTTACTCACCAGCGCAAAAGTGAGCACTTCAGTGTAGCCACAGGCGGCCACTTCTGGCCGTAGCAGGTCTGACAGTTTGTTCATGGGGAACTGGACACCACGAAAAAATGAATCAATTGATGAATGAATAAATAAATAGAAAAATAAATCAATTGTTGAATGAATAGATAAATAAATAGAAAAATAGATAAACTGGTGAATGAATAAAAAATAAATAAAATTCATGATAAATAAATAAATAGAACAAAAGTAAATTGATGAATGAATAAATAAATAGAAAAATGGATAAACTGATGAATTAATAAATAAATAGAAAATAATTTGATGAATGAATGAATAAATAGAAAATAAATTGATAAAGGAATAAATAAATAGAAAATAAATTGAATGAATAAATAAATAATAAATAGAAAATAAATTGAATGAATAAATAAATAGTAAAAATACCTAAAATAAACGATTATCATAAAGATTTCTATGCTATAAGAAAACAAAAAAACAACAACCAAACATCATCTCCCTTGGTCCATCATCTCATTATAATAATAATAATAAACATAATAAACATAATAATAATAATAATAAAAAATATCCACCAAACTCCAAAACACAAATTTTATCCTTGCCTAAAAGCTATAATAAAAGCTCTTGTCAACAACATTATAACAGATGAAAGCAAACCCAAGGTCTGTGACAAAATCTGGCCATGCTTTGAAACGCTCTGGTGAGATCGTCGTCTTCTTCTTCTTCTTCCTTTTTTGTCATGTTTCTCCCAGGGGAGGTTTGACATTGATGAGCCTTCTCCATCTCTCTCTGTTTTGAGCTTCCTCCTTATTTATGCCCCTTTCTCTAAGATCATCTGCAATACAGGCAGCCCAGGTCTTGCTAGGTCTTCCCTTTGGTCTCTTTCCATCCACTGCCAAGTTCATTGCTCTTTTTATGATGTGGTGATCTGCTTTCCGTTGAACGTGCCCAAACCAGCGCAGTCTATTATTACTAGCGACAGACTTCAGATCATCAACTTTGCACATTCTCCATAGTTCTTTATTCGTGATCCTTGTCTTCCCATCTGATCTTTGTCATGTAGCGTAGCATTCAGTTTTCACAGCTCTTCACCTATGATAAGTTCCAAGCATTACAACAACCTGTACTCCCCATTAAAAGACTGGGAAATTCAGGAACTGGATGTAAAAAAGTAAATGAGTGCTTATTCCATTATCCTCGATATAAAAGAATAAATAAATAAAATTAAAAATAAAAATAAGAGACAAAAATCCTCTGAAGCCAGAGTATAGCTACCTATAGGGTGAGGGGTGGGTTTTTTGGGGGGTTTTTTCCTTTCTTGGTTAGAACTCTGAGGTTCACCAATGGCGAGATTTTGCGGATGCACTATCCCCGAAGTCAGAATGCAGCTGCCTAAATGGTGGGGGACAAAACTTGCGTACGCATAAATGTCGTCATTGGTGAACCTTGCAGCTCTAGCGAATGTTCTTTTCTTTTTTTTTCTTTTATTTATATCGAGGATAATGGAATAAGCACTCATGTGCTTTTTTACATCCAGTCCCCGTGTGTATGCGGTTTTGTCAATTTTGTCATGTTTCCACCGGCACACAATGGCCTACTCTTACGAAAAGCGGAACAGGATTTAACGTGTGCGCAAGATGTTCTGCGTGTATTTGCATACAGGGCCTCAGTTTATAGTCTCATCCGAAGGACTTTTGGGGAGAGTGGAGTCTGCACTGATGTGAACTCCGGGGGGAAATATCCCCTTGAACGGGAATAAAACTCAGGTCTTTCAATTGCCATTGGGTAGGGTGAGGGGTTTTTTGGGGGGGGTTTCCATTCTCGGCTAGAACTTTTTGAGATTTTGCGTACGCACTATCCCCGAAGTCAGAATGCAGCTGCCTAAATGGTGGGGGACAAAACTTGCATACGCATAAATGTCCACATTGGTGAACCTTGGAACTCTAGGGGAGGAATGGAAAATAATACGCCTTCTGTTCTGAGATGACTTGAAAGAAGCAACCTTTTCAGCCCACCACACTCCCCGAGGGGATGCCGGGGGCCTATAAGTATAAATAGCTTCCCCACATTCTGGAAATTCTGTGCTAGAAATTTCCTCTTTTCTATCCCTCTCTTTGTTTCTGCCTTGTTCCTTTTCTTCCTGTCACCTCCTTCTTGTCTATATTCTGCCTTCTTGGTCCATTCTCCTGCCCTTTTTCCAGTAAGAACTTAAAAGGTAACTATTCTCTCTTGTGCCGAAGTCGGATGCGCTGGGCCTGACTTGTCAGGCGCTTAATGGCAGCGTGACGCATTTTCGCTCATAAAACAGACAACAATAGTTGCTGTCTGAGCGTTTGACGAAGACGAAGAAGAAGCCCACCACAAAGGCAGCCACACTACAACCTCGGTGATGGTGAGGTATTTCAAAACAGCCATACACACACTCAAATGTTTCATCCAAGCTATCACAGTGATTCCCAGGTGTGATCAATGGGATTTTGACCACCCCCCCCCCTACCCCCCAGAGCGCTTTGTTCATCTGGGGAATGCCCGACTTACTACATACAATAACAACACCTTCTTCTCCCTCAAACCAGTGTCGTCCCCATGGTAAGTCATTTTGTGGCAGGAGGACAAAAAACTCAGTCTTAGGTTCAATTCCACCCCAACACACACACACACACACCATCTCTCTCTGTCTCTCTCTCTCTGTCTCTGTGTGTGTCTCTC
This sequence comes from Rapana venosa, assembly GCA_028751875.1. NCBI lineage: Eukaryota > Metazoa > Mollusca > Gastropoda > Neogastropoda > Muricidae > Rapana > Rapana venosa. The sequence continues at coordinate 25,526,973 of CM054163.1, forward strand.
TCTATGATATATCCCTAAGGGCGGGGATTGGATGGAAAAAAAGCGCATGGGTGCTTATTCATTATCCTCGAAATAACAGAATTTGTCATTGTCATTGTGCTCAGCAGTCTTGTTTCCTGGGCTTCTTTCTAGCCATCTCTGAACAGGTATGTAAACCTGTTTAAAATTAACTTTGTACTCTTTTCATTTTGCACACGTCTACTTCCATTCTTGGAACAAAATATTTACATACATACCACGCAAACACTCACAAAAGTTTGCCCACACATGAAATAAAAACTCATGAACACAGTCCTATAACACCCCTTCCCCTCCCCTGTGCGTGCACACGCACGCACATGCCTGTATACACAAACACATATATACTCTGAATAAACACACACACATACTCTAACTTAACTAACACTAACACACACACATTCACAAACACACATACTCTCTCTCACACACACACATGAACACACAAACACACCACTCACACACACCACTCACCACACACACACACATGAACACACACACACACACACATGAACATACACACCACACACGAACACACACAACACATGAACACACACACACGAACATACACAATACACACAAACACACACACAATACACACATACACACACAAACACACATACTCTCACACACACACACACAAACACACACAATACACACACACATGAACACACACAACACAATACACACACAAACTCTCACACTCACACACCACACACAAACACACACGAACACACACACACAATACACACACTAACAACGAACACACACACACACACACACATACTCTCTCTCTCACACACACACACACGCATGAACACACACACACACAAACACACACACCACACACCACACAAACACACACTCTCTCTCTCACACACAAAAAACACACACACTCTCTCTCTCACACACACAAAAACACACTCACACACAACACACACCACACACACACACACACAATACACACACACACACACACACTCTCCACAACCTGCTCGGCGATGGTGTTGCAGTTAGGAATGGTCATGGGGATGTTGTCGTAGCCAAACGCGATCGCCGCGTCTTCCATGATGTCACAAGCGTGCATGATATGTCGGCCATGTTAAGGAACAGTCACTCTCAGAGCACAGCCATAGAGCTCTCCATTTATCGCAGGAATGATGGGACAACACCAAAGATTCTGACAGCGGTACGTTGGTTCAGAACGAGCTCTATGCCCGAAGTGTGGGGGATGGGATAGCCTAGTGGTTAGAACATTGCGCTTGCAATCTGACGACCCGGGTTCGATTCCTGTTCAAGGGGATATTTTCCTCAGGAGTTAACATCAGTGCAGATTCCACTCTCCTCAAAAGTCCTTCGGATGAGACTATAAACCGAGGACCCGTGTGCAAACGCACGCAGAACATCTTGCGCACACGTTAAATCCTGTTCTGCTTTTTGTAAGAGTAGGACATTGTGTGCCGGTCGGAACAGATGACAAAAATTTACAAAACCGCATACACACGGGGACTGGATGTAAAAAAAGCACAAGAGTTCTTATTCCATTATCCTTGATATAAAAGAATAAATTAAAACAATTAAAATTTAAAATTAAAATTTAAAATGTTGGTTCAGAACGAGCTCTATGCCCGAAGTCGGAGTGCGGCTACCTTCATGGTGGGCAAAAAAACGATCGCGTACGCAAAACCTCACCATTGGTGAACCTCATAGCTGTAGCCGAGGAACAATTTTTTTTCTAAATTTTAAAAATAAATAATTTTTAAAAAATATACACACACACACAAATAGAACGAGCACCACTGAAGTCTTCTTCGTCGAACGCTCAGATAGAAATTATTGTTGTCTGTCATATGAACGAAAGTGCGTTGCGCTGCCATTAAGCGCCTGACAAATCAGGCCCAGCGCATCCGACTTCGGCCAGCCACTGAAGTGATCCAGCAGAAGTGCAGGGCTCCTCTGGCTGGTGGCCTCACAGCAGGCTGACATCAATTATCTCCCTGTGGATTCCTGACCCTGAGGATACCCCCCCCCCCCCCCCTTCCCAGTTCTTCGACTAGAGCTTCAAAATTCCACCAACAGTGAGATTTTGCGTATGCGACCGTTTTTGGCCCACCATGAAGGTAGCTGCATTCCGACTTCAGGAATATGACCCTGAGGCTGTGAGATGAGGATCCTGGGTATAGCTGGTGCAGAAACATCAGAATAAATGGCAAGGTAACAAACAGTAGGGCAGGAACATCACACAGACCATGTACCAACAAACAAAAATCTAACTTCAATGCACTCTCACCTCTGCATGAAGGTAACTGTCAAATGTCAAGTTATGCTTATTTTATTCTTTGGTCACTCAAAACAACGTTTATGCAAAACTTCACACCTAATGTATAAGAGAAAAGAGAGGGATAGAAAAGAGGGAAGAGAGTAGAAAGAATAGAGTAGAATGAGTAGTCGCAAAACAACCTTTATGCAAAACTTCACACCTAACGTATGAGAGAAAAAGAGAGGGATAGAAAAGAGGGAATAGAGCAGAAAGAATAGAGTAGAATGAGTAGTCGCAAAACGACCTTTATGCAAAACTTCACACCTAATGTGTGCCTATGGTCTCACCGTGATTCCCTGGGGTGATGGGCAAGACACGAGTACATGTTCTGGGTGACCCCTCAGGCAGAAACAAAGAGAGGGATAGAAAAGAGGTCATTCCCAGCACATAATTTCCAGAAGGTGGGGATGCTATTTGTACTGACAGGGCCCCCCCGCATCTCTATGGGATAAATTAACACACACGACTCTGCTGTGAACTAGGCCACACAGAAAAAGACAGTGACCTGCATTACTTCATAAAGCGGATAGCATTACTTCCCTTGGTCCAATGGAGGAAAACACTTTGGGCAGATCTTTTGCATTGCCATGATCATCATCAATCCAAGAACTCTGCGAATTATTTCTTAGCTTTTGGGGGGGGTCCCTCTCTATTCTTTTACATTTTCAAAAATCTACACTTCTAATATATGAAGAATTTTCCAAACTTTTTTCTAATACAAAGAATTTTCCAAACACTATCTCACTTTGTATGATGATGTTATGATATCATACAAAGAACACAAGACCAACAACTATGTGAAAGAAGAAATCAAAAAGCGTGTGGGCCCCCAAGAACCTTTGCTCTCCACCATAAAGAGGAGAAAACTGATGTGGTTTGGTCACACCACAAGACACAACACCTTAGCAAAAACCATCCTGCAGGGAACAGTCGAAGGCAAGAGAAGAAGAGGCCACCAAAAGAAATCATGGGTTGTCAACATCAAAGACTGGACCGCCCAACCCCTGCAACACCTTCTACTAGCCACACAGGATTGTGAAGCATGGAAAAAGATCTCTGTTGCGTCTTCTCTCATGTCCCCCCTACGTCCTTTGGGACATGGGACTGAGTGAGTGAGTGATCTCACTTTCAAGAATTTCAAAATTCCCCTGTGGGGATGCCGGGGGCCCTGTCAGTATAAACAGCATCCCCGCCTTCTGGAATTCCCTCTTTTCTATCCCTCTCCTTGTTTCTGCCTTGTTTCTTTTCTTCCTGACACCTCCAGCTCGTCTGTTTTCTGCTGTCTTGGTCCATTCTCCTGCCTTTTTTTCCCACAGAGAGAGACTTAAAATATAACAATTCTCTCCCATGTTGAAGTTGGATATGCTGGGCCTGACTTGTCAGGCGCTTAACGGCAGTGCAATGCATTTTCCCTTATATGACAGAGAACAAGAGTTGCTGTCTGAGCATTTAACATTGAAGAAAAAATGTTAATCATCTTTACCACAGGCATGAGATGGCACAGACAGCCACAAGAGATGCCGACTCCACTCTCCCCAAAAGTCCTTCGGATGAGACTATAAACCCGAGGCCCTGTGGGCGAACGCACGCAGAACATCTTGTGCACACGTTAAAATCCTGTTCCGCTTTTCGTAAGAGTAGGCCATTGTGTGCCGGTGGGAACAGATGACAATTTACAAAACCGCATAAACACGGGGACTGGATGTAAAAAAGCACATAAATGCTTATACCATTATCCTCAATATAAAAGAATTAAATAAATTATGAAATAAAATAAAGACGGGAACCAGTGGAGGGAGGGAGGGCTGCTACAGAGGGAGGGAGGGCTACATATCCTGCAGTGAATGGACAAAGCCTAGGTACTAAGGTGTGCCATCACCATATTTCTTAGTCTCTGAATAGACTTTCCACGATTTCTCTTCTTCTTCAAACGCTCAGACAGCAACTATTGTCTGTTTGTTTTTGCAAGATATAGTGCTATATAAATTCCATATATTATTATTATTATTATTGTAACAGAGTGGAGATATTTGATCTGCCACAACTGTGTACAACTTCTCGGCTACGACAGCACAGTATGAACAGGGAGGATATGGCCTCTGAGAAAGAGGCTGCATAAATACTACATTTTACCGCGTAGGCAAAGTGTACGCAACAGGTAGTTTTCAACCACTACCCAAGGAAACAGAGCGCTGCACAATTTGCAGGTGTGTCCCAAAATAGGAACTCGTTACTCTGATCGCATGGGAGGTAATCTACTTACCACACCATCACATTATTATTAATATACAAGTGAAAATGCATCATGCTGCCGTTAACCGCCTGACAAGTCAGGCCCAGTGCATCTGACTTTGGCATAAAAGAGAATTGTTATCTTTTAAGTCTTTCTGGAAAGAAAAAAAAAAGGCAGGAGAATGGACCAAAAAGGCAGAAAACAAGACAAAAAGGAGGTGACAGAAAGAAAAGGAACAAGGCAGAAACAAAGAGAGTGATAGAAAAGAGGAAATTTCTAACACAGAATTTGCAGAATGTGGGGACGCTGTTTATACTGACAAGCCCCTGGCATGCCCACGAGGGAAATTTCTTTTCTTATTTTTACTTTTTTTGTTATTACTTTTTTGCAAATTCATTAACTTTATCAGAAACTCCAATACACACACACACCCCACTCCCCCCCCCCCCCCCCCCCCCACTCCCAACGAAACAAAAAAAAACCTGCAGTCTCGCTACTGCCTCAAGCAGATCTCTCCGAATGAGCCAGCAGCGTGTGTAACTCTTTTTTTCTCCGCCCCCAGCGCAAGGATATCAGCTCTGGTGGGAGGCACTTCCACAGTGAGTGATTTGCCCCCCTCCGCCACCTGCGACACCAGACACATGCGCGTCAGTCGTGTGGCCATCTCCTCCGCTGTCATGACCACGCCCACCTGCGTGTTGATGGTGTCGACGTCGACCTTCTCCGTTCTGTAGGCCAGCTCCTGTTGGGGTCGACACACAGACACGGCCACACGATTCGAGCATTAAAGTGGATGATCTGAAATCTTTATTTTATTTTTTTTATTTTTTTTTTTTTAAATACCACTTTAAGTCACGAGATTTCTCTGCGTGAAATTCGGGGCTGCTCTCCCTGAGGAGAGCGTGTGCGTCGCTACAAGAGCAGCGCCACCTTTTTTTTTTTTTCTGCAACTGTATTTGTTTCCCTATCAGAGTGGGCTTTTTTTCTAGAAATTTTGCCAGGGACAACTCTCTTGTTGCCGTGGGTTCTTTCACGTGCGCTGAAAATGTTGTGCAACACACGGGACCTCGGTTTATTGTCTCATCCGAAAGACTAGCGCCCAGACCACCACTCATGGTCTAATGGATGGGGGGAAAAGTTTCGGGCCCAAACGGGATACGAACCACCGCACACACCCGACCCGGACTTTTCGCATTCTAGACAGGCGCGTTACCCCTAGACCTTCGATCCACTAAAAATAGAAAACAACTGGTATATATATATATATATATATATATAGCTAGTAGCAATAGACTGCGCTGGTTTGGGCACGTTCAACGGAAAGCAGACCACCACAACATAAAAAGATCAATGAACTTCGTAGTGGATGGAAAGAGACCAAAGGGAAGACCTAGCAAGACCTGGGCTGCCTGTATTGCAGATGATCTTAGAGAAAGGGGCAGCATAAATAAGGAGGAAGCTCAAAACAGAGAGAGATGGAGGAGAAGGCTCATCAATGTCAAACCTCCCCTGGGAGAAACATGACCAAAAAAGAAGAAGAAGAAGGTTGACCTCTTAACTGCCGAGTGCAGGTGCACCCTATATGCCGGGGAATAAAATCCTATGTATCACTTGCTATGTTCATGTCCCTCTTACTCAGAAATTACTACATGAATAATCCTGATAGTTTGGCCAATGACAGTATATATATATATATATATATATATATATATATATATATATATATATATTTCACTACGAAAATATATTTAAACTGTAAAATATCGACAAAAAATACACTTTCTTCATCACCAGTCATTCTGAGTACCCCCCTATCTCAATATCGTCAAACATAAGTCCAGGCAAAATCTCATTCATTTTTTTTTTTTAAATGCACAATCTCATGAATCATACACGATCATTTTCATCACTGTCAGGTATATCTTAAGTTTTATTTGCCACTTTTTCAGCTGTGTAAAGTTATTGATACCTTCAACGAGAAGTGTCAACCATTTCGAACAAGAACTGCCCAAGCAGTCAATAACACAAAATACGAGATACAAAAAACGATCGCTTTTGCCACGATTTTTTGCAGCTGGATGTTGCCAAGCAACAGGAGAGTGATCTCCGCTAGTTTTGGAGTTCTTTCCCTTTACCTGTAGTCAAGGAAGCTGGCTTGTTTACTTCGGTTCGAAACCCTGGAAATTTTCCGGGCTGTAGGCGTATAGGGTGCACATTTAGCCCCGGAAAATTTCCGGGGTGGGGCAGTCTAGTGGTTAATTAGAGTCTGAAGTCCTATCATTCTTTACTAGTAAATCCTTTTCCTAGGTGTAAATCGCATGTGCACAATACCAAAAGAAATAAAAACACCCCCACCCCAAAAAGTTAACAAGAAGAGACAACTCGTCCAACTTACAGGGTAGGTCACTCTGCTTCCATCAGGGTTCACCACTTCAGCTCCCTCCACCCTGCAATACACCAAAACCATCAATACTGTTAGTGTTGTCTTTTTTGTTGTTGTCGCTGTTGTTGTTGTCTTTGTTGTTTTGTTGTTGATATTCTTGTTGTCTTTGTTGTTGTTGATGATGATGATGATGTTGTTATTGTCGCTGTTGTTGTCTTTGTTGATATTCTTGTTGTATTTGCTGTGTAGTTGTCTTTGTTATTTTGTTGTTGATATTCTTGTTATCTTTGTTGTTGTTTTTGTTGTTGATGATGATAATGATGATGATGATGTTGTTGTCTTTATTGTTGTTATTGCTGATGTTATTGTTCTTTGTTGTTACTGTTGATTTTATTGTTGTCTTTGTTGTTGTTGATGTTATTCTCTTTATTGTTGTTGTTGATGTTATTGTTCTCTTTGTTGTTGTTGTTGATGTTATCATCTTTATTGTTGCTGTTGATGTTATTGTTCAATTTATTGTTATTGTTGATGTTATTGTTGCTGGTGTTACTGTTAACTTTGTTGTTGTTGCTCTTTTTCTTGTTGTTGATGATGTCATTGTTGTCATTATTGTTTTTGTTATTGTTTATATTTTTGTCTTTGTTGTTGTTGTTGCTGTTGGTGATGATGATGGGTGTTTGTCTTCTTGTTGTTACTGAAACTGTTACTGCTACCACGTTACTTGCTGCATAAAGATGTATGCACACATCAACACACCTTTCTTTTTTAATCTCAAAATACACAACACCACTCTGTTTTCTTTAAGCCCTCAAAATAAAATGGTGTCCTACAGGGAACAGTACAAGGAGGGAGACAAAGAAGAGGCAGACAGAGAAAACGATGGGAAGACAACATCAGAGAGTGGACTGACTGGACTTGAGTGAAACGACTTGCTACGGAAAGCAGAGGACTGCAGGGAGTGGAGGAAGCTGGTTGCAAAATCTTCAGTGGTGCCCCCACGGCCTAAGGGACTACAGGATAGGTGAGGTGGGGATAGGTTGTACCCACATGCAGTGATACACACACAGTGGCACAGATTCATTCATGAACACACACAGACCCACGCATGCATGCACAAGAGTAGGCCACTGTGAGCTGGTGGCTACAGATGACAAAATTTACAAAACTGCATGCACACAGGGACTGGAAGTAAAAAAGCACAGGAGTGCTTATTATTCATCCTTGAAATGAAAGAATTTCACAAACACACACACACACATACAAAGTATAGATGTCCCTAACATACACAGTGTAACTTCACACATACACTCGCACAGACACACACACGCACGCACACAAATGCGCGTGCGCGCACACACACACACACATATGGAGTATAGATTGCCCTAACACATACAAGTGTACCTTCTCTCTCTCTCTCATATAAAGTAAAAATATAAAGTAACATAGACATACTGTATACCTAATCTTTCATACTAAGTGCAGTTGGTAATTTTCCATGTCAGTTGATTTTTTTCTTGGTTGGGTTGGGGGGGTTGGGTTGGGTTTGTTAGTTTACTTTTTTTTTTTTTTTTGGGGGGGGGGGGGTTTGGGGGGAGGGGAGGGTTTGTTTTGGGGTTGTTGTTTTTTTGGGGGGGGTGCTTTTTTTGGTTTATTTTGGTTTTTTGTTGTTGTTTGGTTTGGGTTGGGTTGGGGGGATTTTTGGAGGGGGGGGGAATGGGGGTTGTTGTTGTTTGGGGGGAGGGGGGTGTTGGGGAAGAAGGTAGGTTTTTTTGTTTTGTTTTGTTTAAGTTTTGGGGGTTTTTTTCATTGTTTTTTGTTTATTTTTGGAGTGGGGTTTTTTTGGCATGATTTTTTTGTGGGTGGTGGTGATGGTGGTGATTTTTTTTTTTGGGGGGTGGATTTTTAAAAAGTTATTTTTTAGGGAGTTGTTTTGTTTTTGATTATTTGGGGGAGGTTTTGTTTGTTTCTTTGTTTTTACCAGAGGGCTGGATGTAAAAAAGCAACTACTGCTTATTCTATTACCCTCTTTGAATAAAAAGTTTTCAAGTTTTCAAGTTTTATTTTTTCAAGTTTTCTCTCTCTCTCACACACACACACACACACACACACACACACAGTCACACACACACACAGAGTCTCACACACACACATTTTTATGTTTGTTTGTTTGTTTTTCCCTTAGATAGATAACTTGACAATGTACTGTCTTGAAATATAAGTTGGACTTTGGCTTTCACACACACACACACACACACACGTGAAATCCTGTTCCACTTTTAATAAGAGTAGGCCATTGTGTGCCGGTGGGAACAGATGACAGAATTTATAAAACCGCATACACACAGGGACTGGATGTAAAAAAGCACATAAGTGCTTATTCCATTATCCTCAATATAAAAGAATAAAATTAAAATAAATAAAAAATAAACACACACACACACTAACACTAACACACACACACTAACACACACACAACACACACACACACACATACACACACACTAACACACACACACTAACACACACTAACACACACAACACACACACACAACACACACACACTAACACACACACACACTAACACACACAGTAGTTTAAAGTATAGTTTACCATAGATTAGGTTTTTTATTCTATGTCTGCATATACATTATCTTTTTTTTTTCTCGCTTTCTTTTTTTATAGATAGATGGCTTGATGAAAAAAAAGCAAATGCACTGCTTATTCAATGTACCATCTGAAAATAAAAGTTTGACTTTGACTTTGTTTGGCTTTCTCCACCACACACACACACACACCACACACACACACACACACACACACACACACACACACTAACAACAACACACACACACTAACACACACACACACTAACACACTAACACACACTAACACACACACACTAAACACACACACACACTAACACACACACACACTAACACACACACTAACACACACACACACACACTAACACTGACACACACACACTAACACTGACACACACACTAACACACACACACACACACTAACACACACACACTAACACACACACACTAACACTAACACACACACACTAACACTAACACACACACACACACACACTAACACACACACACACACTAACACACACACACACTAAACACACACACACACACACACACTAACATACACACACACTAACACTAACACACACACAGAGCTGCAAAAAAGGGGGCAAGACATGACATGGAATCGATAGAACTGGATGTTCCCTTATCTCTACAGGAGGGATACCGAATATTAAAACAAACTTCATGGGGTAAGTTTTAAAAATTTGATCAATTCAAGGAACGATATTTAAAAAGTTGTCTGACCACTGCCCATATTTATATGGCTCCTTCTCAAATAGATTTGCGTTTTATATCCGTGAGAAAGGTTAATTCACTATATTTTAGAATAAAGTTAAATGCATTCCTTACAAAATTTTGTAAACATGTCAGATGTCTATGTGGGGATCATATTTCCAATACTCATATCATATTTGAGTGCCCTATTGTAAAACCCTTTTTACCAACATTTTCTGAACAGTCTCTGGAAAATGTATTTGAAAATTCAAAGCCAGGTCTGGAAAATGTATTTGAAAATTCAAAGCCAGGCCTTTGCCATTGCCAGATGTTTATTGCATAGTCCACTTGAACATTTATTGTAGTTACAGTATTGTTATTTCATGTTTCCACATTGTTGAGTTTATATTTTGCTCCTGTTTAAAAGTATTATCCTTACTTTTCTAGGGAATTTTTGTTTGGTTTTTTTCTCACAAAAAAACCCAACACTGATGCTATTTCTTAACCTTTTCCCCTTCCGCTCCCTTCTTTAACTTCCATTACACTTTCTATTTCCCTCGTCTAATATCACTTAGAGTGAACAGACGTTAAATTGAAGACAACAACAATACACACACACACTAACACACACACAACACACACACACACTAACACCAACACACACACACACACACACACTGACACACTCACGTAAAGGGCTCGGCACAGTACTGGCTGAACATAGTCACCAGGATGTCCAGCACTATCTTGGCCTTGTGCAGGTCCGTGGCTGTCGACTCGATGAAGATGTTGCGCGTGTTCAGCGTGATCTTGCTGTGCTCCCCTGATCACACACACACAGTGGGGGGACGGGATAGCCTAGTGGTTAGAACACTGCGCTCGCAATCTGACAACCTGGGTTCGATTCCCGTTCAAGGGGATATTTATTTTCCCCTGGAGTTAACATCAGTGCAGACTCCACTCTCCACAAAAAGTCCTTCGGATGAGACTGTAAGCCGAGGCCCCGTGTGCGAACGCACGCAGAACATCTTGCTCACACGTTAAAATCCTGTTCCGCTTTTCGTAAGAGTAGGCCATTGTGTGCCGGTAGGAACAGATGACAGAACTGACAAAACTGCGTACACACGGGGACTGGATGTAAAAAAGCACATAAGTCCTTATTCTATTATCCTCGATATAAAAGAGTATAATAAAATAAAATAAAAATAAAATATATATATATTACTGGAGTTTTCTTTCAATACTGTACCTGTGTAAAGGGAGAGAACGCCTCTTTCCCAGTACACATGCACTGTGTGCATAATTTGTATGCTTCAATAACCCAGTAGTGGGTGATACGGAGGGAAGGGCTAGTAGATGGCTGGTTACCCTGTAGCGGGTTACCCGTAGGGAACAGGTTAAGATTATTCTTGTTGGGCATTCCTCAGCATAACCACCTTAAACCCAGTGGCCTTGGCTAAATGATTACAATACATTAAAAAGTCTTTCTTTAAAGCTGAACTTAACTTACACACAGGAAATGAGAGATAGTGATTTGTTTGTTTGTATTTGTTTGTTGAGGGCGAGTGGGGGAGGACGGTTCTATTAAAAAAATGGACACTTCATGAAATATTTACCTATATGAAATTATATTTCAATCTAGAAAACAGCTAAAAAAAATAAAAAGCTGTTGAAAAAGGTGCATTAAGCGAGTTATCAATTAAGGTTTGAATATGGAAATGGAAGTGCATACATGTATGGGGTTTTGGGGTTTTTTTCTTTTTATTCTTTTATATC
>CM054163.1:25544025-25559025 GCA_028751875.1 Rapana venosa
GCTTTTTTACATCCAGTCCCCATGTGTATGCGGTGTTGTAAATTCTGTCATTTGTTCCCACCGGCACACAATGACCTACTCTTACGAAAAGCGGAACAGGATTTAATGTGTGCGCAAGATGTTCTGCGTGCGTTCGCACACGGGGCCTCGGTTTATAGTCTCATCTGAAGGACTTTTGGGGAGAGGTGAGTCTGCACTGATGTCAACTCCAGGGGAAAATATCCCCTTGAACGGGAATCGAACCCGAGTCGTAAGATTGTGAGCGCAATGTTCTGACCACTTAGGCTATCCCGTCCCCCCATTCGCACATGGTACCTCAGTTTATAGTCTCATCCTAAGAACTCTGACATTCACCGATTCAGTTCGGTTTTTTTCTTCGTCAAACTAGGGAAGAAAGGGCAAGGTTGGGAATCAAACCCAGATCCTCACAGTTTACTTGTTGGCAGGCGAATGTCTCCACCATCCCGCCACCTTCCTTCTTAATGTATATATATATATATATAATGTATTACCTGTGTCATATTGATGTTACGTAACACCGCTGCCACAGCGTAGGGTCGAACTTGAGCAGTCTGAAATAGAAAATACAACACACTGAGAAAATAACACACAACCAGGCTTCATGCAGAAACTTAAGATAGACCAAATAAGAGAGAAACTAAAAAAAGGGGAGAAGAGGGAAGGAAGGTTTGCAGGGGGCATCATTCATCATTAGCCATTACACCCAGTGGTGTGTAGGGCAGCAACAAAGCACTTCCACTCCTGCCTATTCTGGGCCAACCTAGTCACTGATCCCCAAGAGTGCTGCATGGCCTTCATCTCACTTGCAGGGGGCAGGGAAGAAGAAAAGAGGAGGGAGAAAGGGGGAGGAGTGAGGGAAGGAAAGGGAGACAAGAGAATGAGACACAGCTAAATTGAGACATAACATGTAGAGCACAAAACAAATGAATATTCAAGAAGAGAGCAATGAGAGAAAGTAGAGGAGAGAGAGTGGGGGGACAACGCAAGGGGAAGATGAACAATGAACAAAATTTTGCTTTAGCATTAAGCCAGAAGAAAGAAACGGAAAGTAGAACTCAGATATGCGGATCAACGTGACCTAGTAGATTCAGTAAGAGTACTAGAACAATGAACATATTTTTGCTGTTACAATTAAGCCAAAAAGTAACAACAGTATATTAAATGATGCTCAACGAGATTTAGCAGAGAAGAAAGTGGGGAAAGACAAAGAGCACGATGGCAATTCTGTGAACGAGGAGGCGTAGTAAGCACTGAAAATGGTAGACCAACAGTGCCAGAGGTAGCTAGAACGAGGCGGGAATTCTGCCATCAGAGGAGAGAGAGAGAAGAAAGAATAAGAAGAGAGGGAGAGGAAAGATCCAAGGCTGAAGACGTAGGCGAGACGCGAGGGTAAGAATGGGAAAGGTAAATAACAAAATAAGATAGCAAATAAAAAGAAGAAGAGAGGAAGGTTGAGAGTGGAGTAAGAAAGAGAGGAGGGAGGGGGGAAGAACAAAGAAAGAGAACAGCAAGAGAAGAGACATGAGAACAGAGGAAGAGAAAAGAGGGGATATTCCACAGAGAGAGAAAGAGAAAGAGAGAGAGAGAGAGAGAGAGAAGAGGAGAACAGAGAGAGAGGAGAGAGAGACATGAACATTTGATGATTGCAGAGAGAAGGGAGAGGGGAGAGGAGAAGAGAGGAGGAGAGAGAGGAAGAGAAAGAGAGTGGAAAGAAGAGAGAAGAGAGAGAGAAAGGAAAGAAGTAAAAAAAGAGAGGAAAGAAACAAGCAGAGAAAAGGAGGAGAGGGAGAAAGACAAGCTAAGATATTCTAGAGAAAGAGAGAAGGATTAAAGAAAGAAAGAAACAAACAAAAAAAGAGAAACTGACTGCAGGTTTAATGATGAGCTGTTGCACACTCTGCCCCCCAGGTGGTTTTACCCTCTGGTAACGAGGTGCCTTCATTCTGAAACACAACAGAGAGAATGAACAATCATCATCACCATCATCATCATTATCATTATAACCGTCATCGTCATCTCATTGCGAAACACACAGAGAACAAGAAAAACCATCACCATCATCTACGAACAACCATCATTATCATCATCGTCGTCGTCGTCGTCATCACCACCATCATCATCATTATAATCATCGTCGTCGTCATCATCTCATAGCGAAACACACAGAGAACAAGAAAAACCATCACCATCATCTATGAACACCACCACCACCACCACCACACCACCACCACCTCATCATCATCATCATCATCATCATCACACACCATCATCATCATCATCATATTATATCCATCATCGTCGTCATCTCACTGTGAAACACACAGACAACAAGAAAAACCATCACCATCATCTATGAATCACCACCACCACCACCACCACCACCACCACCACCACCATCATCATCATCATCATCATCGTCATCGTCACCACCATCATCGCCATGATCATCATCTCTTTCCGAGTCACACAGAGAAAATGAACAATCATTCATCAGAGGGGCAGGACAGCCCAGTGGTTAGAGCCTTACGCTCAAGATCTGACAGCTTGGGATCAAGCCACCACGGAAACACCAGTTTAGGGGAATTTTACCCTGGAGTTAACATCAGCACTGACTCCATTTCCCCACTAGTCCTTCAAATAACAGGTCCCATGTGAGAACACAAGCAGAACATCTTGACTGTGACGTATTGAAAAACCTGTTCCGCTTCGCCTTGCAGAAGAGTAGGCCACCATGCTGGTAGGAATTGACGATCACTTTTTTTTCTTTCAAAACACATGCAAACAGGTAGTATCATCATCATCATCATCATCATCACCGTCGTCGTCGTCGTCATCATCATCATCACCGTCGTCATCATCATCATCATCATCATCATCAGTCCTTTGGCCTAGATGGTCATCTGGGAGGGGGAAGGGGGGGGGGGGGGGGGGGGGGGGGGGGTATGAGGGAATGCTGGTGTGCCTTCAGCCTTTCATAATAGCATTGACAAGTCAAGGTCAATAATATTCTCAACAATAATATTCTCTCTCTCTCTCTTTCTCTCTCTTCTTCTTCTTCCTTTTTTGTCATGTTTCTCCCAGGGGAGGTTCAATACCAATATTTTTTTCTCTCTCTCTCTATCTCGCTCACTCTCTCACACACTACACATGTGCACACACACACACACACACACACACACACTCACATGCACCCACACACTATCCTCAAAATAAAAGAATAAATAAATAAAACACACACACACACACAAACACAGTGACACACACACACACACACATACACACACACACACATCACACATTCTTTTCCTCTGGCGAGGAAAGACAATATGGCACCTCTTCCTCCCTCTTTCCTTCCCCTTGTCTTCTCCCTCTCTCTCTGTATATATCTTCTCTGGTATCTTTCTCTGTGTATGCGAGTCTCTCTCTTTCTTTTTTTTTTAAAATTGTATATGTGTTACTGTATTTTTGATAATACCTGATTAATTTACTTGACTGACTATTTACTTATTTTCACTGAGGGATGGGTTTTACAAAAAGCCATCGTTGTGCTTATTCTTTTTCCCTCAATAAAAACTACAAAGACCAATCAAATTCCTCCTCTCAATCAAAATGGAGTCTCTCTCTAACTGTCTAAGGCTTCTTAGTATCCAGAATTCAAAATATTTCCAAAGAAATCCTCTCTCTGCATGATACCTTCAAATACTATTTGTTGTATCATCACATGTTTGTTGTTGTTGTTGTTGTTACAGTTGGGCTTTACACCCTAGGAGTCGCTCACACAACACATCCTGATTCATTCATCACACCTGAGAATCACTGTGAGATTTTAAGTATACACTGGACAAGAAGTTTGCTTGTTGGACTATTTTCAAGCACCTCGCCATACAGGCTGCCATACTCCAACTTCAGAGGATTTTTTTCCTACTTTAAGAGAAAGTGCAGGTTGTTATGCTAAGAGCTTGTCATGGCTGAAGACAATCTCAACAGAATGTATTTGAAAACGTAACAACATTTAGGCCCTAGCACGTTGCTTACAATCAATAGTCGATTAAGATTTTGACCTGGGCCAACTTTCATCACATCACATACATACATGTACAACTCACTTTTCCTTGAAGACGAGCAGTCCACGTACCAAACCCTCCAAGCACAGCAAGTCATATCTGAAACACAATCATTACCAGAGCTTTCTCTACCAGTTTTCAGAAGCTTTTTTTTTTTCAATCAGAGACCTCTACAGTAACAATGCATTACAGTAATACTAACAGTATTTTTCAAAAATCCAAAAATACCTGCTACACTCCTATACAGTTTTTAAATCAGTTTTCCTTCTCTCTTTCTTTTTTTTTTTTCCTGGGCTAGACCTCTGAAGTTCACCAATGGTGTGATTTTGCGTTTGTGACAGGTTTTTGCCCACCCTGAAGGTAGCCACATACTGTCTTCAGGGATGTATGCTGGGTACATTTGTGTTGCTGTAACCCGCCGAACGCTGACACGAATTACGGGATCTTTAATGTTCCTATTTGATCTTCTGAAAACACATGAAGGGAATTAACTTAAGGCTGTGGCAGGCCTGCACATGAAGTTGACCTAGGAGATCATAGAAATCCCCACCCTTAATTCACCAGACACTGCCGAGATTTGACCCAATGACTTCATGGACCCATGGGATTGAAGTTGAATGGTCTTAACCAATTGGCTATAGCGTCCGTGATTTAAATTGGTGTCTGTTCCTGACAAAACTTGTCAGTGTGTGAGTGTGTGTGTGTGTGTGGTGTGTGTGTGCGTATGTGTGCGTATGTGTGTGTATATGATGTGTGTGTGCATCCGTGTGTGTGTGTGTGTGTCCTGTGTCGTGGTGTGTGTGTGTGTGTGTGTGTGTGTGTGTGTGTGTGTTGCATGTGTGTGTGTGTCCCTGTCTGTGTGTAAACAAGCTTCAAGTTCCATGCATGCCACGCGTATACATACACATTACGTATCATGGATTCATAAACAGTCTTAAAAAAAACTCAAGGAGGAAAATGAAAGGACAGGCTGTGACGACAACAGTGGCTAGCTAGGCTAACTCACTCACCTGTTGGCGGGGATGTCAATCTTGTACTCCACCACCTCTGAGGCACCGGCTGCCTTCAGCGCTCCCTGCTCCTTCTCTATCTCCGCCTTCTCTGACGTCTGGCAGGCAGTGCCACAGCACAAACAGGCACATCATCATGTATATAAATAAATTTTTTAAATTTTTAATCTGAGCGCTTTGATTTGTTGCTTTACATAATTTTTAAATCTGAGCGCTTTGATTTGTTGCTTTACAAGATTCAACTCTATATAAATTCCATACATTATTATTATTATTATTATTATTGTTATTATTATTATCATCATATTCATGAGTACACGTGTATGCATGTACGTGCACATCCAAGCACATGCCCACACTCATACAAATATGCATGTAGGCATGAATCCCACGCATGCACATGCTCACAAGCATGCCCGCACAGCGACACACAAAATCACACAACACACAAAATCACACACACACATGCACACACAGGCACGCATACACACACATAGACACACATGAGTGGGGAAAGAGGGGGAGGGGTGATTAACAACAAAATATATTTCACTGCTTAATTTAATTCAATGTACCATCTGAAAATAAAAGTTTCATTTTACACACACACACACACAAAACACACACACACACACTTGTATGCGAGTGACATACCATACATTATAGAACAAAAGAAAAACCACACACATAAACACACATCTCTGATGTTGTAAAACCCAAAATTATATATATTTTGAGGCCCTTGAGGGGATCTGATTCACCAAATAAAACATTAAAAGTCTTTCAGCCTCCAAAACAAGATCAATCATTCAATGATAAATCATGAAATTTAACAATAAGCCAAGAAGAAAACTGTGCAGTGCCCCAGTTCTGATTCTACTCACCACTTCATCCAGCTCCAGGCCAAACTCAAAGCACAGCTCATCAAACTCCTCATCCGCTGGAACAGTATGATAACAGAATGAGTCACCTGCTGCACTGTTCATTTGTTGTGGTTAGAAATATAAACATTCTGAGACTGGTACTAGTTCACAAAATTGTTATGACTGTATTATGTATGTATACTAATCTTGAAAAAAATCATTACAACATAAAAATAATAACAAATAACAACAATAATAACTTAATAAGAGCAAGCTAGTGCTGTGGTCACAGACATGGGTGTGGTACTGTGAACAGGTTATGTACCACACTCTATAAATATATTTTTTATCATTATTATTCTCTAGAAAGTAATGAAAACTTTTATTGTTGTCTTATTTCCACCGGACGGGACGGGATAGCTCAGTGGTCGGAGCACTCGCTTTCCTCCAGCCAAGTTAAGCAGCGTCGAGCGTGGTTACCAGTTGGATGGGTGACCGTTTGCGTTTGCGCGCCTTGGCTTCAGTGCAGTTCCCCCAGTTCACCCAGCTGTAAATGGGTACCTGCCCTCTTTAGGGTCAGGGAAGGTAAAGCAGCGAGGGAGAGGAGATGGGCGCCGCCCTCAATATGCTGGCCCTAGAGAAGTGAGGTCTCTGACGCCTCGCTCCCCTACGACCTTATAGGTTATGGGACTCCTTTACCTTACCTTTATTTCCACCGACATTGATGCTATTTTTAACAGGCAATGGTACCAAAATGTGTAACCTATAGTCTATATATATACTGCTATAGATCTCTTTTATTCACCCCCTCCCCCAATGCTCTCATCTTCAAATTGCTGTCTGTTATTAGATTAAGTGCCTGGTAAGTCAGGCCCAGTGCATTTGACTTAAGCGTGAAAGAGAATTGCTATCTTTTATAAGTCTTTCTGGAGAAATGGCAAGACAATGGACCAAGATGGCAGAAAATAACAACTAGACAAGAAGGAGGTGACAGGAAGAAAAGGAACAAGGCAGAAACAAAGAGGGAATTCCTAGCACAGAATTTCCAGGTGGGAATGTTTGTTAAACTGAAAAGCCCCGGCATCATCAAGTGGGAGGCGGGGATCTGATCTATTTGTAGTAATTTTAGGCCCGTAAAAAGAGAGCATACGGAAGGAGGAGGCATCACGTCACACACGATGCCAGTCAGTACTTCAACTATCAACTTACTGTATGTTCTTCCCAGGCGACGGAACAATTCGTCCCTTTTCACTGCAACTGTCGGCATTGTGCTAACAGCGTTATGTCACTGTTTTCTGACACAAAGTTGAGTTTAGAAACAAGTTCTGTTTCTTCGCGTGGTCGCCTAGCTGACGAAACTGCTTGAAACGGAAGCTTTGTTTTTGTGCTCTTTTTCTGGTACCGGTGAAGAACACCTCTTTGGAGTGACTTCCCATTAGGCCCGTGTACTTGTTTTTTCTTCTTCGTTGAACACAAATAAAAGACGTGGTTAAGTACCCCCCCACCCCCCCCCCCCCCCCCCCCCCTGTGTGTGTGTTGTTGTTTCGCTATCGCTTTTTTCTTCTTCTTTTTAAAATTATAAACCGATGCTTTATGTGCTAACACTCGAACATCTAGTATGCAGGGATTTGGGTCTTCACACATAAACACGCACACGCGCGCGCCCGCGCGCACACACAAACATACACACTCTCTTCTCTCTCTCTCTCTCTCTCTGTATATAGATACATAATACATATACACACATAGATACATACATATATATATAATATATATATATATATATATATATATATATATATTGTGTATTGCAATTTGCGTGTATATATATATATATATAATATATATATATATATTATAGATATATATAGATATATATATATATATATAATTCAGTGTTATAGGACTTTAAATAGCCCATAAAAGTTGAAATCTCATTCTATGCTAAACATTAGCATTCATTTGATGACTGTTTGGATTAAAATGGTGTGACAGACAAGTTGAAAAGAAGAATAGAATTAGACTAAAATATCACAAGTTATGTAACTCAATATTTAAAACAAATAATTCCAGTCAGAATGTTTATTTTGAATGTTAAAAATTTTGCAAATGATAGGCCTGTTCTTGTTGGCTCTTACAAAAGTGCAATAAGTATGAAAAGTGTGCTAAATTCTAAACAGACTTTTTCCCTGTTTTCATTATTGTTAGTGTTCTTATTACTATTGTTGTTGTTGTTGTTCTTCTTCTTCTTCTTCTTCATTATTATTATTATTATTGTTGTTGTTATTATTATTATTATTGTTGTTATTATTATTATCATCATCAGTTAGTTCTTCACTTTAACCTCCCCCCACTATCCAGTGATACCAGACTGGTAAATATACATTGTTGTTGTATTTATTCTTATTATTTTATTTCAAGGATAATGGAATAAGCACTTGTGTGTGTGTGTGTGTGTGTGTGTGTGTGTGTGTGTGTGTGTGTGTGTGTGTGTGTTTCATGTCTATGCACATCAAGGTAATTTAGACACTCCTTTCAAAGATATAGTATTATGAAACATGGTTAGATAGCAGCATGGCAGCACAAGCAGTAATAGAAGCAGTAACAACAAACAATAGCTACAACAACAACAATGATGGCAATCATCACCATCATCATGGTAGTTATACATGTATGTGTGTGTGAGTGTCTGTGTGTGTGTCTGTGCACGCACGCATGTGTGCATGTGTGTGCATGGCTATCTGTGTGCTTGCAAGCATGCGTGAGTGCATGCATGGGTGTGTGTGTGTATGTGTGTGTGTTGAAAAATCTATGTTTTGTTTTAGAAGATGCTGGTGAAACCGTCACTGATTCATAATCTCACACACACACACACACACACACACACACACCACACACACACTGAGGCAAAAAAAAACCAACACATCAATGAATCAATTCAGATTTATTCTTTAGAATTCAAACATGTTTCATAAACATGTAACAGGGTCAGGTTTTCTCATCAACACAGCATCAAAGCAGAACAGAGAACTCAACAAGGAAACCTGATTCAAACACTCCATTAATTAAGTAACAAAGGCATGCCCAATGAGTCTAACATTTACACAAAAGTAGTGTGAGCATATTCCTCATAGAGATGATAATGATGCCAACAATGATAATAATGATGATGATGATAATGATGGATGGGTGGGCAAGTGGATGGATGGATGATGATGGTGATGGTAATGACAATGATGATTATGTTGATGATGGATAGATGATATATGTGTGTGAGTGTGTGTGTGTGCACACGCATATGTGCGTGCGTGTGTTTGTGTGTGTGTGTGTGATATTTTCACTTGAAGTAATCTTGGAATGTTTAAACCAATGTGAAATGTAGCTTTCTTGTGTCTTTTGAGATTATGATACGTATCACTGTGCCTGTCAGTATCGTATTTCCCTTCATGGGAAGATTAAAGTGTTTTTGACTTGATGGTGATCAAGATGACTGCCTTTTTTGCTAATTTCTCAGTTAGAGCTCCAAGGTTCACCTATGGTAAGATTTTGCGTATACCTGCGACCATTCGCCTACCACCAAAAGGTAGCTGCATTTCAACTTCAGAGATAATGTCTAAACACAACACCAGTAAGCATGTTGTCTTTTCTTCTTTTTTGTGTGTGTTTTCTTCCATTCCTATTACCACACAATGGCCTACCCTTAATGACTTTTTAACGTGTACACAGACATCCTGCATGCATTTGTACGTGTACAGGACCTCCATTTATAATCCCATCCGCATTGCTTTTTTGGGGGGATTGGAGTAGGATCAGTCAGCATTGGTGGCAGAACGATCACAAACCTCCGCTTCGCAGATGACATTGATGGAATAGCAGGATCAGAAAAAGAGCTTGCCAGCCTAACAGAACACTTGGATAAGGCCTCCAAAACATACGGCATGGAAATCAGTGCAGAGAAGACCAAACTGATGACTAATAACACCAACGGCATTAGCACTGATATCAGGGTTAATGACCAGAAGCTGGAAACAGTTCAAAGCTTCAAGTACCTGGGAGCCATTGTATCCGACCAGGGATCCAAGCAGAAGTAGTATGCAGGACTGCACAGACAATAACAGCTTTGTCAAAACTAAACACCATCTGGAGAGACAAGAATATCTCACTTATCTCCAAGATCAGACTAATGCGCTCCCTTGTCATATCCATATTTCTGTATGCCTGTGAATCATGGACCCTGACTGCAGATTTGGAGAGAAGAGTACAGGCAGTGGAGATGAGATGCTTTCGGAGACTCCTTGGCATCTCCTACAAAGACCACATAAGCAACGAAAGCGTGCATAACAGAATCCAGCAAACCATTGGACCCTATGAGAACCTTCTAACGATCGTGAAAAAGCGTAAACTTAAGTGGTATGGGCATGTCACAAGATCCCAAGGAATTACAAAGACAGTTTTGCAAGGCACTGTCCAAGGAGGAAGAAGAAGAGGCAGACCAAGGAAGAGCTGGGAGGATAACATCAGTGAATGGACAGGCCTAGAACTCAACAAAACCCTGAGAAAGGCAGAACAGAGAGAGGAATGGAGGGAACTGGTTGCTGAGTCTTTGAGGGTGCCCCCACGGTCGTCAGACTACGGGACAGATAGATAGATAGATAGGAGTAGGTACTGATGTTAACTACAGGGGGAAAATCCCCTTGAATGGGCGTCTCTATGCTGGCTTGAACCTGCACTGTCAGACTGTACTCAACACTCCATAGTTCTCCTTCTACTCTCCCCATAGTCTCTTTCTACTCTCCCCATAGCCTACGCACAATCTCCCCATAGTCTCTTTCTACTCTCCCCATAGTTCTCCTTCTACTCTCCCCATAGTTCTCCTTCTACTCTCCCCATAGTCTCTTTCTACTCTCCCCATAGCTACGCACATCTCCCCATAGTCTCTTTCTACTCTCCCCATAGTTCTCCTTCTACTCTCCCCATAGTTCTCCTTCTACTCTCCCCATAGTCTCCTTCTACTCTCCCCATAGTCTCTTTCTACTCTCCCCATAGTCTCTTTCTACTCTCCCCATAGTCTCTACTCTCCCCATAGTCTCTTTCTACTCTCCCCATAGTCTCTTTCTACTCTCCCCATAGTCTCTTTCTACTCTCCCCATAGTTCTCCCTCTACTCTCCCCATAGTTCTCCCTCTACTCTCCCCATAGTTCTCCTTCTACTCTCCCTTAGCTCTCCTTCTACTCTCCCCATAGTTCTCCCTTACTCTCCCATAGTTCTCCTTCTACTCTCCCCTTAGCTCTACTCTACTCTCCCCATAGTTCTCCTTCTACTCTCCCCATAGTCTCCTTCTACTCTCCCCATAGTCTACGCACAATCTCCCCATAGTCTCTTTCTACTCTCCCCATAGTCTCTTTCTACTCTCCCCATAGTCTCCTTCTACTCTCCCCATAGTCTACGCACAATCTCCCCATAGTCTCTTTCTACTCTCCCCATAGTCTCCTTCTACTCTCCCCATAGTCTCCTTCTACTCTCCCCATAGTCTCTTTCTACTCTACTCTCCCCATAGTTCTCCTTCTACTCTCCCCATAGTCTCTTTCTACTCTCCCCATAGTCTCTTTCTACTCTCCCCATAGTCTCTGCATAATCTCCCGCTATTCTCCCCATAACCGCCCTCTCCCCATAATCTCTCTCTACTTTCCCCATAGTCTCTACATAGGTATCCATCTGGATCGGTGGTCTAGAGGTAACACGCCTGCCTAGAAAGCGAAAAGTCTGGGTTGAAAGAAGTGTGCAGTGGTTCGATCCCTGTTTGGGCCCAAATCTTTTCCCCCATCCGTTAGATCAGGAGTGGTGGTCTGGGTGCTAGTCTTTCAATTGGGACAATAAACCGAGGTACTGTGTGCTATACATAATTATTCAGCGCACGTAAAAGAACCCACGGCAACAAGGGAGTTGTCCCTGGCAAAATTCTATAGAAAAAAGCCACTCTGGTGGGGAAACAAATACAGTTGCAGACAGAAAAAGAAAAAGAAATAATGG
The DNA here is from genome assembly GCA_028751875.1 of Rapana venosa. Classification (NCBI taxonomy): domain Eukaryota; kingdom Metazoa; phylum Mollusca; class Gastropoda; order Neogastropoda; family Muricidae; genus Rapana; species Rapana venosa. The sequence continues at coordinate 25,556,014 of CM054163.1, forward strand.
GTGGTGCTGCTGCTCTTGCGGCGATATGCTCTCCCAGGGGAGAGCAGCCCGAATTTCATGCAGAGAAATCTTCCATGACTTAAAGTGGCATATATAAATAAACAAATATATAACTAAAAATCTTCTCTCCCCAGTCTTCCCAAAATCTTCCCCTGCTCTACTCATAGTCTCCCTCTATTCTCCCCATAGTCTCCCCTCTATTCTCCCCATAATTTGCCTCCCTTGACAAGAAGACTATCCCATCCCAGTCGTCGGTTAAATTCCCGTTTGAACCCACACTTCCCCCCCCCCCACCCCCACCATCCACTAGACCTTGAGTGGTGGTTTGGATACTAGTCTATTTGGATGAGACAGAAAAAGCAACTTGGCAAGGTCCCATACTGTACATGTACAACAAATATATTTTAGTGCACTTAAAAGAGAATCCATGGAGAGGGGGGGGGGGGGGCCTGAGAATGCCTGGCAAAATTCTGAAAAAATAAACCACTCTGAAAGGGAAAGAAGTACACATGTATTCTTCTTCTCTGAATGCTTGGACAGAAATTATTGTCAATAACATTATACAATAAATATAAATACATTTTTACAATAAATATTGTTAAGTGCTTACCTGCACTTGTTTTCCGCCACTACTATATATTCCTCACGAATAAATTATTGTCATACCAGTGAACATGCATTGCTCTGCTGTTAAACACCTGACAAGCCAGGCCCAGCATAATCGACTTTCGCATAGGAGAGCATTGTTCTATCTTAAAGTCTTTCTGAGGAAAAAGGCAGGAGGAGGATGGGCCATGAAGACAGAAAACAGACGAGAAGGTGACAAGAAGAAAAGGAAAAAGGCAGAAACAAAGAGAGGGATAGAAAAGAGGAAATTCCTAGCATAGAATTTCCAGAAGGTTGGGGTGCTATTTACATTGGCAGGCCCCCGGCATCCCCATGGGGGAGTACTGTCAATACACATGTATGCAGACAGAAAAAAAAACCCACACTGGTATTGTGGGGATGTGCTCTTGCTGGGGGAATCTGCCTAAATTTCATGCAGAGAAATCTGCTGTGATTAGTATACATTACAATAGAGTATACAACACAATATAATAATGACAATGATTAGATGATGGATTATTATAATGACAATGACAACTAAATGAAGGTAATGGTGATGATGATTATGGCGAATAATGTGATGTGAATCCACTTACAAGTTCTCTGTATCTTTTAAAGAGTTCAGAGCATGTATTACTGAACACTTACAAGTACGTGGCCATCAGACAAGAAAATAAAATCAGGATTAAAGTAAAAATCATCTCTCTCAATCTCTCCCCCCCCCCCCCTCTCTCTCTCTCACACACACACATACACACCTGTACACACACGCACATACACACACATACACCTGTACACACACGCACACACATACGTACACATGTACACACCTGTACACACACACATACATAAACATGTACACACCTGTACACACACGCACACACATACGTACACATGTACACACCTGTACACACACACACATACATAAACATGTACACACCTGTACACACACGCACACACATATGTACACATGTACACACCTGTACACACACGCACACACATACGTACACATGTACACACCTGTACACACAAACACGCACATACGTACACATGTACACACCTGTACACACATGCGCACACACACACACTCACACACACACACATGCACACACACACACATGTGCACACACACATGTGCACACACACACACATGCACACACACATGTGCACACACACTCACACACACACATCTATGCATACACAAGCATGCACACATAGGATTATAATTTTAAAAATCACTCACACACACACAACACATGCAGACAGACACACACACATATATGCACACACAAGCATACACAAATACATACAGAGGATTATAATTTTTTTTAAATCATCATACACACACACATGCGCGCGCATGCATGTACTTGACTTTTCAGGGAGCGGAATTGGCAGTGATGTTAACTACAGGGGGAAAATCCCCTCAAATGGCAGCCTCAGTGGTGACTGTCAAATCACACACTCAACACTCCAGCCCCTTGGCTGTCCCGCTTCCCTCAGTAACCATTTGAATTCAAGCCGGTAGATCAGCATGAGGACAGGATAGCTCAGTGGTCAGAGCGCTTGCTTCCCCCAGGCTAAGGTTCAGCAGCATTGAGCATAGTTACAAAGTGGGTGGGTGACCGTTTGTGCACTCTGTCTTCAGTACAGTCCCCCAGCTGTAAATGTGCACCTGCCCTCTTTAGAGTCAGGGAAGGTAAAGCAGCGAGGGAGGGGAGATGGGACCTGTCCTCAATATGCTGGCCCCTGGAGAAGCGAAGGTTTCTGATGCCTCGCTCCCCTATGACCACATAGATTACGGGGCACCTTTACCTTTTCTTTTTACCTTTTTAGATCCACTTACCATTCGTAAACAGCATAAACTTCACACACACAGAAGAGCAAATTGTTCTAAAGCCTATATAGACACTGCCTTTGGTGGTTGGAAGAACGCAGTATACATCAATATTCCATAACATTTTAAAATCACTTCTCCACTTCTGACGCAGTCTGTGACATGCATGCGTATGTGTGTGTGTATGTGTGTATGTATACATGTGTGAATGCAAGCATGTGTGTTTGTTTCTTTTTTTTTTAATTATCACTTTTCAAAAACTTTTTTGTGTGTGTTTGTGGGGGATTTTTAATCACTTTTCAAAAACTATTTGTGAATGTGTGTGTGTGTGCTGTGCATGCCTGAGCATGTATCTGTGTAGCTATTTGCTGTTATTGTATTTTTTGATGTGTGTATGTGTGCGCGCATGTGCATATATGTGTGTGGTGGGGGGGGAGGGGGAAGGAATGGGGGGGAGAAGAGTTGCAAGCTTCATACGTGAATGACATCAGAGGAGCCTGTACACTGACCAAAACAGTAAAGTCAGATGGATTAAAAGAAAGATCCCCTACTCTGTCTCTGTGTACACC
>CM054163.1:25564025-25589025 GCA_028751875.1 Rapana venosa
GATCAGTGGTCTAGAGGTAACGTGCCTGCCTAGAAAGTGAAAAGTCTGGGTCGAAAGAAGTGTGCGGTGGTTCAATCCCCATTTGGACCAAAAAAATGTTCCCCCCATCCATTAGACTATGAGTGGTGGTCTGGGTGCTAGTCTTTCAGATGATGATAAACCGGGGTCCTGTGTGTTACACAAAATTATTTAGCGCACGTAAAAGAACCCATGGCAACAAGAGAGTTGTCCATGGCAAAATTCTGTAGAAAAAAGCCACTCTGATACCACTCTGAACAAATACATTTAACAGTAAAAAATAAATTAAAAAATGGGTGGGGCTACTCTTGTGGCAACGCGCTCTCCCCGGAGAGAGCAGCCCGAATTTCATACCGAGACATCTGCTGTGACTTAAAAGTGGTATGAAAAAATGGGAGAAAAAAATCTGAATGTAAAAATAGTTTCCCCTACATAGATTGAACTTTGCATAGTTGGTTGTTTTTTTTAAAAATCCAAGTCCCGACAATGATTACGCTTCATCAGCACAATGCCAATGACTTATCTCTGGGAGGAAAAAAGTCCTCTGAAGTTGGAGCAAGGCTGCCTACATTACACGATGAAATATCTGAAAACTCTATTCTACACTCACAAACTTCTCATTCAATGGGCACTTATGGTCTCACAGTGATCCCCCAGGTGTGAAGCGTGAGACAGAGTGTACAGTGTATTCTGGGTGATCCCCAGAGTGGTTTTTTGTTTTATTTTATTTTATTTTATTCTTTTTATGACGAGGATAATGGAATAAGCGCTTATGTGCTTTTTTTACATCCAGTCCCCGTGTGTTTGCGGTTTTGTAAATTTTGTCATCTGTTCCCACCGGCACACAATGGCCTACTCTTATGAAAAGCGGAACAGGATTTAACGTGTGTGCAAGATGTTCTGCGTGCATTCGCACACGGGGCCTCGGTTTATAGTCTCATCCGAAGTTGTCTCCCTTGACAAGGGACATGATTCCCACACAAAATGTGTGTGTGTGGGGTGTGTGTGTGTGTTGTCTGTGTGTGTGTGTGTATGTGTGGTTTGTGTGTGTGTGTGTATGGTGTGCGTGTGTGTGTATGGTTGTGTATGTCACTCTGTGTGTGTGTGTGTGTGTGTGTGTGTGTGTGTGTGTTTTGTGTGTGTGTGTATGTATGTGTGTGTGTATGTGTGTGTGTATGTGTGGGGTTGGTGACTGGCAACATGTTTTGCTTCCATGTCCATGCATATGCATGTATGCAGGTGTGTATTACTGTGTGTGTGCACATTAGTTAATTCTTCATTTTAACCTCCTTTCACTAAAGAGTGATATCAGACAAGAAAGTGTGTGTGTGGTGTGTGTGTGTGTGTGTGTGTGTGTGTGTGTGTGTGTGTGTGTGTGTTGTTACTAGATTTGTGTGGGATAGGGTATGTGGGCAGGGTGAGGACAACTTTTACTTCTTGTTCTTTCTCTGTTTTGTGTCCATTTGGGTTTTTTTTTTGTTGTTTTTTTGCATTAGGTACACTCACTTCTCTTTTTGTTTAGTGTGTGTGTGGTGTGGTGTGTTGTGTGTGTGTGTGTGTGTGTGTGTGTGTGTGTGTTGTGTGTATGATGTGTTTATGACTTTATGTGTGTGTGTTGTCAGTTTATGAAATGTTGATGTCTGTTGTACATCAATTACTCTTCAGCTAAGCCCCCATTTTGTTTCCATTGTTTCCTTTCACAGTTTCAGTCCCCTTCTGTCAAAAACTCATACACAGATAAACCCTTAATTGGTCAAGCTATTTTCCTGCTCAAACATCAAAATCAGTATGGCTCTCTGCATTTTTGAAAAACCTACAAGACATGCCTTCTCCCTGTGACAATAACAAAATCGATTTCGACTTTATACAAGTTTATAGTTTACTCTTTCACTAATAGCATGGGAGCATTAATGCTAAGTCAGCAATGTAGCAGTAGGCTATCTGCCTAGAGTGTGTCAGAGAATGAGCAAATGTGGCAGTGTGGGGTGGGCAAGCCAAGCCAAAACAAGAAAGAGAAGAAAATTACAAAATACGACAATCAAGATACTGTTTTACTGCTCTCAGAAACATGCATTAACCTGCAACAACACGTATTTAATGTCAATAAACACTTCTGTGCACAACGTATTAGCACAACAGAAAATAGTTACCATTTTCGATGCGTACTTGCTGTTCAGTTGCTATGAAAAACTGTCCGTAGCAGTTGTCGTGGCCGCCATTCGTCCCAAGTTGTCTCCCTTGACAAGGGACACGATTCCCACGCAAAATAAAACCAATAATAACCCAAACCGTTCAAAATAACTGTACAAAAATGTCTATCATTATCGTCATCATCATTATCAACGTTGTTGTTGTTACATTCTTCTTCTTATTGATAGTTATAGTAACGGGCCTAGTAGTAGTAGTCGTAGTAGCCGCCGTTGCAATCGTAGCAGCAGCAGCAGGAGAGAGAATCTATGTTGGAAGACTTACTATGCTCGTATTGGAGTTCCTTCCCTTAGATCGTGGTCTCCTGGCTTTGATCCTGGTAGGCTATAATTAGAATTATTGTTTGTTATGATGATCTAATGTAACATTGAAGGTTTTTGGTGTTGTGTACTTCCATGTCGTCCAGTGCTGTTATGGACAGTGGCTATTTATTGCCCTCCTCCCCACACCCTACTTTTGTTGTTTGTTTAGGGGGAGGGATGTTAATCGTTTTTGTTTTGTTTTTTTCTCAGAACAACACCCACCTGCACTCCCCGCCCCCAGGTGTAAGTTGGCTCCCTTGAACTGTCCATGCCAGGGTTGTCACCTTGTTGGAATTTAAATCTCAGATTAAAACTGTGCAGCTATTATTAAACAGATCCAAACTGGCCCAGGCCAAAAGCTGTGTCAGTTATATCAGCTAACTGCCAAGGCCTACACTAAAATGTTGTTATGATGTAAAATGTGTTGAGATTGCCTTCAGCCATGACAAGCTCTCAACATACAACCTGCACTCTCCTTTCAAGGAGAAAAAAAATCCTATGAAGTCGGAGTATGACTGCCTACATGACGAGGTACTTGAAAAGAGTCATACACGCAAACTTCTCATCCGGTGTACTTCCTATCTCACGTTGATTCCCAGTTGGGATGACTTTTTATTTTTTTAATAATTTTTTTAATTCTTTTATATCGAGGATAATGGATTAAGCACTTATGTGCTTTTTTACATCAGTCCCCTTGTGTATGCGGTTTTGTAAATTGTCATCTGTTCCCACCGGCACACAATGGCCTACTCTTACGAAAAGCGGAACAGGATTTTAACGTGTGCGCAAGATGTTCTGGGTGAGTCAGAGTGCATGTTCCGGGTGACCCCAGGGAGTAAAGCTGGGGAAGGCACAACAACAATAACAATATAGAGATTAAAAGATTCTTCTACTTCTTCTTCGTCTTCTCGTTCCTCTGCTAGAGCTATGAGGTTCACCAATGGTGAGATTATTTTTTGTGTATGCAACCGTTTTCTTCCCCACCCATGCGGACTCCGGGGATGGTGTCTAAACACGACACCTGTGTACATCGGGTTTTTAATATTTTGTCATCTGTTCCTACCAGAACGAAACTGCCTCCTCTTCTAGAACGGCGGATCGGGTTTTTAACATGATAGCGCGCAGAATTCTGACTCGACTTTACGGCACATCGCGGCTTCGGCTTATAGTCTTGTTCGAAGGACTTGACATCATTCGATTTTCCCCGTCAAACTGGGAAAACCTGGCAGGGCTCGATCGAACCAGAACTTTACGGCAACCAATGTAACTTGCTTGACTTTACGTCTTGATTCCCTGGTAAACATAGGGCCACAACAACACTCCCACCAACAAACGTGGTTAGGAGATCCTCTTTACAGATTGGCTCATGCATTCGGGGCTTCCCAATTACAATTCTCTTCTATTCTTTTCTTTTCCTTTTTTTTTTTGACATTCGCTCTATTGTTGGGACTGTATTTGCTCCAGCGGATGAGTTCCGATTAAGAACTGGTAAGAACACCTCCTTTCTTCATCATATTGAGTCCTGCGAGGTTTTCCGATTGATGGGCTGAGTTCCCAACTCTACCCAGACAGCTCTCCTTCTCCTCTCTCTCTCTCCTCTCTCTCTGAATTCTATGCATTGGGTGCTGCCCTTTGGGTTTAATTAAATATGGACCCAGCGGTAGACCTATAGGGTTTAGGGACTGTAGCACCAACCAATCATATGAACGTACCAATATTAGTGAGGAGTCACAAAGCCAGGTCACCCCAGTCTGATGCCTTAACCATTGTGCTGCAGAGGCACCAGCTGTGAATGTGAAAACTAAAACCTTATAAAATTAATGTTGTTGCTATTGTTTTGTCTGATTGGTTGTTTTGTTTATTTTTTTCTCATCCAGATCCAACTGAGACCTCTTAGAGTGATGGTTGCATGATGATCAATGATAATGGGGATGACGTTATGATGCTGCTGCTATGGAAGTGCATATGCTTTGAGACTATACTTCTAGACAGACTCCTTCTGTCCCTTCATGTTCTTCTGTCAAGAAATCGAGATTTATGAGATCACAGAGAGATGTTGTTGTTAATGTTGTTGTTGTTGCTGTTGCACGTTCTCCAGAGGCTTATCACCTTGGTAATCACCCAGAACATGAACTCTTTCATCCCACCTGGGAATCACTGTGAGATTGTCAGTACTAACAGGATGAGAAGTTTGCTGTATAGTGAATGACCCTTTTCAAGAACCTCGCCACATAGGAAGGACGTCATACTCCGGAGATGATTTTTCTTCTCTGTTAAAAAAAAAAAGAGGCTGTTATACCAAAAGCTGGCCACAGCTGAAGACAATCTCAATAATTATAACATTATACGTTTTTGGTGTGTGCAATTATCATGAAGAAAGGAATGGAGAAATGCCTGATGGAGTGGAAACCTATCAACAGCAGGATGATGAGGATAAGAATGAAAGGTAAGCATGCTAATACCACAATCATACAGTGCTATGCACCAACCAAGACAGTGGAGAAGAAAGCAAAGATACATTTTATGAACAATTACAGGCTGAAATGGAAAACACACCAAACCATGATATGAGGATAGTAGTGATGGGTGACCTAAAAGCAAAAGTCGGAAAATACAACCAAATCAAGAAAGCCATGGGAGAAAGAAGGATGTGGCAGCATAAATGACAACGGAGAAAGATTGGTGGAATTCTGCATGACAAACAACCTGGCCATTGGAGGGACATTATTTGCACACCCTGAGATCCACAAGCTTACCTGGTGTTCCCCCAATGGAAGAGACAAAAACCAGATCGACCACCTGATGATCAATGGACATAGAGGAGATCGCTCCTAGATGTAAAAGTAAGGAGAGGAGCCGATGTTGGCAGTGATCACCACCTTGTCACTGCAACCCTAAAAGTGAAGCTGAGAAAAAATGGATCTGGGAAACCAAGACAACAACATTTTGATGTGGAAAAGCTGCGCAACACCAAAGTAAAGAGTGCTTTCACCCTCCAGCTCAAAAACAAGTTCCAAGCACTGGTGGATACTGAAAACTACACACCTCCTGACACAACTAATATAAACACCATGTGGTAACAAGTCAGGACAGCCTACACACAAGCCAGCGAAACGTGCTTAGGACAGAGACAGAGGAAGAGAAAAAGGTGGATTACAGCAGACACCTGGCAAGCCATTGAGAACAGGAGAGAACTGAAGAAGAAAATCTTAGAGACAAAGTCAGAGCGGATAAGAGAGAGGTACAAACAACAGTACAGAGAAGCAAACCAAACTGTGAAGAGAATGACAAGAAACAGACAAGCGTACCCACATGGATGATATTGCAAGACAAGCAGAGGAGGCCGCCGCAAAGGGAGAACAAGGACAGGTGTATAAGATCACTAAGACTGTCAGTGGTAAGTACCGGAGCAACACCGAAACACCAATCCTAGATAAACAAGGTCAAATACTTACCACAGAAGCAGAACAAGATGCAAGATGGGCAGAACATTTCAGCGAAGTTCTCAACAGACCACCACCAACTGAAGAGGCAGATGTACAAGATCCTGATGCCGATCTCAATGTGAACAGCTCACCACCAAAGAAGGAAAGATTATAGCAGCAATCAGCTCTCTCAAGAATGGAAAAGCCCCTGGCCAGGACAACCTCAACGCAGAACTTTTCAAGGCAGATCCAGAATTTGCATCTAAAGTTCTACAGCCACTCTTTGCAGCTATATGGGAAGAGAAACAGCTACCAGCAGATTGGACAGAAGGAGTCATCGTGAAGATCCCAAAGAAAGGAGCCCTGAACAATTGTAACAACTGGAGAGGAATCACTCTGCTATCTGTTCCCAGCAAGATTCTGGCAAAGATCATCATCGGACGAATCTCAGAGGCAGTGGACCAACAACTCAGAAAGAAACAGGCAGGTTTTAGACCAGGAAGAAGATGCATAGACCAGATCTTCACCCTGCGCAACATCATCGAACAGTGCACGGAATGGCAGAGACAGCTATATATCAACTTCGTAGATTTTGAAAAAGCCTTTGACAGCATTCATCGAGAAAGTGTATAGCGCATACTCCGAGCATATGGAATTCCACAGGAGATTATCCAAGTCATTAAGAGCTTCTACAACAACCTCACGTGCAGAGTAGGAAAACATCAAAACCAGTTTCAGTGTACAAACCGACGTCAGACAAGGCTGCCCCATGTCAGCACTACTCTTCAACCTGACAATTGATTGGGTGATGAGACAAACAACAGCTGACCAGTCACGGGGCATCAGATTGACCCCCTTCTCAACGCTTGAAGACCTAGATTTTGCCGACGATCTGGCACTGCTCTCACATACCCACCATCACATCAAGAGAAGACATCCCTCTCAGCACTTTCGCACAGCAAGTAGGCCTGAAAATCAGTCAGAAGAAGACAGAGGTGATGACCCTGAAACGTCCAGAACCCCTCACCGGTCAAGTGAATGGAGAAGATTTACCAACAACTGAAGAGTTCACGTACCTCGGGAGCACTGTTAGGCATGACGGCGGAGCAGGCAGCGACATCAAGAACGGATTAGCAAAGCAAGAAATGCTTATAGAAATCTGAACAATGTTGTGGAAATCGTCCCAGTACAGCACCAAACCAAACTAAGACTATACCAGAGCTGTGTACTTTCCACCCTTTTGTACGGCTCGGAGTGCTGGAGGATGACTGAGAGTGACCTCGACAAACTATCCACATTCCACACAAAGAATCTCAGAAGAACTTGCGCATCTTCTGGCCTGAGACCATCTCCAACCAAGAACTTTTGCCCATTGCAACCAAGAAAGCATGGACAACATCATCATGCATAGGCGATGGGATGGATAGGGCATATCTGCCGTCGGGAACAGGGAAACATCGCCCGAACAGCCCTCCACTGGACACCAGAGGGAAAACGCAAACGAGGACAACCCAAGAACACTTGGCGTCGGACTGTTGAAGCAGAGCTGAAGACCTTCCAACATACCTGGGGAACCATTCAGAAGCTGGCCCAGGACAGACAGAAGTGGAGAACTTTTGTTGCTGCCCTACGAGCCAATAAGGCACAAAGGCATTGATGATGACGTTTTTGGTGTAGGCCTTGGCTTTTCGGTTACATCAATAACTAACTGGAAAGCTTTTTTGGCCTGGGTCCCAGTAAAGAGTCAGACAGATGCACAGTCTCAGACTTCGGTTTGGAAACTGGGGTCCCTCAAGCTCCTGACAAGATTGCCATACTTAGCAGTATTATCATTGTCTTCTCTTCTTCGCGTTCCCTTTACCGGGTTGGAGTGGAAGTGCCTGGTCTTCTCCTGTGCTTGTAACTCTGCAGGAGTCTGCCTGCTGGCTTCAGCTGACTCATTCCGACTTTTTAATGCAGCTCAGGGTGCATGCTGGGTATGTTCGTTCAGTCACTTACCAGATACTGACATGATTTACGGGATCTTTAACTGACTTAATTAACAACTCGGCCATAGTGTCTGTCTCCTGTGTCTTAAAGTGGTTTTCGTCGTCAAGTGAACAGGGTCAATATAGATAAGAATTTTGCCTCGGGTCTGGACAAGGAAAGGGTTGGGGGTGGGGTGGGGGTGTCGTCTTGTTTCCTTCATCAGGTGGGCTGTCAATGCACAGACTGCAAATCGCAAGACATTCCAAATCTGACCATTTCTTTTTTCTCTGTGAATGTGCGAATCAGGAAAATGGAAAAGTAAGGGAGTAGTAGGCTACTCATTAATTTTACCTTTGAAGTATCCACTGAGATTTTATCTATGCCATACTTTTTGTTTGTTTGGGGATTTTTGTTGTTTGGCTTTTATTTTGGGATCGTGTTTCCTTGTGTGTTGATACAAAACGATATCTTTAAGTAGTTTCATAATGATTTCAAGATAGAGGACGGGATAGCCTAGTGGTCAAAACATTGCGCTCGCAATCTGACGACCCGGGTTCGATTCCCGTTCAAGGGGGATATTTTCCCCTGGAGTTAACATCAGTGCAGACACCACTCTCCCTAAAAAGTCCTTCGGATGAGACTATAAACCGAGGCCCCGTGTGCGAACGCACGCAGTCGAACATCTTGCGCACACGTTAAATCCTGTTCCGCTTTTTGTAAGAGTAGGCCATTGTGTGCCGGTGGGAAAAGATGACAGACTTTACAAAACCGCATACACACGGGGACTAGATGTAAAAAAAAGCACATAAGTGCTTATTCCATTATCCTCGATATAAAAAAGTAGATAAATAAATATTAAAAAAATAAAGATACTTGTTGACCAGGTTGGCAGCTAGGGACAAGGAATCCAAACACCCAAACCCTTATTCCTTTAATTCTGGCTATCTATCTATCTGTCCCGTAGTCTGACGACCGTGGGGGCACCCTCAAAGACTCAACAACCAGTTCCCTCCATTCCTCTCTCTGTTCTGCCTTTCTCAGGGTTTTGTTGAGTTCTAGGCCTGTCCATTCGCTAATGTTATCCTCCCAGCTCTTCCTTGGTCTGCCTCTTCTTCTTCCTCCTTGGACAGTGCCTTGTAAAACTGTCTTTGCAAGTCCTTTGGATCTTGTGACATGCCCATACCATTAAGTTTACGTTTTTTCACGATCGTTAGAAGGTTCTCATAGGGTCCAATGGTTTGCTGGATTCTGTTATGCACGCTTTCGTTGCTTATGTGGTCTTTGTAGGAGATCCCAAGGAGTCTCCGAAAGCATCTCATCTCCACCGCCTGTACTCTTCTCTCCAAATCCTGCAGTCAGGGTCCATGATTCACAGGCATACAGAAATATGGATATGACAAGGGAGCGCATTAGTCTGATCTTGGAGATAAGTGAGATATTTTTATCTCTCCAGATGGTGTTTAGTTTTGACAAAGCTGTTATTGTCTGTGCAGTCCTGCATACTACTTCTGGCTTACCATGAATTTGTACAGCATCAATGCAAACCTGATCAGAGTCATCAAACAGCTGTACAGCGAGGCCACCAGTGCAGTGTACTACAACAACAACATTGGAGAATGGTTTCGAACAACAGTTGGAGTAAGGCAGGGCTGTCTACTCTCACCCACTCTTTTCAACATCTTCCTTGAGAGAATCATGGCTGATGCACTGGAACATCATGAAGGATCAGTCAGCATTGGTGGCAGAACGATCACAAACCTCCGCTTCGCAGATGACATTGATGGAATAGCAGGATCAGAAAAAGAGCTTGCCAGCCTAACAGAACACTTGAATAAGGCCTCCAAAACATACGGCATGGAAATCAGTGCAGAGAAGACCAAACTGATGACTAATAACACCAACGGCATTAGCACTGATATCAGGGTTAATGACCAGAAGCTGGAAACAGTTCAAAGCTTCAAGTACCTGGGAGCCATTGTATCAGACCAGGGATCCAAGCCAGAAGTAGTATTCTGGCTATGACAAAAACAAAACCACACACACACACACCAGACAGAATACAGTCAAAATCCTTGGTTTTCACGCTGGCTGGCCACTCTGATTACATTTCTTGAGGGACTTTTTTCCCCTTGTTATATGAAGGGGGGTGGATGGGTGGTAAGGTTTTTTGGTTGGGTTTTTTTTTCTTTCTTTGTAGTTGTTGTTGTTGTTGTTTGGGGGTGGGTTTGTTTGTTGTTGCTCTGTTTGTTTCTTGTTGGTTTGTTGTTTTTTGGGGTGGTGGTGGTGGGTAGTGGTGGATGGTCTTTTATTCTGAAAGTCCTGTTATGCATTTCCAGTCCACCACCACCCCTTCCACCAACACCCTCTCCCTCCCCCCCCCCCCTCCCCCAACTCCACCACAACCACCATCACCACCAACCAATCAACCAACCCACGACTAAAATGACCCAACTAGAAACTGGTTATGGAGGTAGGTGGGGTTAGTATATATAGGCCTAGGGTTTGTTTGGAGGAAAGCAAACCCACCAACACCACCACTGCTATACCAATTTGCTTGATCAAGGCACCGTTTCTCTGACACACCTACGCTCTATAACTAACTAGCCAGCGGGAGCAGGAACGCATTACCTTACCCTGTTTGTTGCATGAACGCTCTCGTGAGCTGACGGACAAATGGATGGACGGATGGTGTGTGTGTGTGTGTGTGTGTGTTGTGTATGTGCGTGTGTTTGTGTGTTGTGTGTGTGTGTGTTGTGTTGTGTGTGTGTGTGTGTGTGTGTGTTCAAATTCATTAACGTCTTTTCACAGTTGTGATATTAGACGGGACGTGTGTGTGTGTGTGTGGTGTGTGTGTGTTGTGTTTGTGTGTGTGTGAGAGAGAGAGAGGAGAGTGTAGCGGTGGTCTCAGTGGTGTGTGTGTGTTGTGTGTGTGTGTGTGTGTGTGTGTGTGTGGTGTGTGGAGAGAGAGAGAGAGAGAGAGAGAGAGAGAGAGAGAGAGAGAGAGAGAGAGAGACCCTGGTGAGAGATAGAGAGAAAGAGACAATGACAATGACAAATTCTTTTATTTCGAGGATAATGAATAAGCACCCATGTGCTTTTTTACATCCAGTCCCCGCCCTTAGGGATATATATGATAATAAAATAAAATAGAGAGAGAGAGAAACAGAGAAGAGAGAGAGAGAGAGAGAGAGAGAGAGAGAGAGAGAGAGAGAGAGAGAGAGAGAGAGAGAGAGAGAATGACAAATTCTTTTATTTCGAGGATAATGAATAAGCACTCATGTGCTTTTTTACATCTAGTCCCCGCCCGTAGGGATACATCTTAATAATAACTCAACACTTACAGAAAGAGGGAGAGAAGAGAGAGAGAGAAGAGAGAGAGAGAGAGAGAGAGAGAGAGAGAGAGAGAGAGAGAGAGAGAGAGAGAGAGAGAGAAAGAGAGAGCGAGAGAGAGAGAGAGAGAAAGAGAGACTCAGTGATATCAGGGGAGAGAGAGAGGGAGGGTGGGGCAGTGGTCTCAGTGGTCGGGTCACGCACCGTTGGTTTCTGCCTCTCGTTCCCACACGGGGCAGTCAGCTGTGACCGCCAATTTTTCTTTCTCTCCCTTGTTCACACGACGGAGGGGGGTAGGTAGTCTCCCCTCCCCTCCCCTCCCTCCCTGCTTGTTCCACTCCCCCCCCCCCCCCTCCTCCCCTTTTCCTTCATTCTCACTCCTGCCCTGCAACCCCCCCCCACCCCACCCCACCCCAACTCGGTTATACATTCTCCTCCCCACTCCCTCTTTCTATTACCTCTGGTCTGTTTGTCTTTACAGCTCACCTCTCAACCTGTTGTTTGCACCCTCCCCCCTCCCCTTCTTTCTCCCCCTCTTCTCCCTCCCTGCCTCTCCCTCCCCCCTCCCCCCCAACCCTCCTCCCTCCCTCTCTTCTTCCTTTGTTCGTCCTCTACCTTTTCTTACCCTGTCTCTCATTCATATCAAGTTGGTTTTTTGGGTCTTTTTTTTTTTGAGACGTGCTATCTTGTTCTGTCTTCGTATTATTGTCTGTCTGTCTGTCTGTGTCCTGGGGGTGGGGGGGTGGGGGGGGGGGGGGGGGGGAAGGTGGGGATAGCCTGGTGGTTAGCGTGATACGCTCGTGATCTGCTGACCCAAGTTCGATTCCAGTTCAAGAGGATTTTTTCCTCTCTGGAGTTAACATCAGTGCTGACTCCCCCCCCCCTCTCCCCCCTCCGCAACCCCCCCCCCCCTCCACACACACACGCTAAAGTCCTTCGGATGAGACTATAACGAACGCTGAACATCTTGAGCACACGTTAAAACCCGTTCCGCTTTTCGGAAGAGTAGGCCATTGTGTGCCGGTGGGGACGGATGACAAGGTTTACAAAGCTGTATGCACGCGGGGACTGGATGGAAAAAAAGCACACGAGTGTTTTTCCATTATCGTCGAAATAAAAGAATAAAATAAGAAAAAATACACTCTCTCTCTCTTTCTCTCGTTTGTTTGGAAACAGATGACAAAATTTACAAAACCGCATACACACGGGGACTGAATGTAAAAAAGCACATGAGTGCTTATTCCATTATCAACGATATAAAAGAATAAATAAAATAAAATAAATAAATGAAATCTCTCTCTCTCTCTCTCTCTCTCTCTCTCTCTCTCTCTCTCTCTCTCTCCCTACGGGCGGGGACTGGATGTAAAAAAGCACATGAGTGCTTATTCATTATCCTGGAAATAAAAGAATTTGTCATTCTCTCCTCTCTCTCTCTCTCTCTCCTCTCTCTCTCTCTCTCTCTCTCTCTCCTCTCTCTCTCTCTCTCTCTCTCTCTCCCCTTCTGAGCAAGGGAGAAGACAGACAGACAGACAGATAGACGAAGACAGATAGGCCTAGAGCTACCTACATAAAACAGGTTGAGTCAACATCTGCCATTATGTGATGGTGATCATGATCATGATGAAGCCACAAAGATCACGATCGTTACCGTCATGGCAGTTTTGGCGTTCCCCAGTTATTTATTTATTTATTTATTTATTCTTTTATATCGAGGATAATGGAATAAGCACGCATGTGCTTTTTTACATCCAGTCCCCATGTGTATGCGGTTGTGTAAATTTTGTCATCTGTTTCCCCAGTGAAACACCAGTAGGGTGTCACCCAGAGACTGCACACTGCATGCACTGCCATTCTTATCCTGTTTCGTGAAGGTAGCTCTAGGCCTGTCTGTCTTCATCTGCTTGCCTGCCTGCCTGTCTGTCTGTCTGTCTTCCTTGCTCAGAGAGAAAGGGAGGGGGAGAGAGTGAGAGAGAGGTGGGGGGAGGGGAAGGGAGAGAGAGAGAGAGGGACGGGATAGCCTAGTGGTTAGAACATTGCGCTCGCAATCTGACAACCCAGGTTCGATTCCCGTTCAAGGGGGATATTTTCCCCCTGGAGTTAACATCAGTGCAGACTCCACTCTCCCCCAAAAGTCCTTCGGATGAGACTATATATAAATCGAGGCCCCGTGTGCGAACGCTGCAGACCATCTTGCGCACACGTTAAATCCTGTTCCGCTTTTCGTAAGAGTAGGCCATTGTGTGCCGGTGGGAACAGATGACAGAATTTAGAAAACCCCATACACACGGGGACTAGATGTAAAAAAAAAAAAAAGCACATGAGTGCTTATTCCATTATCCTCGATATAAAAGAATAAAATAAAAATTTTTAAAATCCCACCCAGCCTATGACTTTGTACTCAAACAAAAGCTTTGTCAGTTAGTGACCTGAGATGAAGCTTAGCCCAAAGGCAAACACGTTGTTATGTTATGCAATGTTTTGTTGAGATTGTCTTCAGTCATGGCAACTCTCACTATAAAAACAACCTGTAGTCTCTTTTTCAAGTTAGAGGAGAAAGACACACACAAAAAGTGTTCTAAAGTCGGAGAAGGGTGAAGTTCTCGAAAAGAGTCAGTATGGCAAACTTTCATTCAGTAGTCTTGTAGTTTCAATCTCACAGTGGGATGATGAGTAAGACAGAGTGCATGTTCTGGGTGACCCCCCAGGGTGTTAAGCTGGGGAACGCCCAACAACAGCAACACGTAAGAATCTCCGTGTTAATGTAGGTCGTTTGTTTACATCCATAACTGACAAAGCTTTTTGCCAGGACATAACAATGCTGACTGTGAAATAAATGAGTGGGAAAATGTTACGCCACTATCATTTTCACTTGGAAAACAAGCCCTAAGATTTTAAAAGAAATAATAATAATAATAATAACAACAACAAGAACAACAAGAAGGATGTGACAGAAAAAAAAAACGAACCTACCATATGGCTTGTCTACCTACTTTCCGGCTTTTCCCAAGCCTAGTAGTACTGGGAGTAAGATTCAAATTGAAACCGATCTGCACTTCACACAAACTAATCAGAACTAATCATTATGAGAGACACACAGAAACTCAGCAAGAGAGCAAGGTGAAGAGAGAGAGAGAGTAGAGAGAGAGAGAGAGAGAGAGAGAGTTCTATAACTGAAACTAATTAAACAGCAAGACAGGGAAAATGAAATCAAATTTCGTGTGAATGAACAGCGACACGACACACACACACAACGAAGGGAAAAAAGACACTCCAACCACACTGGTTCGTTCGCTCGCAGCTTGAATCGAACAAACAAAACAGAAAAGAGAAAAAATAGGCCGATCCTTCTTCTATATTATTGTCATGAAAAGCCTTGAAGCGAAAGATTACCTTTAAAAAGGTGTAGTATAGAGAAGGAGGGTAGGAGAAGGGCAAAGGAGGAGGGGGGAGGAGGAAGTGGAAGAGTGAGTGGGAAAGGGATTGGGTGTTTTTTGAAAAGGAGGAGAGCTTGTTGAAGATTTTTTTCTTCTTCTCCTTTTTTTAACAAAGAAGAGTCTTTGGTCCTAGTCCAGCAGTGCAAAATTTTCCAACTTGTTGATGGCCTGTGTGCCTAGCCTACTAGATCTAGACTGTACCGAAGAAGAAGAAGAAGAAAAAAAGGCTGCAACTTGTTGCTGGAGTCAGCACTGCTTTAACAAAGCTTTTTTTGTTTAGCACACTTTGTTGAGATTGAACGTTTCTGTGCGTTTGAATTATAGTCCTTACGTTAAAAATTGTCAATGGGAATTTAATTAACTTCAGTGGCAACTTACTATATGTGTGTGTGTGTGTGTGTGTGTGTTTATTTATTTATTTATTCTTTTATATCGAGGATAATGGAATAAGCACTTATGTGCTTTTTTACATCCAGTCCCCGTGTGTATGCGGTTTTGTAAATTTTGTCATCCGTTCCCACCGGCACACAATGGCCTACTCTTACGAAAAGCAGAACAGGATTTAACGTGTGCGCAAGATGTTCTGCATGTTTATAGTCTCATCGGAAGGACTTTGACATTCAGTTCGACATTCGTTGTGTGTGTGTGTGTGTGTATGTGTGTGTGTGTGTGTGTGTGTGTGTGTGTGTGTGCGCGCGCGTGTGTGTGTGTGCGCGCACGCGCGCGCGCACGCGCGGGCGCGTGAAAAGGCCGTTTAATATTTTTACATTCAATAAAGATTACCTTAACTAAGCTGAAACAAGTCCCAGTGAAAACTGAGACTCAATGATTAGATTTTTTTTCCGATCCCTCTTCGAGAGCTTTGTCTACAGCTTGGCCTCAGCTAGTGATTTTTGCCCGTGGGACCGTTCCCCCCCTCCCCCACCACCATTCAGATAACCGCATTCCGACTTCGGGGCTAGATGATGAGATAAATAAACGATTGTTGTTGGGCGTTCCCTATAGCTTCACACCCTGGCCTGGGGGGTGGTGGGGAGGGGGGTAGGGTATCCAGACTATGCACTCTAACTCACTCCTCTCCCCCAGAGAATCATTGTGAGATGGTAAGTACACACTGAGTGAAAAGTTCCTGTGTGTGCCTCTTTTCAAGTACCTCACCATTACCTCATCTTATTGGAAGGCGACCATAACTCTACAGTTTTGTTGTTGTTGTTGTTGGTTTTTGTTGTTGTTGTTCTCCTATTCAAAGAAATCTGCAGGTTGTAGTGCTAAGAGCTTCGGATGAGACTATAAACCGAGGTCCCGTGTGCGAACGCACGCAGAACATCTTGCGCACACGTTAAATCCTGTTCCGCTTTTTGGAAGAGTAGGCCATTGTGTGCCGGTGGAAACAGATGACAAAATTTACAAAACCAAGGGGGGGGGGGGGGAGGTAAAAAAGCACATGAGTGCTTATTCCATTATCCTCCATATAAAAGAATAAATAAATCAATAAATAAATAAGATGACAACATTTACAAAAACCGCATACACAGGAACTAGATGGGTTTTTTTTTTAAAAGCATGCTAGTGCTTATTCCATTATCCTGGATATAAAAGAATAAATAAATAAATAAGATGACAAAATTTACAAAAACCGCATATATACGGGGACTAAATGTAAACAATTTAAAAAAGCACACAAGTGCTTATTCCATTATCCTCCATATAAAAGAATAAAAAAAGAAAAAGAAAAAGAAATGCAGCACATAGCCTAAGGTACATACACCTTCACTGTTTCCCAACTGGATCAGGTAGGCTAGGCTATACACCAACCTAATTCACATTCAGACAACCAGACCATGAGATGAGGTGAGTGCAAAGAAAGGGGGAAAGAGGAAGCAACCCGCTAGAGGCGGGAGGGGGGGGGGGGGAGGGGGAGGGAGGGGGGAAGGGAAGGGAGGGGGTGGGAAGGGGGGGAGGGGAGGGGAAGGGGGGAAGAGAAGAGAGAGACCCCCACAACAGGGCCCCTTGCGGGCTGCTGACACGCGTGGGAACGGGATTCAAACAACCTGTTCGGCACCTTGCCCTGCCCACCACCCCCACCCCTCCCTCCTAGCCACAGCCTAGCGCCACTTGTAATCTTTCTTTTATTTCCCTCCCCCTACCTCCACTCCACTCCCTTTACCTTGATGGTGCCCCCCCCCCCCCCCCCACCCCTGTTTTCCTCCCCCCCCCTCCCCCACCCCTTCTCCTCTCC
This sequence comes from Rapana venosa, assembly GCA_028751875.1. Lineage (NCBI taxonomy): Eukaryota > Metazoa > Mollusca > Gastropoda > Neogastropoda > Muricidae > Rapana > Rapana venosa. The sequence goes on from CM054163.1 coordinate 25,580,950, forward strand.
TCACAGGCCTTCTATTCCTCCTCCTCTCCTTCCTTTTCCTCCTACTCCTCCTCCACCTCCTCCTCCCACGCGCCAATTAACCGACCCTCGCACGTGCAAGCTGTTTAGATTGCCGTCGTCATTAGCTCGTCAAACTGGGTGGGGGTGGTAGCAGTGAGGGGGGGGGGGGGGGGGGGGGGGGGGGGGGGGGGGGGGGGAAGGAAAAAGGGGGTGGTGGGTGTGGAGGGGACGCGGTGATAAGGGGGTCAAGTCCACGAGGGGATTTTGTTAAAGATGGCTGATAGTAGGAGAGGTGACTAGGGTAGAGTACAGAGTCCCGTTTCTGCAAATTTGAATCCGAGAGTTTGAAACAAATTATTTTCAATTTATGGACATGGGGCTGTTGCTGCGGAAAAACTGAAGATCACATATTATCAGCATGGAGTAGATGTGTCAAACAAGGCGTCCCGAATGCCTCCCCCCCCCCCCCCCCCCCCCCCCCTACGACCCTGGTCAAAGACGCTAAGAGATCTACTTATTCCTATATTATTATTTTATTATTTACTATTTATTATATTATTCATCATTATTATATTTTAATATTATTATTATTATTATATATTATTTAACTGTATTACGCAGAGATAATTTCCTTCTTTTACTTTATACATGGGGAATTGCTGGGGTAGTTTCGAATGAGCGATAAACCTGGTTCATGTGCAAATAATCAGCCAGAAGTATTTCTTCAGAAAGGCCATGAGCCGGAGCTTACCGTTTCTGTACGTTTAGCAACGATGGTCTTACCACTCCTGGAAGACGCTAGTCTGTCCAGATACTTCCCAGCAGAGCTGTAACCCCTTGTACACTGGTGGAAGGAAAAATAGGAGTAAAGTGTCTTTCCCAAGGACACAACACTGCATGTAAGCCTAAGCCTAAAACCTGTGGTAACGAGACAGTCAGTAGAAAAAGGCGACTTCTTCTATGAAAACAAATTCAAATGCAGACAAGGGCTGGTTGGGTTGGTTTTTCTTTTTCTTTTTTTAGATTAAAAAAAAAGTTTTAAATGCTGTTTAAAAAGAGTGGCGCTGCTCTTATAGCGACGGGCTTTCCCACGGAGAGCAGTCCGAATTTCACACAAGAGACGTGAAAGAAAGTGGCGGTACAATATTTTATCACATTTGTGGCTTTATTGTAGCAGCCTGCCAGTTTAGGAAAAGAAGAAAAAAAACACCCCACCTTTATTCATTGCATGAAAGTCAAGCAATCACAGAGCACTACACTGACAAAGCACACAGTGTGGAAAAACCATGGACTAGAATAGAAAAATATCTGGTTTGAACATAATTTCATTGATGGTTTGTTAGGTAGCATTTTAAAATTTAACAGGACAATAAGGATCATACTGAAGCTTGGAAGACACACACATGCCGACTCCACTCCCCCCAAAAGTCCTTTGATGAGACTATAAACCCGAGGTCCCCTGTGCAAACCCAGGTAGCTAGAACATCTTGCACACAGTTAAAACCGTTCCCCTTTTCGGAAGAATAGGCCATTGTGTGCTGGTGGTAACGATGACAAAATTGACAAAACTGCATACACAAAGGGATTGGAGAAAAAAAAACCCACATGATTGCTTATTCCATTATCCTTGAAATATAAGAATAAAATAAAATATTAAATAAATACTGATGTCTTCATAATAACTGACTACAATAAGTTACTGATAATTGAATTAACCAATCTTTAGAGTGAAGCAGGTAAGAATAATAATTGTTGAATAAGGGAATTTTGCTTTTAGGAAAATGACAATGACACACATGAATAAACTGCCTGTACGATTTCACACTTGCCAAAAAATAGCCTAAACAAACTGCCTGCCTGTACACACTTGCCAAAAAATTACCTACATAAACTGCCAGCTAGTACACATTTGCCAAAAAGCAACGTAAACATTGGCATTTCATTGATGTTAAGTTTGAATGTTAAAAAACACACTGACTTAAGGAACAGGGCACATCATACTGTTAGTAGGTATACTCTCGCTCTCAGACCTGCTGTTTTACCACCGAATGTACTTTGTTATTGGATTGGATTTTACGTCTGTTCACTCTCTAGTACTTTGGTATGATGCCCAAGATCAAGGCTTCACAGCTCTACCTGTTTGCTCCCCATTGCACCTGCCAGCAGAGGAGAGAAAATATAGCTTCAAAACGTCTGGTTGGCTTTGAGTTATAAGCCATAAATAAAATCGGAGATCTCCGCTGGGATTTTGACATAACCCCAACAACAACAACATCCAGTGGTGTTACAGATTAGGTGTGCTCAGAGAACTGCTTGGTGGTGGTGGCTGGTTGACACAGTCCCTAAATCGGATCACTCCTCTGGGACTCTAATATAGCCAACTAACAGACAAACAGTTTGAAAACTGTAAGCTTCATGCTACAACAGAGGGGGGAGAGAAAGAAATCGAACAAAGAAACAAAAAAACAAAAAAAAAACGAAAGAAAAACACACAAATACCAAAAATGGTGGACGAATAACTGTTGCAGAATGCACAAAGATCACATGTATTTAGTAGATATCTAGGCTTTGCCACACACCCGACATCACAAATGGAAGAATTTGGTGAATCACTCTTCAAAACTGCGGCCCAGCCACTCTATTATTATTGTTGCTGCTGTTGTTGTTGTTACTTCTGCTCAGTGCTGGTGCTGCTGTTGTTGCTGTTGCTGGATTTGTTGTTTTTTGTTTGTCATTCTTAAGAAATGTGTTTTAACTTAAAAGTAGGGAGTATACACTAATTAGGAGGTGATTTGATTTATACCACTTTAAGTCACGGCAGATTTCTCTGCGTGAAATTCGGGCTGCTCTCCCCAGGGAAAGCACGTCGCCACAAGAGCAGCGCCACCCTTTCTTTTCTTTTTTCCTGTATGCAACTGTATTTCCCGATCAGAGTGGCTTTTTTTCTACAGATATTTTGCCAGGGACAACTCCCTTGTTGCCGTGGGTTCTTTTACGTGCGCTAAATAATTATGTGCAACACACGGGGACCTCGGGTTTATCGTCTCATCCGAAAGAGTAGCGCCCAGACCACCACTCATGATCTAATGGATGGGGAAAAAGTTTCAGGTCCAAACAGGATTCGAACCACCGCACATTTCCGACCCGGACTTTTCGATTTCTAGACAGGCGCGTTACCTCTAGACCACCGATGGGATTAGTGGTTAGAGCATTGTGCTCTGGTCTCACGGCCCTGGATTATCGAGCCCCCATGAGGCGCCCGTTTTAGGGGATTTTACCCTGGAGTTAACATCAGTACTGACTCCACTCCCCCTAAAGTCCTTCGGATGAGACTAGAAACCTAGGCCCCGTGTGAGCACGCAAGCAGAATATCTTGTACGCAGGTTAATTTTTAAAACCCGTTCTGCTTTTCAGAAGAGTAGGCCATTAATTTTCGTGCTGGTAGGAACAGAGGACACAATTTAGAGAAACACACACACGTACACACACACACACAAACCACAACACACAACACACGTACACAGACACAAACACACACACACACACAAAACAACACACACGTACACACACACACACACACACCACACACACACACACACACACAACACACACACACGTACACAGACCACACAACACACACACACACACACACACACACACACGTACACACACACACACACACACACCACACACGTACACACACACACACACACACACACACACACACCACACACACACACGCAACGCATGCACACAGATATCCTGTTTAGACACCATCCTCAAAGTCGGAATGCGAGTTACCTTATGGCGAGGATCATGGAATAAGCACTTATGTACGTTTTTACATCCAGTAAAAGTAGTGTGTATGCGGTTTTCTAAATTTTGTCATCTGTTCCCACCGGCACAAAAATGGCCTACTCTTACGAAAAGCAGAACAGGATTTAACGTGTGCGCAAGATGTTTTGCGTGCGTTCGCACACGGGGCCTCGGTTTATAGCCTCATCCGAAGGACTTTTTGTGGAGAATGAAGTCTGCACTGATGTTGTTAACTCCAGGGGAAATATATCCCCCTTGAACGGGAATGGAACCCGGTCGTCAGATTGCGAGCGAAATGTTCTGACCACTAGGCTATCCCGCCCCCACCAAAAACACATAGTATGCTCGTTTCAATCCAATCATGTTGTTTCAGAACCCCGCCGACCACAAAGGCCACACATGTCAAGCTGTTGAACAAACATTCGTTATCTGTCAGTCTACTCAACATATTGATGTTTTACTCTTTGTATTGTATTGTATTGTGTACTATTTTCAGTCACGGCAGATTACAAATTTCTTTGTGTCAATATTCGGGCTGGTCTCCCTGTGAAAAGCACATTGCCTCAGGACTAGCGCCTTTTAAAAATTTTTTTTTTTTTTAAACAACGGTACCCTTCTGCCTGTGTATTTGTTTTCCTTTATGACGCTTTTGAAACATGAAGACTTTCCTGATTAATTTGTTTATACAATTAGTTTAAAAGGAGAGGGGGGAAGGAGATAATTCACTAGGATAATCAACTTGCCTTTATTTTTTAAAAAAAATCAAATCTGAAGTTCAATTGTCTTCCCCTGTTAAGTCGCACAAAGGCATATCAATCCGCATGACAGAAGACATGTTCAATATTTTCTTTTGCTCAGTCCTTATTGTTATTGCTTCTTTTGCCTTTTTGTTGTTGTTTGTTTTCTTTTCTGAAGAATAAACACAATTTCAGTCATAACAAGCAATACAATTTGAGGAGAGAAAAAAACCAAAGGGGGAAGAGAAGGGGAGGGAAAGAGGGAGGGGGACAAAAAGCACTGACAAAGAAGCACACACACACACACACACACACACACACGAGGAGGGGAGAGGGAAACAAAAATCCCCCTTCCCCACCTGCGGGGGGGTGGGGGGGGGGGGAAGAGAAAGAAAAAAAAAAGCTTGTTGCATACCTCCACTTTCCATTCTTTCACTCCTCCTAGTAAAAGCCCTTCCCATCCCTTACCTCCCTTCCCCTCCCCCCCCTTTCCCTCCCCCCCCCCCCCCCTCACCTCACCAAAGCCGTTCTTCTCTCCTTTCTCCACCCATACCACCCCCACCTCTGTTTTTTTCAAAGTGCGGTGGGAAAAAGTGGGCAGACGGAATGCGAGGCTACCACTCACAGACACGGTCGACAAGGTCGGAAAAAAGACGACATCTGGGCTATCAGGGGGGGTAATCATACGCACGTGTCAACTCCACCACGCGGCCAGCACCCGTGGGAATGCTCTCCCTTCCCCGGTCCATGAAGATGAGACAGGGGGGGCGCTTTTTGTAGCCTGACCTCTGACCCCCACCTCGTCACTGTCAGCGGGTCAAAGTGCACTAACGTCTTCTGCTTGGGGATAAAGAGAAAAAGTTGGAATCGGTAGCTGAGAAAAGGGGATTGGGGGGATGGGGGGGGGGGGGGGGTGTTTAGGATGAGTGTTTTTTGTGTGAAACTTCAAACGGAGGATTTACGATATCGGTGTGTGTTTAGATGTGTGTGCGCGCACGTGCGCGCACGCGCGTGCCCTCCTGCTTTCGCTATGTTCTCCCTATGTGTGTGTGTGGGTTTAAATTTAGAAACGCCGGGGGAAGGCCAAATCTGTCGGGCAGACGGGGCAGACGACGACCGAGGTCACGTTCACACGCTTTTTGGTCTGACCCTGCGCATGCGCGTCCTTGAAAACCAGAAGTGTCGGCTGCAACAAAGAAAACTGCCACTTGTGTGGAATAGGAGTAGAGCAAGTGGTCGCTACAGTGGTTGGCGATGATTAATAATATTATGATGAGTTAGCCTCGTGAGAAAGTCTCGGGGTCGTAGATGTCCTTTTGTATTGGAGTAGTACGTTTTGTAGCGTAATGATATAATAATAACAACAACACACTTTATCGTTCAGTTAGAGAGAGAGAGAGAGAGAGAGATTAAGGACACAATATTGAACCAACAAAAAAGGGTCATTTATGTCAAAGGCAGTTGTTCAAATAAGGATGTGCCAAAAACCACAACACCCACTAGTTCTGTCTTTTCCATTCTTTTTAAGTACTGCTAATTGTATAGGGGTTAAGGAAACATGTCCATTGGTTGATATTTTAAGATTGCTTATAAAAGGGCTTATTACCTTTTGTATTGATATCAGCTACAGCACTGAGGGGGGTGCTACCTAGTTTGACATTAAAAAAAATCTGCGTGTAACAACTACAACAAATCAACAACAAAAATCACACACACACACACACACACACACACACACACACACACACACACACACACACACACACACATATTGTTATTAATTGTAGTGAAAGAACTCAAAACGACACACAGTCTGATTCAAACATATTTATCATTGAAGGTGAACCAGTAGACCAAGCTCAAGATAAGTAAAGGTAAGGGTATCCCCATAACCTATGTGGTTGTAAGGGAGGAGGCGTCAGAGACCTCAGCTTCTGCGGGGGCCAGCATATTGAGGGCGGCGCCCATCTCCTCTCCCTCGCTGCTTTACCTTCCCTGACCCTAAAGAGGCAGGTACCCATTTACAGCTGGGTGAACTGGGAACTATACTGAAGCAAGGCGCGCAAACGGTCACCCATCCAGCTGGTGACCACGCTCGATGCTGCTTAACTTTAGCTTGGGGAAAGCCAGTGCTCCGACCACTGAGCTATGCCGTCCCCATAAGTTCAAGAACCTGGATGATAATGTTGATAACAAGTTGTCTTGGAATAAGAATTCAAATGTTATCCTAAGGAAAGTAAATTGTCCAATGTACTGCCTCAGGAAGATTATATCCTCAAACCTTCGTTTGTTACATAGTTGCATCACCAGAATATATTCTGATGGGAAGCGTAAAGATACAGCCTTGTCAGGTAGTCTCGAAACTCTTACACTTCCATAGCAGCAGCAGCATCACATCATCTTAATCATCACTGATCGTCATGCAATAAAAGAAAAGTATTATTGTCTCTGATTCAGTGGCTCTGGTTGCTGTGGTTTCATGATGACCTCAGTTTTGGTTTCCCCATACACTTCTGTGCCTGTCTGTGTTGAGTTGGTTTTTGTTGTTGCTTTTCTGTGTTGAGTTTGTGTTAATTAAAAAAGCCTTCGGGGTTGGAGGTTCAGTGCCTCCGCTATTGCTGTCGTCAGTATAGAGCTGAGTAAGTAGTGTTCTGCGTATATTAGCTCAGAGCAGGCACCACTGAACACCACCAATAAGACCCAGCAGCAGTGCAGGGCGCCTTTGGCTGGTGGCCCCATGGCGGCCTGATATTGATAGGCTCTTGGTAGATTTCGGCCCTGTGGAAGGGACATACCGAAATCTGGGTAGGGCTGGGGCGAGGAGAGTGAAAAGAGCGGCGTGGGAACAGCAGGACAGGAACGTCTTAGAAGATGAGGCAGCAAAACAAACCAACAAAACAACCCCTCTTCCCCCAAAAAAACAACAAAGACAAAAGCCAACAACTCAAAAAACCCAAAACAAAGCGAGTAAACAAAACAAAACATAGCTGCATTGTCCTGATTCCTCTAATTTATCTCCTTGTTTAGTGTTGCTTCTTCCTTTTACTGATATTTTTACAACCTCAAAACAACTGAAATGCAGATGAACGGTTACCTTATTTCTCATCTATTTGATGTGATGTTGTCTAGCTTGCTGCCTACTTTTTCTATATAATTATGTATTTCAGTGTACTCTGTTGTTGTTGTTGAGCGTTCCTCAGCTTAACTCTCTGGGGTCACCCAAAACATGCGCTCTGACTCACTCATCCCACCTGGGAATCACCCTGATGTTGAAAATACACACGGGGTGAGAAGTTTGCGCGTATGACTGTTTTCAAGTAGGCCTACCTCGCTATATAGGCAGCCACACTGCCACTTCAGAGAAAGAGCCTACTCTTTGTAAGCGCATGGTTGTTGTGCTCTCATTGCGTGTGGCGGTGTAGCGGCATCATTTTGAACGAGTAGGATGTTTGTTGTTTGAACATAGACCAATACTTGTAACCCGCTGCTACTTCGCTGCTACTTCGGGGATGGTTCGTCTGTT
>CM054163.1:25596525-25614025 GCA_028751875.1 Rapana venosa
TTTATTTTTCATTTTGCTGAGGAGGAGGATCAGAAGAAATTTGCTGGTGTGTATCCCCGTCCTTGTGAAGCATGACGAATTCTTGTGGCTGGGGCATTGGCGGGTCTCCCAACATTCTTTTGCACAGATTATGTAGAGCTGTAAGACTGAAGGGCCCGAGTTCTTCAAAAGCTCACTTGCTATGTTGTCCATTCCATGGGATTTTGCCTTCTTTTAGTTGTTTGATGGCGTCAGTAGCTAATGTCGTCTTCCTTTAGTGGCAAAGGTTCCAGCTGTGGCGGATCTATATTGCGTGTCAATCCACCAGAAATGCTGTTGTTGGTGTCAAACCGCTCTTTTCCATATGCATGCCTCCTGTCCAATATTTGATTCATTTTCGTGTGAGCTTTCCCCACACCTTTTGTCATTAAGGCTTTGATTTTGAAATGACTGGTTACTTCTTTTTACTTTTCACTTTACACCCACCCCCACCCCCCAGAAAAAAAGAAAAAGAAAGAAGATTTGTGTCTTTCTCCGCACATTAGCAGTTGTTATTTTTTAGCATTTATTTTCTAACCAGAAACTTTCTCTCTCTCTCTCTCTCTCTCTCTCTCTCTCTCTCTCTCTCTCTCTCTTCTCTCTCTCTCTCTCTGGCAAAAGTTCAGCAAGTTGGAACTAGTGCCGACGTCATCAAGGACTATGTGGCTAAACTGACCGATAGATCTTTGCAGAGAAAGCTAAGGGACAGGCATAGGAACCAAGACTTCAGGAAGGTGTTCAGTAGTAAACGGCATCCAGACACGATGGTATGTGAAACAGACGATCTTGTTTTTCGTTTTGAATGGACTGCTGCTGATGACAGACCTCCCGATTTGTTTTGGTTTGTGAAAAGGAACACCAGGCTGATGACCAATGAGGAATCCTGTGTCTATCAGAAGCTGAAGCTGTGGTGCCCTGTGGACCGGGAGAAAATGAAAGATCGTATCAGTGCCGGACTTGATGTGATGCATGTCATAGTGGACGCAGTTCGATTCTTGCTTGGATAACCAGTGTGTGTGTGTGTGTGTGTGTGTGTGTGTACGTACGTGCGCGTGCGTATGCGTTTGAGCGTATACGTGTGTGTATGTATGAGTGCGTGTGTATCTGTATGTTTGTGTGTGTTTGTGTGTGTGTGTGTGTGTGCGCGCGCGTATGTGTGTGTGTTTGAATATGTGGATATGCATGTGTGTATAGATATGTGTGTATATGTGTGTGTATAAACGTGAGTGCGCGTGTTTGTGTGTGCGTGTGTACGTATGCGTGTTTGTGCGTGCGTGTCTGTGTGTGTATGTGTGTGTTTGTGTGAGAGAGAGAAAGAGAGAGAATAGCTGTAGGCTACATGCCACCTAGATTGTCAAGAGTCTGTCACGTGTTAGCCGTGTAAAATTGCACATGCCATGAAAAAAACCTAGGAAGAAGAGACATTGTGACCTTGTTTTCTTGTTGCAGACCACTTTGTTGTAAAAAGTTGATTTTGAATGTGTACAGTTTTTGTGGAAACTCCTCCACCTTGACAATTCCTTATGAAAAAAGGATTTGAATCTTACGTAACCATGTTCTGGAATCCATGACATGATGACTATTTGGGCTGAAATTTGTTATGTTCTCGGTATTTGATATTATGTGTTTTGTGCCCAGCCCCCCTCCCACTGTCCCCTTGTGAATGGGCATCTTGCTTATCACAATAAACATTTGTCAACATTCTCTCTCTCTCTCTCTCTCTCTTCTCTCTCTCTCTCTCTCTCTCTCTCTCTCTCTCTCTCTCTCTCTCTCTCTCTCTCTCTTAAAAGTTTCTGTAGTCATATTTTCTGTTTATTTTTGGCTTTTCTGTTGCTAACATGAGAACTTTATCACTAATGAAACGTTTTGGTTGATTCTATAATCTAGCCTGCAAATATGAACTGGACCAGCTGCAAAAAAACTGAAGCTAAAAATGCGTATGGAATTGCACCAAACAAATCGTTCTAAAGTACTTCTCAAAGACTGGAATGAAAATGAAGGTCCACCACCAGAGATCTGGAATGACGTGAAGAAAGTGAACACAGAGGCTGCCCACAATGACTGAGCAAAGAAGGAAGACAATCAGCCCAAACCCTTCCCTAACAATCATAACGGGGGAAAACGAGAAACAAACAAGTAAACAAACAAAAAACACCAAAAAACAACAACACAATACACAAAACAAAACAACAATACACAACAACAATATCAACAACAAAACCTAAGTACATCCTATCTCTTCATTTGAAGGCTCAGAGATATGGCTTAGAGACGTATTTTAATTTTTTTTATTTTATTCTTTTATATCGAGGATAATGGAATGAGCACTTATGTGCTTTTTACATCCAGTCTCCGTGTGTATGCGGTTTTGTAAATTGTCATCTGTTCCCACCGACACACAATGGCCTACTTTTACGAAAAGCGGAACAGGATTTTAACGTGTGCGCAAGATGTTCGGCGTGCGTTCGCACACGGGGCCTCGGTTTATAGTCTCATCCGAAGGAGAGTGGAGTCTGCACTGATGTTAACTCCAGGGGAAAATATCCCCTTGAACGGGAATCGAACCTGGGTTGTCGGCTTGCGAGCGCAATCTTCTAACCACTAGGCTATCCCGTCCCCTAGACACAGACAGTACACAAAGACAAACACGCAGACAGATATAAACAGATGCACAAAGTTTAAACTGCACCGACAAAAAAGAAAAGTTCAAAAAAAGAAAGAGAGACGGACATAGACTAGGCAGAAGAAGACAGACACAGACTGACAGACAACAATAATCATGCACAGACAGACAGATAAATAACACATGCACAGAAACAGACAGACAGACAGACAACGAACAAGAAGCCCGTGGGAACGCCAGCGCCCAAGCAGACAGCTAATTGCTGCTGGCTTGCTCACGCATGCGCATTCCCACACCACGCATGCGCATTCCCATACTGCCGCTCCACGGGGCCTACTTTACGCGCGTGTCGCTGAGTGCAGTATAGTGTGGGAAAAACTATCGAAACTTGTCTCCCCTCCCTTCCTAGCCTTTCTTCTTCTTCTTTCTCTTTTTTTTTTTTTTTTGGTTGCACCCCTCTCATTCTCTACCCCTCCTCACGCCTCCTCCCCCACCACCCCTTTTCTCATCATTACCAGTATAGCTTACTTCCCACGCCACCCCACCCCTCCCCACCCATTCATTTTCAATCTTTTTTTTTTCTCCTCCACCTTAACTCAAACAACGGTAACACAATCTTGTTTCTATATCCGTTCCCACGCGAACAGAAGGTTACTTATTACCGGGTGTGTGCGTGCGTGCGTGCGTGCGTGTGTGTGTGTGTGTGTGTGTGTGCGTGTGCGTGTGTGTGTGTGTGAGAGAGGAGAGAGAGAGAGAGAGAGAGAGAGAGAGAGAGAGAGAGAGAGAGAGAGAGAGAGGAGAGAGAGAGAGAGAGGGTGTGTGTAAATTTGACAAAAAGGACAGCAAAATCAGAATTTGCATTTTCATGTACAATATCAACAACATAACTGAACAAATAATAATGGAGGAAAACCAGAGCCAACTATTTAACAACGTCTATGTCATCACGGAAATGATTTATCTGAAGTTAACAGAAAGAAAAATAAAACAAAAAGGGGCCCCTGGAATATGAACTTTTCTACAACAACATTGCATTATTGGTTCAAATATAGTTATGGTCTGTGAATAGGACAACTAAAAACAAAATGGACCTCATCTTCCTTACCGTGTTTACACATTCGAGAAACAAGATCAATATTACTGCGAGACCCGTAGCTAAAATAATGCTGAGTCATTTCAGTTGTCCAAAATCTTGTCATCACAATTCTTAAAATGTCTAAGTTTATCATAAAGCACAGTTTAACATCAAATATTCTACAAAGCGTGTTATGTACACACCGAATCTGTCATTGCTTTTAATGTGAGAATCCTATTCTAATCCTGCTGCCTACATGCAATTAATTTTTTTTTCTATAAAGTTACTCAAAAACAGTTCAATTTCCTCCAATACCAAGACTTTCCCAGACAAAACCAATTTCAATTTACAACGAATATTTGACATCTAGTGTCTTTTATTGCCTACATCTAACTCAAACCAATATGAAATGTAACTTTCTTGTGTCTTTCGAGATAATGGTACGTTATCGGTGTGCCTGTCAGTATCGCAATTGCCCTTTCTGGGATGATTAAAGTGGTTTTGACTTCACTTGACAAGCAACAGCATCCTGTGGGCTTTCTGTGGTATCCTGCTGACTATCAGAAGAGAGAGGAGACATAATCCAATCACCCCAACCACGACATTCCAGTGTACCCACTGCAACAGACATTGTACATCCAAGATCGGATTGCACAGCCACATGCGCGTCCACAGATGAGCTGCAGGATTTCATCGTCATCTTGTCATCTTCGGCAACGAAGGACTACCTGACTGACTGAGGTATCCTGCCCTCATCATTTCTAGTTGATTTTAATCCATAGCAAATACATCTTGCAGTACAATCTATGAAAACAAGATGTTGTTGCTTCTCTCTTGTTACAAGATGATTGGGTGTGAGGCGGGGAGTGCTAAGGTTACAGTAATAGCCTAGTATGCGGCAACACGACAGCCCACTGTTATACATGTATGTGTAATTATTATTATGTGGCCCATAGCTCGCAGTCACTGTGACTCATCTGTGAGAGGAAGTGAACTGGCATCATAACACCTAGTCATTACTCCCTCTCTGTGGAGAGAGAGAGAGAGAGAGAGAGAGAGAGAGAGAGAGAGAGAGACAGAGAGAGAGAGAGAGACAGAGAGAGAGAGCCAGAGGGAGAGAGAGAGAGAGAGAGAGAGAGAGAGAGAGAGAGAGAGACAGACAGACAGACAGACAGACAGACAGACAGGCATTTTCCCCCCATTTTATTCTTGTATATCGAGGATAATGGAATAACCGTGTGCGAACGCACGCAGAACATCTCGCGCCCACGTTAAATCCTGTTCCGTTTTTCGTAAGAGTAGGCCATTGTGTGCCGGTGGGAACAAATGACATAATTTACAAAGCTGCATACACACGGGGATTGGATGTAAAAAAAAAAAGCACATAAGTGCGGCCTCGGTTTATAGTCTCATCCGAAGGCAGACAAACATAGAATGACACAGACTGAGAGAGAGGTAGACAGACACTGAATCACACACACACACACACAGACAGAGAGAGACAGAGACAGACAGAGAGGAGAGAGAGAGAGAGAGAGAGAGAGAGAGAGAGAGAGAGAGAGAGAGAGAGAGAGAGAGAGAGAGAGAGAGATACAGACAGACAGACAAACAAGCAGACAGACATTGATATCATCTAAGGAAAAAAACCCACTTTTTCTTTTTTTAAATAGGCCTACTCATCAAACTTGGGTGTAGTGGTAGGGGGCTCAGACTAGCTCTCTGACTCACTCATCCCCCTTCGGAGTCACTCTGAGACATTCAGTGCACACACTGGATGAGGAAGAAGTTTGCCTATTCGACTTCTTTTTTTATATATATTTTTTTTACTTCACCTTGTATGTATGTTTGTCCGTCGTGTCCAACAATGACCTCCAAAACAGCAGAGGAGGCAGCTGCTGTTTTGGAAATTGGGCAGAAATTTAATTATAGTGGAGATGCCTTGCCCACAGTACATCCCCACTCTCTCGGCCAAGTGGGCATAAGGACAGTCAGCGTTGGAGATGTTCTCCAAAGGCCAACCAGCCCCCAGGGCTGCAGCACATAAGGACTGTGCGAGTCAAGCCTCCTAGTCAGAGAGTCATAGTGGATCACTAAAGACTAAGCTGTAAAGTGGAATTCCATGAGTGGGAAAGAAAGCCACTGGTCATACTACAGCCTCTCACTTTGCTGTTGTTGCCCCCAGCGTCAATGGTTTAATCAAGAACTATGATAAAGCCCAGGCGCTGACGACAAAGCTTACAGGCAACTATACTCTGACTTCAGAGGAGTACTAAAAAGTGACACCCGACACTGATTTTACACAAATCTAAGCTGTTTTTTTTCCTTCTCTCCTCTTTCATTTAGTTTAGAAGGTAAAGGGTAAATAAAAGGTGTCTTCATAACTTATGTGGTCGTAGGGGAGCTAGGCGTCAGAGACCTCAGCTTCTCCAGGGGCCAGCATGTTGAGCGCGTGGCTGTAATTGTTGTTGTTGTAATTGCCTTCATGGGATGATTAAAGTGTTTTTGACTTGACTTGATCTCCTCTCCCTCGCTGCTTTACCTTCCCTGACCCTAAAGAGGGCAGGTAACCATTGACAGCTGGGTGAACTGGGGGACTGTACTGAAGCCAAGGCGCGCCAACGGTCACCCATCATCCATTTGGTAACCAGGCTCGACGCTGCCTAACACTGGTTTGAGAAAAGCACGTGCTCTGACCACTGAGCTATCTTGTCATTTTGTTTAACATGACTTTATTCTGGAAATAAACAACAAACTTGAACAACACATAACAAGGACATGGAACATCAGCAAGCTTAGCGCTTATACCATGCTCAGGGGGGCAGGGTAGCGCTCTCTCTCTCTCTCTCTCTCTCTCTCTCTCTCTCTCTCTCTCTCTCTCTCTCTCTCTCTCTCAAGCGTTGCACTTGCAATTTCACGGCCCCGGATCGAGCCCAGGTTCGAGTCACCACTGAGACGCCTGGTCAAGGGGATTTTCCCACTGGAGTTAACTTCAGTACTTACTTCGGCTCCCCCGAAAGTCATTCGGATGAGACTATAAATCAAAAACCAAGACACGCAAAACAGCTTGCCCATAGATTAAAACTTATTCCGCCTTTCAAAAGAGTAGGCTATTTGTGATGAAAACAAAACAAAAAAAACTCCGCATGCATGCATGCTGGGTGTGGTTTTAAAACAATCATTCCCGAAGTCGGAATGCAGCTACCTTAATGATGGGCAAAAACGGTCCCATACGCAAAAATCCTGCTATTGGTAATCCTCGGAGCTCTAGCTGAGTAACGAAAAAAAAAAGAAGTCGTACTTAGGAAACAGAACACGCGTTGATCACACACACACACACACACACACACACACACACACACACACACACACACACACACACAATGAAGCAAAATTAATATCATGGGGGGGGGGGGGGGGGGATTTTATTTAAGGAGACAGATCATCTGAAGCTACAGGTACCAATACAAACTGTGTGGAGGAGCTTGGAACACAGCTATATCTATATCTATATATATATACATACACACACGCTAACTTCTTACCCAGTGTGTGTGTGTGTGTGTGTGTGTGTGTAGGTGGATCGGTGGTCTAGAGGTAACGCGCCTGTCTAGAATGCGAAAAGTCCGGGTCGGAAGTGTGCGGTGGTTCGAATCCCGTTTGGGCCCGAAACTTTCCCCCCATCCATTAGACCATGAGTGGTTGTCTTGGCGCTTAGTCTTTCGGATGAGACGATAAACCGAGGTCCCGTGTGTTACACAAAATTATTCAGCGCAACAAGAGAGTTGTCCCTGGCAAAATTCTTAGAAAAAAGCCACTCTGATAGGGAAACAAATACAGTTGCTGACCAAAAAAAAAAAAGTGGCGCTGCTCTTGTGGCGACGCGCTCTCCCCAGGAGAGAGCAGCCCAAATTTCATGCAGAGAAATCTCGTGACTTAAGGTGGTATAAATGAAATAAATGAAATGAAATGTGTGTACCCACGTTCCCACAGTGATTGCCAGGTTAATGAAGGAGATACAGTGCATTATCTAGATGACCGAAACGTCCTTAGGTTGAAGAACGCCCAACAGCAACAATAACAGCAACAGTTCCAAGTAGAGCAGTTATCCTCTTCATCCTCCCCTCCTCCTCCGCCTACTTCCCCACACCGACGCGCACGACTACCAATTCAGCGGCGATTTACCCCGTTACTAGCGGAAAATCGGAAAATCGGTACGCCCAAACAAGTTCGGTAAGTCGGTACGGTTTGTGGAGCTACTTATTACCGTTCCTGGGCGGACAGTCTTGGGGTCGGGGGCATCGTTTGAAGTTGCCGGTGCAGGGTCAAGTGGCTTCATTAAAGGTAAAGCTGGTGAAGTGATGGGGGTAAACTTGTGCCTCCCTCTCACCAAATAATATGTCCCCCGGACTGACATGTCGCAGTGTGTGTGTGTGTGTGTGTGTGTGTGTGTGTGTGTTTTATTTTTATTCTTTCATTTCGACGATAATGAAAATTAATAAGCGCTGGCTTGCTTTAAAAAAAAAAAATCCAGTCCCCATGTGCATGCCGTTTTGTCAAGTTTTGTCATCCATTCCGACCGGCATACAATGGCCTACTCTTCCGAAAGGCGGAACAGGTTTTAACGTGTGTGCAGATGTTCTGCGTGTGTTCGCACACGGGAACTCGATTCAAATAGTGTGTGTGTGTGTGTGTGTGTGTGTGTGTGTGCGTGTGAAGTGAGGGTGTCTGCATGCATACTTCAAGAGGAGGTATTTTATGTCCAGAATATCAAAGGAAATTGCTTGGCCCTGGCTCAGGCCAAAATGCTGTGTGCCAAGGCTAGTATCAAACTGTTGTTATGCTGATTGTATGTCGAGACTGTCTTCAGCCATATCAAACTCTTAGCACAACAACATGCACTCTCCTTTAAAGGGTGAAAAAAAAATCCTCAGAGGCCGGGTTATTGCTGCCTATAATAATGAGATACTAAGAATGAAACATAGGAAGGTTGTTTCCTGATCTGAATACAAATCTGCTAGGAGCGGGATCAAATGCTTTGGAAAGCCCATTTCTGACATTGTGATAACCAGATGGTTAACCAGATGGTGATGTTTTTCAAAAATGTTTTAATTAATTCTTTTATATCGAGGAGTTTGACACTATCAAAAGCCTTACTAGTCTATAAAAGTTAATGAATGCTTCATCTTCAGGGTTTCTAATTTTCTTTAACAGTAACTGAAGCCCAAAAAGCATGTCTGTTGTTCTTCTTCAATGTCTACATTCTGCATGACAATCAGATATCTCTCTTTCTACTTCAGGTTTTCATTCTGTTGAGGAAGATCATCAACAGAATGTTACTTGAGTGGCTTGTCCAGGACATTGTTCTGTATTTAATAATAATATATGGAATTTATATAGCGCTGAATCTTGTAAAAAAAACAAACAAATCAAAGCGCTTATTTGCCAGTCTTAAGTATCCCTCCCTGCCCTTGTGGAGCATGACCAGTTCTTGTTGCTTCCACTCACTGGGCCATTGGCAGGTCTCCCAAATTCTTTTACAAAACTGGATAGACCACAGGGTGTTTTTTTTAAAAGCTCACTTGGTATGTTATCCATTCCAGGGGATTTGCCTTCTGTTAGTTGTCTGATGGCAGTAAGGGCTTCATCTTTTAATGGCACAAGGTCTTCTTGCTGATCTCCGTTGCAGGCAGATCTAGATCTGCATTTTAGACTAAAAGAAACCACAAAGATCTAGATCTATATTTTAGGGTGAAAGAAACCATTAAGATGTAGATCTATATTTTAGACTATAAGAAAGGATAAGTAAGAGCAAGATCTAGTCGTATGTACGTACACTGACAACATGGGAGACACACAAAATTAAACAAATAAAAGCAAGTAAGAAATGAAAATAACAATGTCATCGACCTACCTCTAAAACCACCACTTCCCTCAACCTTACCCCCCTCCCCCCCCTCCCCTCAACCACCACTGCCGTCACTCTCTCATATTATACACACAACATCTCTCTCTCTCTCTCTCTCTCTCTCTCTCTTTCTCTCCTTCCCCTCCCACCCCCCCCCCCCCCAGTTTTTCTCCTCGACCTTTAATCGCGGCGTCTCCAATGAGAGCAACTACAAAAGGCCAGGGGGAAAATGACGTCATGTTGATTACCACCACTTTGCACCTCACGGCACCTGTGGAGCGCGCCTTTCTTCCGCGCTGTCAAGTAATCCCCCCACGCGTAGCAGACGACAAGCGGTTTGTGGTCCCTTTTGAAGTGACCGCCGGCTGGCTCGTGGAGACTAGACTAGCCTACCCCTTGGGGGTGTTGACGGTGGGGTTTTGTTTGCTGGGCGAGAAGCAGGGGTCAACACAACGCCTGGGAACAGGAACGGTTGTGGAGCTAATCAACCGGCCTTCCCTCAGGCACAGGGCGTAGGCGATAAAAGTTTTTATCGCTGTTTATCGATAAAATTTCGTCGACCTCGACCTTTCAATGCAAATGGCGGCTTTGTTCTCCGACAGCAGAGGACGTGTTGGTTTGGTCGGGTCTGGAAAGATGTTGACAAAGCACTCGAATGACAAGCTGTGGTGTCAGGTTTGGCCAGAGAGTGTTAGAGTTGACGCGCTGGTGGGTGGTGGTGGTGGTGGTGGTCACACGTCAGCTAGGTTAGTTTCCTGGTCGTCTTGAATGTCGCGCGGACCTTGCTTTGAAATAACGGAAATTTGATTTCTTGTGGTGTGTGTGTGTGTGGGAGAGAGAGAGAGGGCTTCAAAGAATTGCCGAATCTTTACAGCTATTGCAAACACAGAGACCTGATAAGTCGCATCAACTGTCCAGACAGTATAATTGCACTGATATTGGTGACCGACTGAGAACGCCTTTTGTCCTATCAGACAAAAATACGTGATGTAATATATGACAAAAACGTTGGTTCCATCTAAGTCTTCCAGAAAATGACACAAATACACTAACAATAGAAGAACAGAAACTATGTCAGTTCTTGATGCCAGTAAAGTGCCAAATTCAGCATTTCAAGCATCTGGGACAATTGGTCAAAGAAGATGGCAGAAGTGACCAAGACATCACAAAATTAGCCCCTGCTAAAAAAATCGCCTTCAAAAAGATGAAGAACATCTTGACATCAAAACATGTCACTCTAGGAATAAGATGACTGAAATGCTACATATTTCCGATTGTTCTCTATGGAGCTAAGACATGAACATTTTGACAAAGAAATAATGAACAAGATAGAAGCCTTAAAAATATGTAGATTATCTATAGAAAGATGGTAAAGCTTAGTTGGAAAAAAATTTCAAACGAGTAAGTCCTTCATTTTTCTAAGATAAAAAAACAAAACCTCTGTTTAAAAAAAGCCAACATTCTTAAACTGTCATATTTTGGCCAAAATTATAATGAGACATTGGCCCAGGCCAAAAGCTGTGTCAGTTATTGATGTAAGCTAATTGCCAAGACCTACACTAAAATGTTATGTTGTAAAATGTGTTGAGGCTGCCTTCAGCCATGACAAGCGCTTAACATAACAACCTGCATCCTCCTCTAAAGAAGAAAAAAAAATCCTCTGAAATCGGATTATGGCTGCCTATATAGTCAGGTATTTGACTCATCCAGTGTACTTCCCTATCTCACAGTGATTCCCAGGTGGGATCAGTGAGTCAGCGTGCATGTTCTGGGTGACCCCCCAAGGTGTAAAGCGGGGAGCCCACAACATCAACATAATAGTAATAATAATAAATGGAATTTATATAGCGCTATATCGTGCACAGACAAATCAAAGGGCTTGCACTCCAACTCATTCTTGCAGTCATGCAACCAATGACAATTAACAGTACTAACAAGTCCAAATGTGCGCGCGCGACACACACACACACACACACACACGAACACACAGGTTGTCTACCTAAAACAGTGCTGGAAGGAAGAAAGGCGGAGGAAGACCAAGGCGTCAATGGACAGATGATAGCAACTTGTTGTACTCTACATTAAAGGATAAAAAAAAGTCCCCTGAAGTGGAAGTATGGCTGCCAACATGGCGAGGTACTTATTCATACACGCAAATGTTTCATTCAGTTGGGTACCTAGGGTGTCTCAGTGATTTTTTATTTGTGATGGGTCGCCGAGACGGTGCATTATCTTTCGAAATGACCCCCCAATGGTGAATCCACAAGAACACAACATCAACATACTGAATCTTTTGCAGAAAACTACTAACTGGGGACGGGATAGCTCAGTGGTCGGAGCACTCGCTTTCCCCCAGCCAAGTTAAGCAGTGTCGAGCGTGGTTACCAGTTGGATGGGTGACCGTTTGCGCGCCTTGGCTGCAGTGCAGTTCACCCAGCTGTAAATGGGTACCTGCCCTCTTTTAGGGTCAGGGATGGTAAAGCAGCAGGGAGAGGAGATGGGCGCCACCGCCCTCAATATGCTGGCCCTAGAGAAGTGAGGTCTCTGACGCCTCGCTCCCCTACGACCTTATAGGTTATGGGACTCCTTTACCTTTACTAACTGAACCTGGTCTTTTTAACATTTTAAAATCTTTAACAGAAAACTATAAACTGACCCTCCTGTTTTGTTGTTTGGGTTTAAGAGGGGGGGTATAGTGTTTGTGGGCTAGAGCTCCTATGTTCACCTGTGGTAAGGTTTTTGCGTATGCGACCGTTTTTTTCCCCACCATTAAGGCAGTCCCATCCCGACCTCGGGGACACAGTTGGGAATTGAACCTAGCAATTTTGCCTGGGCCTTTGGGAGGTGCCTCCCTGCTCTTTCCAATGTTCAACTGCTGCCGATTCTTTGATCAGCACAAGGCCGTGAGCACACGGATCTGACTGGTTCAGAGTCTCCTCTGAAAATAATACTTGACGACATCCATTTCAATTTTCCTGTCAAACCGAGAAGAAAAAGCAAGACACGCACGCACGTGCAATAACAACGCTGACAGATTGGGGGGAAAACTGAAAAGGTGAGAAATACTACGACCCCTTCATCTATAAGACTAGCACTCAGGCCACTGTGGCTGGATCAGACTCCTATGGGAAATGACAGACTTAAACCAAGGCCACGTGAAAGACAAGATACTGGCTGGCCCCACGGTTTCCATTCAGATCAGTGAGTTCAGCCAAAGAAAAAAAAAGGACCTTTCTTTTTTTTTGGCTTCAGCATCAGAAGACCGCATCACCGCCACACGTGCTGACGCATTCGTGGACAACAAAGCATGAAAGATGCCGCTCATGACACTGCTCCTCCCTCACACACACACACACACACACACGCACGTACACACCCACGCCTCCCCACATTGTTCTCCTTGCTCCTTCATCAATAATCTTCCCCACCAGCCTTCCCTCTCCGCCCAACAAGCTTCAAGACAACAAAAGCCAGCCCCGTCCATCCTGCAGCCCTCCACAAAAACCACGGCAATGAAATGGACGCGGAACTCCAGCCCCCTGAGACTCCTCCTCCTTATCTCCCTTTCCGTCAGCTCCCACGTCCTGAATCCCAGCAGTGGTCACCTCCTCCCCTTTTGACACACAGGTGCGAGGGGGAGAGAACTTCTTGCGGAGGGAGTGATCGTAAAAGCTTTTCTCGTAAAAGATCGGCTTACGCCCCCCTTCAAAGGGAAGTCGCCGGCGCGAGATTTGCCTGCTGTTTAACCACTACAAAAGAAAGGTGCTGGGGGAGATTGTGCTTGAGGGGGGGGCGGTCATCAACGGTAGGGGATCGTATTTACGGTAAGGCCGTCACAGTGGTCATCAAGTCCTCCCCTCCTTTCTGAGATGCCGGTGAGGGGGTCGTGCGATGCCTTCGCCTTGAAGGCTCGAACCGCGTGCCGGTCGCGTAACACCGGCCCGCGTTCGTCTTCATTAACCGTCGATCACCAACTGTTACGCGGCGCGACTTCAAAGAGCGGAGAATTATGGAAAACAGGTGGGGCAGGTTGGCTTGCCGTCCCTGCCAGGGGTTCGGCCTTTGATGGGAGGAGGATTGGGAGTGGTTGTTAGGTTGGTGGGAGGGGAGGGGGGGGAGGGAGAGTGGGGTGGGGTAGGGGTGGGGGGTGGGTTCGAATCTTCCATCCTTTGTTGAGCGTTTTGTGCATCGTTTTATTGTGATATTTTATTGAGTAATAGGTACTGGGCTTCTACGCTTTTACTTTCTTCTCTGCGTACCCCCACTATACCAGGAAGGCTGTGTGTAGTGCCTGGTCTTCTCCTGTGCTCCTAACTCTCTGCGGGGATGTCCGCCTGCTTGCCTCAACGGGCACATTCTGACTTCAGAGCAGGTCACTTTTTTTAAAATTTTTATTATTCATACAGCATGCAATCTGGGGTATGTTCCTGTTGCTTGTAACCCATCGAACTGCTGACATGAATTACGGGATCTGTTACGTGGGTATTTGATCTTCTGCTGCACAGGGCGGGAATTAAGGCACTGGCAGATGTGCACTTCAATTTGCCATGGAAGATGTTGAACAAAGCTAGCTTTGCCATCATAGTACAGGGCCTATGATTGTTAAGGGACCAGCTTTACTGCAAGGGCATCATTCAAACCCACAGGGATGGGGTCTGCCGACCACCACAGATAAGTCTGTGGAGTTCTTTCAATGGGCCAAGGAAAGTCAAGTCAAGTCAAGTCAAGTCAAAAACACTTTAATCATCCCACATGAAGGGCAATTACAATACTGACAGGCACATTGATACCTATAATTATCTCACAGGAAAGACATGCTGTCCCAGAAGCTGCTATAAACACTGCACAAGACAGCCTGAATCACCGTGACAATCTATTAGTTTAGTCCAGCAGTCCCTGAATCGGATGTCTCCGCTGGGACTAATAATAAATAATAATAATACATGGAATTTATACAGGGCTATTTCTTGCAAAAAACAAATATATAGTACAATCAAACCAAAACTGGCATTTCTGCAAGAGAACTGGAACCTGAACTGAGTGATCATACTGGCCTGTATTGACCCAGTCAGCCTTGACAGTTTCGGTTTGAATGTTTCAAGGTGGTGGTGTTTTGTGTTTAGAAGACATCTTGCATGCAAACGCTCCCATTACTTAAACACGGAAAACTGTTGAATCAGCCAGCGAGCCAGAGAGAGAGAGGTAAAAGTTACCCAGAACACCTGGGAATCACTGTGAGATGGCAAGCACACAGAGGATAGTAAATAATGATAATATTAATGTATGGATTCATACAGCTCTGAATCTTGTAAAGCAGCAAATCAAAGCGCTTAAGAATTATTTTATTATTTTTACCTCCCAGCAGAGATTTTTGCATTCAAGGACTTTGAGAAGGAAGCAGAGGAGGTAGCCTGAGGAGGTGGCAGCAAGATGGTCTATGGGATGGAGCTAACTTTTTCGACCTTTATCTGGCCTACTGACCTGCCAATGAGGGACAAACTCTTTGGAGGCCCTTCAGCACACAGCAGCATTTATCGAAGCCTCCAGAGTTGCTGTCTAAGCGTTCGTGGAAGAAGAAAAATTTGAATATTATAAGACTTTGTAGGGTAACCAGCAGTAATCGGCCTGCAAGCTCTCATAGTGCTGAAATATGAAAAGTACACTTAGCCTATAGCCTTGATAACTTTTCTTTAAAAGAGTTACAATTTTACACTTCCGGTTTGAGACTAGCACGGCGGGAACGCGACGAGCACAACTCAAGAGATCTAGATTCTATTTTTCAAACCATTGGAAAGGTAAAGTAGGAAAAAAGAAGTCTTTATCTTGTTATATTAATCTTTGTGACTATAACAACGTTGTAGATATTGTTCTTGTGCTATTTTACTGTAATTATGGCTACTGACTCGAAGTTGGGCTGCTGGTTTGTAGGTCAGCCAGACTGACAAATTTAGAACTCTGGTTACGTGATTTGTTGAGTCGGTTTAGATCAGTTTCACAGCCACAGCACAGGCTCCGCTTTTGCATGGCATTAAGTTTTGCCAGTCGGTAGCCCACCATTGGTAGGCTGATGGTTCTTCTGATAGATAGTCGACTTTGACCCATTTCCCCAAAGGCACACCACCTGCACACACACACTGCACACCTCCTCCCCCCCCCCCCCCCCCCCCCCCCCCCCCTGCTACACCCCCCCACCCCCCCCCCCCCACACACACACACTCGCACACATACGTGCCGCGACACACCACACAACCACACACACACACAACACACACACAAAGCAAACATAGAAATGGGGAGTGACTGGCAGCCATGAAGCATCTGCTGAACCAAGGTTGGGGATTTTTTTACGATCTTCCAGGTCAACTTACAGTGCTGACCTGCCAGTGCCTTCATTCCCTTTGTGTATAATATTCACACTCAGAAGATCAAACATGCACATTACAGATCCTGTAGTTCACGTCATCGTTCTGTGGGTTGCAGAAACCCAAACATACCCAGCACTACATCCTTGAAGTCAGAATGCAGCTACATTCATGTTGGGGGGAAAGGGTTGCATATGCAAAATCTCACCTTTGGTGAACCTCTAACCCCATCCTCCCCCCCCCCCCCCAAAAAAAAATAAAGATATTGGATATTTACAATGCTCTGAGGGCTATGCTATTCCATCCCTGATACAAGAAGGCATATTAAGTACCATCATCATTGGAAGATGTTTGTGTGTGTGTGTGGGCAGAAGTGAGGAACAGTGTGACAGACAAGACACCACCATGCTGAACCCAGATTGGGGAGATTTAGTCAGCCAGCAAGAGAACAGCCTTTGTGCAGAGGTTGGATCATGTTTGTTTGTTCCTGTTGTGTTGAAGTATACTGTATAGTAGTGTATTATACTGTAAAGTGTGTGTGTGTAGTATACTGTATTGTAGTGTATTATACTGTTACATGTGTGTGTGTGTAGTATACTGTATTGTAGTGTATTATACTGTTGCATGTGTGTGTGTAGTATACTGTATTGTAGTGTTTTATACTGTTGGATGTGTGAGTGTAGTATACTGTATTGTAGTGTATTATACTGTTGCATGTGTGTGTGTAGTATACTGTATTGTAGTGTATTATACTGTTGCATGTGTGAGTGTGTGTGTAGTATACTGTATTGTAGTGTATCATACTTGTGTGTGCGTGTGCGCACGTGTGCATGTGAGTGTGTGTGTGGAATACTGTATTGTGGTATACCATACTGTAGTGTGTGTGTAGTATACTATATGGTAGTATATCATACTGTGTGTATATGTGTGTGTGTAGATTTAAATTTGTTACAATTATTTGTGATTGGTTGCATGTATAAGACTAGTTTGAATGCAAGCACTTTGATCTGTTTTCATAAGATATGGCATATATATATTATTATTATTACTACTACTATTAACAATTATTATTTTTGTTATCACCATCATCATCATCATCATCATCATCATCTTTCATATTGAATTGCATTGTACCACACTGTATTGCATTGCACTGCACTTTATTGTATAGTATTGTATGTTTCCCTTAACTCCCTGATGAGTTGTTGGGGCACTGCACTGAATGTCTCTTGGTTAAAGGTGAACCTGGCAGAGCCCATCCCTCTCCATGTACAGGGTGCATGCAGGGTATAGTCATGTTTCCATAACCCACTAAACACTGACAGGAATTATAGGTTATCTGTAACTTGCCTATCTTGGTGAACCTCAGAACTTGACCTGAGGAATGAAAATAAAAAGGAAAGAGAAAAAGGTTACTTTTCAACTTTCCTAACAGGGAATGAAAAATAATTTTAGTAATGGCATCCACATATTGCTAAGAATAAATCTGATATAGTTAAGATTATCCTACATTTGAT
>CM054163.1:25616525-25659025 GCA_028751875.1 Rapana venosa
AGTTGCATGGGTTTGTGTAGGATGTGTTTGAATTTATGTGTAAGTTTTATGTGTGATATGTGGGTTTGTGTTTGAAATGTGGATTTGTTTAGAATGTGTATATGTGTGGGGGTTTTTTAATGTCATATGTGGATTTGTTTGGTGATTCCCCTGTGGGGATGGTGGGAAGGGGCCTGTCAATATAAATGGCATACCCACCAGGAAATTCTGAACCAGGAATTCCCTCTTTTCTATCCTTCTTTTTGCTTCTACCTTGTTCCTTTTCTTCTTATCACCTCCATGTCTGTTTTCTGCCTTCTGGGTCTATTCCGACTTTTTTTTTCCAGAAAAAAACCCCTTGTAAAGAGATAACAGTTATCTCCCACACCAAAATCGGATGTGCTGGGCCTGACTTGGGCTTAACTGCTTGTGTTTTATGCAATGGCTTTTTGTGGGATGTGTTTGGATGTGTGTGTTGTTGGTTTTCTTAATTTTTAATATATTGATTTTTGTTGTATGGGTTTGGGTAGGTGTTTGAATTTATGTATGGGTTTGTGTGTGATATGTGGATTTGTTTAGAATGTGTTTATGTAATAAAAAAAAAAAAAAGGAATTTATATAGCACTATATCTTGTAAAAACAAATCAAAGCGCTTGCATTCAACACATTCTTACACATACAACCAATAACAATTAACAATATTAACAAGTTCAAATGTACATACACATGTATACATATTATACATATACATATTATGTGTGGGTTTTTATGGAATAAGTGTATTTGTCTGGTGTTCTGGATTTGTGTAGAGTTTGCGTGAATTTAAGTGGGTTTTGTGTCTGATGTGTAGTTATGAATAATGCATTATCAAGCTCTGTAATGTGTAATTTGGTAAGTTGATGTGAATAATGAATCAGTCATTGTGTATGGTGAGTGGGTTTGTGTGAGATGTGTGAATTTGTGTCATGTGTAGATTTAAGTGTATCATTTTTGATTGTGTGATTTTTATTTTAGCATGTGATGTGTGATTTTTGATTAGTATGTGATGCATGTGTGTTTATGGTCAGTGGGTTTGAGTTTGATGCTTGGGTTTGTGTGATGCACAGATTTATATGATTATTGACCAATGTGTGCATGTGTGTGTCTCAGTGATATTAGGCATGTGTGTGTGTGTGTGTGCATGCGCGTGCATGTATGTGTGTGCGCAAGCATGTGTGTGCACGTGTGAGTGTGTGTGTGTGTGTGTGTGTGTTGAATGTGAGTGTGTGTGTGTGTGTGTGTTGCTTGTCAAAGTCAAAGTCAAACTTTTAGTTTCAGATGGTACATTGAATAAGCAGTGCATTTGCTTTTTTTTCATCAATCAAGCCATCTATCTAAAGAAAAAAAAGCGAGAAAAAAAGATAATGTATATGCAGACTTGTGAGTGTGTGTGTGTTATGTGTAGGCACATTTTCATACACATGCAAACACACAACCCTTAGTGGTTAGGCACGGTAGTCTAGAGGTAGTGCACCTGCCTAGAAAGCAAAAAGTCTGGGTTTGATCCCTGTTTGTGCCCCAAACTTTTCACCCATCCACTAGACTGTGAGTGGTGGCCTGGGTGCTAGTTTTTCAGGATGAGACAATAAGTCAAGGATCAGTGTGCAACATGCATTTAGCACATGTAAAAGAACCTATGGCAACAAGAAAATTGTCCTTGGCAAAATTCTGTAGGAAAAAATGCTACTCTGAGAAGGAAACAAATACACATGCATACAGGAAAAGAAAACAAAATAATGGGTGGCGCTGCTCTTGTGGCGACACGCTCTTCCCCAGGGAGAGCAGCCTGAATTTCACGCAGAGAAATCTGTTGTGACTGAAAGTGGTAAACAAATACAAAATGTGATTAAATTTTTTTTTTCTTCTTTAAATGGAGATCAGATTTCAGTTGTTCCTGTCAGCAACTAGGAAGTGATAGAATCACATGCATAGTCTCGGGGATACTGAATAGGGAATCTTTGTTTTCCTATTGCTTTTGTGATGGACATGAATAATTGAGCATGCATTATTCTCTCTCTCTCTCTCTCTCTCTCTCTCTCTCTCTCTCTCTCTCTCTCTCTCTCTCTCTCTCTCTCTCTCTCTCTCCTCTCTCTCTCTCTCTCTCGCAGTTGTTTGTTTTGTTTGATTTTTTCTTTCAGTGAACATGTTCATGTAGTACCAGTATTGTGTTTCTTGATCATGTTATATATTATGTCAGAATAATGTTTTTGTTTCCCCCCATGAAAGGGGCTGTTGGCCTGTATTCATTACATTTCAGAGCTCTCTCTCTCTCTCTCTCTCTCTCTCTCTCTCTCTCTCTCTCTCTCTCTCTCTCTCTCTCTCTCTCTCTCTCTCTCTCTCTCTCTCAGTGTTTGCTTGTAGTTTCCTTTCCTTGCCTCAGTTCTTCCTTTTTTTCTCTGTTCTGATTTTCTGTTCCTGGGGTGCTTTCAACAAAATGTGATTTTCAGATGTTTTAATAACACTTTCTTTTTTCCAGAGAGAAAAGAGGATATATCGCTATTTCACAAACTGATCCACAAACAGCTGGTGACCCCCAACGCAGACATTGAGGATCTGCGGAGAAATCCCAACCACCCTCTCCACTCCGTCAAATCCTTCGACGCTCTGCCTCTGTCAGTATTTCCTCTGTCCATCTTTCCTTTCCTACTGTGATGATGATGATGGTGTAATCATTGTGATTGACCATAATGATGATGATGATGATGTATGAATACTTGTCGAATTTTGAAGGAAGGATTATTTATGGTGTGGTTGTTGAATGCATGGGAATTCCCCCCCCCCCCCCCCTCCTTCCCCTGGAGTTTACATCAGTGCCAACTCCACTTCCCCCCCCCCCCTCCCCCCCAAAGAAAAAAAGTCCTTCAGTTCAGACTATAAACCCAGGCCCTGTGTGTGAACGCAACACAGAACATCTTGCTCACGTGTTAAAACCTATTAATAATAATAATAATAATAATAATGTATGGAATTTATATAGCGCTGAATCTTGTAAAGCAACAAATCAAAGCACTCAGATGACATGATTATTTTTTTAATCGAGAATAATGGAATAAGCACTCAAGTGCTTTTTTTAAAAACATTATTATCTATCTATTATCTATTCAGCTTTTCAGAAGAGTAGATCATTGTCCGCTGGTGGGAAGGAATGACAAATTTACAAAACTGCACACATATAGGGACTGGATGTAAGGATGTAAAAAAAATTTTAAAAGCCCATGAGTACTTATTTCATTATCCTTAAAATAAAAGAACAAAAATTTAAAAAATAATAAAAAGTAAAAAATGCACCGCCTGTATATGATGAAGCGCTTTGATTTGTTGCTTAACAAGATTCAGCGCTATATAAATTCCACACATTATTATTATTATTATTATGAAATGATCAGTGGCAGTAATGTCACCATCTCTGAAGATGGAATATGGTTACCTTCACTGTGGGCGAAAACCGCCGTGTATGCAAAATCTCCACTCTGGAGCTGAGCAACAAGCAAAAAAACCCCCCCCAAAATGTCAGTAAGTATGGACAACCTGAGTTGCCAAAAGGGTTATGGACACAGGCTTTTACGCTTTGCCTGTGCTGTGTCAGTATTGAGATGACACTGTCAGTGACAGTAATGATGATGACACTGTCAGTGATGATGATGACACTGTCAGTGACAGTACTGATGCTGTCAGTGACAGTAATGTTGATGAACTGTCAGTGACAGTAATGTTGATGATGCTGTCAGTGAAAGTAATGTTGATAATGCTGTCAGTGACAGTATTGTTGATAATGCTGTCAGTGACAGTAATGATGATGATGCTGTCAGTGACAGTAATGTTGATGACACTGTCAGTGACAGTAATGATGATGACACTGTCAGTGACAGTAATGATGATGACACTGTCAGTGACAGTACTGATGGTGACACTGTCAGTGACAGTAATGCTGATGACACTGTCAGTGACAGTAGTGATGATGACACTTCCAGTGACAGTACTGATGATGACAGTGACAGTACTGATGATGACACTGTCAATGACAGTAATGATGATGACACTGTCAGTGACAGTAATGTTGATAACACTGTCAGTGACAGTACTGATCATGACACTGCCAGTGACAGTACTGATGATGACACTGTCAGTGACAGTAATGATGATGGCACTGTCAGTGACAGTAATGATGACACTGCCAATGACAGTACTGATGATGACACTGCCAGTGACAGTACTGATGATGACACTGCCAGTGACAGTACTGATGATGACACTGTCAGTACAGTAATGATGATGACACTGTCAGTGACAGTAATGATGATGCCACTGTCAGTGACATCAATGATAATGACACTGTCAGTGACAGTAATGATGATGACACTGTCAGTGACAGTAATGATGATGTCGGTGACAGTAATGTGGATGATGCTGTCAGTGACAGTAATGATGACTGTCAGTGACAGTAATGATGACAGTACTGATGATGACACTGTCAGTGACATTAATAATGATGGCACTGCCAATGACAGTACTGGTGATGACACTGTCAGTGACAGTAACAATGATGACAGTCAGTGACAATAATGATGATGACACTGTCAGTGACAGTAATGATGACACTGTCAGTGACAGTAATGATGATGTCTGTCAGTACAGTAATGACGATGACACTGTCGGTGACAGTGATGATGATGACACTGACAGTGATGATGATGACACTGTCAGTGACAGTGATGGTGATGATGCTGTCAGTGACAGTTGTGATGACACTGTCAGTGACAATAATGATGGTGACACTGTGACAGTACTTATGACTTTCAGTACAGTAATGACGATGACACTGTCAGTGACAGTACTTATAACAATGTCAGTGACAGTACTGATGGCACTGTCAGTACAGTAATGATGATGACACTGTCAGTGACAGTACTGATGATGGCACTGTCAGTACAGTAATGATGATGGCACTGTCAGTGACAGTAATGCTGATGACACTGTCAGTGACAGTAATGATAATGACACTGTCAGTGACAGTACTGATGATCTTATCAAGATTATTTGATAGACACAATAGAAATGCTGCATTGAGTGTATGGGGCTTTACACTTTGCCTGTATTGTGATAATAATTGCTTTGATTTGTTGCTTTACAAGATTCAGCGCTATATAAATTCCATACATTATTATTATTAATACTATTTTTGCTCCTCAGCTAGAGCTCTGAGGTTCACTAAGGGTGAGATTTTGTGTATTTATTTATCATTCATCCAGTCCCCATGTGTATGCAGTTTTGTATATTTTGTATGCAACTGTTTTTGCCCACCGTGAAGGTAGCTGCATTCTGACTTCGGGGATGTAAGCTGGGTGTGTTTGTGTTTCCGTAACCCACCAAAACAGTCCTGCGTTTTTCCCAGAAAGACATAAAACAATTCTCTCCCATGCCAAAATTGGATGCACTGGGCCTGACTTGTCAGGCGCTTAATGGCAGCGCAGTATGTTTCCGCTCATCTGATAGGAAACAATAGTTGCTGTCTGAGCGTTTGACGAAGAAGACTTGTCAATAATGATGATAGTATCACCAATAATTTTATGATTGTGAGTGATGATATGGTTGTCATTGATGATATGGTTGTTAGTAATGATGATATGGTTTCAATAATGGTAGGATTGTCAGTAATGATGATGTGATTGTCAGTGATGATATGGTTTCAATAATGGTAGGATGGTCATTAATGATGATATGGTTTCAATAATGGTAGGATTGTCAGTAATGATGATAACGGTTTCAATAATAGTAGGATTGTCATTAATGATGATATGATTGTCAGTGATGACATGGTTGTCATTAATGATGATATGGTTTCAATAATGGTAGGATTGTCATTAATGATGATATGGTTTCAGTAATGGTAGGATTGTCAGTAATGATGATGTGATTGTCAGTGATGATATGGTTTCAATAATGGTAGGATGGTCATTAATGATGATATGGTTTCAATAATGGTAGGATTGTCGGTAATGATGATATGATTGTCAGTGATGATATGGTTGTCATTAATGATGATATGGTTTCAATAATGGTAGGATTGTCATTAATGATGATATGGTTTCAATAATGGTAGGATTGTCAGTAATGATGATGTGATTGTCAGTAATGATATGGTTTCAATAATGGTATGATGGTCATTAATGATGATATGGTTTCAATAATGGTAGGATTGTCATTAATGATGATATGATTGTCAGTGATGCTATGGTTGACATTAATGATGATATGGTTTCAATAATGGTAGGATTGTCAGTAATGATGATAATGGTTTCAATAATGGTAGGATTGTCATTAATGATGATATGATTGTCAGTGATGACATGGTTGTCATTAATGATGATATGGTTTCAATAATGGTAGGATTGTCATTAATGATGATATGGTTTCAATAATGGTAGGATTGTCAGTAATGATGATATGATTGTCAGTGATGATATGGTTGTCATTAATGATGATATGATTGTCAGTAATGATATGGTTGTCATTAATGATGATATGGTTTCAATAATGGTAGGATTGTCATTAATGATGATATGGTTTCAATAATGGTAGGATTGCCATTAATGATGATATGGTTTCAATAATGGTAGGATTGTCAGTAATGATGATATGATTGTCAGTGATGATATGGTTTCAATAATGGTAGGACTGTCAGTAATGATGATATGGTTGTGAAGGTGGCAGGATGGTTAAGACGTTTGCCTGCCAACAAGTAAACCGTGAGGTTGTGGGTTCGATTCCCAGCCTCGCCCTTTCTTCCCAGTTTGACCAAAAAATCGAACTGAATGCCAAAGTCCTTCGGATGCGACTATAAACTGAGGCCCCGTGTGCGAACGCATGCAGAACATCTTGTGCACACATTAAATCCTGTTCCACTTTTCGAAAGAGTAGGCCATTGTGTGCTGGTGGGAACAGATGACAACATTTACAAAACCGCATATACACGGGGACTGGATGTAAAAAAAGCACATGAGTGCTTATTCCATTATCCTCGATATAAAAAAAATTTTAAAAGTCATCTGAGCGCTTTGATTTGTTGCTTTACAAGATTCAGCGCTATATAAATTCCATACATTATTATTATTATTAAGGATGATATCGTTGATGGTTGCAGACGACCAGAGTTGCTGAAAGGTGTGTACGGCATGGGGTTTAACGCACCATCCAAGATTCAGGAGACAGCCCTTCCTGCCCTTCTGGCTGAACCGTGAGTCGTTTGTTGTTGTTGTGTTGTTGTTGTTCGTTCCCCAGCTTAACACTCTGGAGGTCACCCAGAATGTGCACCACTCTGACTCACTCATCCCACCTGGGAATCGCTATGAGATTGAAATTGCACCCTGAATGAGAAGTTTGTGTGTATGAATCATTTTGAGTACCTTGCCGTATAGGTAGCCATTCTCCGACTTCAGAGGATTTTTGTCTCTTTTCAAAGAGAGTGCAGGTTGTTATGTTAAGAGCTTGTCATGGCTGAAGGCAATCTCAACACATTTTACGACATAACAACATTTTAGTGTAGGTCTTGGCAGTTAGCTGACATCAATAATAACTGACACAGCTTTGGGCCAAGTAAGTTGTTTTCAAGTATTGTTTTGTTATTTTTTTGTTACTTTGTTTTATTACATTTAGCTGATGTTAGGTTTGGATTGTGTCATAATTTGGCATGTGTCATGAAAGGAGTGGTCTTCATGAAGGTGTACCCCACCTTAAAAAAAAATTATGTGCTGAAAATGTCCCCTTTTCTATCACTTTAAAAAAAACCAGAAAACTTTTTTAGTTCTCCCCCCACTCTCTCTCTTGCTAATTTTCTGCATTCCATTACATATCTTCACGAAAAATCTAACTTTTTTTTTTTTCTCTTGACATGTTATGTGTTGTATTTTGATCATGTTGTTTAGTTGTGGTGCCTGGGTATTGTAAACAGTGGGGTGGGCACAGGGTGTCAGTTCTGCCGTGTTGTTCACCCCTGTGGTGTATATATACTTCACTTGTACTTCATGTTGAAGTGTTCTTTTTATGTTTTCTTTATATTGGGATAATTAAATAATTTTTTTATTCTTTTATATCGAGGATAATGGAATAAGCTCTTATGTGCTTTTTTACATCCAGTCCCCGGTGTATTTGCAGTTTTTGTAAATTCTGTCATCTGTTCCCACCGGCACACAATGGCCTACTCTTATGAAAAGCGGAATAGGATTTAATATGTGCGTAAGATATTCTGCGTGCGTTTGCACTCGGGGCCTCTGTTTATAGTCTCATCCGAAAGACTTTTGGGGAGAGTGGAGTCTGCACTGATGTTGACTCCAGGGGAAAATATCCCCTTGAACGGGAATCGAACCCGGGTCGTCAGATTGCCAGCGCAATGTTCTAACCACTAGGCTATCCCAACCCCAATGAAATGAAGAGGAATGGCTGGCATCCTCAATATTGCCTAGTTTTATTTTACCTTAAGGGAAAAAATTGTTGAGGAACTTCACACATGCCATATGTGAAGGTTTGGTATTGGTGGTTTTTTTGTGTTTTTTTTGTCAAGTTTGGTTTTTGAAGAGTTTAGTGTGAGCCATACCTATTCAGTTTAGGCTTGAGGTGTTGCTATGATTGCCTAGTGGTTAGAGCGCTGTGCTTGTGATCTGGTGGTCTGATATTGAGCCACCACCTTTTGAATAATAATAATAATAATGTATGGAATGTATATAGCGCTGAATCTTGCAAAGCAATTTATATAGCACTGAATCTTGTAAAGCAACAAATCAAAGAGCTCAGATGACTTTTTTTCCCCCCCGAGGATAATGGAACAGCTCTCATGTGCTTTTTTACATCCAGTCCCTGTGTGTATGTGGTTTTGTAAATTTTGTCATCTCCCACTGCCTACTCTTTTGAAAAGCGGAACAGGATTTAACGTGTGCGCAAGATGTTCTGCATGCGTTCGCACACGGGGCCTCGGTTTATAGTCTCATCCGAAGGGGCTTTGATTTGTCTTTGCAGGATATACCGCTGTATAAGTTCCATTTATTATTATTTTTTGTTAATTCCCTCTGGAGTTAACATCAGTACTGACACCCAAAGTTCTTCAGATGAAATTTAAAAAACTGAGGCCCCATGACTGCGCGAGTGCATGAAGAACATCTTGCGCTGCATGTTAAAACCCTGTTTACCTTTTGGAAGAGTAGGCCACTTGGTGCTGGTAGGAATGGAGGATAGAATTAGGAAAATGCATGCGCACTTGTGTAGTGTTTAGACATCATCCTGCAAGTTGAAGTGGGGTTACCTTCATCATCATCATCATCATCATCATCATCATCATCATCAACCATTACACCCAGTGGTGTGTAGGGCAGCAACAAAGCGCCGCTTCCACTCCTGCCTATCCTGGGTCACCAACCTAGTCACTGATCCCCAAGAGTGCTTGCTGCGTGGCCTTCATCTCACTTTCTACAGTCCTCCTCCTCCACCTTGCTTTTGGTGGGCTACCTTAATGGTGGCCCCAAATGGTCGCATACACAAAGTCTCAACCTTGGAGCTCTAGCCGAGGAGAGAAAACATAGGGAAGACTTGCAGTGACAGTTCATGCAGTTTGGAGGGAAGGGATGCTGTAGGCCCCGAAACATGCCGTGCAAGTTCTGTTGGTTTTGCCCGGTGCACATAATATTGTGAACGATTATAGTCAAGACATAATTGTATCAGTATGAATAGGAGCTATTCATTTTCTTCAGTATTGGATGGATTTAAAGTAATGAGTACAGCATAAACAACAACAAGAAAAAAGATAAAAGCTTTTTTTTTTCCCCCGCACACATATACAAACAATAATATTCCACATAATTATATGAACAATAATATTCCACACACCCATCAACATGTTTATATATATATATATATATATATATAAAACCAATAATATTTCACACACCCATTGATATATCATATGAACAGTGATATTCCATAAACCCATTAATATGTTCATATATATATATATATATATATATATATATATATATATATATATATATATATATATATATAATATTCCGCAGACCCATCAATATGTTGGTGTGTGTATATATATATATATATATATATATAATATACATGCATATATCTATATATACACCAACTATGCAATATTATTGTTCATATCTATCTATCTGTGTCTGTATCTAAATATACACCAGCTATGCAATATTATTGCTGATATATATATGTATATATATATATATATGAACAATAATATTTCACAGGCCCATAAACATGTTTATATATATGAACAATAATATTTCCCAGACCTATCAACATGCTTATATATATGAACAATGATATTTCACAGACCCATCAACATGTTTATATATATGAACAATAATTTTTCACAGGCCCATCATGTTTATATATATGAACAATAATATTTCACAGACCCATCAACATGTTAATATATTATATGAATAATATTTCACAGATCCCTCAGTATGTTTATATATGAGCAATAATATTGTAGAGACCCATCAGTATGTTTTTATATTATATGAACAATAATATTGTACAGACCCATCAGTATGTTTTTATATTATATGAACAATAGTATTGTACAGACCCATCAGTATGTTTTTATATTATATGAACAATGATATTGTACAGACCCATCAGTATGTTTATATATGATATGAACAATAATATTGTGCATACCCATCAATATGTTGATATATATGAACAATAATATTGCACAGACCCATCAACATGTTTATATAATAAATTTATATATATATATATATATACACATACATATGTTAACAATATATATATATAAACAATAATATTGTATAGACCCATCAATATGTTTTATATTATATTTTTTTATATATATATATCAAATACTGCCAGGACCTCTGAAGAGTGCTCAACCAGGAGCCAAAACTCAAGTCAGGCCAGGTCCAAAGGCATGGTCCTTACTCAATAATGCCCCAAATGCTGCCTTCAAAGTTTTATCCTGTAGTGAACAATGTTTTTTTCTTTCCGAATCTTGGACAAAAATCATTTTTATGATGGGAATGAAGTTGTTAACTGGTTACCTGCACTTGTTTTTCCTCACAATATTTTTGTCAATTACACACACACACACACACACACACACACACACGAACTACAATATTGCACAAAGCCATCAACAACTTGATAATCATATGAACAATTAATTATATTCCACAGACCCATCAACATGTTGATAATCATATAAGAACAATTCATTAAATTCCACAGACCCATCCACATGTTGATAATCATATGAACAATTCATTATATTCCACAGACCCATCCACATGTTGATAATTATATAAGAACAATTCATTAAATTCCACAGACCCATCCACATGTTGATAATCATATGAACAATTAATTATATTCCACAGACCCATCCACATGTTGATAATTATATAAGAACAATTCATTAAATTCCACAGACCCATCAACATGTTGATGATTATATGAACAATTCATTATATTCCACAGACCCATCAACATGTTGATATATATGAACAATTCATTATATTCCACAGACCCACCAACATGTTGATGATTATATGAACAATTCATTATATTCCACAGACCCATCAACATGATAGCTCAGAGTCAGAGCGGCACAGGAAAAACAGCAGCCTTTGTGCTGACCATGCTGAGCAGGGTGGATGTCACACACCCCTACCCACAGGTAAGTGCCCACCCCTACCCACAGGTACAGTGTACTTGAATTGTTAGAATATTGTTAATCATTGTTGGTTTCATGTGTAGGAGCCGATTGAATGCAAGTGCTCTGATTTGTAATTGCAAGATAAAGCGCCTTACAAATTCCATTTATTATTATTATCATCATTACACCCCTACCCACAGGTAAGTGTACACCCCTACCTACAGTGTACATCCCCCCTACACACAGGTACAGTGTACACCCCTACCCACAGGTACAGTGTACACCCCTACCCACAGGTACAGTGTACACCCCTACCCACAGGTACATTGTACACCAACATTTTGCTGTAGGTCTTGGGACTTCACTTAATCATTTATCAAGAATGCTTTTGGCCTGGGCCAGTTTCAGGTTATATATTAGCAATCTGTGGCTGCAATGTTTGTTTAGCTGCATATTAATTTGAACATGTGGTTTGGTATGCGTGTAATTCTTCTTCTTCTTCTTCCTTTTTTGTCATGTTTCTCCCAAGGGAGGTTTGATATTGATGAGCCTTCTCCATCTTTCTCTGTTTTGAGCTCTCTGTTTTATCTCTCTGTGTAATGTGGTTTGGTATGTGTGTGTGACTATGCATAGGTATGTGCATGTATACATTTGAAGTGTGTGTGTGTGTGTGCGTGCGCATTGTGTGTGTGTGTGTTTTGTTGTTGAGATGTGTGTTTCATTTGCACTTGCAAGCACCTGTGTGTGTGTGTATTGACCTTTTCTCATATGCATGGTTGTATATCTGTTTGTGTGTGTTTGTGCATGCTTCATTGTGTAATGTGTGCCATGTGTGGTAAAATACGCACATGCGTTTGTGTGTGTTTGTGCATGCTTCATTGTGTATGTGTGCCATGTGTGGTAAAATACGCACATGTGCTTGCAAGCTTCTGTGTATGTCACCTTTTGTGTGTGTGCATGTGTGTGTGTGTATGCTTTTGTGTGTGTGTGCGCACGTGTGTGTGTCTGTACTGTGTATGCTTTGTGTGTGTGTGTCTGTACGCTTTTGTGTGTGTGTGTGCATGTGTGTGTGCATGTGTGTGTGTGTAGTGTTTGTGTCTAGCACCTACCTATGAGCTAGCCCTTCAGATCGGGGAAGTCATCAAGAAAATGGCCCGCTTCATGAACAATCTGACCATCGCCTATGCTCTGCGCGGTACAACTGGTGAGTGGATCTTCTTGTACACTTCACAAGACCTATCATGATAATTGGAATACACAAGCACATGCACCCGTGTGCATGCACATACAGCCAGTAGTTTGTGAACACTTTTTTTTTTCAGTGTTCAATCTATGATTCTCTGTAGAAAGAATATGAAATATTGGGGAAAATTTTCTTCTCTATCAAATACTCAGACAGGATTCTCTATAGGAAAAATCTGAAATTTTGGGAAAATGTTCTTCTCCATCAAATACTCAAACAGAAAATAATGCTGTCTGTCTCATAAGTGAAAATGCCATGGGCTGCCTTTAAGTGCCTGACAAGTCAGGGTCATATTTATATATATATATATATATATATATATATCATAATCAACCATTACACCCAGTGGTGTGTGTAGGGCAGCAACAAAGCGCCACTTCCACTCCTGCCTATCCTGGGCCAACCTAGTCACTGATCCCCAAGAGTGCTTGCTGCATGGCCTTCATCTCACTTTCTACAGTCCTCCTCCTCCACGTTGCTTTCGGTCTTCCTTTCTTTCTCCTTCCTTCTGGGGTCCAGTGCAATGCTGATCTATCTCTCTCTCTCTCTCTCTCTCTCTCTCTCTCTCTCTCTCTCTCTCTCTCTCTCTCTCTCTCTCTCTCTCTATATATATATATATATATATATATATATATATATATATATATATATATAATTGTCTTGATAAAAACCCACAATAATTCTGCTGGGCACCACTCCCTTCAAGCACACAGTTGAGGTCAAATAGTAAAATAGTAATAAACACAACTGTGCTCAGCTTCATTTCTCCTTTTATTTCCGTCATCAGCAAATTTTCGCTTCCATCTGAACTTCTATGATTCAGCCTGAGGAAGCTTCAGATGGAAGCAAAAATTGCTGACAGAAATAAAAGGAGAAATGAGGCTGAGCATAGTTGTGTTTTTATTGCCATTTTACTATATGTAGTATGTATGTATGTATAATATATATATATATATATATATATATATATATATATATATATATTATATATGTGTGTGTATAATATATATATATATATATATATATATATGATATATATATAATATATATATATTTTTATATATATATATATATATATATATAACTCTGCATGTTAAAAAGCCAAGGCATTAATGCTACTGTAATAATGGTAATCATAATAACCATCCTAATAAAGGTGGTACAATAAATTAACTTCATAATACAAAATACATATATAAACACACAAACACACCACACACAACATAATATAAGAATATAGAAAAACTGTGTGTGTGTGTGTGAGAAACACTATGCTAAACTAAGGCATTAAAGCTGCTGTAAATTTTGGGAATCAACTAAGATGAGAAATGAACTCGAATAGTAAAAGACCTTCAATAGGCCAATATCAAAGATTTACCCTTTATATAGGCCAATATAAAAACATAAAGGGGTAAAATAATATCTCACACACACACAAAACAAACACACACACAACACACACCACAGATGAAAAACTTGCAAACGCATACACATGGGGCTGGGTTAACACCCCCCCCCCCCCCCCCCCCCCCCTTTTCCATTATCCGGAAATAAACAAACAATACACACACATAACACACTCCACACAATACACCACATACAACAACCACACACAACACACACATACACACACACACACAACACACACACACACACACACACAACACACACACCCACACAGATGAACATAAACCGAGGGGCCTGTGTCAAACGCATGCAAACATCTTTTCGCACACTTTAAAACCCGTTTTCCCCTTTTAGAAAAATAGGCCTTTGTGGCTGGGGAATGGATGACCCAAAATTTTCAAAAATGCATACACACAGGGACTGGGGTAATAAAAACAGCCAAAAAACCCCAAACGCACCTTTTCACACCCCCCTTAACCCCTACCCCCCACCCCACACCCTATCCACCCTCCAAACCCCCACAAAACCCACCCCCCTACCCCTACCCCCTCTCCCCATCCACCTCCTACCCTACCCACCAACCCCCAACCCATCCAACCCCGAGTATCATATCATCATCATCTTAGTGTGGTTTTTTATGTAAGAGCGATAATTTTATCTCCTCATAATAAAAAAAATAAAAAGGAAAAATAAAGAAACAAATATTAAAGAATACATTTTTTTTTTAAAAACTACAAAGGTAGTGAGTGTACTTCATTCACGCTTTGATTTTTTCTTTACCAAAAAATTCAGCGCAAAAATTCCCCTCATTTGTTATTTTATATCATCATCATGAACCATTTCAAACCCTGAGAGGCTGTAGCCCAAATGGCTTTTTTTCCCCACCAGGGAAATTTCACTTTCAGCTTATTTTTTAAGTGATCGACAAAGACTCTCACAGGGGGCTTACTCGCACATCCTTATATGTGCTCACCCGGGGGGCGGGTTGGGCCCTTTTGAGAACCACTCCAACCTGACTTTTCCTTAAGCCCATTTGGGCCCGAGAGAGGGGGGAGTACTGCGGAAAGGCATCCCCACTAAATAAAAAATTTCGCCCAGTTTCCAAAACACAGCCCCTCCTCTGTTTTTTGGAGGATCGTCGGACACGAGGACAAACATACAACACAGTTCTCCACGTTGTTTTCATTAGACTACCCCTTTACATTTCAGCGGCTACCCGGGAGCGGGGCCCCATATCGTGGGTACCCCGGTAGGTGACCTGGGCCCGGAAAAGGCTGCCCGCTGGACAAGATCCGGGTGTTTGTGCTGGACACTGAGTCATGATTCCATACAGGTCTCAAGGACCATCCACCCGCTCCCGAGGGGGGTAGGTAAGGTAGGAGGTGGATGGGGGTTTTTGGGTAGGGGTAGGGGGTTGGGGGTAGGGGTAGGAGGGGGATGGGTTGGGGTTGGTGGGGGTTGGGGAGGGGGTGGAGGGGTTGGGGGGGTGCTGGGGGGCACGAGTAGGAAGGTGGTTGGGGGGGGTAGGAGGGGAAAGGGGGAGGTGGATGGGGTGGGAGGGGGAGGAGGGGGGATGGGGGGAGTGGGTGGGTAGGGGAGTGGGGGGGTGATAGGGAGAGTGGGGGGTGGTACGGAAAGGGTGGTGGGTAGGGGGGTGGGTGGGTGGGTGGGTGGGTACGGTAGAAGGGTGGGTGTGGGGTTGGAGGGTGGTGGGTTGGGTGGGTGTGTAGGTGTGATGAGTGAGCGTGTGTGGTGTGATACTTTTAGTGTATTTTGCACGTGTGTTTTTAGTGTGGGGGGGTGTGTGCGCGCGAATGTAGTTTTTTGTGTAGCGGAGTTTGTGTGTGCGCGCACATTTTGTTTGTGTATGTGGGATCTGATTTGTTTGTGTCACGCACATTAGTTGTGTGTGTGTGTGTGGATGCATGTAGTTTGTGTGTGTGCTTAGTAGGGCTGTAAACAAGCATAAAACAAACATCAATGTTTTTACAGCTTGAACTAATTCAATGCAGGAAATTTATACTAGGAGTGGATTGATGGTCTTGGAGGTCACCCACCTGTTTAGAAAAAGATTTTTGTTGGTTCGATTCCTGTTCAAACCTACACTTCCCTCCATGCACTAGGGGACGGGATAGCCTAGTGGTCAGAACACTGTGCTCGCAATCTGACGACCCGGGTTCGATTCCCGTTCAAGGGGATATTTTCCCCTGGAGTTGTCATCAGTGCAGACTCCACTCTCCCCAAAAGTCTTTCAGATGAGACTATAAACCGAGGCCCTGTGTGCGAACGCACGCAAAACATCTTGCGCACATGTTAAATCCTGTTCCGCTTTTCGTAAGAGTAGGCAATTGTGTGCCGGTGGGAACAGATGGCAGAATTTACAAAACCGCATACACACGGGGACTAGATGTAAAACACATAAGTGCTTATTCCATTATCCTCGATATAAGAGATTAAAATAAAATAAAAGACCTTGAATGGCAGTCTTGCTAGTCTTTCGGATTAGAGAGTAAACCGAGTTTTCACGTGCAGTACAGAGAAAATGTTGAAGAACCCACGGCAACAAGAGAGTTGTTCCTGGTAAAATTATGCAGAATAGCCACCCTAAAATGAGAAACCGCCACACATACAGACAGGGAAGTTTAAAGGGCAAAGCAAGAAAGAAAGAAAAAGGAAGGGTGGCGCTGCTCTTGTGGCTACACGCTTTTTTTTTTCTCTCCTTGGTTTAATGTCTTTATTCTAGATGATTTAGACCGACACGCTCTCCCTGAGGAAAGCAAACTGAATTTCATGAACAGAGATCTGCCTTAAATGAAAGTGGTACACTGTACATTACATTGCACTCACTACACTACCCTACCCTACCCTACACTACATCATACCACACCACACCACACCACACTACCATACACCCACCACACCACACCACACCACATTACCATACACTACACTGCACTACACACACCACACCACACCACACCACACTACACTACACTACACTACCCTCACTTACCCTCACTTACCCTACACTACCATACCCTAACTTACCCTACACTACCCTACCATAAATTACCCTACCCTAACTTACCCTACACTACCCTACCCTAACTTACACTACACTACCCTACCCTAACTTACCCTACACTACCCTACCCTAACACTACCCTAACTTACCCTACCCTACCCTACACTACCCTACCCTACCCTAACCCTACCCTACACTACACTACACTACACTACCCTATCCTACCTTACCCTCCCCTTCCCTACCCCACACTACACCACACCACACCACACTACACTACACTACACTACATAAATCTACATTACACTACACCACATCACACTACACTACACTCTTTGGGGTGTGTTGTGTTGTTCTTCTTTTCTGTCTTTGTTGTGTTTTTTTTTTCTCGCTGTTTTTCTTCTTCTCTCTTCTTCTTCCTTTCTTCTTCTCTTTGAACTGTTACATATGGGACTGGATGTTAAGTCACTTAGTGCTTATCCTTATCCTTCGATTAAATTTTAAAAATTATTTCTTGATTTGACTTCTTTTTTTCCTTCCTCCTCCTTAATTGTTCGATTGTTTGTAATTCCTTCTTCTTCTTTGCATTGTTCTTGTTGTTCTCTTCTTCTTCTTCGTCGTCCTTCTCTTTTCTTCTTCTTCTCTTTCCTCTCTTCTTCTTCTCTTCTTCTTCTCTTCGTCTTTTGTTTGTTTTGTTCTTCTTCTTCTTCTTCTTCTTTCTCGTCTTCTCTGTTTTTCGTGGTCAATCCCCAACTTCTTTTTCTTTTCTCGAAATGCTTCATCGCATTCTCGCAATCCTTCTCAGCATCCTTCTCATTCTGCTGTTAAATTCTTTTTCTTTTTTCTCCTCTTTCTGAAAATACCGAATGCCAGCATTTTTCAGGGTCTTACAATGCACTCGTGGCTCATCATCTAGTTTATTTTTGTCGCAGACTGTCGAGATGTGGGTCAAAAGCTCATACTGAAACCTATGTTGTCTCACATGAGGTTGCAAGTGGTTACTGCTTTTTAAAGTCTACAGTCAGCTTAGCAATACGATTGGCATGGATTAGAATTGTTTATTTTTTAATCTTATTAAAAGATAGAGAGGTTTCCAGAAGGAGAATTAGGCAAGATGGAGGTGACTACAAAAAGGAACGAGGCAGAAGCAAAGAGAGGTAGAAGAGGCAATTGTAGACAGAAGCCAGAAGTTTGTTTCTTTTTCTGACGGGCTTTTCCCATCCATGGTTTGCGAGTGTACAAAACCTGTTTTTGATAAACTCTCTTGGATAGAGCTAATGATTTTTTAAATCTTTTTATTGTGAACACACCAGCCTAAATGTCTCCAGGGATTGACGGTCGAACGACACGCCGACCCTCTTTTCTTTCCTGTCTGAACGATTGCCGCATCGGGGCTTCAGTTGCCAGATCACTCATGGTGTGATGGACTGAGGTAAATAAGTTTCTGGTCCCACTTGGATCAAACCATCGCTTTATATCTTAAAGCACTAAACCGGGACACATTTCAGGCTATTGGATAGGCAGGCGAGTTTACCTCTAACCGCTCGATCCACCAAATACCGAATATTTTAATGACCTGAAGACACCGTGTACGAACGCGAGTTAAGGCGGTCAATTCGTGATCCAGAGGTCGCGGGTCGATCCCTGCCGGTGGTGTTTGTGCCCTTTGGGAAAGAAACCCTAGTTTCCTCAATCCACGCCAGAAGTACAAGTGGGACCTCTGCTAGGGTAATATCTGGCGACAGACTAGCGTCCAGTCACGGGTTTGGTGAAACCACAGTTTGCTAACGCTACAAACCGATAAGCTCCGCTCTATGGTCCTTCTGGCTTCGAAAGAACATCTTTTTTAATGACCTGTGTCTTGATCAAGTTGGTGTCATGTGTTGTAGGGCAGATGCTATATAG
Source organism: Rapana venosa (assembly GCA_028751875.1). Classification (NCBI taxonomy): domain Eukaryota; kingdom Metazoa; phylum Mollusca; class Gastropoda; order Neogastropoda; family Muricidae; genus Rapana; species Rapana venosa. The sequence goes on from CM054163.1 coordinate 25,635,822, forward strand.
CCAAGTGGTTAAGACGGTTTGACTTTAATCCCGTGAGCCCATGAAGATGTGGGTTTGAATCCCAGCGGCAGCATAATAAGAGTGGATCGGTGGACTGGTGGTAATGTACCTGCCTACAAAGCTTGAAGTCCAGGTTGGATCCCCATTTGTGCCTGAAGCTTTTCCTCCCATCCACTAGACCATGAGTGGTGGCCTGGGTGCTTGTCTTTTTTGGAGGAGATGAGAACCAAGGTCCCGTGTGCAACACGCATTTACCGCAAGTAAAAGAACTCGCGGCAAGTGTGTGGTGATCTCTTGTGCTTTTGTAAGTTTGCGAGAGGTCTGGGCTCAGCCCACACATTCTTGCTTCAGAGCAGCTCGTTTTCTTTGTACAGGATGCATGCTGGGTATGTTCCTGTTTCCCTAACCCACTGTACACAGCTGTCAGTTTCCCCAACTTTTAGCTACTCTGAGTGCTGCTACCCATTCCATTCTAGCTGAAGGTAATTACAGCAGGAACTGACCGAACTTGGATTTGGTAAAAGGAAGGGGCAAATTTTAGCACTGGACCCATGACTGAATAATGCTCTTTTGTGCGCTGTGAGTACACTGACATCAATAACGGGATCTTTTACGTGTAAATGTGATCTATCTTCTGCATGTCTACGTACATGAAAGGAATTCAGACACCGACAGATTTGCAATTGAATTTGACGCAGGGCATTGTAAAAATCCCCACCCTTAAATCAAACCTCCATTATATACCACTGGCAAGATTCAAACCTATGACTTTATGGACCCACAGGATTCAACTCAAAGGATCTTAACCACTCAGCTAAAAGCGTGTGTACCTATTTTTTCTTTTTGCTTTTCTTTTCTTTCCTTGTTCCTCCTTGGCTAGAGTTCGGAGATTCACCAATAATGTGATTTTTTCCCTCATTATGTTATAGGGGACGGGATAGCTCAGTGGTCGGAGCACTCGCTTTCCCCCAGCCAAGCTAAGCAGCATCGAGCGTGGTTACCAGTTGTATGGGTGACCGTTTGCGCGCCTTGGCTTCAGTACAGTTCCCCCAGTTCACCCAGCTGTAAATGGGTACCTGCCCTCTTTAGGGTCAGGGAAGGTAAAGCAGCGAGGGAGAGGAGATGGGCGCCACCGCCCTCAATATGCTGGCCCTAGAGAAGTGAGGTCTCTGGCGCCTCGCTTCCCTACGACCTTATAGGTTATGGGACTCCTTTGCCTTTATCTTTTACTACAGGATTGAACTCAAAGGGTCTTAACCACTCAGCTAAAGCGTTTGTACCTATTTTTTCTTTTTGCTTTTCTCTCTTCTTTCCTTGTTCCTCCTTGGCTAGAGTTCCGAGATTCCTTGGCTAGAGTTCTGAAATTCACCAATGATGAGATTTTCCGTCATTGCTGTATGTTGTTCACACTGACGGGGTTGTTTTTTTTCCAGAAGCGGGCGACGGCGAACTGGCTGGTGAAGAAGATGAGCGATGACCAGCACGCTGTGGCCTTGCTGACTGGAGAGCTGACCATCCAGCAGAGAGCCAGCATCATCAACCGCTTCAGGGCCGGCCAGGAGAAGGTTCTGGTCAGCACCAACGTTTCCGCCAGAGGTCAGGGCCAGTCCTGTGCTGTCTGTCTATTTATTTATTTATTCTTGTATAGCGAGGATAATGGGGGACGGGATGGCTCAGTGGTCGGAGCACTCGCCTTCCCCCAGACAGTTCCCCCAGCTGTAATTGGGTATCTGTCCTCTTTAGGGTCAGGGAAGGTAAAGCAGCGAGGGAGAGGAGATGGGCGCCGCCCCCAATATGCTGGCCCTAGAGAAGTGAGGTCTCTGATGCCTCGCTCTCCTACGACCTTATAGGTTATGGGACTCCTTTACCTTTTACCTTTTATAATGGAATAAGCAGTTATGTGCTTTTTTTTTTTTTACCATCCAGTCCCCGTGTGTGTGTGTGTGCGGTTTTGTCAATTCTGTCATCTGTTCACACTGTTGTAGAATCTTTCCCTTTCAGGTTTTGGAAATTTCTATAGATGTAGTTTGTATGGTTGTTTAAAGTGAAAATTTACTCTTTTGAGTACCGATTTCAGAAATTTATTCAATTTTTTGGGGAAAATAATCCAGGTTCTGTAGGTCTTGTCTGTATTTTGTATTTGAATGAAAGTCTGCCATCTTATGCCTTCAGCTCCTGGGCTTTATCACAGTTCTTTATTAAACCATTGACGCTGGGGGCAACACCAAAGTGAGAGGCTGTATGACCAGTGGCTTTCTTTCCTACTCATGGAATTCCACTTTACAACTTAGTCTTTTAGTGATTGACTATGACTCTCTGACTAGGAGGCTTGACTCGCACAGTGCTGCAGCCCTGGGGGCTGGTTGGCCTTTGGAGAACATCTCCAACGCTGACTGTCCTTATGCCCACTTGGCCGAGTGAGTGGGGATGTACTGTGGAGCAAGGCATCTCCACTATAATCAAATTTCTGCCCAGTTTCCAAAACAGCAGCTGCCTCCTCTGGTGTTTTGGAGGTCGTCGTCAAACACGATGGACAAACATATTATAACCCTCTGAGTACCCATATCAGATAATTGTTTCGATTTGGGGAAAATAATTGCGCCTGCACAGTTCTTGTCTGTATTTTGTCTTCAGTGGTAATCTACTCTTTGTGTACCAGTGATTATCAGATGATTGTTCCAATTTTAGGAAAATCCTCTTGGTATTTCTAATCAAGGGTTTCTTTAACAGAGCAGGAAGGAGCATAAACGCTCCACTACCAAACTTGGAGACATTCTTGAGAGAACCCGGCGTTTTCTGTCTGGTGTGAAGTTCATATCTCAGTTTATCCCTGAAGTCAGAATGCTAGCTGATGGTGGGGGAGAAGACTGTTGCCTATGCAGAAATCTTTCGATTTGTGAACGTTAGATCTGTAGCTGAGGAATGATCTCTCTCTCTCTCTCTCTCTCTCTCTCTCTCTCTCTCTCTCTCTCTCTCTCTCTCTCTCTCTCTCTCTCTCTCTCTCTCTCTCTCTCTCCATATATATATATATATATATATTATTTAAAAAAAATTAATTTTATTAAGTGAGGTAGGTGACTGACAAGATCAGACAATCACACACTGTGAGAGGATTTTTGTTGTTCAGTAGCTGTAAGAACACATTGATGATGGTTGTCATTGTTATATCCTCTAAATCTATTCATTCCTGTATTCATTTTTTATTTATTTCTGTATTCTTTTGTATCAAGGACAATTAAATAAGCACTTATGTGATTTGTTTACATCCAGTCTCCGTGTGTACAAGGTCTTGTAAATTTTGTCACCCGTTCCCATCGGCACACAATGGCCTACTCTTACGAAAAGCGGAACAGGATTTAACATGTGCACAAGATGTTTTGCGTGCGTTTGCACACGGGACCTCGGTTTATAGTCTCATCCGAAGGACTTTTTGGGAGAATGGAGTCTGCACTGAAGTTGACTCCAGGGGAAAGTATCCCCTTGAACGGGAATTGAACCCTGGTCGTCAGATTGCGAGCGCAATGTTCTGACCACTAGGCTATCCCGTCCCCCTTTTAAGCACTGTGTCCTTTGTTACACCAATACAAATTTTGTCATTTATTCTCAACAGCACAAAAGGCCTACTCATCCCAAAGGCGGAACAAGTTTTAACACGTGTTTACACAGGGGACATCAGTTCGTAGTCTCATGCAAAAGGACCGAAGGCAGAGAATGGCTGCCTATAATTATGGTTAGGTCCTGGAAAATGGCCACACGTACAAACCTGTCATGCGCTGTGTTACTTACTTAGGCCCATCACTCCCCCTGGAGCATAGGCCGCCGACAACAGTCCGCCAGAGTCCTCTGTCCTGGGCTATTCTCTCCAGCTGTCTCCAGGTATATCCCATCTTCCTGGTTTCTGCCTCAAGGTCGCGTCGCCAGGTGTTTCTTGGCCTTCCTCTTTTTCGTTTTCCCTGGGGGTTCCATGATAGTGCCTGCCTTGTGATGTTGCTGGCTGGCTTTCTCAGGGTGTGCCCGATCCATCCCCATCTCCTGCGCCGGATTTCATTCTCGGCTGGCAGCTGGTTGGTACGTTGCCACAGGTCTGCGTTGCTGATGGTGTCGGGCCAGTGGATCTGGAGGATTCGTCTCAGGCAGCTGTTGATGAAGGTCTGCACTTTCTTGATGGTGGTCTTTGTTGTCCTCCATGTCTCTGCTCCATACAGTAGGACTGACTTGACGTTGGAGTTGAACAGCCTGATCTTTGTGCGGGTTGACACCACCTTGAAGCTCCAGATGTTCTTCAGCTGCAAGTACGCTGCCCTCGCCTTGCTAATTCTTGCTCTGACGTCTGCGTCTGTGCCACCCTGCATGTTAATGATGCTACCCAGGTACGTGAATGTCTCCACTTCTTCCAGCTCCTTCCCATTTAGTGTGACTGGGTCCTCACTCACTGCGTTGATCTTGAGAATCTTGGTTTTGCCTTCATGGATCTTGAGACCAACTTGTAATGAGGTGGCTGCTAGTTCTGTAGTCTTGTCCTGCATCTGTTGGCGGCTGTGGGAAAGCAGGGCCAGGTCGTCTGCAAAGTTGAGATCATCCAGCTGGTCCCACAGTGTCCACTGGATTCCATTTCTTCTGTATGCTGTTGAAGTCTTCATGGTCCAATCGATCACCAGGAGGAAGAGGAAAGGTGACAGGAGACAGCCTTGTCTGACTCCGGTCTTCACCTCAAAGCTGTTTGTGAGTTGTCCTCCATGGACCACCCGGGAGGTCATTCTTTCATAGGAGTTCTTGATCAAGTTGACCAGTTTGGTTGGCACTCCATGGTGGCGAAGCAATTTCCAGAGGGTGTTGCGGTCCACACTGTCAAAGGCTTTCTCATAATCAACAAAGTTGATGTATAAAGATGAGTTCCACTCTAAAGATTGCTCAACGATGATGATGCGCTGTGTACCTACAGTGATTCCCAGGTGGGATGAGTGAGTCAGAGTGCATGTTGTGGGGTGACTCCCCCCCCCCCCCCCCCCCCCCCCCAAGGGTGTTATACAAGCTGGAGAGTAACAATAACTCGTTGTCATTTGTTTTGTTGCAAAAACATCAGGCTGTGTTTGTGTCATGGTCCTTCAGACTACTACACCTGAGACGCTTAAATTCTAGAAAATTCCAGAATATTTCAGAATGACTGACTATTATTGACTGAAATTCCAGAATATTTCAGAATGACTGACTGTATGTATGTATGTTTGTCCGTCGTGTTCGACAATGACCTCTAAAACAGCAGAGGCAGCTGCTGTTTGGGAAATTGGGCAGAAATTTGATTACAGTGGAGATGCCTTGCCCACAGCACACCACCACTCTCTCGGCCAAGTGGGCGTAAGGACAGTCAGCGTTGGAGATGCTCTCCAAAGGCTAACCAGCCCCCAGGGCTGCAGCACGATATAAGGACTGTGCGAGTCAAGCCTCCTAGTCAGAGAGTCATAGTCATCACTAGCTATTAAGTGGAATTCCGTGAGCGGGAAAGAAAGCCACTGGTCATACTACAGCCTCTCACTTTGCTGTTGTTGCCCCCAGCATCAATGGTTTAATCAAGAACTGTGATAAACCCCAGGCGTTGACGGCCATGACTATTAGTAACTAAAATTCCAGAATATTTCAGAATGACTGGCCTATTGGTAACTGAAATTCGAGAATATTTCAGAATGACTGGCCTATTAGTAACTGAAATTCCAGAATATTTCAGAATGACTGGCCTATTAGTAACTGAAATTTCAGAATGACTGGCCTATTAGTAACTGAAATTCCTCAATATTTCAGAATGACTGCCCTATTAGTAACTGAAATTCCTCAATATTTCAGAATGACTGGCCCTATTGGTAACTGAAATTCCAGAATATTTCAGAATGACTGGCCTATTAGTAACTGAAATTCCAGAATATTTCAGAATGACTGGCCTATTAGTAACTGAAATCCCAGAATATTTCAGAATGACTGGCCTATTAGTAACTGAAATTCCAGAATATTTCAGAATGACTGGCCTATTAGTAACTGAAATTCCAGAATATTTCAGAATGACTGACCTATTAGTAACTGAAATTCCACAATATTTCAGAATGACTGGCCTATTAGTAACTGAAATTCCAGAATATTTCAGAATGACTGGCCTGGCGTATTAGTAACTGAAATTCCAGAATATTTCAGAATGACTGGCCTATTAGTAACTGAAATTCCGGGGAAAAATTCAGAATGACTGACCTATTAGTAACTGAAATTCCAGAATATTTCAGAATGACTGGCCTATTAGTAACTGAAATTCCAGAATATTTCAGAATGACTGACCTATTAGTAACTGAAATTCCAGAATATTTCAGAACGACTGGCCTATTAGTAACTGAAATTCCAGAATATTTCAGAATAACTGACCTATTAGTAACTGAAATTCCAGAATATTTCAGAATGACTGACTATTGGTAACTGAAATTCCAGAATATTTCAGAATGACTGACTATTAGTAACTGAAATTCCACAATATTTCAGAATGACTGACTATTAGTCACTGAAATTCCAGAATATTTCAGATTGACTGGCCTAATAAGTAACTGAAATTCCACAATATTTCAGAATGCCTGACTATTAGTAACTGAAATTCCACAATATTTCAGAATGACTGACCCATTATATTAGTAACTGAAATTCCACAATATTTCAGAATGACTGACTATTAGTAACTGAAATTCCACAATATTTCAGAATGACTATTAGTCACTGAAATCCAAGATATTTGAGAATAATTGACTATAAGTAACTGAAATTTCAGAATATTTCAGAATGACTGGCCTATTAGTAACTGAAAGTTCAGAATATTTCACAATGACTAACCCTATTAGTAACTGAAATTCCAGAATATTTCAGAATGACTGACCTATTAGTAACTGAAATTCCAGAATATTTCAGAATGACTGACCTATTAGTAACTGAAATTCCAGAATATTTCACAATGACTGAACTATTAGTAACTGAAATTCCACTATAAGTAACTGAAATTCTAAAAAAAAAAAAAAAAAAAAAATCCAGAATATTTCAGAATGACTGACCTATTAGTAACTGAAATTCCAGAATATTTCAGAATGACTGACTATTAGTAATTGAAATTCTAAAAAAAAAAAGTCCAGAATATTTCAGAATGACTGACCTATTAGTAACTGAAATTCCAGAATATTTCAGAATGACTGACTATTAGTAATTGAAATTCTAAAAAAAAAAAGTCCAGAATATTTCAGAATGACTGACCCTATTAGTAACTGAAATTCCAGAATATTTCAGAATACCAGACTGTAAGTAAACTGATTTTTTTTATCAAACATCTTTCTCTTTCAACACTCACATTCTCTCACCTTTTTCCACCAAAAAACCCCCAACAAACCGTTTCCAGGCATCGACGTGGTGGCGGTGACGGTGGTGGTGAACTTTGACCTGCCGGTGACGGAAAAGATGGAGGCGGACTGTGAAACGTACCTGCACCGCATCGGACGCGCCGGTCGTTTCGGGAAGAAGGGTCTGGCCATCAACATGGTGGACAGCAAACACAGCATGGACCAGCTGCAGGCCATCCAGCGTCACTTCGGTCAGTGGTCAGGTCAGAGGTGTGGTCAAGGCGGGGCTCTGGTGTACTAGCGGTAAAGTGGCACACGGTGGTGTAAAAGGTAAAGGTGCCCCATAACCTATAAGGTCGTAGGGGAGCGAGGCGTCAGAGACCTCACTTCTCTAGGGGCCAGCATATTGAGGGCGGCGCCCATCTCCTCTCCCTCGCTGCTTTACCTTCCCTGACCCTAAAAGAGGGCAGGTACCCATTTACAGCTGGGGGAACTGGGGGAACTGTACTGAAGCCAAAGCGCGAAAACGGTCACCCATCCAACTGGTAACCCATGCTCGACGCTGCTTAACTTTGGCTGGGGGAAAGCGAGTGCTCCGACCACTGAGCTATGTGTACTAATGGTAAAGTGCCACACAGTGGTGTACTATTTATATTTATTTATGTATTCTTTTATATCGAGGATAATGGAATAAGCACTCGCGTGCTTTTTTAACATCCAGACCCCGTGTGTATGCGGTTTTGTGAATTCTGTCATCATTCTGTTCCCACCGGCACACAATGGCCTACTCTTACGAAAAGCGGAACAGGATTTTAACGTGTGTGCAAGATGTTCTGCGTGCGTTCGCACGTGGGGCCTCGGTTTATAGTTTCATCTGAAGGACTTTTGGGGAGAGTGGAGTCTGCACTGATGTTAACTCCAGGGGAAAATATCCCCTTGAACGGGAATCGAACCCGGGTCCTCAGATTGCGAGCGCAATGTTCTGACCACTTGGCTATCCCGTCCCGTTATTGATATGAAACGCTGTGCCTTGAAATGCTGTGCTGACTTTATAACTGCTTCATCCATGATAAGCTCTTAGCATAGCAGCCTGTACTCTTGATTTAAAAGAGAGAAGAAAAAAACACCTTGTAAAGTTGAGAGCGTGGCTGTCTACATAGCGAGGTACTTGGAAACAGCCGTACACGCAAACTTCTCATCCAGTGTGTGCTTAACAATCTCACAGTGATTCCCAGGTGGGATGAGCAAGTCAGAGTATATTATTTTCTGGGTGACCCCTAGTGTGTTAAGCTGGGGAACATGCAACATTAACAAGAAGTGCTGTCATACTCATGTGGTAAGAATTTTAAAGGAAAATACCGGGGAATTTGGGGGCTGAGAATCTACAACATGCAGTTATACTTTTGTTGTATGAAAATATGTTTCCAAGTATAAAGAAACAAGAATAGGAGGTGGAAGGGAATGTACATAATTCAAAAAATATATTTGCGTGTTGAAAAGGTAGTTGTCAGTTTTTGTTTCAAATTTAGAGATATTTGGGTTGGTTGTTTATGTGTGGCAAGTTTACAAAACCCGAGGTACATTAGTCTGCAACCATACATACCCCCTGGGGATGCTTGGGGCCTATCAGTCTAAATAAGAGGAATTCCCTCTTTTCTATCCCTCTCCTTGTTTCTGCCTGGTCCTTTTCTTCCTGTCATCTCCACCTTCTTGTCGATTTTCTGCCTTCTTGGTCTATTTCCATTCTCCTGCCTTTTTTCCATAAAGACTTAAAAGACAATTCTCTCCCACCACCAAAGTCAGACGCGCTGGGCCTGACTTGTCAGGCGCTTAATGGCAGCACAACGCATTTAGTGGTCATACGACAGAACAGTAATTTGCTGTCTAAGAGTTCAACAAAGAAGTATAGTCTGTCACCAGTGTTAAAAATTTCTTTGCACAGTTCAGTGTGATGTTCAGTTTTGGCCTATGATTGTCAGAAAACGCCAAATAACCCCCCTTCCTTCCCCCCTTTTCTTATTGTTGTTGGTAGTTGTTTTGTTATGGTTGTTACTGTTTTCAGGTCGCAGGATTGAAAATCTGAACTCTGATGACCTGGATGCACTGACAAAGCTGGACCAGTGAGCCTTGTCAGGGACAGAACCACCGGCGCAAACAGGAACGTTCTGCTGACGATTCCTCCTCAGCCTGAGATGAGTTTTGTGTCTCTGGCCTCAAAGTCTGTGATTGTGGTGATTGAGCAGTCGTCTGAAGTTGTCGGGACAGGCCATAAAGTGATTGAGCAGTTGGTGAGGGAACAGACCGTAGTGTGATTGAGCAATGATTTGAAGTGGATTGAACAGGCCATAGTGTGATTCAGCAGTGATTTGAAGCGGATGGGACAGGCCATAGTGAGATTGAGCAGTGATTTGAAGTGGATGGAACAGACCATAGTGTGATATGAAGTTGATGGGACAGACCATAGAGTGATTCAGCAGTGATTTGAAGTGGATGGGACAGACCGTAGTGTGATTCAGCAGTGATTTGAAGTGGATGGAAAAGACCATAGTGTTGATTCAGCAGTGATTTGAAGTGGATGGAACAGACCATAGTGTGATATGAAGTTGATGGGACAGACCATAGAGTGATTCAGCAGTGATTTGAAGTGGATGGGACAGACCGTAGTGTGATTCAGCAGTGATTTGAAGTGGATGGGAAGACCATAGTGTGATTCAGCAGTTGTTGAGAGTTGATGGAACAGCCCATAGAGTGTTGATTCAGCAGTGATTTGAAGTGGATGGAACAGACCATAGTGTGATTGAGCAGTGATTTGAAGTGGATGGAAAATACCATAGTGTTGATTCAGCAGTGTTTTGAAGTGGATGGAACAGGCCATAGAGTGTGGATTGAGCAGTGATTTGATGTGGATTGAACAGACCATAGTGTGATTCAGCAGTGATTTGAAGTGGATGGAACAGACCATAGTGTGATTCAGCAGTGATTTGATGTGGATTGAACAGACCATAGTGTGGATTGAGCAGTGATTTGATGTGGATTGAACAGACCATAGTGTGATTCAGCAGTGATTTGAAGTGGATGGAACACACTACACTTCTATCAACAGTTTTCTTAGTAATGGAATGGAAAATGTGTGAACGAGTGTTATTTTTTTTATCAACAAGTTTATACCGTTGTTCATGTTGTACATGATGAAGACAACAACAGTGCGTGTGTGGGTTTTTTGTTTTGTTTTTGTTTCTTTGTTGTTTGTTTTTGGCTTAAATAATGTTTATACATTAATGGAACAAGCTTTTTGTTTTTGTTTCTTTGTTGTTTGTTTTTTTGCTCAAATAGTGTTTAGACATTAATGGAACAAGCTTTTTGTTTTTGTTTCTTTGTTGTTTGTTTTTTTGGTTAAAAAGTGTTTAGACATTAATGGAACAAGCTGTTTGTTTTTGTTTCTTTGTTGTTTGTTTTTTGGCTCAAATAATGTTTATTCATTTATGGAACAAGCGTGACACAATGAACGTAATCAGCACAGCAACAACAAGCAAGTAGCTTATGTTGTGCTCAAGTACATCAATTGTTGTTTTTCACATAATAAAGACAAATGTGTGGACAAAGCAAAGTAAAGGCACATCCCAAAACTGCAGATCTCTTACACGTTTAATGTATTTTGTTCCTTTATTTTTATTTTTAATTGGAAGAGAATGTACAGCTTCTTGCTGTGTTTTGGTCTGTTGCCCTGAACAGAATTCAGTTGGTTGGTTGGTTGCCTTTTAAAAAAAAAACCATTTGTTAAAAATTTGCATTTTATTCTAATCTAGTTAAGTTGGGGTTTATTTGTTTTGGTTAGCTTTTTTGTCCGGGTTGTTATTTTGAGCTGGTTTTGTTGGGGGTTTTTTTTTTTGCTTTAAACAAAAAAAATTTGGAAGGGGGGGGGGGGGGGGGGGGGGGGGGGGGGGGGGGGGGGGGGGGGGGGGGGGGGGGGGGGGGGGGTGGGTACTGACAAAGCGGGGGGACGTGTGGACGCCGCCCCCCCCCCCCCCCCCCCGGGTTAAGGTTGTTGTTCTTGCATCAAAGTTCCTATTTTCATCCTTCCCAACCTGTACATTTAATTTCTGTTCTCCAGGGTTCAAAAGGAAAAAACACTGAACAGAAGGAATTGTTCTCTACTGTGTCAGTCAGTCCTCCTCCCTTTCTTTTGCCTCTGAACAGGATAGTATGTAGGAGGTCATAGTAATATTATGAAATGTTCTTTTCTTTGTGGACAGTGGAACAGTAGTAGTAGGAGGAGTAGTAGTAGTAATTTTAAATGTTTCAAATAGTTGACAAAATGATGGAGGTAGCACTGTTGGCAAGAAAGTGTAACTCATTCAGTTCTATTTTATTTTCCAGTTCCAGATCTTGGATAGTGAATAAAAGCTAGTGCGCTTTTCTTTTTCTTTTTCTTTTGAAAAACATTTTTCAATTCTAGATCTTGGATAGTGAATAAACACTAGTGCGCTTTTCTTTTTTTTCTTTTTTTTTGGGGGGGGGGGGGGGGGAACATTCGGGGGCGCCCCCCCCCCCCCCCCCCCCCCCCCCCCCTCTTTCCTGTGTGTATACAGTTTTGTACATTTTGTCATCATCAGTTCCCACTGGCACACTGTTCTCTTCAGAAAGACAGGACGGGTTTGAAGGTATATGCAAGATATGGATGAAATGGAATGTGCAAAATAATCTGCATGCGTTTGCACTCAGGACTTCGATTTATAGTCCTATCTGAAGGATTTTCAGGGAAGTAAATTGAAAAAACCAAGCAGCAACTCAAATCATGAATTTAGGCTTTCTCTCTCAGTGATGGGAGAGAGAGTACAAGGGTCATTTTCGTCACATCACAGTCAAATCACAAGTTTAATTTTTTTACTGAGAGAATGAATATTTCAGAATCGTCAAGAACCAAGTAGCCAGTCGATTATATTTCGCACTGCTTCTGTCAAGAAATGAAATGTATAGAACCATTGTTTTGATTTGTATTTCAAATTCTACACACGTTCTATGGGCTGAAATAAAACTGCAATATTAGAGGCTGCACACTGGTATTAAAAAATCACTCTTTTCCTTCTGTTTTTCTATGTGACTTAGATTCATACCGCACGTACTAAGACATCCACAGAAATAAAAACCACTTTTTGTGAAAGACTAGCCTCTGACTCAAAACTCATGTGATTTTGAACAAATTTGGTAGGTTTGAAATTTTTGAATTTCTCAGCAAACACTGTACCCCCTCAGTCCTTTGTGGTCTGCTAGCTTCCTTACCGTAATATGCTTGCGCGGGGTCAACGCTGTAGGAATACAGGCAATCCTCATTTGATCATGATTTCCAACTTTCTCATGACTACCTGGTATTGCTCTATGTCCTCAATCCCAAAAATAAGTGCACAGTCCATTTTTTCATGCTTAAAAAAATGTGTGAAAGTCACCAACATTTTTATCACTCCCGCTCTATATGACCCCCAAATTAATACTGGTGTGCAGCCTGTATAAGACATTCTTGTCAGTTGTTTCCCTTCATTCTTCTCTCTCTAATAGGCTAGACCTATATTTACAGCCTCCGTTTTTTCTTTCAACAAGTGGACCTACTATACGAGGGTGTGTTAAAATCCTGTACATAGGCTAAGGAGAACCGAAGTACAAATCTTAGTTTTTCCAACTGCTATCAGGATGATAGACATGAAATGAATATGTAGTGCTCTCTCTCTCTCTCTCTCACTCTCCTCTCTCTCTCTCTCTCTCTCTCTCCCTCTCCTCTCATCTCTCCTCCTCTCTCTCTCGTGCGCACGCGTGTGCACGCACACTCTCCCGTTTGCATTCTGTAAAAGGTGAGCGCTTTGATTTGTTGCTTTACAAGATTCAGCGCTATATAAATTCCATACATTATTATTATTATTATTATTATTGAATGTTCAGTGCCATGATATACTTGTACGTAAGCATTATGTTTCTGTTTTTAGTGTGTGTTTCTAGCCCTGGTTGCTATTGATGTTATTATTGTCAAACCTCCACTGTCAGGCCTGACGACTGTGATGGAACAATAAATCGCGCATCATGAAAGCCTGGTTTTGTTGTGTGTGTGTTGTTGTTTTTAAAAGTAGCTTGCCATATGGTTTTTGTATTGTGATGTCTTTTGTTGTGTTGTTGTTTGCAATAGTGACAGTTCTTCTTCTTTTTTTGTCATGTTTCTCCCAGGGGAGGTTTGACATTGATGAGCCTTCTCCATCTCTCTCTGTTTTGAGCTTCCTCCTTATTCATGCCCCTTTCTCTAAGATCATCTGCAATACAGGCAGCTCAGGTTTTGCTAGGTCTTCCCTTTGGTCTCTTTCCGTCCACTATGAAGTTCGTTGCTCTTTTTATGATGTGGTGGTCTGCTTTCTGTTGAACGTGCCCAAATCAGCGCAGTCTATTGCAACTAGCTACAGACTTCAGATCATCAACTTTGCACATTCTCCATAGTTCTTCATTCGTGATCCTGTCTTCCCATTTGATCTTTGTCATGTAGCGTAGCATTCGGTTTTCACAGCTCTTCAACAAACGTTCGACGGTTTTTGTGAAAACCCACGTCTCCGAACCATACAGGAGAACAGGTTTAATGCAGGCCTTATATATCAGGCAGCGTCTCTCCAGTGGGATTTTCTGATTTCCAAGCAGACTTGCCAATTCTTTCCATTTCTTCCAAGCACTCGCAATCGTGGTTCTTGACAGCTAACTCAGATTTTGCTTCGCAGCTCATCATCTCTCCCAGGTAGCAGAATTCGTCTACCACTACCTTCCCTTGTTCAAATTCTAGCTTCCTTCTTTCCTGCATTGGTGTTGTCTGACGACTGTGATGGAACAGGAAATCGCGCACCATGAATGTCTGATTTTTTGTTGTGCTTTAAAAAAAAATTATTATTATTATTATTTTTTTAAAATTTTGCTTGTCGTATGGTTTTTGTATTGTGATGTCTTTTTTGTCGTTGTTTGCCATAGTGACAGTTACTGGAGAAAACACGGTGTGCGCTAGAGCTCTGAGGGTCAACCACTGGTGAGATGTTGCGTATGCAACGGTTTTTTGCTCACGGTTAATTAAGGCAGCCGCATTTCGATTTCGGGGACGATGTCTAAACACGACCCCTGTATGCATGCGAGGGGGGTTTTTGTTGGGGGGTTTTGGGGGAAGGGGTGTTGCTTTTTTAATTTTTATTTTTAATTTTATTTTTATTTATTTATTAAAAACTCATTTGATCCTACTGGTACACAATGGGCGTACTCTTTCAGAAAGGCGGAACGGGTTTTAACACGTGCGCCTGATATTCTGCGTGGGTTCGCATAAATATGGGACCTCGATGTATAGTGTCATAGGAAAGAATTTTCTCAGGGAATCGAGTCGGCGGTACTGATGGTAAAATTCCAGGGGGAAAACTCCCCCTGAAACTCCAGCCCGGGCTGGTCAGATTACAAGTGCAATGCTCTAACCAGTAGGCTACCCCACCCCCACCCCATCCTGTGTCCGCCACCATCCTCCGTCAGCGCCTGGGGTTTATCACAGTTCTTGATTAAACCATTGACGCAGGGGGCAACAGCAAAGTGAGAGGCTGTATGACCAGTGGCTTTCCCACTCATGGAATTCCACTTTACAGCTGAGTCTTTAGTGAACGACTATGACTCTGACTAGGAGGCTTGACTCGCACAGTCTTTATGTGCTGCAGCCCTGGGGGCTAGTTGGCCTTTTGGAGAACATCTCCAACGCTGACTGTCCTTATGCCCACTTGGCCGAGAGAGTGGGGATGTACTGTGGGCAAGGCATCTCCACTATTATCAAATTTCTGCCCAAATTTTCGAAACAGCAGCTGCCTCCTCTGCTGTTTTGGAGGTCATCGTCGGACACGACGGACAAACATACCATCCTCCCCGGATAAGTTTCAAACAATGATATGATGACAGATTGACATAGTGGGAGCCATGTGTGAGGAGGAATCGGTGTTGGCGTTATCCATACCATCGGCCATCGCTGTCTCTGGCCCCTATACTACCAAAAGATTGATGGCATGGGTGTTTAATTAACGTGCAGAAAAGATGGAAGGGTAGGGGGGTTAAAAAGTCGGTTGCCAAAAAAAGAAGAGGAAAATGGTAAAAAGATCACTGCTGGAAAGAAACCAGAAAGAAGAAAAGAAAAAACAAACTAAAAAACAGAACAAAGTACAGGAAAAATATCAACTGCACCCCCCCCCCCCCCCCACCCCTCAAAAAAAAGAAGAAAGAACTAAAGAAATGCCCCCCCCCCCCCGCCTCCCCCCCCCAAAAAAAAAGGAAAAAAAAGAGAAACGCACAAAACGGCAACCAAACAAAAAGCATAAAGAAGAAAACGCAAACACAGAATAGTAGACAGGAACAAAATTTAATACTGATGTTTAATCTTTCCTGCTGTCCTTCCAACAATAACAAAAAAAACACCCCACAACAAACCCGAATAACCAAAACAAAACACACAAAAATACAAAAAGCAACGAACCAACCTTCCAACCCTCTTCCCCTCCCCTCCCCCCCCCCCCCCCCCCCCCCCCACCCCCACCCCTAACCTTTCCAATAGTGGACAAGGAAAGACTATACCTCTGTCCTTCCTTTATGCCCTTTCCTCCCCCTTTTTCCTGTTGTTCTTCTCCAACGGCCCGGACACCCCTTCCCTTCTCCTCCTTCCTCCCTCCCTCTTTTGTCCTCGTCAAGGTCTTGTTGCTCCTTCTGAGCAAATACAGAGCAGACAGAACAGGCAGGCTACACACCACAGTTATATTGTGGCACTTTTCCTTCTGTTTTTCTATGAATCCTTTTCATAATTATCTCTTGGGAAGAAAGGGAGGGGGGTTGGCGGCTGTCAGTACAAATAGCATCCCCACCTGGAAATTCTGTGCTAGGAGTTTCCTCTTTTCTATCCCTCTCTTTTTGTTTCTTGCCTTGTTCCTTTTTTTCCTGTCACTGTCTTCAGTGTCTTGTTTTCTGCCTCTGGTCCATTCTCCTGCCCCCCCCCCCCCCCCCCCGCCCCCCAAGACAATAACAATTCTCTATTGTGTGGAAGTCGAATGCGCAGGCCTGACTTGCCAGGCGCTTAACGGCAGTGTCACGCATTTTCGCTCATATGGCAGACAACAATAGTTGCTGTCTTAGCGGTCGACCACGAAGAAGAAGAATATTCATATCACACGTCCTAAAGCATCCACAGAAGACAAACTCCCTTCCCCCACCCCCACCCTCCTCCCCCACCTCACAATGAAAGACTAGCCTCTGACTCAAAACTCATGCGATTTTGGCACAAATTCGGTAGATTTGACTGGGTTTTTTTCTTCAAGTAAACACTGTACCCCCTCCTCAGTCCTTTGTCGTCTGCTAGCTTCCTAACCGCAAATAAATATGCACGCGCGGGGTCAACACTGTAGGAATACAAGCAAACCTCATTTGATGGTTATTTCCATCTTTCTCGTGACTACCCGGTATTGCTCTATGTCCCCAATCCTAAAAAAACAAGTACACCGTGCAATTTTGTCCCCATACTTTAACAAATCTGTGAAAATCACCAAAAATTAATCCGACTAGCACTCTGTATCAGATACCTCATCTTCATCAACACTCTGACAGCAACTGTTGTCTTGATATATGAGGGAAAGCGTGTTGCGCAACCGTTATTTATTTATTTATTCTTTTATATCGAGGATAATGGAATAAGCACTCTATGTGCTTTTTTACATCCAGTCCCCGTGTGTATGTGGTTTTGTCAATTCTGTCATCCGTTTCCACCGGCACACAATGGCCTACTCTTCCGAAAAGCGGAACAGGATTTAACGTGTGCGCAAGATGTTCTGCGTGCGTTCGAACACGGGGCCTCGGTTTATAGTCTCATCCGAAGGCCCAGCACATCCGATTTCAGCGTGAGAGAGATTTCTAATCCTTTTAAGCCTTTCTGGGGAAGAAAAAAAAGGCAGGACAATGGACCAAGAAGACAGAAAAGGAGGAGACAGAAGAAAAGGAACAAAGACAGAAACAAAAAGAGAGGGATAGAAAAGAGGGAATTCCAAGCACAGGATTTCCAGAAGGTGGGGGATGCTATTTCATACTGGCAGCCCCCTCCCCCCCTCCCCCCCCCCCCCCCCCCCCCCCCCCCCCCAGCACTCTATAATACCAAAAATTTTTTTATTACTACCTGACCTCTAAGCTAATAGAGGAGTGTAGCCATAGTAGAGGGCCTAGCACTATAATAATAGGAGGGGACAGGACAGGACTGGAGGACCTGCAGGTTAGGACTAACTCAAGGTGGTCTGGGGTGCGGTCTGTGATTGCTGGAAGGTGTCAGGTAGCTCGTTTCTTCCTTCGTTATCTGATCTCTACCAAAGCCCCACTCCCGTTCCCCCCACCTCTACTTCTCTGCGTTTCTTCTCTGTTTCTTGTCTTCTGTCTGTCTGTGAGTCTATCTGAGTACGTGTGTGTGTGTCTCTCTCTCTCTCTCTCCCCCCCCCCCTCTCTCTCTTCTCTCTTTCAGCGTTGTGCTGTGCTTCCAACATCTTCTCTCTCTATTATTCATCTATCTACCTGCACTAAATGCCCACCTTGTTATAACCCCTGTCCTCTATGCCCTAGCAAAAGTATAGGACCTGTATGGATTTTGTGTTGTGGTGCTTTTTAAAACATTTATGGTGCAATTTTTCCTTTCCTCGATTTGTCTGCGGTTCACAATGTTTTGGTTTAAATATTATTATTTTATGTGATGTTCAGGACTGTGAAGATTAGGACAATGCTGCCTTTGATTTGTCCTTTTGCAAGATATAGCGGTATAAAATTCCATTTATTATTATATTATTAAATCTTCTATTCTCGCTTTTACCTCATTAAAATATCGAATCCATCTCTCTCTCTCTCTCTCCTCCTCTCTCTTTCTAGCTTTCGAAAGAAAGATGGGTTCTTCTTATCTTGTTTTTCTGTTTCTACTCCCTCACTCTCCATCCATCCCATCCCCAACACAACAATGCCTCGTTTCCTCCAAAGAACAATGTGGTGTAGTGGGTGTGTGGGTGGTTCAAATGGAAATGGAAGAGAGAGAGAGAGATGGGGGGAGGGGGAGTGGTAAGTGCAGAGAGAAAGAGAGACACACGTGCGTCGTGGTTATGGGCCCTAGTGGCATTGTGTGTTTGCCAGAATGTAACTCAAGCAACCTCTCTCCCGCCCCCCCCCCCCCCCCCCCCCCCCCCCCCCCCCCCTTCCTCCCCTGTACCTGGCTTCCCGGGCTCGGAAAACGGAATGCACGTGCCTTAAACAAACTTCCGTGACGGCCAGAATCTACGTTCTGCCTTTTTTTAGTGAAAAGGAGGGAGGGAGGGGTTGGTTGTTGCTGACAGACAAAAAAGAACAGAACAGAACAGGACAAAGATTTGGGGAGCTGAAGGGAGTGGGGAGGGCATTTTCCTGGGCTGATGGTCTGTGTCGTAAAAGTGGTTTTTGTCCTAAAGTGGACAGACTCAACGGGGTATGGAGACTTCTTCTCCCTGGGTCAGAAAACTTCCTACAGGACAAAAAACAACAAAAACACAACAGCAGCATCATCAACAACAACAACAACAACAACACACACACACACCACCACACACACACACCACACACACCACACACACACACACACACATTTCTAATATCACTGAGAGTGAACAGACATAAGATCGACGACAACAACAGCAACAACAATACACACACACACATTTCTAATATCACTGAGAGTGAACAGACATAAAATCAAAGTCAACATCTACAACAACAACACAACACACACACACACACACACACATACACACACGCACACACACTTCTAATATCACTGAGAGTGAACAGACATAAAATCGAAGACAAGAACACACACACACACACACACACACACACACACACTTCTAATATCACTGAGAGTGAACAGACATAAAATCGAAGACAAGAACACACACACACACACAACACACACACACACACACACACATTTCTAATATCACTGAGAGTGAACAGACGTTAAATCGAAGACAACAACAACAACCACAACATTTCACTCAACAGACTGCCTTTCCTAGGCAGGGACATTTACCCCTCTGTCTCTTATCTCAGAACAGTTGTAGTTGATTTTCAATAGTTTGATTGAGAGTTTTCTTCATTGTTTTACGTGACGTTGACTACATTGTTATGTAGATATTTCTACAGTTCCATTGTTTCATTACTTTCCTATAGTTCATACCCTCTCTCTCTCTCTCTCCTCTCTCTCTCTCTCTCTTGTCTAATATCACTTTGTGTGAATAGACGTAAAATCGAAGAAACACGCACACATGCATACACACACATATACACACACAGACACACATACGCGCACAGACACACACACACACACGCACGCACGCACACATATCGCAAGACAAACAATGATTCCAAATCTGACATTTCCTATTGTCTGTGTGAGCATGTGAATAGGGTAAAAACAACAAGAGTTTTCCCAGAGGGAAAGTTAGGGAATAATCATTCGTTTACGTTCGCAGTCTCGACCGGGCTTTTATTAATATAGTATTTTCTTATTGTCAGTATTTTGGGTCGTGTTTTCATGTGTGTTGATCAATAGAATACCATGTGCTAAAGCAGTTTTGAAAACAATTTAAATGGACTTTTTTACCAGGTTCGCGCAGTTGAATGTCTTAATCCACTTAGTGACAAGATATCCATTTAAGGACACCACACGTTTTGTGTGTGTGTGTGTGTGTTGGGGGGAGGGAGGGAAGGGCAATTTCGTGGGCTGCTATTGTCTTCTTCGTGTTTGGTTTTCCCCGTTTTCCATTTTCATCGTTTTCTTCTTCTTCTTCTTTCTTCTTCTTCATCTAACTTTACAACCAGCCCTGACATTTTTTTCTTTTTCTTTTTCGTCTGATATGACACGAGTTTGAATTTATGCGTTTTCAAAATTTTGTTGAGGAAGGGTGTGTGTGTTTGGGGAGGGGAGGGGAGGGAAGGGGTGTCGATTGCTTCATCTTGTGTGGTCCGGTTGATGTGAAAAGAATAAATTAGAATGTGTTTAATGGATTGAAAGTTCTTGTCATAAATACTCACAGAGAGAGAGAGAAATGTCGTTTTTTAAATAATTAATGTGTATGTCCATTTTTTTGTCGTTGTTGTCGCGAGCTCCTGGGCTACATCTCTGAGGGTCCACCAATGGTGAGATTTTGCGTTATGCGGCCGTTTTTTTTATTTTTATCTACCATGAAGGTAGCTGCATTCCGACTTCGGGGTGTCTGCTGGGTATGTTGGTGTTTCAGAATTCCACCCGAACGTGATCTTTAACGCGCATATTTTGATCTCCTACATGTGCACACAACACCACACACCACACACACACACACACACACCCACCACACACACATATATATATATTATATATATAATATATATAGAGAGAGAGAGAGAGAGAGAGAGAGGAAGAGAAAAAGAAGATAACACCCACAAAGATAGATAGATAGATGATTTACACACACCAACACGCGAAGGGAGTTAAGGCACTGGCAGGTCTGCACTTGAAGTTGACCTGGGAGATCGTAAAAAAAAACCCCACCCTTAATTCACCAGACGCTGATCCCGAGATTCGAACCCCTGACTTGATGGACACGTGGGATTGAAGTAAAACGGTCTTAACCACTCGGCTATATAGTGTCTGTGCAATAAACAAACAGTTGCTTAAGTACAGAACGCACGCAGAACATCTTGCGCACACGTTAAATCCTTTTCCGCTTTTCGTAAGAGTAGGCTATTGTGTGCTGGTGGGAACGGATGACAGAATTTACTAAACCGCAAACACACGGGGACTAGATGTAAAAAAGCATATAAGTGCTTATTCCATTAACCTCGATATAAAAGAATGAAATAAAAAATTAAATTTAAAAAAGTTTGGTTTTGGTAGGTATTAGGTGTACACCCGCGCGCACAAACACACACACACACACACACAGGTGGATTAGTGGTCTAGTGGTAAGCACCTGCCTAGAAAGCAAGAATTCCGGGTTTTAAGCGTGCGCCTATTCGATCCCCATTTGTGCCCGAAATTTCTCTCCCCCCATCCACTCAGCTGTGAGTGGTGGTTTGGGTGCTAGTCTTTCGGATGAGACAATAAACCGAGGTCACCGTATCGTGCAACATACATTTAGCGCACGTAAAAGAACCCACGACAACAAGAGATTGTCCCTGGTAAAATTCTGTTAAAAAAGAAGCCATTCATAGCAACAACAAAAACCCCAAAAAGCCACTCTGATAGAAAAACAAAATACACATGCAGACAGGAAAAATTTTAAAAAATGGGTGGCGCTGCTCTTGTGGCGACGTGCTCTCCTCGTGGGGAGAACTTTGCATGTGGTGAATTGAAGTGTTACATAACAATACAACGCACACACACTCGTGACCACCGCCCCCCACAGACAGACACAGACAGACAGACAGACATACCATGGTCATCACATCATGCACAGCCCAAAAGGGAGTGTAGCCCACCGCCCACTATGACACATACACACACACACCACACCACACATACACACACGCACATACACACACAGACACACACATACATACACCACACACTTACACACACACAGCCACACACACTGACATACACACAGACACACAGCCACCACAGGAGATAACACACACACACCACACACACAGAGATACACACACACAGCCACACACACACAGAGACACACACACACACACCAACACACACCACACACACAGAGACACACACACATACATACACACACATCACAACCACACACACACACACACATACTACACAACCCATACACACATCACACACACACCACAACACACTACAACCACAGACACACACACAGACCTGTGTTTCAGCAAGAACAACCCACGCCCCCTGTTTCTGCCAGTCACGACCCACGCCCAACCTATCACAGGCTTAGTGTCCTCCCTCCACCTCCCCCCACCCCCCCCCCCCCCCCCCCCCCCCCCCCCCCCCCCCCCCCCCCCCCCCACCCCCCCCCCCCCCCACCACCCACCATCCCCCCCCCACACCCCCCCCCACACACCCCCACCCACATCACACATCCCCTCACCCACACACGAGCAAGCACTGCTTATCAGACCTCGCATAAAAGTGACTCCTCCAAGATTCAAATAACTTCCCCTTATACATTACAACATGACCCACAAACCGCAGACCACACATCACACCAAGCCACACATACGCACACACACACACACACACAACATCATCATCCCCTGGTACACACACATACACACGAAGAAAGCAATTGCACTGCTTATTCAGTGTACCATCTGACAATAAAAGTTTGACTCTCTCACAAGATTCAAGATTTAATTCCTTTCACCCCCTTTGGGGTATGGAGGATTACAAACAAATTGACCCACACACACACATGCACACGGACACACACACACAGATGCACACATGCGTGCGCGCGACACACACACACACACACACATCACCCCCTGTTACACACACACACACACACACACAGACAGACGCACGCACGCACACACATACACACATGCATGCACAAACACACCACCCCTGCTACACCCGCACACACACGCGCGTGCGCGCTTACACACACACACACACACACACACACACAGAGTTACAGTATCATTCAAACTTGAATAAACACAAAATCATTCCTTCCTACCACACTAAGAACCTAATATGTAGGCTACCCTTGTCTACAACGATATGAATGTGTGGTTGTTGTTTTTTTTATTACTCCAGTGTGCTTATAATAATAATAATAACAATAATAATACTAACAATAA
>CM054163.1:25664025-25671525 GCA_028751875.1 Rapana venosa
ATATAAGATAACATTTCTCTCTTGTGCCGAAGTGGGGATGAGCTGGGCACTGACTTGTCAGGCGCTTAATGGCAGTGTAGCGCATTTTCGCTCATATAACAGACAACAATAGTTGCTGTCTGAGCATTCCACGACGAAGAAAAAAGAATCCAATAAACTCAGTCAAGACTGCGAGCATAAAAAAGAGTACTCTTTAACTTCACCGAGGAAATCCTGTTCAGGTTGACCCTATTCCAACATTTATGCTGCTGGTATGTAACATCAGCATGGGGTCATACCTATCCAGGTCTGCTTATATCGAGATAGACAGCGACATGTTTAAAGCTGGACATGAATATTTCTTATACCAAATGCAATCTCATGTCATCTCACCTATCCCCGTAACCCCCCTCTAGACGGTCGTAGGGGCACTGCAGTGACGAACGTTGCACCAGTTAGCTCCATTTGCTGGGTGGTTGTGGGCAAGTGTCTGGGTTGTGGAGAAGAGAAGCTCTTCCCGGTCCTTTCAGTGACGTTGTCTTCTGCCCATTTCTTCTTCTTCTTCGGCCTGCCTCGCCTTCTCTCTTCCCCCTGCACTGTTCCTTGCCGACCCGACCCACTTAGCCACACCATGGGGGGGGGGGGGGGGGGGGGGGGGGGGGTTAGGGACAGACGGACGGACGGACATAAACTTTCATCACACTGACAGGAGTGACGAATTTCAACACGTAGTTATCAAACAGAACAATCTACTTCTCTGTCCATTGAATTTTGCTTGCGTCCACTGTGTAAAACAATAGAATAAAGGGTTAAGTGCTTTTCCCCTTTGATTTGTCCTTGGGATTTCTGCAGTTTTGGTTTTGTGTGTGTGTGTGTGTGTGTGTGTGTGTGTGTGTGTGTGTGTGTGTGTATGTTGTGTGTGTGTGTGGTGTGTGTGTGTGTGTGAGTGTGTGTGTGTGGTGTGTGTGTGTGTGTGATTTTGTGTGTGTGTGTTTGTGTGTGTGTGGTGTGTGTGTTGTGTTGTGTGTGTGGTGTTTGTGTGAGTGTGTGTTGTGTGAGTGAGTGTGTATGTGTGTGTGTGTGTGTCCCACAACAGTTAAGTATGACTGCACTAAGAAGAATCATTACAGGGAAATAATTACCTTCTTATCCTTGAATCATCAAGTTTCCGTTCCGCGTTGGAGGGGGGGGGGGGGGGGGGGGGGGGTGAGGTGGGGGGGGGGGAAGCTGTCAGTATAAACAGCATCCCCTCTTTCTGGAAATCCTGTGCTAGTAATTTCCTCTTTTCTATCCCTCTCTTTGTTTCTGCCTTGTTTCTTTTCTTCATGTCACCTCCTTCTTGTCTATTTTCTGCCTTCTTGGTCCATTCTCCTGCCTTTTTTCCAGAAAGAAATTAAAAGGTAAACTATTCTCTCTTGCGCCCAAGTCGGATGTGCTGGGCCTGACTTGTCAGGCGCTTAACGGCAGCGTGACACATTTTCGCTCATATAACAGACAACAATAGTTGCTGTCTGAGTGTTCGAGGGAGAAGAGATGGACAGTGACATGTTTTAAGCTGAACATGAACATTTCTTATACCAAATGCAATCTCATGTCGTCTCACCTATCCCCGTAACACCCCCCCCCCCCCCCCAACCCCTCCAGACGGTCGTAGGGGCACTGCAGTGACGAACGTTGCAGCAGTTGGCTCCATTTGCTGGGTGGTTGTGGGCAAGTGCCTGGGTTGTGGAAAAGAAGCTCTTCCCGGTCCTTTCAGTGACGTTGTCTTCTGCCCATTTCTTCTTCTTCTTCGGCCTGCCTCGCCTTCTCTCTTCCCCCTGCACTGTTCCTTTGCAGTTATGGTCTTGGACAGTCCGTCTGATTTGTCACATGTCCAATACCATCTGAGCTTCCTTTTTCTTGATTGTGGTCAAGGGGTCTTTCGTAGTTCTTGGCGTTTCTTACACGGACCACATTACCAACGAAGAAGTCCGACAAACCGTCACCAAGTGCAATAACAAAGTATTATTCCATACCAAGTTTTCAGACCAGGGAAGCAGTTGTCTCTTGTGACCAGTTTACGACGCGAGCCCCTTAGCCACACCATAGCGGAGAGGGGGGGGGGGGGGGGGACAGACAGACGGACGGACGGACGTAACCTTTCAGCATACTGACAGGAGAGACGAATTTCAACACGTAGTTATCAAACAGAACAATCTACTTCTCTGTCCATTGAATTTTGCTTGCGTCCACTGTGTAAAACAATAGAATAAAGGGTTAAGTGCTTTTCCCCTTTGTTTTGTCCTTGGAATTTCTGCAGTTTTGGTTTTGTGTGTGTGTGTGTGTGTGTGTGTGTGTGTGTGTGTGTATGTTGTGTGTGTGTGTGTGTGTGTTGTGTGTGTGTAGTGTGTGTTGTGTGTTGTGTGTGTGTTTTGTGTGTGTTGTTGTGTGTGTGTGTTTTGTGTTGTTGTGTTGTGTCTGTGTGTGTGTCGTGTGTGTGTCCCACAACAGTTAAGGAAATAATTATCTTCTTATCCTTGAATCATCAAGTTTCCCTTGGGGGTGGGGTGTGGGGGTGGGGGTGGGGGGGGGGAGGGAGGGGGGGGGGCGAGCTGTCAGTATAAACAGAATCCCCACTTTCTGGACATTCTGTGCTGGGAATTTCCTCTTTTCTATCCCCCTCTTTGTTTCTGCCTTGTTCCTTTTCTTCCTGTCACCTCCTCCTTGGTCTCTTTTCTGCCTTCTTGGTCCATTCTCCTGCCCATTTTTTTTCCCAGAAAGACTTAAACTATAGCACATATCTCCTATACCGAAGTCTGATGGTGGATCGGTGGTCTAGAGGTAACGCGCCTGTCTAGAAAGCGAAAAGTGCGGGTCGGAAGTGTGCGGTGGTTCGTATCCCGTTTGGACCCGAAACTTTTTCCCCATCCATTAGATCACGAGTGGTGGTCTGGGCGCTAGTCTTTCGGATGAGACGATAAACCGAGGTCCCGTGTGTTGCACATAATTATTTAGCGCACGTAAAAGAACCCACGGCAACAAAAGAGTTGTCCCTGGCAAAATTATGTAGAAAAAAGCCACTCTGATAGGGAAACAAATACTGTTGCAGACAGAAAAAAAAAAAAAAAAAAAAAGTGGCGCTGCTCTTGTGGCGACGTGCTCTCCTCGGGGAGAGCAGCCCGAATTTCACGCAGAGAAATCTGCGTGAGTTAAAGTGGTATAAATGAAATAAATAAATAAATGAAATGAAATGATGCGCTGGGCCTGACTTGTCAGGCACGTATCGGCAGCCTAACACATTTTCGCTCATATATAACACACAACAATTGCTGTATGAGCGTTTGGTGACTTGGGAAAAAAAGAATCGAGTTTCAATTTATCAAAAAAGGAATCCTAAGAATCAACGTGGGCAGGTTATGCCATATTCGCTACGCCACATCTGCTGGGTAACGGCAAAAACTGTGGAGAGTATGACTGTGTGTGGCTCCCTCACTCCAACAACGGAAATAGATGAAAATGTTGTTAACATGAGGCAGCAAAATATTCATACTTTGTTGCTTGTGATCATAATTATTTACGTCCAAATAGCGATTTTTTAAAAAAAACAAATATATAAGCACACACACACACACACACACACACACACACACACACCACACACACACACAGGTCTGAAACACACTCACATAGAGGGATGAAACACACACACACACACACCACACAGCGATGACACACACACACACACACACACACACACACACACACACACACACAGTTGAAACACAACACACACACAGGTTGACACACACAACACACACACACAGGGCTGAAACAAAACACAAAACACACACACACACACCCCACACACACACACACACACACACACAACACCACACACACACACACACACACACACACAACCTGAAACACACACAACAGGCTTGAAACAACACACCACACAGGGTTGAAACACACACACACACACACACACAGGGCTGAAACACACACACACACACACACACAGGCTGAAACACACCACAAAACAGATCAGTTAAAACACAGACACACACAAAGGTTGAAACACACACACAACAGGGCTGAAACACACACACACACACACACAGAACACAACACACACACACACACACACACACACACACACACACACACACACACAGGGATGAAAACACACACACACAACACACACCACAAACACAACACACACACACAACACACCAACACACACACACAGGATGAAACACACACACACAGATAGTTGAAACACAGACACACACAAGGTTGAAACACACACACACAGGGCTGAAACACACAACACAGAGGGCTGAAAACACACACACACACACACACACACACAGAGGGCTGAAACACACACACACACACACACACACAACACACACACACACACACACACACATACACACACAACACACACACACACACACAACAACACACACACAGAGGGTGAAACACACATACACACACACACACACACAAAACACAACACACACACACACCACACAACACACACACAAACACACACACACACAAAAACACACACACACACACACACACACATACACACACACACACACACACACAACACACACAACACACAACACACACACACACACACATAACACACACACACACACACACACACACACCAACACACAACACACACACACACACACACACACACAACACACACACACACATACACACACCACAAACACACACTCACATAAGATAAACACACCACACAACACAACACCACACACCAACACATACACCACTCTGGTTTATTCGACTCATGCCTGATAATAACTATGATGAATTTGCCTCATGTGTAAAGCTGACAATCAAGTTAAACGGATTGGTTTTCTGGTGTTTTGTTCTGTTTTTCTTTTCTTTCTTTTTCTTTTTTAAAGTAAAAACGTTACAACTTGGCAACTTGACAGAAACATCAATTTGTAATGCAATTAGAAGGTGAGGAGCATTTTATAAAGAGTTCTATTCTTTACTGGTTAATTTAAAACATACATTTTTTGTTTTGGTACTCTGGAGTTTATTTACTGTGAATTTGCTGAACTACAGTTCTCTTTCCACCATTTGCAATCTCAGTTTATATCTTTTCAATGCCTTGAAAGTATGTATGGCTGAACTTTTGTTGAAAACACGGGGAACTGACAGTGTTAGTTGTATTCTGAACACATGCATTGGCTGAACTTTGTTGGAAACTTGGGGAGAAACTGACAGTGTTAATTGTATTCTGGACATAACTCACTCACTCTCTCTCTCCAATTATCCTCATTAAAACAATCGAGTTCAAGTTCAAGTTCCAGATCTCTCTCTCTCTCTCTCTCTCTCTCTCTTCCTCCCCTCCCCTCCCCCCTTACCCCTGCCCCCCCCCTTCCTCCCCACCCCCAGACAAGGGACAAACAACTCTTGTGTGCATATCAGACCAACGCCCTGTAAGGAAGCAATCATTGTGAATGGCACTTCACTGCTAGAGGCTAGCTAGCTAGCTAGCTGATGACTCTATACCTACAGCCCCTACCCTAGCCTACCTACCTCCCACAAGTGTCCCTTGCAGTGAGGAGTAGAGTAGAGTAGAGTAGAGTAGAATAGAGTAGAGTAGCATAGTTCTAAGCAGACGGCTCTTGCCTTTGATAGAGAGACCAGATGAAGTGTTTTTGCGCCCTCAGGCTAGTGAAGAGCTGTTTTTGAAAGGGAGAGCACCGCCGCAAGTCGTCACGTAACCCGAAACTGGTCACTGTGGCTTGGGGGAAAGTTTTGTTTTGGGTTTGTTTGGGGTTTTTTGGGGTGTTTTTTTAGGGGGAGGGGGGGGGGGGAGGGGATCTGACAAGTTGGTGATGTGTCATGATGTTGTGTGGGAAAAGTATGGTGTATGCACGGTGTGAAAAAGATGTTTTTTTGGTGGGTTTTTTTTTTTCGTTCTTCGTCTAGCCAGTTCGGAAGTTGACCAATGGTGAGATGTTTGCGTATGCGGCCGCTTCCACGAAGATAATAATAATAATAATAATAATAATAATGATAATAATAATAATAATAATAATAATAATAATAATAATAAATGGAATTTATATAGCGCTGTATCTTGCACAGACAAAATCAAAGTGCTTGCACTCAACTCATTCTTACACAGTCATGCGACCAATAGCAAGTCATAGTTCTAACAAGTCCAAATGTACACACACACACACAGAGTCATGATGATGTTCTTGCTTCCTGTTATGCTTTCTCCTTCATCCACAAAGGAAATGTTTCTTTTATCAATGTGTGAAACAAGTTACAGAGGAGTCCAATATGGAAACCTAGCAAAACAGAAAGACAGCAATAAAACAAACAAACAAACTCACACAGAATTTTTTTATATTTTTTTTATTAAAGATAGGCGTCACAAACAAAGAAGCCTTAAACTCGACAGGGCAAGTAAACAGTCGACAACAACAATAACAATAGCTCAAAACTACTTAATAACTGACGGGTACACTGATAAGGCCATTCATATAATTATTATGTCAAACTATTCCTGGACATAGCAGTCAGGAGATTGAGGGAGACAGGAAAAGAATGAATGAATGATCTTCATTTTTCAAGGGTTAGAGACAAAAGGGGATGGGATAGCTCAGTGGTCGGAGCACTCGCTTTCCCCCAGCCAAAGTTAAGCAGCATCGAGCGTGGTTACCAATTGGATGGGTGACCGTTTGCGCGCCTTGGCTTCAGTACAGTTCCCCCAGTTCACCCAGCTGTAAATAGATACCCGCCTCTTTAAGGATCAGGGAAGGTAAAGCAGCGAGGGAGAGGAGATGGGCGCCGCCCTCAATATGCTGGCCCCTAGAGAAGCTGAGGTCTCTGACGCCTCGCTCCCCTACGACCTTATAGGTTATGGGACACCTTTACCTTTTGTTCTTTTTTTTCCTTTCAGATAAACACTTTTTTCCTACCCAGCCTTTGTGTGTGTATGAGAGAGAGAGAGAGAGAGAGAGAGAGAGAGAGAGAGAGAAGAGAGAGAGAAGAGAAGACAGACAGACAGACAGATAGACAGACAGATAAAGAGCAACCCCCAAAAAACAATAGGCCCATATTATAAGTGTAGTCTGTGTTTCAATTTCTCAACAACAAAAATCCTACTTGGCTATTCAGGCCAAAAGTTCAACCCAGCAAGTAGAAAGAAGAAAAACACAGCAAAAACAAAAAGCCCTTTGTGTAACCCCCCCCCCCCCCCCTCCCCACTCACTAACCCCCTTGCTTGGTTTGATAGTAATGGACCATTGTTTCAGCAACATCAAGGACATGCGCGCGCGCGCACGCACGCACGCACAAACGCACGCACACACACACACACACACACACCCCCCAACCACAACTTAAGATATACACACACACTAGAATACACATACACACCACAACACACACACACACGAATACACATACACACCACAACACACTCTACAACACACACACACACACACACACACACACACACACACACACACA
>CM054163.1:25675818-25700818 GCA_028751875.1 Rapana venosa
AAAAGAAAGAAATGGAGACAAGGCCATACTGCACAGTTAAGATAAAAAAGTCGAAAGGGAGGGTCACTTGACTTCTCCCGTAACTCCTTGAGGAGTCATTAGGACACTGCACTGACTTTTTTCAAGAAGTGTGTCATGGACTTGTTGAACCTAGCGGAGCCCATCCCTCTCCAAGCAGGAGGGTGCATGCTGGGTATGTTCGTATCATTCATTCCTTTCTTTTTATTTGCGTTTATT
The DNA here is from genome assembly GCA_028751875.1 of Rapana venosa. Lineage (NCBI taxonomy): Eukaryota > Metazoa > Mollusca > Gastropoda > Neogastropoda > Muricidae > Rapana > Rapana venosa. Next base: position 25,676,056 of record CM054163.1, read on the forward strand.
TGTGTGGTGGATCCATGGTCTAGAGCTAACGCGCCTGTCTAGGAAGCGAAAAGTCCGGGTCGGAAGTGTGCGGTGGTTCGAATCCCGTTTGGACCCGAAACTTTTTCCCCATCGATTAGACCATGAGTGGTGGTCTGGGCGCTAGTCTTTCGGATGAGACGATAAACCGAGGTCCCGTGTGTTACACACAAATTATTTAGCGCACGTAAAAGAACCCTCGGCAACAAGAGAGTTGTCCCTGGCAAAATTCTGTAGAAAAAAAGCCACTCTGATAGGGAAACAAATGCAGTTGTAGACAGAAAAACAAAAAAAAACAAAAATGGGTGGCGCTGCTCTTGTGGCGACGCGCTCTCCCCGGGGAGAGCAGCTCGAATTTCACGCAGAGAAATCTGACGTGACTTAAAGTTGTATAACACATTTTTAAAAATTAAAGATTTAAAATGTCATCAGATGGACGGCTGACTCTGTGATGAAGGCAGCTGTACTCTGCTTCAGGTCCTCTCTCTAAGTCGCCACAGAGCTTTTTGGCCACTGGAGCGGTATGGGTCAGTCAGGCCAGGTCCTCTGTCTTCTTTTCAGGGTGCAGTGGGCAGGACTGCAGCACACGATCTGTTGTCTGGCTGCCTGTCTTGCGAGATAGAGGGACCGCTGCTGTTTATGGCCTATGTGGAGGTTCCCTCATTCATACCAACGGCTATACAGAGTCTATACTTGACCTGGAATGAGCTCTCCCTCTCTCTCTTCGCCAGAAGCCTAGTTATGACACTTTTAAATCCAGCCTCAAGACATATTTATTTCAAACTTAAGATCCCTCCTCCCCCCCTCCTGTTTCATTTCAGAACTATCCTACCTTCACTAACCCATGTCCTATCACCCTGTTAAAGTATATGACCTGTGTGTGTGTGTGTGTGTGTGTGTGTGTGTGTGTGTGTGTGTGTGTGCTTTTATAAAACATTTGACTATTGCAATTTTATTTCATAGATTTGGTCTGCAGCGTACCCTGTTTGTAATATCTGTTTGAACTATTGATTATAATAATAATAATAATAATGATGTATGGAATTTATATAGCACTGAATCTTGTAAAGCAACAAATCAAAGCGTTATTTGTGATTGGTTGCATGACTGTGTAAGTTGAATGCATGCGCTTTGATTTGTCTTTGCAAGATGTAGGGCCATATAAGTTATAAAAGTAATGACTGTATGTCCTTTCCGCTATTTACTCTCGTGGGCCGTACACAGCTTGGTTTGCAAGGCTATCTTCGTGCGTATTGAAATATTGGATATGGTGTGTGTGTGTGTGTGTGTGTGTGTGTGTGTGTGTGTGTGTGTGTGTGTGTATGATCTTCAGTTTAACGTCTATTCACATTTAGTGATTTTAGACGGGGAAAAGTAAAATAAACAAGAGAATGCAAACAATAACAAAAAGTGTCAAATAACAGTACTTAAAAACTAACTTTAACATACTACAAAAACTGAATTATCGGACTTCTTATCAATCCTAACACAATGTCCAACAGTAACGATGGTTCAGACAAAATCTGATCCAGTGATAAACCTGGTATAGCAGGTAAAAATGCTTTTAAATGTCCACAATCAAAAATAACATGACTATTGGTAATCTTCTCCCCACAAATACAGTTTACATCTTTCACGTACTTTGTCCTGAAAGCATTTAGTTTAAATCTGTACATAAGGGATAACATATTTCTACGATTATACCAACCACAGACTTTGTTAGAAATGAAAGCATTTCGAAAATCTATCACATTGCTTGTACAGCCATTATAAAGACAATAGCCAGAATCATATATTTTCTTTCTGAAGTGCTTCCAGCAAGCGTTTTGTAGCAAGCTGTATCCCTCATGCAGAGATAAGGCAACGTTTATTTCACAAGAACTATTTTTATTTCTCGCGCCATATTTGCAAGACTGTCAACTTTTTCATTAAAAAGATACCAGTGTGTGAGGGAACCCAACAGAAAGTAACAGTACTACCTCTTAAAATCAAAAGTGTACCAGATGCCTGATTTCAATGATTAGGTCTTTTCTTACTTTAAAAGTAGAATTTCTTAAAGCATGTAAAACCGATTTAGAATCAGCACACAAAAGTATGTTGAATATGTCTTTAGGGAAGTCAAGTACATAGTTAAGTGCCAACACTATAGCAGTTAGCTCAGCTGTAAATATAGATTTATTTTTTCCCAGGTAGACAGCTCGTTCTACTTTTAATGATGGAATAATGAAAGCTGCACCAGCCTCATTAGTATTTAAAACGGACCCATCAGTATAGATTTTGAGATGATCAGGATAAGTAGTTTGAATATGTTCTTTTACTAGCTATGTAAGAATGTTAACATTTTCAGCTTTTCTTACAGAAGAATGATTGATGTCAAAATGAGCTTTAAAAAGTTCCCAAGGTGGGTAGGGAGCTGACTGTACTGATTTTGCTAATTCATTTGGTTTAAGTTCTGAATGTTTAAAAAGGGGAGAAGTGTAAGTATTAATTGTAGTAAGCGAGCTGATAGTTCTTGCTCTTTTCGGAAAGTGAATGTCAGACTTTATCTGGACTTCATTTTCAACGTTGCTGTCATTTGTTGTACTTCTTAAAACATATTTTGCCACAGCAAGCTGTCGATATTCATTTAAAGGAAGAACTCCTACTTCCTTATATGTACCTAGAGATGAGGCGTGAGCTGGTACACCTAAAGCAAGTCGAAATGCTTTACAATGAAGACTCTGGATTTTCTGAAGCAAATAATTTGGCGCACTGAAAAATACTTCTTGTCCATAAGACAGTCTTGATCGCACAAGGGACAAGGACAGATGCTTTAATACAGTAATATCTTGTCCCCATGGCTGTTTACTACTAATTTTTAAGAAGTTAAGAACTTTCTTAGCTTTAGTTGCCATATATTCAATATGTTGATTCCACGTTAACTTAGAAGTAAGGAATACTCCTAAGAATTTCACTGCTTGTTTGTATTCTAGAGCTTCTCCATTTATGTGTGTGTGTGTGTGTGTGTGTGTGTGTGTGTGTGTGTGTGTGTGTGTGTGTGTGTGTGTGGTGTGTGTGAGAGAGAGAGAGAGAGAGAGAGAGAGAGAGAGAGAGAGAGAGATTTGGAACTGTAGAACACCCAAATCTCACTATACATGATTTATCAATACGTATATGAAAATAAAAGTAACCCTAAAATACCCACTACACTGATCTGCTTTCAAACACTGAATTGCAGCCCCAAAAAGAGATAGGAGGTGTTTTTGACAGTAAGTGTCTGTTTAACCTCAATCTGGAACACTGTCACTATGGTAATGGTCGTGTTGACGTCTGCACCAACATAGTCATTACAGTTTTCAACATTGTCAACAGCACAGACCTAGAGAATACAATAACAACAATGGTGGCCATTATCAGCACAAAGAGGGTCTATTACTTTTCGGCATCATCATGCCGCGTTGGCGTGGCGTGGCGTGGTGTGTGGTGTGGTGTGGTGTGGTGTGGTGTGGCGTGGTGTGGTGTGGTGTGGCGTGGTGTGGTGTGGTGTGGCGTGGTGTGGTGTGGTGTGGCGTGGTGTGGTGTGGTGTGGCGTGGTGTGGTGTGGTGTGGCGTGATGTGGCGTGGTGTGGCGTGGGGTGGTGTGGCGTGGTGGGGTGTGGTGTGGCGTGGTGTGGTGTGGCGTGGCGTTGGTGTGGTGTGGCGTGGTGTGGTGTGGTGTGGCGTGGTGTGGTGTGGTGTGGTGTGGCGTGGTGTGGTGTGGCGTGGTGTGGCGTGGTGTGGTGTGTGGTGTGGTGTGGTGTGGAGTGGTGTGGCGTGGTGTGGTGTGTGGTGTGGTGTGGTGTGGAGTGGTGTGGTGTAGTGTGGCGTGGTGTGGTGTGGTGTGGAGTGCGCATCACACGCCAAAAAAGAGATGTTGCAAACTGACATCTGTTTATTTATTATCTGAAGCCAGAATACGGCTGCCTATATGGCATTGAAAAAAGCAACAACAAAAAAATAGACACCCCCCCCCCCCCCCACACACACACACACACACACACATCATCATCATCATCCTCGATATAAAAGACTTAAATTTTTTTTTTTAAACACACTTGTTGCCGCCCTAACAACAAAAAAAAAGCAACAACAAAATTGTTAAAAATCAGAAACAAAGAAATGATCCCCCCACCCCCACCCCCACCCCTAAGAAAAATGGAACAATCCACACATGCACTTTTTCTCATTAATTTTTGTGTATGGTTACGTCTCAGAGTCATTCCTTAGTGCATGACAAGTCAGACAGACAGCATGATTCTCCATGATTCCCACAATGTTAAGCTGGTGAACGCCCAACAGCAACACCCATCTGTTCACATGACCGGAATGTCATTGAGAAAACTTGCAAGAGCATAGAGTACACCTAGAGGAAGAGAGTTCAAATCTGAGAAGCCCTAAATACGTAGCAAGTGGCCTGGATCAGTAATCTAGTAGCAATGCTTCCTTGTGGGCATGTGTGTGTGTGTGTGTGTGTGTGTGTGTGTGTGCGCGCGCGCGCGCGTGTGTGTGTGTGTGTGTGTGTATGGAGGAGGGGGGGGGGGGGGAGGGGGGTGACTGTCAGTATAAACAGCATCCCCACCTTCTGGAAATTCTGTGCCAGAAATTCCCTCTTTGCTATCCCTCTCTTTGTTTCTGCCTTGTTCCTTTTTCTTCCTGTCACAGTGGTCGGAGCACTCGCTTTCCCCCAGCCAAGTTAAGCAGCGTCGAGCGTGGTTACCAGTTGGATGGGTGACCGTTTGCGCCACGCCTTGGCTTCAGTACAGTTCCCCCAGTTCACCCAGCTGTCAATGGGTACCTGCCCTCTTTAAGGTAAAGCAGCGAGGGAGAGGAGATGGGCGCCGCCCTCAATATGCTGGCCCTAGAGAAGTGAGGTCTCTGACGCCTCGCTCCCCTACGACCTTATAGGTTATGGGACTCCTTTACCTCCACCTCCTTCTTGTCTATTTTCTGCCTTCTTGGTCCATTCATTCTCCTGTATTTTTTTTTCTTCCAGAAAGACTTTAATTAAGTATAACAAATCTCTCCCACGCCGAAGTCGGAAGCGCTGGGCCGGACTTGTGGGGTGTTTAACGGCAGCGCAAGTCACTTCGCTCACATGACAGACAGCAGTTGCTTGTCTGAGAATTTACAAAACTGCATACACACGGGGACTGGATGTAAAAAAAAGCACATTAGTGCTTATTCCGTTATCCTCGATATAAAAGAATAAAATGAAAAATGGAAAAAAAAAGAGTGTTTGACAACGACGAGAAAACAGTACATTTTTTAGGTAACGAGGAGTCAAAGGTTCGATTCCCAGTGTTTGAATCCGAACTTTCCCCGCATCCACTACGTTATGAGAAACGGTCAGAGTGCTAGTCTTTCGAATAAGACACCACGGGCAACAAAGAACCAGTCAACCAACAATCGAATTATTAAAACATAGAATGTCACTCTATCATGAAGGAATTGAATGAAATTCAGGTATTCAGCGCTATATAAAAAAATCCCATACATTATCATCATCATCGTTATTATTATTATTATTATTATCATCATCATCATCATATCATCATCATCATCATCATCATCATCATCATTAAATGGTAACACAGTATGCCAATGAAATTTTACAATTTCTATTAAAAAATGGCTTCCCACCTAAACACATCTTCATCAGTCTTCTTCTTCTTCATGTGCCAGGTCTGTGGCAGACATCGGCGATCATGGCCTTCCATTCCTCTCTGTTGTCAGTTCTCCTGATGAGTTCATTGTTGGGGGATTCTTTCCTCGTTGCGTAGCTATTCAGACTGTCTGTGTATTTTGTGCGTTGTCTTCCTCTGTCTTTGGTACCACAAATCTTTGCACACAATATTTGCTTTTCTATTCCATCAGCTCTGTTTATGTGCCCAAAAAATTGTAGTTGTCTTTTTCTGATGGTTTTGAGTAGGGATCTTTTGTACCCGGCCATTTCCATTACTTCTTCGTTTGACTTCATCAGTACAACCTAAAAAAAAAGCTGCCTTTTCCTGGGAAAAATGATTGTCCTGACAGTAATAATTATTGCAAATTACTATGTGTTTTCTATTATGCCATGTGTGACGACTTTGCGTTTGCAAACCTAATGCATGTAATCATTATTGTTGTAATGCCTCTGTGGTGAAAATGTTTGAGTTTCGGTGACTTAATGGGGCAGAATGGATGTGTGTACCTATCAGAAAGAAATTGTTTTTAAATGTCACTTTGGTAGGGGTTACTTCTATTATTGGTTTAAATAAGGCTTATTTATTTATTTATTTATTTATTCATTCATTCATTCATTTATCTATTTTATTCTTTTATATCGAGGATAATAGAATAAACACTTATGTGCTTTTTTTTTACATCCAGTCCCCGTGTGTATGCGGTTTTTGTAAATTTTGTCATCTGTTCCCACCGGCACACAATGGCCTACTCTTACGAAAAGCGGAACAGGATTCTAACGTGTGCGCAAGATGTTCTGCGTGCGTTCGCACACGGGGCTTCGGTTTATAGTCTCACCCGAAGGACTTTTAGGGAGAGTGGAGTCTGCACTGATGTTAACTCCAGGGGAAAAATAATTATCTCCCTTGAACGGGAATCGAACCCAGGTTCTCCGATTGCGAGCGCAATGTTCTAACCACTAGGCTATCCCGTCCCCCCTTATTCATGAAACAAAGCATAGGCTTCATATTTCTATTTGTTGTTGGGCGTTCCTCAGCGTCAGCACTCTTGGTGTGTCAGCTGTCAGATCATGCACTCTGACTCACTCATCACATTGCGCGGATCCCTGTGTGGAGACCGTTTTAAGTACACACTATTTTAAGTGGCGTTCACTTTATACTGGATTACCTCCCTTGTCACGCCTTGCGGCATATTGAATTTAGGTTAAAAAAAAAATTTTAAGTTATATTGAGGATAAAGAAATAAGCTCTCACTTGCCTTTTTTTTCATTCTTCTTTTTAAAAAAAATTATAAGAAGAAGAAGAAGAAAGAGAAGAAGAAGAAGGAGAAGAAAGAGAAGAAGAAGAAAGAAGAAGAAGAAGGAAAAGAAAGAAGTCCGGATGAGACTATAAACCGAGGCCCCGTGTTCGAACGCATGCAGAACATCTTGCCCACACGTTAAATCCTGTTCCGCTTTTCGAAAGAGTAGGCCATTGTGTGCCAGTGGGAACAGATGACAAAATGTACAAAACCGCATACACACGGGGACTGGATGTTTAAAAAAAAAGCACCGGAGTGCTTATTCCATTATCCTCGATATGTAAAAAAAAAAAAATCATGTCATCTGAGCACTTTGCTTTGTTGCTTTACAAGATTCAGCGCTATATAAATAATGTATGGAATTTATATATAGCGCTGAATCTGAATATAAATTCCATACATAATGAAGAAGAAGCACGGGAAGAAGAGGGGGAAGAGAAGAGGAAAAGAAAACAGGAAGGTGTCAGTTTTCGTGTTCGGTCCTGAACGGGCGTGATGTCCCTCATCACTTACACATTGGTTGTGTCCATTGACAGGTGTCCGTAGTGGTAATTTGTCCTTAACTGGTGTGAAAATGTATCACGACTTGAATGAAGTGTTCTCTGGGTACTTTTGGCTTTATAATGTGCACGGAATGTGTGTGTGTGTGGGGGGGGGGGGGGGGGGGGTGGGTGTTAGCTATGGTTATATGTAGGATACTGTGGTGTATTTTTTTTTCCCTGTGATAAATGTTTTCCTGTTTATTTACCACTTGTAACCCACGGGATAGCTCAGTGGTCGGAGCACTCGCCTTTCCCCCAGCCAAAGTTAAGCAGCGTCGAGCGTGGTTACCAGTTGGATGGGTGACCGTTTGCGGGCCTTGGCTTCAGTACAGTTCCCCCAGTTCACCCAGCTGTAAATGGGTACCTGCCCTCTTTAGGGTCAGGGAAGGTAAAGCAGCGAGGAGAGGAGATGGGCGCCACGCCCTCAATACGCTGGCCCTAGAGAAGTGAGGTCTCTGACGCCTCGCTCCCCTACGACCTTATAGGTTATGGGACTCCTTTTTACCTTTTTTACTAACCCACTTTCTCTGTGTGTGAGATGATCAAGTATTCGTATAGTGCATTATAATATTGATGTTGGTGATATGGTTTCTTGATATAGATGTAATCATTCGTGCATGGCTTGTGTGTATGCTCGCTGTGTGTGCATGTGTACACGTTGTATGTGTACGTGCGTACCGTGCCTCTCGTGCACGCGTGTGTGTGTCGGTGTTGTGCATGCGCGCGTGCAATTTTTAAGATTGAATGTTTATTACATTCTGACTGTGATATTGGTTTTGTCCCTGTTTATTGTTGTTATGCATAGCTCGTAGCCTGCATGAATTTCTCTGTTTATTAAGATGAAGTTTTCCCCCGTGGGGATGCCGGGGGTGGAGGGGTGGGGGGCCTGTCAGTATAAATAGCATCCCCACCTTCTGGAAATTCTGGGCTAGAAATTTCCTCTTTTCTATCACTCTCTGTGTTTCTGCGCCTTGTTTCTTTTTCCTCCCTGTCACTTCCTTCTTGTCCATTTTCTGCCTTCTTGGTCCATTTTTCTGCCTTTTTCCAGAACCCCCCACCTTAAAGATAACAATTCTCTCCCATGCCAAAGTCGGATGCGTTGGGCCTGACTTGTCAGGCGCTTAGCGGCAGCGTGAGGCATTTTTCGCTTTATGTTTACAGACAACAATAGTTGCAGTCTGAGCGTTCGAAGAAGAAGATGATAAAGTATTGGTACAGGTATTGGCCTATACCAAATTAATGATCAGTCTTTTTTTTTTGTCTTTTTCTGGAGATCAGATTTCAGCTCCTCTCGTGGGCCCGTTCTATACAGCTTGGTTTGCAGGGTTAGTTATCTCCGTCAGCCGCACAATCTTCCTCAGGTCGCTGAACAGAGTGCATCTCTGAAAGATGTGCTGGCCAGTGGCAGGAAGAGTGAGTGAAGAGTTCATTCTGGGTGACTGACCCCCAGGTGATGTTATGTTAAGCTGGGGAGCGTGTGATGACACTAACAAGTGTTCTGTCTTTGACTGGTTTGACGATTTGTCATAACCTGGATCCGGTCATTTTCTGGTATCGCCATAAATTAACGTAACAGGTGTCCATAGCGTGGTTTTAAGTCCTTAATCGTGGTGATAATTGTGTTTGGATTTTTTTTTTGGGGGGTTAACCAAGTTTTGTGCGAGGAGCTTGGTGACACGTGTCCATACGGTGTTTTGTCCTTGAGATTGGGTTTAGACTTGGGATATATGTATGAAAATGTTTATATATTTTTGTATATATATAAAAAGCGATTTTGTTAATATGTAAGTCACTTTGCATAAACATCACGTGTTGATTCCTCAAGGGGGGGGGGGGGGGGGGGGGCTTACAATAAGCTTGTAGCTAGGTGGATACCATTTTCCCTGCTGTATTGTTGTTTGCTTGTATGGTATTGTTATTGTACTGGATACATCGTGTTATATATAAACCAGTATGTTCACAGATGACGGAATGTCCTGTCTTCTGTTCCAAGAAATATGATTGACCAGATTTGATTGGCTGAGTGTGGTTTGTGAGGTTACACATCCACAGTGGAATATTATTCTGTGTAGAGTCATAGAATGGGCATGATCTTTTATGTCAAGTGGGTGGTGGTGGTGGTGGGGGCTTGTATAGAAGTAATTCTTGAAGTGCACGTGGTTACACATGTTGAAGTTTGTCGGATCGTACAAGTAATGCTTGAAGTGCATGTGGTTAGTGTTGAAGTGCATGTGGTGACACATGTTGAAGTGCATGTGGTTAGAAGTGTTTTAGTGCATGTGGTTAGAAGTGCTGAAGTGCATGTGGCTACACATGTTGAAGTTTGTTGTACAAGTAATGCTTGAAGTGCATGTGGTTGCACATGTTGAAGTGCATGTGGTAACACATATTGAAGTGCATGTGGTAACAAATGTTGAAGTGCATGTGGTTAGAAGTGTTAAAGTGCATGTGGTTAGAAGTGTTGAAGTGCATGTGGTTACACATGTTGAAGTGCATGTGGTTACACATGTTGAAGTGCATGTGGTAACAAATGTTGAAGTGCATGTGGTTACACATGTTGAAGTGCATGTGGTTACACATGTTGAAGTGCATGTGGTTACACATGTTGAAGTGCATGTGGTAACACATGTTGAAGTGCATGTGGTAACAAATGTTGAAGTGCTTGTGGTTACAAAATAATGTTGAAGTGCATGTGGTTACACATGTTGAAGTTTGTTGTACAAGTAATGCTTGAAGTGCATGTGGTAACACATGTTGAAGTGCATGTGGTTACACATGTTGAAGTGCATGTGGTAACATACGTTGAAGTGCATGTGGTTACACATGTGGTAACACATGTTGAAGTGCATGTGGTTACACATGTTGAAGTGCATGTGGTAACACATGTTGAAGTGCATGTGGTAACACATGTTGAAGTGCATGTGGTTACACATGTTGAAGTGCATGTGGTTACACATGTTGAAGTGCATGTGGTTACACATGTTGAAGTGCATGTGGTTACACATGTTGAAGTGCATGTGGTTACACATGTTAAGTTGCATGTGGTAACAAATGTTGAAGTGCATGTGGTTACACATGTTGAAGTGCATGTGGTACACATGTTGAAGTGCATGTGGTTACACATGTTGAAGTGCATGTGGTTACACATGTTGAAGTTTGTCAAACAAGTAATGCTTGAAGTGCATGTGGTTACAAGTGTTGAAGTGCATGTGGTAACACATGTTGAAGTGCATGTGGTAACACATGTTGAAGTGCATGTGGTAACACATGTTGAAGTGCATTGTCTAACAAATGTTGAAGTGCATGTAGTAACACATGTTGAAGTGCATGTGGTTACAAGTGTTGAAGTGCATGTGGTAACACATGTTGAAGTGCATGTGTTACAAACATCAGGATGCAAGCACATCATGTGATGAGAAGCAGAAGGAAGGCAAGGGAGAGGAGAGGCAAAAGTGAAGAGAGAAGAGAGGAGAGAGAGGAGGCAAAGAGGAGAAGAGAGAGAGGTGAAAGAGTGAAAGAGAAGAGAGAGAGAAGAGAGAGATGAAAGAGAGAGAGAGAGAGGCAGAGAGAGATGAAAGAGAGAGAGAGAGAGGCAAAGAGTGAAAGAAGAAGAGAGAGAGAGAGAGAGAGAGTGAAAGAAAGAAGAGGAGAGAGAGGAAAGAGAGGAAAGAAGAGAGAGAGGCAAAGAGTGAGAGAGAGTAGCTAGAGAAACACAGATAGTGAGAGACCAGAGACAGAGACAGAGAGAGAGAGAGAGAAGAGAGAAAGGACATAGAACCCAGAAAATACACACACACACACTGGTCTCAAGAGTAAACGGAAAAAAAACAAGAGCTTGAAGTAAGATTTCATAAACAACTTTTATTTTTTGAGTTGTTTAGTTGACATGGTCACATCACATCACATCAAATAGATCATTTTGCTGCGTTTGGTAATAGACACCACCATCTGATAATATTGTAACAGGTCATCATGAAACAAAACAAGGCACATTTCATGTCATCTCAAACCCACACACACTCCCACACACACGCACTCTCATCATCCTAACAGCTCTCGGATCTTGTATAATGGAAATTTTTGATTTAGAATGTTCTTACAATCGTAATTCACACACACACAAAATTGGCCCCATCATAACATTTTTCGTAACAATAACAACTTGTCATTAACAATTGAACAACAGAACTTGGAAGATGTGGCAGGAAAGACTTGCCTTCCCTCCTCTTGTAATTCATGACAATGAATTAGCAGACACAAATACCTCCTCTATCACTCCTTCTCTCACAAACTTCTTTCATAGACAGGTCTTCGTTTAAGTCGTGAAATTTCATATCCTACAAGCACCTTATATCACACGCGAATCCTAACAGCAACTACTGATGTTTTAATATATTATATCTTGAACACTAGCAGCAACTACTGATGCTTTAATATATTATATCTTGAGGGGTAGCTGCACTCCATTTTCCAGAGTCTCTGAGCAAATCATAACTTTCTATACAAACAGCAACACTTGCCACTGAGCCTATTAACAACAGTCTTTATTAAAACGGGAAGTGATGGTAATGCATCAGCTAAAATAATACTGGTTATCAAACTTGTTAACTATCTTTTATGTAATCAAACAAGCAGTAATCCACTTACAGAAAGAACGTCAGCAGTTACCCTGGAAACATGCAGCAAATCAACAGAAACAAGCGTGTGAGATGTACCATTTCTCTTCCAAAGGAAATAGCAATCAATTCAATTTTGTCACATGTCCCAAGTTTTGAATGGGAACATGAACTGATAACAAAGAAGCTAAATGAATCTAGTGTAAAATTCTGGTGTACTCTTGAAATCACTTTAACATTGTAATCATACCAACAACAATCACAGAAGCCCATGTATTTCATGGATAATCAGTCTACAGATCTTTACAATTTAAGTATCTATTGCCGCTGGTTTAATTAACAGAGCAAGCAAGAAGGCTGGATCTATACACATTTACCAGGAATTCAGAATTGAAAACCCATTAAGCATACCCACACATTGTCAAAAGTACTGGAATTCCTGTAGCATAGAATAATATTATCTACTTGTCTTAACACTTCCAGTGAACAACGAGAAATATATTCAACAGCAGTACCCTGTGAAAGCATGGAATAATATCAAATGACCTTCACAATTGTCAACAATCTATAAGGTAAAAACAAAACAACCCTGGTAACAATATTTCAGAAATCAACAAGCTTATCAGTAACATCAGCAATCTTTTAGAAAGCAAACTGGTAGTCAACACTTCACTCATACAGATGAAAGGACTGTTTTAACATGCATATCAAATGATACATGTCAGCGATCTGTGATGTATAACACAATCAGTATTGTAATCGTATTGCCATTGTTATCTCTCTCTCTCATCTCTCAAACACACACAGCTCATTGAAAAAGTTGCTGTCTTCATCATTCATGTCTTTATCATTCATACAAACATGCACACACCACTTCAACCAAATTTCATTTAAACTGTATTTACAAAACCACAATTTCTTTCCTTCATCTATCCTGTCATATTCATACCCAGAGTCATTCACCAGTCATTTCATCCAATTCAAATTCACCATATATTCAGAGTTTGTTTCAGCCAATTCAAATTCACCATATCTTTCAATCTGAAGTCAATCATCACGCACACACCAAGCAACACTTTCAACACTCGACAAGCTCTCCAATTTCCTTCCTCAAGACCACAGAGTCAAAGTTCCACACTTGAGTTTAAAAAATCGGGTCAACTGTTCAGTTTATCACACAGTCAGTAGTAGTACAACTTCGAAAAAGCCAAGGGAAACAATAATCACCACGGCCTCCACAATTTCTCATCAGCCATAGCAGGGCTGCAGTGTCCAGTGCTCATGGCAGAGGAATGGGGGTGGTAGGACGAGGGGCACTCCTCAAACGCCTTGCTCCTGCTCACCTGCCTCAAATCCACCGGCAGAGAAGCAGCAGCAGCAGCGCTCAAGGGAGAGTACTCCGCCTTCACCGGCGACACGTCCTCATAACGACAGTCTAGGGCAGAACCACCAAGGCGGGAGGAGGTGGGGGGGGAGGGGGCCACGAAAGCAGCGGCGAGGGCGGGAGTGGGGTGGTGGTGGTTAGGGGGGAGGGCGACCGAGTACAAGGGCAGGGCATCCACCACACTCAGGGCATCACGCGGCAGGGGCACGCTGACTGAAGCACCACTGCTGGTGCCCACGTACACCGCCACCGCGCCCGACCCGCTAGGCACCAACTTGAAAGCGCCCGAAATGGAACAAGCAGGCGACACCACCGTGGTTGCGGCCCCTGTCGTCATAGCAGCAGACTGCAAGGGCAAGGCCGAGAGCTGGGTGGTGGTGGTGGCAGACGCCGCCGCGGGGGAGGAGGAGGAGGAGGAGGAGGGGGTGTGACCCTCTTGGGGCGAGGAGGCGGCCAAGGGGCGAGGAGCGAGGGTGTAACCCCCTCCTCCCATGACCGCTGAAGGCTGCGACACGGCTGCCGTGTGCATGATCACCGAAGGTGCCACGGAGCCGTTGATGACCTGCTGGTGCTGTTGTTGGGGCGGGATGTGCACGTGCAGGGGCTTGAGCTGCTGCTGCTGCTGCTGCTGGAGGGATTCCATGGGCGTGATCTGGTTGACCACTTGCAGGCAGTTGGCCAGGTGACCCACCACCCTCTCCTTCACCTCCTCGTTCACCTCGCGGACGGAGCCCATGTAGCGCACGACCTCTTTGGCGCACTCGTTGAAGCCGGCGCGGTACTTGCTGACCACCGTGGTGTCCTGGGTCAGCACCCCGGCCGCCTGCTGACGCTGCAGCGCCCGCAGATGCTTGACCGTCAGCTCCAGGATGTCCGCCTTCTCCAGCTTGGAGAACTGCGAGCTCTGGAGAACACAGAGAGAAGGTGGTGAGGGTTGGTTGGTTGGTTTGGTGTGGGGAGGAGGGGGGGGGGGTGGAGTGAGGAGGAGGGTGTGGTGGTGTGAGTGTGTGTGTGTGTGGGGGGGGGGGGGGTGTGTGAGGTGAGTGTGTGTGTGTGAGTTTGTGAGTGGGGTGGGTTTGTGTGTGAGGGGGGTGGTGGTTGTTGTGTGGTGGTGTGTGAGTGTGAGTTTGTGTGAGACAGTGTGAGTGTGTGTGGTGAGCGTTGTGTGGTGTGTGTGTGATGATGTGTGTTGATGTGTATGTTTATGTGCGAGTGTGGTGTGGTGGTTTGTGTGTGTGAGTGAGTGTGTGTGAGTGAGTGAGTTTGTGTGAGACAGAGTGTGAGTGTGTGTGAGTGAGCGTGTGTGTGTGTGTGTGTATGTATGTGTGTTGATGTGTATGTTTATGTGCGAGTGTGTGTGTGGTGGTGTTTAGCGTACTACTTGTGTTGGGAGTGCGAATGGGGATCACTGCCTTTCTTACACACCACACACACACACAACAATGCATAGTTCTCTCTCTCTCTCACACACACACACACAACAATGAATAGTTCTCTCTCTCTCTCTCACACACACACACAACAATGAATAGTTCTCTCTCTCTCTCTCTCACACTACACTGAATAGTCCTAAGTCGAAACCCAAAAGTCAAGACACTTACATCTTTCTTGATGGCCTGCAGAACCAAGGACTTCAGCTGAGCCAAGCAGCTGTTGATACGTGCCCGCCGCCTCTTCTCCATCAGAGGCTTCTTGTTCTGCACAACACACACACACAGTCACACAGCCATTAGTTGTGTGGCAGGAGCAGCTGTATAATATGATTATGAACAGGGAAGGCCTATACAATAAACATCACTGTCTTTCGAAATCTTTTGAACACGGGGCACACACAGAGAAGGACAAAGACGCACTTAAATTAAGCACACACACATACATTGACACAACAAAGTTCATCTTTGTTTTCTTTTCATGATTTAGAGAGAAGAGAGGACGATGATTGACAGAGAGAATACACACACGCGCGCACGCATGCATACACATGCACGCACGCACGCGCACACACACAGGCGAAGACCAAACTCATTAACACAGTTGAACCATGAAGTTGTAACCAATCCTGCTTTAACTATTGTACACATGTGAAACAATAAGTAACACACAAGCTCAACAATGACAATAACTGATATTTCTACTGGCAAATCACGCAAGTGTTGAGGAATCCTAATATTAAAACAAATTGAAGACACTCGACAATAACATTTAATCCTAATATTAAAACAAATTGAAGACACTCGACAATAACATTTAATCTCAATAAAACATAACACTAATTGGATCAACACCTGTACAGTGTATCAACAATAAAACATCTTTCACACAGTGTATCAACAATAAAACATCTTTCACACAGTCTTTGGCAACCTACAATCACAACACGAAAACAATCAAATCCACAATTAACAGAACTAAAAAGAAACAATGTAATTTCTCTGACTTACCTTTCGACTACTATGGTCAGCCTTCACAGAAGATGCAACCATTGTTTCAGCCATTTTGGGACACACAAAAAACTACTAGCACTCTTGATGAAATATCAATAATAACAAAATTGTCAATAATAAACAACTTGTCTCAATCCAAAACTGAGCGAAGAAATCAACTGGAAGGAATGCAAAAAAGCAATACTGCAACTGCAGCACAACAACAACAAGAACAAGTGATGGAATGAAAGTCCAAGTGGCGGAATGGAAGCCGAGCAGAGTTCCACCACCACTTGTTGCATGCAGATCGAGTCTAGGGTCGCCAGTGTCAACATCACCTATATATACCGGCTGACGCATGCCATAATCTAGGACCTGTGTGAAGCCAACTTCTCTCACTTTCCCACGCTCTCGTGCCGATACTGTCCACCAATCGCTGGCCTCGGCTCACCACCGGCTTGCGCCGGGCGGCCGCTGATTGGCTGCAGGCCAGCTGCGCTCGTGGCGCGCGAGCACTTCTGCGTCAATCATGCTGCTGGAGCGGAAGGGAGATAAATAGGCGCACGTGCCGCGAGGATTAGATGACAGGTCGGCCCAGTGTGGGAAAACTCCGCCCACCTCCGCTCGCTCACGCTTCTGGGGGACTCGATGTGTCAACAGGCCTGTGATAAGGGCATTCCACAGCACAAAGCCCCCACTGTGGGTTCTTACCCCCCCTCCCCCACACACCACCTTCACTGTAATTCTCCACCCCCCCCTCACCCCCACCTCAACCTTCCCCCCCCCCCCCCCCACTCCAGCCACCAAAGCTGAGATCACTGCTTCTCTCTCTACTACTTCTCACAGTATGAAACTTAGATTCCGCGGTGCTGTTTGTGAAACTGTTCCCACCTCAAGTTTGGTTACGCTTTGGGGTTTTTTTTTGATTGTTTTTTGTGTGCTGTGGTGGTGGTTGACTACCAACCACTTCCTTTCTCTTTCTGTGATTATGATACAGTTCCAGCGGAGTTATCTGCTGTTATGGACTGTATCAACCGGCTTTTTGTGTGTGTTCTCATTCTTCTCTGTACTGAGGCAGAATATTGGTGTTTGGTTTAGTTTCATTGTATTAAAGTCCCAGCATTTAGGGACTGTACCATCAAGTAACCACTTCTATACACGCAACAAAACATTAGTTGGTTGATTGTGTTAGAATCCCAGCGGAAATATCCGATTTAAGGGACTGTACTAACCATCAACTAACCATGATACAGCCCGCTATTTTTTGTTGTTGCGATTAAATTTACCACCCATCACAGATTTGCGATTTACCAGAGCAGACCTATTTTGCAGTTTTTCTTTCCCGAAATCGGAAATCCCCGCTGGTACAAAAATTCACAACACAATAAAAAACAAACCAAACACACAACACATCACAAAACACCATGACAGATCACAAATCGCAACAACACATCACAAAATACAACACATCACAAAACACAACAACGCATCATCACAAATCGTAACAGCACATCACAACACATAACACAACACCACAATCATAAACACACATCACAACACACAACAAATCACATAACACAACAACACATCACACAACACATCACAAAACATAAGACAAATCACAAAACACAACAAAACACACATCACAAAACTTTCACGAATTTCTCTGTCTGTGGGATGATAAAAGTGTTTGAAGCATTGAATTGAAAGCTTGCAGCAGCTCATCAAAAATCAGACAGGTGATCAATCCCTCACAAAGATTAATGCAAAGGTGCAGTTCCCCTGAATGATGGCCAATTATTGCAGTCAGAGGACTGACAGAGCCAACGACTGACGGGAGACAGGACGGGATAGCCTAGTGGTTAGAACACTGCGCTCGCAATATGACGACCCGGGTTCGATTCCCGTTCAAGGGGATATTTTCCCCTGGAGTTAACATCAGTGCAGACTCCACTCTCCCCAAAAGTCCTTCGGATGAGACTATAAACCGGGGCCCCATGTGCGAACGCACGCAGAACATCTTGCGCGCACGTTAAACCCTGTTCCGCTTTTCGTAAGAGTAGGCCATTGTGTGCCGGTGGGAACAGATGACAGAACTGACAAAACCGCATACACACGGGGACTGGATGTAAAAAAAAAAAGCACATGAGTGCTTATTCCATTC
This sequence comes from Rapana venosa, assembly GCA_028751875.1. Lineage (NCBI taxonomy): Eukaryota > Metazoa > Mollusca > Gastropoda > Neogastropoda > Muricidae > Rapana > Rapana venosa. Next base: position 25,694,202 of record CM054163.1, read on the forward strand.
GATTTAAAAACAAAACAAAACCTATCCCGTATAGAAGTCTAGTAGACCATTGCCCACCCCCCCCCCCCCCCCCCCCCCCTCAAAGAAACAATACAATACAATACAATAAAATGCAATATCAACATAATGAACTAAGATTAATTATAAAATAATGACTGCACACTCATCACCCCCCCCCCCCCCACACTCCTCCCAACTCCTGCCTCTCCCCCACCACCACTCCCATCCCACACCCTTTACAGATAGTGACAACCAACACGTTTTCAGAAAAAGGGAAAGAAGGTGGGGGAGGGGGGAGGAGAGAGAGAGAGAGAGTAACAGTACTACAGTACAACTAAAAAAAAAATCACAGACTACAGACTACTTATTACAAGGGGGGGAGAGAACAGCTTGACCCCATCACCGGTAACCCACCTCCTTCAAAAAAACACACCCAACAACAACAAAAAAATGAAAAAAAAAATCCACACCCACACCCCCCCCCTCCTAAAAACCTCCACCACTCCACTCACCATCTCTCTCTCTCTCTATCAACCCCCACTCCTCTGCCCCTCTACTCCTTCCTCCCCCCCCCCCCCCCCCCCCTACCCCTACCCCCCCCTCCCCCCACCACCACCCTCCTCTCCCAAAGGGGGCCTCGTGCGGTGGCTAGCACTGGAATGCAGAACAGTCTTTTGTCCGAGCAGCGTGGGAACGATGTGCGCCTCGCTCTCCCTGCTGTCAGGGGGTCGGCACGAGCCGAGGTCACAGGTCAGGCTGAGTGTCGCTCGGCACTTGTTGCTTTGCTGATAGATAGCTGAGCTGAGCTGGCTGGCTGGGAGAGGGAGAGAGAGAGAGAGAGTATGGTGAGTCGTTCGCGTGAAAAGTTGAGGTGTTTGGTTTGGTTTTGTTTTTTTGTGTGTGTGTGTGGGGGGGGGGGGGGGGGGGGGGGGGGGGGGGGGGGGGGTAGGGGGTATTTATTTTTTTCTAATTTTCTTTTATTGGGGGAGGGCAGGGGGAGATAGAATAAGCACTTCATGTGGCTTTTTTTTTTTTTTAAATCAGCCCCCCCCCCCTCCCCCCTGTGTTTGCAGTTTTGTAAATTCTGTCATCCATTCCCACCGCACATAATGGTCTACTCTTCCAAAAAGCGGAACGGTTTTAACGTGTGCTTTTAATGATAAAGTATTCCTCTCTCTCTTCTCCTCTCTCTCCCTTCTCCCCCCCCCCCCCCCTCTCTCTCTCTCTATCTATCTGTGTATACATATATGTGTGTATATTGTATATATATATATATATATATATATATATATATATATCTCGATGTTGCTAGTTACCAAACACTCTACTCACTTGTAACACACACGGAATGATTGTGAGTACCTCAGTCCTCCCTGGATGAAAAAATTTCTTTAAAGATAACCCCCCCCCCCCCCCCCCCCCCCCCCCCCCCCTCCCTCCGTCCTTTCCATATAGCCACTATTATGTCCAGGATTCACAGCAACCGATGGAGAACCTGTCCCACACCCCTCATCCCCTACTGCATCTGTGAACAACAACCATCCTATCTCTTTCACACACACACACACACACACACACACACTGCCTCTTTCACTGTCCATCACCCAGAAGAGCATTTTCAAAATCGGTGCCATCTCCCTACCGATATAAATAGCCATCCCTCTTACATCTGGAACAAGACATGGTCAGGATGCATGGTGTCTTCTCTGTCAGGCCACCAAGCTCAAAATACCCCACTCCTGAGGCAGCAGTGTACCTTTAACCCTAACGCTTACAAACACACGATGTTTATCAACCTCTCTCTCTCTCTCTCTCTCTCTCTCTCTCTCTCTCTCTCTCTCTCTGTGCATTACATATTGGATTAAGATTCTGCATATGGATGGGTGCAGGTTACCTTTTAAGTCTTACAAGATGCTTTATGACCTAGATGTCAAGGGGAAAAGCACATGGGCTTCACAAATACGTACCTGTTTATGTGAACTTGGCTTTGGGTTTGTTTGGCTCAATCAGGTGTCGGAAATTGTAGAGAGTTTATCAACGTTTTCAGGCAAAGATTGATTGACTGCCGTTGGCAGCAGTGGAGTGGGCATATACAAAACAGTGAAAGATTTCAAATGTACAATTTATAGGTTCACACGATGTCAAACCTTATCTAAAGCTTGATATGGACACACATTTGAAAAGAATTATGTCTAAATTTAGACTTGGTGTAAAGGTAAAAGGGTAAAGGTAAAGGAGTCCCATAACCTATAAGGTCGTAGGGGAGCGAGGCGTCAGAGACCTCACTTCTCTAGGGCCAGCATATTGAGGGCGGCGCCCATCTCCTCTCCCTCGCTGCTTTACCTTCCCTGACCCTAAAGAGGACAGGTACCCATTTACAGCTGGGTGAACTGGGGGAACTGTACTGAAGCCAAGGCGCGCAAACGGTCACCCATCCAACTGGTAACCATGCTCGACGCTGCTTAACTTGGCTGGGGGAAAGCGAGTGCTCCGACCACTGAGCTATCCCGTCCCCCCTTGGTGTATCAGACATAAATGTTCATAAATTTAGATATATAGAACATGATGATGATGACCTCAGGTTGCTATGCCCATTATGTAAGCAAACAGTGGAAGATGAAGTTCATTTTGTGCTGTGCTGTCCAGTATTAGAAGATGTAAGACAGAATGACATTCCGGTAAAATATAGTAGACAGCCTAATTTATTTAGATTCTGTCTACCCATGGCATCTAGTCACCCTGAGATTGTGCACAGCCTTGCTTTATATTTGTGTAAAGCCTTTAGAATAAGAGATATCTAGGTTTTTTTTAAGTCATATTTTTTTTATTAACTGATTGTTATTGTGGTGGTTGTGGTTATACAACAACATTTTGGGTTTTTTGTGCTTCCTTAGTTTTCTAACTAAAATCCTAAGCAGCTTGGCAACCCCACTTCATGTATGGGCCAATGGCCTTTTTGTGAATAAATCTTTCGAGTTCTCTCTCTTTCTACATACACGCGCACACACAGAGACACAACACGCGCCCACACACACATCAGGGGGACGGGATAGCCCAGTGGTTAGAACATTGCGCTCGCAATCTGACGACCCGGGTTCGATTCCCGTTCAAGGGGATATTTTCATCAGTGCCGACACCACTCTCCCCAAAAGTCCTTCGGATGATACTATAAACCGAGGCCCCGTGTGCGAACGCACGCAGAACATCTTGTGCACAAGTTAAATCCTGTTTTGCTTTTCGTAAGAGTAGGCCATTGTGTGCCGGCGGGGAACAGATGACAGAATTTACAAAACCGCATACACACAGGGAAAGCGCATATGACAATGGCGCTGAGCATTAGTATGAAAATAACAGCTATTATGTCCACCAGAAATTCCCGAAGTCGGAATGCTGCGACCTAAATGGTGGGGGCAAAAATGGTCCCTGAAAATCTCCCCAATGGTGAACCTTGGAGCTCTAGCCGAGGAACCAAAACGTCCACCAGAAGAATAGCTGCAAGCTTAATCCACTTTTTGTGTGTGATGAATATCTTGACATCAAGACAAATAGTCATTAACTCTAAGATTTTTGAAATACTACTTATTTCCAATTGTACCCTATGGAACTGAAACGTGGACATTATACTAAGAAACAGAAAGACAGAAGCAGACCTAACGTGGATCTTTTGTGTGATGATTTGCATATATTGAAAGATGGCAAAAATGTATTTGAAAATACATAAACAACAAAGAGCACCCTATTTTACTAAATAAAAAACAACCCACTGAAAACAGCCAATGTTCTTAAACTGTCAAGGTTGGGACCATGTAAACAGATTGGAGATATTCATCCCCCATGACAGAACAGCATAATACATTGAAGAATATGGTCTCTAAAAAAAGAGGCTGTGTTATTATTACATATTACCAACTGTCTGCAACCGGTAGTTTTCAACCACCACCCAAGGAAACAGAGGGCTGCACAATTTGCAGGTGTGTCCCAAAATAGTAACACATCGCTCTGATCACATGGGAGGTAATCTACTTACCACACCATCACAACCAAAACGGTGCTGACTCACAGGGAGAGAGGGAGGTGGATGGGAGGAAGACCCAGACGTCGTCAATGGACAGAGGATGGTGTCAGAGACTGGACAGACAGACAGGCAGTGCAGCAGGGTGGCTGAGTGCATTACATGGCCATGGGACAGCTGGCCCAAGCCAGACTGACCTGGAGATCCATGGCACACGTCAACCTCAGTCTTGGGACTTGCACCTTATCCATCCATTGCATGTTCACAAGTTCGTCATTCTAACCATGTGTTTTGAGCATGATGTCAGCTTTAAGCTTCCGTGCTGCTATGCCGCTAAATTATTCATTTATTTAGTTATTTCTACCACTTTAAGTCACGGCAGATTTCTCTGTGTGAAATTTGGGCTGCTCTCCCCGCGTAGAGAGTGCGTCGCCACAAGAGCAGCGCCACCCTTTTTTATCTTTCCTTTTTTCCTCTTCCTGTCTGCAACTGTATTTTTTTCCCTATCAGAGTGACTTTTTAAAATACAGATTTTGCCAGGGACAAAGCTCTTGTTGCCGTGGGTTTTTTTTACGTGCTCTAGATAATTATGTGTAACACACGGGACCTCGGTTTTATCGTATCATCCGAAAGACTAGCACCCAGACCACCACTCATGGTCAAATAGATGGGAGGGGGGGGGGGGGGGGGGGGGGGGCGGATTTTGGGCCCAAACGGGATTCGAGCCACTGCACACTTCAGACCCGGACTTGTGGCTTTCTAAGCAGGCGCGTTACCTCTAGACCACCGATCGTGTGTGTGTGTGTGTGTATGTGTGTGTGTGTGTGTGTGTGTGTGTGTGTGTGTGTGTGTTGTTGTTGTTGTTGTTGTTGTTGTTGTTGTTTCGTTTTCTACTCACAATAATACATTTTACGCTCTGTTCAATAAAAACCTGCTTAAATCAACATGACGGAACTGTTGCTTTGGTTGTATTATAGTCCCAACGAGGTATCCGATTTTAGAGATATTGTGCCTTCAGCGCCTGGGGTTTATCACAGTTCTTGATTAAACCATTGACGCTGGGGGCAACAGCAAAGTGAGAGGCTGTAGTATGACCAGTGGCTTTCTTTCCCACTCACGGAATTCCACTTCACAGCTTAGTCTTTAGTGATCGACTCTGACTCTGACTAGGAGGCTTGACTCGCACAATCCTTATGTGCTGCAGCCCTGGGGGCTAGTTGGCCTGTGGAGAGCATCTCCAACGCTGACTGTCCTTATGCCCACTTGGCCGAGAGAGTGGGGATGTACTGTGGGCAAGGCACCTCCACTATAATCAAATTTCTGCCCAGTTTCCGAAACAGCAGCTGCCTCCTCTGCTGTTTTGGAGGTCATCGTCGAAAACAAGGGACTAACATACATACATATACACCCGATTTTAGAGATATTGTACCATCGCATCACCAAGATGATCGGACTTAAAAAAAAAATATATATGCAATTTATATATAGCGCTGAATCTTGAAAACAAACAAACAAATCAACGCGCTTTTGTACCGAACACGTTACCATACAAATCAGACCAGGCCAGTGAGGAAAACTTTGCACTGCAGAGCACAGCAACTTGTGGAGTGTTACCCACTAAGCCCAGCTCTTTTTTTTCTCTTTTTTTTTTAACCCCCCCCCCCCTCTCCTTCCTCTACTCCTCCCCTCCCCATCCCCCCCCCCACCTTCTCCTCCTCCCTCAAAGCTCTTACCGACTACTGGCGGATTTTACCGAATGGTCGCACATTGGATCGTGGGAAACTTGGAGGGGAAACTTGTTGAATGTTGACTTTGTATGAGAGAGAGAGAGAGAGAGAGAGAGAGAAGAAGAGAGAGAGAGAGAGAGAGAGAGAGAAAAAATAGGGGTAAGGGTGGGGGTAGGGGATCAGGGGGTGGGGGAAGGGGTGGGTTGAGGGTAGGAGGAGGTGGGGAGGGGAGGTGCAAAAGAGGGGAGGAGGGGGAGGTAGTGTGTGTGTGTGTGTGTGTGTGTGTGTGTGTGTGAGAAAGAAAGAGAGAGAGAGAGAGAGAGAGAGAGAGAGAGAGGCAGGGTTGGCTGAGAAAACATAAAACGGGGGTCTGATTTCTGTTTGATGATACTCACCTCTGTCTGTCTGTCTGTCTGTCTGTATTCTGTTTGTGTCTGTCTGTCTTTATAGCTAGTTATTGTCTGTCTGTCTTTCTGTGTGTGTGTCTGTCTTTATAGCTAGTTATTGTCTGTCTGTCTTTCTGGTGTGTCTGTCTTTATAGCTAGTTCTTGTCTGTTTGTCTTTCTGTGTGTGTGTCTGTCTTTATAGCTAGTTCTTGTCTGTCTGTCTGTCTATCTCTCTGTTTGTGTCTGTCTTTCTGTGTGTCTGTCTTCCTTTATAGCTAGTTCTTGTCTGTCTGTCTGTCTATCTCTCTGTTTGTGTCTGTTTTTCTGTGTGTCTGTCTTCATAGCTAGTTCTTGTCCGTCTGTCTGTCTGTATGTATCCCTCTGTTTGTGTCTGTTTTTCTGTGTGTCTGTCTGTCTTTATAGCTAGTTATTGTCTGTCTGTCTGTCTGCATCCCTCTGTGTCTGTCTTTCTGTGTGTCTGTCTGTCTTTAT
>CM054163.1:25705818-25723318 GCA_028751875.1 Rapana venosa
AAGTTGGGGCCCCTTGAAAAAGTAACTGGTGTGTGTGTGTTGTTAGTGTGCATTTGTGTTGTGTGTGTGTAATTACTCTCTCTGTCCACTCTTCATCCTGTGTCTCTCTCTGTGTGCCCTCTCGTCTTTCTCTGTCAGTCTGTCTCCTCCAGTGTCTCTCTCTCATCTGTCCCTCTGTGGTGTCTCTCTCTGTGTCTCTCGGTGTGTCCTCTCTCCTGTCCTCCTCATCACCAGTACTTTACCATTGCTCTCCTCTCCTTTTGAGTCTCTCTCACCTCTGTTGTGTCCTCTCTCTGTACTTCTTCTGTGTGTCCTCTCTTGTGTCTACTCCTCTTGTGTGGTGCTCTTCTCACACCAGTAACTTGTACCATTGACTCATCCCCACCTCTGATCTCCTCCTCTCTGTGTCTCCGAGTCTCGTCTGGTGTGTGTCTCTCTCTTGTCTCTCTGTCTGTTCTCCTCTCTCTCTCTTGTTACTCTCTTTCTCTCGCACCAGTACTTGTACCATTGCTGAAGTCATACAGCTGATGATTCTGATTTTACGACGTGGCAGCCACACCATGTTGACGTTGTCTATTTTTCTACTGCGTGTTTTGAAATGTTTCGGGCTTGTTTGTTTTGTCCCTTACCTTCTGTGCCCATGTGAAAGGGGCTTTGATTAAGGCAACCACATTAACTAATTTTGCATGTGCATTCTCTGAGAGAGAGAGAGAGAGAGAGAGAGAGAGAGAGAGAGAGAGAGAGAGAGAGAGAGAGAGAGAGAGAGAGAGAGATGAAGGAGAGAGAGAGAGAGAATGAGAGAGAGAGAGAGTGAATGAGAGAGGAGAGAGAGAGAGAGAGAGAGAGAGAGAGAGAGAGAGAGAGATGACAGAAAAAAAAAAAGGCTTATGGATTGTCAGCCCGAGGCCACAATTTAAACGTTAGGGAATGAATGCAGGGTAAAAAAAAAAAAGGGGAATAAATGAGTATACCCTGCTCTTCAGATTATGTCCATGAACACATCTGGCAATACAATAACATTCAGCAATATCAGTGCATAGAAGACAGGTTCTCCGTTTGACTATGGGGGGGGGGGGGGGGGGGGGGGGGAATGAATTTCGATAACTGTTCCGTAATACCACACTGTTCAAATATATTATAATGTGGATAGGAAACAAATGGGTTTTCCTTTTGACTATGTGGGAAATCGACTTTCGATAACTGTCTGTTCCGCTGAACATTCATAATAAACTCATCAAAACACCCACTGAAAGATTCACATAGTTTTGAAGAAATCTGATCATCAGATCTTTACATATAAAGCACATTTTCAGAAAACAGTATTGGTTCATCTTTCAACTGACCTACACAAAATGGTCAATATTATTTCATTACATAAACTGAAAATGAGCTGTTTATTGCTCGACGTTTTTCCCCTGCTGTATTTGTTGTTTTGCTTTGGAGGATATTATCAAAAGATAACGATTCTCTCCCATGCTGAAGTCGGATGTGCTTGGCCTGACTTGTCAGGCGCTTAACGGCAGCGCAATGCATTTTCGCCCATATTATGACAGACAACAATACTTGCTGTCTGAATGTTCCACGACGAAGAAGAATAAACTATGTTTTAAAGGACTCATCATTAGTCTATCTATGAACATGGCTATTTAATGGGACTACGTTGAATCTTATCTGAGATAATGCCTTCCTTCACGAGCAAGCTTTAACTCTTTATTAGTATGTACTTTTTCTTTTCTGAGATAGCTTTAAAAAATAAGCACTTTACTGCGTCTCCAAGATAACGAGAACACCCCCCCCCCCCCCCCTTCACCTTCCCTCAAACCATTGTACGTTATTCAAAGACCAATGCATTGAAGTTTGCGCGTCTGTCCTTTCTTTCAAAGTTGGATTAATACGCACGAATATGTGCACAGACTTGAACTTTGAATCATCACGCGCATCCACGCACATCAGAACTGGTTTTAAATCCCCCCCCCACCCCTAACCCACCAACAAGTGTTGGCATGCTAACTGTATTTACAAAGGACTCGCACTCTGACCTCCAAGACCGAGAGCAGGGAAAGGGGAGACAGGGTGGGGGGATTCCACAACTGTCAAAACCCTCTCACCTGGTGTGCTGACACCGTGCACCTGTAGACATCTCGCGGACCTACGCCATGTCATAATGAAAACATATCTCCTCCCCCTCTCCCTCTGTCCGATTCAGTTCATCTACCAAGCCCCCCCCCCCCCCCACCCCCAACTTCTCTCTTTCATCAGTCAGGTCATAACTGGCATCCCCTATCTCAATAACGCTCTCTACTCCAGTTACTTCCGCAAGTTTTATTGTCGTCCAAACAAACCCCTTGTCTAGCCTAGCCCTAGTCCATACAGCCAGTCGACGACTCTTACATTCCCGCACACACACTCACACACGCACCCAGACAGACAGACAAACGCAATATGCTGTCAGAAGCGCGTGCAAGCCAGCCATGACACTCAGCGTGCCGCTCGCGCAGAGTCCAGGTGTGCGCCTGCGCGTGCGGCTGCGCAGTGGCACGGTCGGCGTGACAGGCCTGGTGGTTGGGTTGATGTGAAGCTATTTCGGGGCGTGTGTGTGTGGGAACGAACGAACGAAAAACTCCACCAGCCACCACCATCGTTGGTATGTAGGTTTTAGTGGCTGTCACCGATCGCTCTCGGGTGACATGGTCACGCCGGTGTGTGTGCTGGGCCGTAAGTCACGCTTGTCTTGTCACAGGGCACAGACCAGTTGGTTCGCGTCGCGAAGCGTGTGTCACACATCTGCATGAGATGGGAGCAAGAGTGTATGTATGCAAATGAGGGATGAATGTCGTCTGGTACAGTATGAAGACATCTGCTTTTTAAGTGCTTGAAGACAGGTCTCAACTGGCCTGCCGATTGGAAAAAAAATCATTATGAAAATATGAAAAAGAGAAGAAAACTAACCAAAGAGAAAAATAAGAAAAGAAGAAGAAGAAAACCCCCAACCCCACCATCATGATTTATATTTCTAACGATGTCTCGTTTTGTTTGTTATGTTTTTATGATTGTTATGATTGACAACTGACAACGATTATCAGTGATAATGGTGACGACAACAACAAGCAACAGCAATAATAGTAAGTCTATGTATGTGATTATATTATCCCTTCATAGTTGCTGACAGGAACAACTGAAATCTGATCTTTAAAAACACACCAAAATAACACACACAAAACCCCCCAACAAAAAAACAGAAGAAAAAAAGCAATAATAATAAGTGTAAGAAGAAAGAAGGGAACAGAAAAAAGAAGAAGGAAAAGAGGGAGGAGAATAAGAATAAATGTGATTGAGTGCTGCTTGTTATCGATGATAATGGAAAGAAGAAAAATAAAAGGGACTATATTTCTCCTTTGACTTGATTTGACACACATGTTTTGTTTTGTTTTCTTTTGTTTCTTTATTGTTTGTTTTAAAGAAAAAAATGTTCAAGATACAGTCTACATAATCATTCTCTACCAATTGATTACAATAGGTCTGTGATGGTGATGATCATGGTGATGATGATGATATGGTGGTGATAATGAGGATGGTGGAAGTTGTGATGGTGGTGGTGGTGGTGATGATGAAAGCGAGTGATATTCGATGGTGGCTTGCTTGAATGACAGGACTGGGTGCGTTTGTGTGTGTGCGCGCGTCCTTGCGTGCGTGTGCGTGCGTGCATGCGTGCGTGTGTATAACGTGTGCGTATGTGGGCGCGCGCGCCAAAAAAAAATAAATCAAAATATGCACATCGAAGATCACATAATCCGTGTCAGTGTTCGATGGTTTATGAAAACCTGAACATACCCAGCATGCGCTGGCGTTGAATGGACTCCAAACATTATTATTATTATTATTATAAGAGACACAAGGCCTGAAACCCCCCTCCCCCACCCCCCAAAAAAATAAAGAAGTGTAGTGTATAACGACTTCTTGGGTCAGGAAGAGAAGAGTGGGGGGGGGGGGGGGGGGGGGTTAGGGGATGAGGGATGAGGGAATGGGGAAGACTTTGGAAAATGAAGTGCAGTGCCTATAACGACTTCTTGGGTCAGGAAGAGAAGAGATGGGAGGAGAGAGAGGATGGTGGGGGTAGGGGATGTGGGGGGATGAGGAATGGGGAAGACTTTGGGGGATAGAGGGGAAGGTGGGAGGGGGGGGGGAGGAGGATGAGGAGGGGGGGAAGGAGGAGGAGGGGTAGGGGGGTGGGGGGTGTAGGTAGAGCCTGTGAACAGGGTTATCATGGCGAGGCAGGCCATCAGACAGCCAAGGGGAAATGAGATTGGAGGGGTCAGGGGAAGTCAGCAGAATGTTTGGGGGAGAGGGGGGGTGGGAGGGTGGGGTGGGGGGTGGGGGTGGGGTGGGAGTAGAGATAGTGTGTGGCGTGTAGGAGACACCGTTAGTGGGTGTGGGTGGGGGGGGGGGGTGGTGAGGGGTGGTGAGGAGGTGGGAGTGGGTTGGGGTGGTGGTAAGGGGGGGTGGGGGAAAGAGGTGTGGGAGTAGGATGTAAGGGGGTCAAGAGAGAAAGAGAGAGAGACAGATACAGAGAGAGAGAGAGAGAGACAGACAGACAGACAGACATGCAGATAGAAACAGACAGACAGATTTTTTAAAAAACCCACCAGAGAAAGACAGAGGCAGAGGGATAAGAGATGCAGAGAGAGGATAGAGATGCAGCGAGAGAGAGAGAGAGAGAGAGAGAGGAGAGAGAGAGGAGAGAGAGAGAGAGAGAGACAGAGACAAGACAGAGACAGAGACAGACAGACAGACGGACCAAAGGGTGGGATGGGGTGAGGGAAGGGGGAGAGACGAAAGGAGGAGGTAGAATAGACTACCAAAATTAATGCAGACACAGAGACTAGATTTCTTGCCGTGGAAAGGAAAACAAAACCAAACCAGCTAACCCCCCACCCCCACCTCCTTCCTTCCCCCTCCCACCGAAAGACTTTGGGAGAAAAAGTAGAGCCTACTTAACTTAAGGCCTACAAACAAACAAAAATTTATCCTTCCCTCTAACAAACAAACAAACAAAGCAGAAAAGAGCAAATAAAGAAAGAAACTAACAGCAACATTACAACAATGTCTCGGATGAGACTATAAACCAAGGCCCCGTGTGCGAACGCACGCAGAACATCTTGCGCACACGTTAAATCTTGTTCCGCTTTTCGTAAGAGTAGGCCATTGTGTACCGGTGGGAACAGATGACAAAATTGACAAAACCGCATACCCACGGGGACTAGTTGTAAAAAAAAAAGCACACGAGTGCTTATTCCATTATCCTCGATATAAAAGAGTAAAATAAATAAAAATCTGCTGAGTTAGAAAGAAGCCTCTCTGATAGGGAAACAATTACAGTTGCAGACAGGAACAAAAAGGTAATTATGGGTGGCGCTGCTCTTGTGGCGACGCGCTCTCCCCAGGGAGAGCAGCCCGAATTTCACGCAGAGAAATCTGCCGTGACTTAAAACGGTATGAAAAAAGAAAAGAAAAAAAAGTTGTTTGAGCAACGCCTCAAATCCTGATCCTCAAAAGAGCACGAAGAAAAATACCATGACACCGAAAGTATATTAAGAGGAAAAGCAATTAAAGGTAAAGTTGTCCCATAACCTGTCTCGTCTTAGGGAAGCAAGGCATCAGGGACCTCAACTTCTCCAGGGGCCAGCATATTGAGGGCGGCGCCCATCTCCTCTCCCTCGCTAATTAATTACCTTCCCTGACCCTAAAGAGGACAGGTACCCATTTACAGCCGGGTGAACTGGGGGACTGTACTGAAGCCAAGGCGCGCAAACGGTCACCCATCCAAGTGGTAACCACGCTCGACACTGTTTAACCTTAGCTTGGGGAAAGAGGGTTACTCTGACCACTGAGCTATCCTGCTTCCAAAGGAAAAGTAGGTCACTGTTATTTCAGAGAAAATCCAAACACACACTTCATGTGTGTATACGTATGAGTGGTAACATCCCTGTTCTGTGTTTTCAGTTTGAGAGTGGCTATAGCCGACTGGTTTATTAAGATCGTTGACTTCAAGCCCACGGATCCATGAAGTCTTGGGTTCAAATCTCGGCGGTGTCTGGTGAATTAAAGGTTCTTTTTAAAAAATGTTACATTTTTGTTTATATTTAACGATCTCTCAGGTCAACTTCACGTGCACTTACCAGACTAAGTCAGAAACCAGGTTATCTCCAGCGCGCCTAGTGAAGGAGATAACCTGGTCTGGCTCTAATGTAGCGCAGCGCTTTCCTTCCCTTCGTGCATAACACACACACACACACACACACACACACACACAACACACACACACACACACACACACCACACACCACCACACACACACACACACACAACACACACACACACACACACACAGAAGATCAAAACAAGCATGTTTAAGATCCTGTAATTCATGCCATCATTCGGTAGGTTACGGAAACACGAAACATGGCCCGCATACATTCCCGAAGTCGGAATGCGGCTACCTTTATGGAAGCAACAACGTTCGCATGTACGCAGAATCTCACCATTGGTGCTCTAGCCGAGGAATGAAGAAAAAAAAAAAATTTCAGAATGTAAATTTCTCACCATCTTGATGGCCCCAGACAGAGCCCCTACCCCTTGGAGGGGATTATTCCCTCAGTAGTTAACAACATTTTTGATGCGTATCAATGTTGCCTGTCAGTATTGTAACTGCCCTTCATGGGATGATTACAGTGTTTTTGACTTGACATGACTTGACTCAGTACTGACTCCACTCCCCCGACAGTCCTTCAGACGAGACTATCTCCTCCCTTGGGGATTCCGGGGGGCGGGGGTGGGGTGTGGTTCCGTCAGTATAAACGTAGCATCCTCACCTTCTGGAAATTCTGGGCTAGGAATTCCCTCTTTTCTATCCCTCTCTTTCTTTCTGCTTTGTTCCTTTTTCTTTCTGTCACCTTATTTTTTTTCTTTCTTGTCTATTTTTCCCCCCTGCCTTCTCGATCCCTTCTCCTGCCTTTTTTTTCTCCAGGAAGACTTCAAAGAGAACAATTTCCTCCCACGCCGAAGTCGGATGCGCTGGGCCTGACTTGTCAGGCGCTTAACGGCAGCGTGACGCATTTTCGCAGCAAATATAAAATACAACAATAGTTGCTGTCCGAGCATTCGACGACGAAGACGACGAAGAAGAAGAAGAAGGAGGAAGAGGGGGAGGAGGAGGAGGAGAAGAAGAAGGAGGAGGAGGAGGAGGAGAAAAAGAAGAAGGAGGAGGAGGAGAAGAAGGAGGAGGAGGAGAAGAAGAAGAAGACGAAGGAGGAGGAGGAGGAGGAGGAGAAGAAGAAAAAGAAGGAGGAGGAGGAGGAGAAGAAGAAGAAGAAAAAGAAGAAGAAGAAGGAGAAGAAGAGGAAGACAAAGGAGGAGGAGAAGGAGGAGGAGAAGAAGAAGAAGGATGAGACTATAAACCGAGGTTTCGTGGGTGAACGCACGCAATATACTTCTCACCTTTTTGGTGAAATGTGTGAAGGTGGCTGGTTAGTGGTGATACAGTCCCAAAATCGGATAACTCCGCTGGGACCATAACATAACAAACCCCACTTACCAACGAACGTACGCAGAACATCTTACACACACACCAACACAACACACACACACACACACACACACACACACACACACACACACACACACACACACACACACAACACACACACACACACACACACACGCGCGCGCGTTACAATCCGTTCCACCATTTGGAAGAGTAGGCCATTGCGTGCAGGTAGGAACAGAATGACCATTTAAAAAAAAGAAAAGAAAAAAACAGAAAATGCATGCACGCAGGTGTGTTAAGATACCATCCCCTAAGTTGGAACGCACTACGTCTCCCTCGTCCAACCTGGGAATAATCACTGTGAGATCCTAAGGCTGGATGAGAAGACTTGATTCTTTCTTCGATTGTGTTAGAATCCCAGCGGGAGTTATCTGATTTAGGGACTGTATTCACCAACATACCACCACCACCACCACCATCAAGCAGTTAGTTCTCTGAGAGACTCTATAAAATGAAAAGACTTGTGCACTTGGCTTTTTATACGTATACTTAATTAAAGTGATGGTTAGTTAATGAGTCCGTAAATCGTATAACTGATGATGATGATGATAATAATAATAATAATAACAACAACAACAACAATAATAATATGGATTGTATATGGCGCTGAATCTTGTAAAACATACAAATCGAAGCGTTTGTACTCAAATCATGTACACGCATGCAACTTTCCTCACTTAACATAATCAAGAGATTTCAAATTTAAACACAAACCCACTCCGCCACCCACCCACACCCACCACTCCGCAGGTGTGTATGAGTATGTGTGTGCGTGTGTATGTATATGTATATGCGTGTAATTTGTATTTTCCAATGTATTGTTTTATCGAGTTTCCTCTTTTACTGGTTCAATTTATTGGTAAAGGTTGCAATAATGTAGTATTTCAGTAGAACCATTAAGAAATAATGTAGTATTTCAGTCGAATCATTAAGAAATTTGTTCTTAGATAGATGGCTTGATGAAAAAAAAAAAAGCAAATGTATTGCTTATTCAATGTACCATCTGGAAATAAAAATTTGACTTGACTTGACTTTACACACACACACACACACACACATATAATATATATATATATATATACACACACACACACACACAAGGAAGAAAGGTGGCAGGACGGTTAAGACGTTTGCCTGCCAACAAGTAAACCGCGAGGTTCTGGGTTCGATTCCCAACCTCGCCCTTTCTTCCCAGTTGACTTGACTTGACCCCCCCCCCCCCCCCCCCATCCACTGGAACTATAATACAATCAAACTAAAATCAATTGTTGTGGACTGTATTATAGTCCATGGGGATATTTCCAATTGAGGGACTGTGAGAAAGTGGCTTAGTAAATAGAGAGAGTAACCCCCCCCCCCCCCCCTCCCAGTCCCCCCCTCGTGGGGGATGCCGGGAATCTGCCAGTATAAATAGCATCCCCACCATTTTGGAGATTCTGTAATAAGAAATCCCTCTTTTCTATCCCTCTCTTTGTTTCTGCCTTGTTCCTTTTCGTCCAGTCACCTCCTTCTTTGTCTATTTTCTGCATTCTTCATCCATTCTCCTGATCTTTCCCACCCCCCAGAAAGACTTAACAGATAATTCTTTCCGCCGCCGAAGTCAGAAGCGCTGGGCCTGACTTGTCAGGCGCTTAACGGCAGCGCAGCGCATTTTCGCTCAATGCGACAGACAACACACGTTGCTGTCTGCGGAGGCTCGACAAGGAGGAAGATCTAGAGAGCAGCAGCCGCGGCAGCAGCAGCAGCAACAACAGCAGCAGCAGCAACAACAACAGCAGCAGCAGCAGTAGCAGCAGCAGCATCAACAACAACAACAGCAGCAGCAGCAGCAGTAGCAGCAACAACAGCAGCAGCAGCAACAACAACAACCCCCCCCCCCCCACTCCCAAGCATGCTGCTGTTAGAATAAGCAGTGAAGGCGTCTAATGCAAGGGAAGTAACTGCAGTTGATGGTCTTTCAAACTACTTACACGATTGTCGTCCCGTTCTTTGGCCTTTTTCTTCAGTTGAACGTTTTAAGATTTTTTGTTTGTTTTGTTTTCTTTTTTTCTCAAGGCAAGCTTTCGATTTACAACCAAGGCGATTTTGAAAGATGAAAGAAACACACAATACTTGGATTGAAAACGGCTTCAAAAGTATTGAATCATTTTTATTTTTGTGCTAGTCTGCAAAACATTATGATTTGAATTGTCTCATGTATATTGTATATTTCACTCACTCACTCAGTCCCATGTCCCAAAGGACGTAGGGGGGACATGAGAGAAGACGCGACAGAGATCTTTTTCCATGCTTCACGATCCTGTGTGGCTAGTAGAAATGTATATTTACTCAGTATATATTTAGCTGTATATTTCTTCATCAAGGACACAGTGTAGTGCATCAACGCAGCATTCAGTACTATATCTTTTGTGTGGTGATGGCTGGTTGATGGTACAGTCCGTAAATGGGACAAATCCGCTGGGATTCTAATACAATACAAACCAAGTAGTATTCAGTGCAGTGTCCAATCGACTCCTCAACCAGTTAAAAAGAAGTCAAATGAATGGACAGTGACCAGAATATAGTCGTGGGGATGGGATGGCTCAGTGGTCAAAGCACTGGCTCTCCCCCAGCCAAGGTTAAGCAGCGTCGAGCGAGGTTACCAAGTGGATAGGTGTCTGTTTGCTCGACTTGGCTTCAGTATAGTCCCCCAGCTGTAAATGGGTACCTGCCTTCTTTTAGGGTCAGGGAAGGTAAAGCAGCGAAAGGAGAGGAGATGGGCGCCGCCCTCAATATGCTATCCCCTAGAGAAGCTGAGGTCTCTTGATATCTTGCTTCCCCTACGACCACATAGGTTATGGGGACACCTTTTAGAATAATAGTCAGTCATGCCTGACATGTTGACAGAGTTCTTGGCTCAGTATCCAGGTCACACTCCGGGGTTAAGTGTGGGCTCGCGTAGTATCTTTTTACAGAGTGCGAGACAGAAATATGTTTGGTGGTTTTCACAGGTTTATTTGAAGTATGAAAAAAATGCACTGTGTAACTTGTTTTGGAGGGGTTGAGGTCATAGATTAACCACCAGGCAGTTTAGTGGCTGAGAAAGTGGGAACTAATCATTAAATGAGGTTTGCCTGTATTCCTACAGTGTTGAACCCCCCCCCCCCCCCCTCCGCGCATGCATATTGTGGTAAGGAAGCTAGCAGACGACAACAGTGTTTGCTGAACAATTTAAAAAAAAAAAGTTTAAGCCTACCAGATTCGTTCAAATTGTCCTGGGTTTTTGATTCAGGGGCCAGTCTTTCACAAAAAAGTGGTTTTCATTTCTGTGGATGTTTTAGTACGTACAGTACGAATGCAGGAGTGATCTATGAAAATAGAAGGAAAACTGTGCCGGAATTGAACACTGTAGTGTAACCCCACTCCAGGGTATTTTCAGCACACAGGTTCGCCTGTCACATTGTCTTTGTTGTGTTGTGTGTGTGTGTGTGTGTGTGTGTGTTCTTTCTTTGCTTCTTCTTCTTTTTGTTTTTATTTTATTTTATTTTTTAACCGATCCTATCAGACACGATCTGATACTGTGATTAAAGGGAAACAACTGCTTTATGCAGGCTTGAAATATTGAAAGAATTGTCTCCCATTATTGAGCTGACGGAAACTTTCTGCTTTCCCCCTTTGTGTTGTAATGACTGATGATGATGATGATGATGATGATGATGATGATGTGTGTGTGTGTGTGTGTGTGTGTGTGTTGTGTGTGTGTGTGTGTGTGTTGTGTGTGTGTGAGAGAGAGGGAGAGAGAGAGAGAACTTGAAAACTTAGAGAGAGAGAGAGAGAGAGAGAGAGAGAGAGAGAGAGAGAGAGTGAGAGAGAGAGAGAGAGAGAGAGAGAGAGAGAGAGGACAATGACAATGACTGTTCACTCAAGTGTGTGTGTGTGTGTGTGTGTGTGTGTGTGTGTGTGTGTGTGTGTGAGAGAGAGAGAAAGAAAGAGAGAGAGAGAGAGAGAGAGAGAGAGAGAGAGAGAGAGGAGAGAGAGAGAGAGAGAGAGAGAGGAGAGAGAGGAGAGAGAGAGAGAGAGAGAGAGAGAGAGAGAGAGAGTGTGTCACACTTAAATGAAATCAGAAAAACTCGCTACACTTGTGAAACAAAGACAACTTTACTCCAGAATCCAGAATATATAAGGAGTTTAAAGGAAAAAACCCAGCAAACTCTCCCTCCTCCTCCCCACAACAAAACTCCCCAAAATAAAACAACCAAAACAAACCCAAACAACAAAAACGAAACAACAAAAACCCCATCAACAACAAAAAAACACACCAAATTCACTTGACAAAAGCAACAGCCCCAAGAAACACAGGGACAAACAACCAATAATATTTATAAGGAAAAAAAAACCTAGAAAAAAAGAAAGTAAAGCTGAAGAACAAAAAAAGAGCACGAACAACAACAAAGTGAGTAACACCCACAAAAATGACAATCCCCCCCCCAAAAAAAAAGCAAACAAAAATAACAAAAAAAAGCAAGAACTAAAAAAAACCAACCTAAAGCAAAAGCAGTTGATCCCAACTGTCTCTGTGTTTCTAGACACAGACTAATTATAGTCTGCCTGCTCTCCGCATTTTTGGCGCTCTTCAAACTTTGTTTATTCATGTAATCATAACCAATCATTCATTTGCTCTCTCTTGTCTGTGTTTGTATGTCTGTCTATCTCTTGTCCGTCCTCTCTCACCCCCCCCCCCCCCCCCTCCCGTGTGTGTGTGTGTGTGTGTGTGTTGTGTTCTTTCTTTAATTTAACGTCTGTTCACTCAAGGTGTGTGTGTGTGTGTGTGTGTGTGTGTGTTCTTTAATTTAACGTCTGTTCACTCAAGGTGTGTGTGTGTGTGTGTGTGTGTGTGTGTGTGTGTGTGGTGTGAAACATTAATTTTTGTGTATTGTTGGCTATCTACATTGTTGTTGTTGTTGTGTAAGTGTGTCAGCGTAAATGAAAAATATTTAGAATTTTATAACTATCGGGAATAGCTTCCACCAAGGACGTACACTCAGTACTCCACTTTTTTTTTCTTTTTACCGAAAACAGAAAGAAGAAAAGTTGCTGATCATTTTACAGGCATGAAAACACAAGTGTACACATCCCTTGCTCCGCCTTGTAGAAGTATCCATTCTTTATATTTGTGGACAGTACAACTCATGACAGGGTTATGATACGTATGATTATGATGTATCGGATAGCCTAGTGGTTAGAACATTGCGCTCGCAATCTGACGACCCGGGTTCGATTCCCGTTCAAGGGATATTTTCCCCTTGAGTTAGCATCAGTGCAGACTCCACTCTCCCCAAAAGTCCTTCGGATGAGACTAGAAACCGAGGCTCCGTGTGCGAACGCACGCAGAACATCTTGCGCACACGTTAAATCCTGTTCCGCTTTTCGTAAGAGTAGGCCATTGTGTGCCGGTGGGAACGGATGACAAAATTTACAAAACCACATACACACGGGGACTGGATGTAAAAAAGCATATATGTGCTTATTCCATTACCCTCGATATAAAAAAAAAAAAAAAAATAAAAATATCAATGTTGCCTGTCAGTATTGTAACTGCCTTTCATGGGATGATTAAAGTGTTTTTGACTTGACTTTGACTTGACAACATAATTTGATAAACGGGATCACTCGTACACATAAAGATCATGTTGCAATAGTGCACACATGTAACACACAACGAGCCATAGAATGACCCATAATGTTTTTTTTTTAAATGTTCGATGGTTATTTGTCCACGTATGAAAAAGAATACGATGACGGAAATCACCTTAGTAAAAAGAATAATGTGAATCAAGGGAGATTTTACAGCTGGATTATAGACACAGGCAACAAACTCTTTTGGGATTTTAATTTTTTTAAATTTATTTATTAAATTCTTTTATACCGAGGATAATGGAATAAGCACTCATGTGCGTTTTTACATCCAGCCCCCCGTGTGTATGCAGTTTTGTGAATTTTGTCATCCGTTCCCACCGGCACACAATGGCCTACTCTTACGAAAAGCGGAGCAGGATTTAACGTGTGCGCAAGATGTTCTGCATGCGTTCGTACACGGGACTTCGGTTTATAGTCTCATCCGAAGAACTTTTGAGGAGGAGTGGAGTCGGCACTGATGTTAACTCCAAGGGAAAATATCCCCCTTGAACGAGAATCAAACCCGGGTCGTCAGATTGCCAGCGCAATGTTCTGACCACAAGGGATTAAGCAAACAAACAAAGCGTCTGTGCTTTTTCAGTGCACAACGAAATATCAAAGAAGCAAAAGGAAAAACAAAAGGAAAAACAAACAACCCCCCCCCCCCCCCCACCCAAAAAACAACAAAAAAAACACCCAACAAAACAAAACCAAGCAAACAAAACCAAAACCAGAAACAACAATAACAACAACAACAAAAGCAACAGCAGCGAGCCTTTCTTCTTCTTCCTTTATTGTCATGTTTCTCCCAGGGGAGGTTTGACATTGATGAGCCTTCTCCATCTCTCTCTGTTTTGAGCTTCCTCCTTAATTTATGCCCCATTCTCTAAGATCACCTGAAATACAGGCAGCCCAGGTCTTGCTAGGTCTTCCCTTTGGTCTCTTTCCATCCGCTACGAAGTTCATTGCTCTTTTTATGATGTGGTGGTCTGCTTTCCGTTGAACGTGCCCAAACCAGCGCAGTCTATTGCTACTAGCTACAGACTTCAGATCATCAACTTTGCACATTCTCCATAGTTCTTTATTCGTGATCCTGTCTTCCCATTTGATCTTTGTCATGTAGCGTAGCATTCGGTTTTCACAGCTCTTCAACAAACGTTTGACGGTTTTTGTGAAAACCCACATCTCCGAGCCATACAGGAGAACAGGTCTGATGCAGGCCTTGTATATCAGACAGCGTCTCTCCAGTGGGATTTTCTGATTTCCGAGCAGACTTGCCAATTCTTTCCATTTCTTACAAGCACTCGCAATCCTGGTTCTGACAGCTAACTCAGATTTTGCTTCGCAGCTCATCATCTCTCCCAGGTAGCAGAATTCGTCTACTGTACAGCAAAGAAACAAACAGACAGGGAAGGACACAAACAAAGACCTTTCGTTTTTCAGTGTGCAACACACAGATGAAGACACCAACAAAGGCAAAGTCAAATTTTTATTTCCAGATGGTACATTGAATAAGCAATGAATTTGCTTTTTTTGATCAAGCCATCTATCTAAAAACAAATTTCTTAATGAGTATACTGAAATACTACATTATTGCAACCTTTACCATTAAATTAAACCAGTAAAAAAAGGAAAATCGATAAGATAATACATTGAAAAATACAAATTACACACATATACATATACACGCATACACATACTCATACACACCTGCGCGCATGCGCGCTCACGTACACACACACTTAAATAAAGAATGTTTTAAGAATTAAAAACAATAAAATCATAAAACGTCAGGACAAACAAATCACTTCACCTACTGTTTCATCCATTCTTTCACGTTCATACTTTAGATAATAAAAAGGTACAGGAACAGAACGTTTGAAAATACTAGGCATTCGTTGCGTCATTACCGACAATATTGCCTCCAACACAAACAGCCAGGCCTATTCACGTTCACCGTACAGCATTTCAAAGATGAAAATAAACACCACAACAACCATTGCCAAAATATCCCATTCCCAATTCTGCTACAGTTCGGTCTGAATGCACCGTAACAAATCAATTCTGCATTTGGCATCATAATTTTATTGACAATGGCGTAGTATTCAAAGTTCAATGATTTTTATGAGAGATAATAACGCACAACAATCACTTACAAGAATCACAACAATATTAGGAATAATGCGGTTAACGAAAACGTATATATGTATATATATATATATATATATATGTTAAAGAACCGATCGTCTCTTGCAAGTTCTGATATACTTTCTCTTCTTCTTTTTCATTCTTCTTTTCCTTCCTCCATTCTTTCTCTCCTTTCTTACTTTTTCCCCCCTGGATGTTTTAATTTCCCAAGCCTGCCCCCCCCCCCCCCCCCCCCTCCCACCCCCCCTCCTTCCTAAGCTAATTTAAAGGCAAAAATTCACAAGAAAACCTGCAACCGTAAACTTGAGAGAGAATTTCTGTACGTATCTCCTTCTTCTTCATCGAACACTCAGACAGCAAATTATTGTTGTCTGTCATATGAGCGAAAATGCATTACGCTGCTGTTAAGCGCCTGACAAGTCAGGCCTAGCACTTCGACTTCGGCAAGGGAGAGAATTGCTATCGTTTAAGACTCTCGGGGGGGGGGGGGGGGGGGGGGGGGGGGGGGGGAGGGCAGGCAATGGACAAGAAGGCAGAAAATAGACGAGAAGGTGGTGATAAGGAGAAAAAGGAACAAGACAGAAACAACGAGAGGGATAGAAAAGAGGGAATTCCTAGCACAGAATATCCAGAAGGTGGGGATGCTATTTATACTGACAGCCCCCCCCCCCCTCCCCTCCCCTCCCCGGCATCCCCACGGGGAAGTCTGTCTGTCTGTCTGTCTTCTTCTTCTTCCTTTTTTGTCATGTTTCTCCCAGGGGAGGTTTGACATTGATGATGAGCCTTCTCCATCTCTCTGTGTCTTGTCTGCCATGTGTGTGAGCTAAATAATTAATGTCTGTACGTATGGACCGGCTTATATCAATAATACTGCGACCATAACAGATAGCCATATTCCATGTTCGGGGAGATGTATGATGCGTCGTTCTAAGCGGGATTCCTGATTCCTGGGGCGAGTGATTTCCAAAGTCAAGTCAAGTCAAAGTCAAGTCAAGTCAAAGTCAAAGTCAAGTCAAGTCAAGTCAAAGTCAAAGTCAAAGTCAAAAACACTGTAATCATCCCATGAAGGGCAACTACAAAAAGAGTGAAGTATGGAGGAGAGCTGGGTGATCTGGCTTTCACATGGTTGATAGGAAGGAACCTTTCGGGTGTGGCTGTGAGCATTGCGACCCTGAAATGTTTAAAACCACACACGCGTGAACTCACGCATGAACACACGCAACACACACACACAGCATGAACACACACACAAGACACACACACACAACACACACACACACACACACACACACACACACACACACACACACACACACACACAAGACAGACAGACACATTATAGTTATATGTACGCATGCCAGCTCGCACGTATTACAAGCACATACACAGATATTGATAGACACAGACATACCACAGACAGACATAGATAGTAAATTATAATAATAATAATAATAAGATGATAACTAATAATATAATGATGATGATACTATATATAATGATTAATAATGATGACTATATACACTATAAGTTACTACTACTACTACTACTACTACTACTACTACTATACTATAATGTATGTATTTGTATAGCACTGAATCTTGTAAAGCAAACAAATCGAAGATACAGACACAGACACACACACCGCGCGCGCATCGCACGCACGCACCCCGCACACACACACCACGCACGTCACACACACAGCACACACACACCTACACACATGCACGCATACACCCATACATGCACACACACCTACACACGCGCACGCACGCACGCGCGCGCACACACACACAACACCCACCACATCCATACCCACCTACACACACGCACGCACACACACATGAACACACACACACACACACCTACACACACACACACACACACACACACACACACACACAATGTTCCTAGATAGATGACTTGATGAAAAAAAAACCCAACAAACAACCAAAACACACAGCAAATGTATTGCTTATCAATTACCATCGAAAATATAAAAAAGTTGACTTTGACTTTGACTCACAAACACATACCCTCCTCCTATCCCTCCCCCCTCCCCCCCCCCCCCCCCCCACCTCCACCTCCCCCCCCCCC
>CM054163.1:25728318-25740818 GCA_028751875.1 Rapana venosa
TGTTTTTTTCTTCTTGTTCTTGTTCTTCCTTCCTTCGTAGTGGATGGAAAGAGACCAAAGGGAAGACCTAGCAAGACTTGGGCTGCCTGTATTGCAGATGCTCTTAGAGAAAGGGGCATAAATAAGAAAGGAAGCTCAAAACAGAGAGAGATGGAGAAGGCTCATCAATGTCAAACCTCCCCTTTTGGGAGAAACATGACAAAAAAGGAAGAAAAAGAAGAAGAAGAAGAGAAGAGAAGAAAAGAAGAAGAAGAAGAAGAAGAAGATGAAGGAGAAGCAGCAAAGAAGCAGAAGTAGAAGAAGAAGTAGAAGAAAGAAGAAGAAGAAGAAAGAAGAAGAAGAAGAAGAAGAAGATGAAGAATAAAGAAAGAAGAAAAGAAAGAAGAAAAGAAGAAGAAAGAAGAAGAAGAAGAAAGAAGAAGCAGAAGAAGCAGAAGAAGAAGAAGAAGAAGAAGGAGAAGAAGAAGAAGCAGAAGAAGCAGAAGAAGAAGAAGAAGAAGAAGAAGAAGGCCATTCTTTACCGTTCTGTACAAGACGCGCTCGTAGAAGAACTCCATCTGTTTCTCGCAGAAGACCTCCTCGTCCCACAGACAGTCCAGCTTGCCCCAGTGGAACTGAAAGCCATCCGGGCACTCGTGCAGCGTCCCCTGGCGGTCCTCGCAGTACCAGTAAGTCCGACAACCCTCGTCGAAATAGTTGGGTTCTTGCCCTTTGGTCAGGGCGCAGGCTTTGGAGCTGGAGTAGCCTGTGTTTGGAGCATAATTGATTGAGTGATTTATTTTATATTTTATTCTTTTATATCGAGGATAATGGAATAAGCACTCATGTGCTTTTTTTTTTTTTTACATCTAGTCCCCGTGTGTATGCCGTTTTGTGAATTCTGTCATCTGTTCCCACCGGCACACAATGACCTACTCTTACGAAAAGCGGAACAGGATTTAACGTGTGCGCAAAGATGTTCTGCGTGCGTTCGCACACGGGGGCCCCGGTTTATAGTCTCATCCGAAGGACTTTTGGGGAGAGTGGAGTCTGCACTGATGTTAACACCAGGGGAAAATATCCCCCTTGAACGGGAATCGAACCAGGGTCGTCAGATTGCGAGCGCAATGTTCTAACCACTAGGCTATCCCGTCCCCGATTGATTGATTGATTGAGTGATCAGTTGGTCAAGAAAGCGATCGATTAAGAAAGAAAGACAGAAAGAAAGGAAGGAAGAAAGAAAGAAATATTCATTCACTCACCTACTCACTCATTCACTCTCGCTCACTCACTCTCACTCTCTCACTCACTCACTCGCTCGCTCGCTCGCTCACTCACTCACTCGCTCACTCACTCAAGCAAACAAGCAATCAAGCAAGCACCTTTTCTTTCAGCTAGTCAGTCAGGCAGGCAGACAGGCAAGTAAAAATGGTTTTCAAATCCATCCGTAACAACAGTAACAGCACTACTACTACCACTACTGCTGCTGCTACTACTACTGCTGCTGCTGCTGCTGCTGCTGCTCCTGCTGCTGCTACTACTACTGCTGCTGGCTGCTGCTGCTGCTGCTTCTGCTACTACCACTACTACTACTGCTGCTGCTGCTGCTTCTACTACTACCTACTACTGCTACCACTACCACTACTACTACTACTACTACTTACTACTTCTCCTCCTCCTGCTGCTGCTGCTGCTGCTGCTGCTGCTGCTGCTGCTGCTGCTACTATACCACTACCGCTACTACTATACTACTACTTCTCCTCCTCCTCTCCTCCTCTACTACTACATACTACTACTACTACTACTACTACTACTATACTACTACTACTACTTACTTGCTGCTGCTGCTACTGCTACTACTACTACTACTACTACTACTACTACTACTACTACCACTACTACTACTACTACTACTACTACTGCTACTGCTGCTGCTGCTGCTGCTACTGGTGTTGCTGCTGCCGCTGCTGCTACTGCTACTGCTACTACTACTACTACTACTGCTACTACTACTACTACTACTACTACTACTGCTGCTGCTACTGCTACTACTACCTACTACTGCTACTACTACTACTACTGCTACTACTACTACTGCTACTGCTGCTGCTGCTACTACTACTACTACTACTGCTACTACTACTACTACTACTACTGCTGCTGCTACTGCTACTACTACTACTACTACCTACTACTGCTACTACAACTGCTGCTGCTACTACTACTGCTGCTGCTACTACTACTGCTGCTGCTGCTGCTACTACTACTGCTACTACTACTACTGCTACTGC
The DNA here is from genome assembly GCA_028751875.1 of Rapana venosa. Taxonomy (NCBI): domain Eukaryota; kingdom Metazoa; phylum Mollusca; class Gastropoda; order Neogastropoda; family Muricidae; genus Rapana; species Rapana venosa. The sequence continues at coordinate 25,730,589 of CM054163.1, forward strand.
TGCTGCTACTACTACTACTACCTACTACTGCTACTGCTGCTGCTACTACTACTACTACTGCTGCTGTTACTACTACTGTTGTTGCTGCTGCTGCTGCTGCTGCTACTACTTACTACTGCTGCTGCTGCTACTACTTATGCTGCTTCTACTACTACTACTTCTGCTGCTGCTACTACTACTACCTACTCCTCCTCCTCCTCCTACTACTACTACTGCTGCTGCTACTACTACTACGTTTTTAATTCCCTTCCGTGTATAAACACACACGCAGAAGATTAAACATGCGCGTTAAAGATCCCGTAATTCATGTCAGCGTTTAGTGCGTTACAGAAACACAAACATACCCAGCATACATCCCCCGCAGGCGAAATGCGGCTACCTTCATGGTTGGGGGCAAAAACCGGGTCGCATACGCAAAATCTCACCATTGGTGAACCTCGGAGCTCTAGCCCGAGGAATGAAAAAAAAAATAAAGAAAAAAGAACTTCCACAACCTTTCGCCTTCTAGGCAAGCGTGTTACCGCTTAAGCACACTTCTCTTCTTCACCTATCCCGTACACCTAAGGACCGTGGGGGCACCACTAAAGATTTTGCAACCAGCTTCCTCCACTTCCCACAGTCCTCAGCTTTCCGTGGCAATTCGTTCCGCTCAAGGCTACCAAGTCCACTCTCTGATGTTGTCTTCCCATCGTTTTCTCTGTCTGCCTCTTCTTCGTCTCCCTCCTTGTACTGTTCCCTGTAGTAGGACAGTCTTGGCCAGTCCAGATGTTCGTGTGACGTGCCCGTACCACTTTAGTTTGTGTTTTTTCACTGAAGTCAGGAGTTCTTCATAGGGTCAGATTGCCTTTTTTAAATTCTGGCCTTCACTTCCTTATGTGATGTGATCTCTTTTGAAATACCACGGAGTTTGCACATAAGAAAAGGTAAAGGTGTCCCATAACCAATGTGGTCGTAGGGGAGCGAGGCCATCAGAGACCTCAACTTCTCCAGGGGCCAGCATATTGAGAGCGGCGCCCATCTCCTCTCCCTCGCTGCTTTACCTTCCCTGACCCTAAAGAGGGCAGATACCCATTTACAGCTGGGTGAACTGGGGGAACTGTACTGAAGCCAAGGTGCGCAAACGGTCACCCATCCACTTGGTAACCACGCTCGACGCTGCTTAATTTAACCTTAGCTGGGGGAAAGGGAGTGCTCTGACCACTGAGCTATCCCGTCCCCTAGTTTGCACGTACCCACTACAAAACACACACACATACACACATGCAAACACACACACACACACACAGACGCACGCACGCACACATAGACGCACACAAATGTGTCAAATAAATCTACATGACTTAAATGGCAATAAAATTTTCTGAATGTGAATCTCTCTCTCACACACACAGACACCCACACCCACAAACACTCACACGCGCACACACACATACACACACACGCACGCACATACACACGTGTGTGTCAAATAAATCTACATGACTTAAACGGCAATAAAATATTCTGAATGTGAATCGCATGCACGCACGCACGCACGCCCACACACACATCCACACACGTATGCACACACACACACTCTCTCTCACACACACTTCTCTCTCTTTCTACACACACACACTCACTCTCACACACACACTCACTCTCTCTACACCACCAACCTACACACACACACTCTCCTTCTCTCACACCACATTGTCTCTTTCTACACACACACTCTCTACACACACCCTCACCCCCTCACCCCCCCCCCCCCCCCCCCCCCCTCTTCACACATACACACACCCTCTCTCACTCACTCCCTCACCCTGACGTGGAAGGTGTGGGGTGTAGGAATAGCCGTGGAAGTGCTTCTCCATCTGCACCCAGCAGGACACGTCCTCGTCGTTCATGCATCTGCCGTACTGGAAGTGGAACTGGTCCGTGCCCTGGCAGTGCTGCAGCGTGGCCCCCTGGTCCTCTCCTCCGCACTGCCAGTAGCTGCTGCACTCGTCTGCGTCTTCGAAGTTGGGTTCCAGTCCGTAAGGCCTCTCGCAGGTGTGTTGTTGCGGCGAGGTACTGCCTGGGATTTTTAAAATTTTTAAAAATATTAATTACGAAGCAGATGTTGTTGGGTTGGGTTGGGTTTGTTTGATGGGTTGCAATTTTATTTCATAGATTTTGGTGTGCAGCGTACCATGTTTGTATGTATGTTTGTCCGTCATGTCCGACGATGACCTCCAAAACAGCAGAGGAGGCAGCTGCTGTTTCGGAAACTGGGCAGAAATTTGATTATAGTGGAGATCCCTTGCCCACAGTACATCCCCACTCTCTCGGCCAAGTGGGCATAAGAACAGTCAGCGTTGGAGATGTTCTCCAAAGGCCAACCAGCCCCCAGGGCTGCAGCACGATATAAGGACTGTGCGAGTCAAGCCTCCTAGTCAGAGAGTCATAGTCGATCACTAAAGACCAAGCTGTAAAATGGAATTCCATGAGTGGGAAAGCCACTGGTCATACAGCCTCTCACTTTGCTGTTGCCCCCAGCGTCAATGGTTTAATCAAGAACTGTGATAAAGCCCAGGTGCTGACGGCATTGAATGATATCTGTTTAAACTATTGATTATTTGTCATTGGTTGTATGTAAGATTAGGTTGAATGCATAATTATGCGCTTTGATTTGTCTTTGCAAGATATAGCGCTATATAAGTTCCATTTATTATTTATTATTATTGTTGTTGGGATTGATTTGGGTTGGGGTGTGTTCGGGTTGTGGTTGTGGTGTGTTGCGTTAGGTGGGTAGTTTTATTGATTCATTTATAGGAAGGAAGGTGGCAGGATGGTTAAGACATTCGCCTGCCAACAAGTTAACCGTGAGGTTCTGGGTTCGATTCCCAGCCTCGCCCTTTCTTCCCAGTTTGATAAAAACAAAATCGAGCTGAATGTTTGAACGCATGAAGAACATCTTGCGCACACGTTAAATCCTGTTCCGCTTTTCGGAAGAGTAGGCCATTGTGTGCCGGTGGAATTAGATGACAAAATTTACAAAACCACATACACACGGGGACTGGATGTAAAAAAGCACATGAGTGCTTATTCCATTATCCTCGATATAAAAGAATAAATAAAATAAAATTAAAATAATACAAATGCTGACAGACGACTGCGGGGAACGCGGCGCCCACCGCTACAAGCGAAAGGGAAAAAAAAAAGTCAGTATTTAATTCTTTTATATCGAGGATAATGGAATAAGCACTCATGTGCTCTTTTTTCCTTCTTAACATCCAGTCCCCCTGTGTCTGCAGTTTTGTCAATTCTGTCATCCGTTCCCACCGGCACACAACGGCCTACTCTTTACGAAAAGCGGAACAGGATTTAACGTGTGCGCAAGATGTTCTGCGTGCGTTCGCACACGAGGCCTCGGTTTATAGTCTCATCCGAAGGACTTTTTTTTGGGAAAGTGGAGTCTGCACTGATGTTAACTCCAGGGGAAAATATCCCCCTTGAACGGGAATCGAACCCGGGGTCGTCAGATTGCGAGCGCAATGTTCTGATCACTAGGCTATACCGTCCCCGATGTTGGGTGTGGTTTGTGTTGTGGTGTGTTGTTGAACTGTAAAAGGTAAAGGAGTCCCATAACCTATAAGGTCGTAGGGGAGCGAGGCGTCAGAGACCTCACTTCTCTAGGGCCAGCATATTGAGGGCGGCGCCCATCTCCTCTCCCTCGCTGCTTTACCTTCCCTGACCCTAAAGAGGGCAGGTACCCATTTACAGCTGGGGGAACTGGGGGAACTGTACTGAAGCCAAGGCGCGCAAACGGTCACCCATCCAACTGGTAACCACGCTCGACGCTGCTTAACTTGGCTGGGGGGGAAAGCGAGTGCTCCGACCACTGACTGAGCTATCCCGTGAACTGTATTGTATCTTATTCTATTATGTTGTATTGCCTTGCGTTGTATTGTACTGTGATGTAGTGATGTGATGTGATGGTGTCTGGCTGTGTGTGTGTGTGTGTGTTGTGTGTGTGTGTGTTGTGTGTGTGTCTGTCTGTCTGTCTCTCTGCGTGCCTCTCTCGCTAAGCATCCATCCATCCAGACAGAGAGACAGACAGTCAGGCAGACAGAGAGACAGACAGTCAGGCAGACAGTCAGGCAGACAGACAGTCAGGCAGACAGAGAGACAGACAGTCAGTCAGACAGGCAGGCAGACAGACAGGCAGACAGAGAGACAGACAGTCAGTCAGACAGACAGTCAGGCAGACAGAGAGACAGACAGCCAGCCAGACAAACAAGCAGACAGCCAGACAAACAAGCAGACAGACAGACAGCCAGACAAACAAGCAGACAGACAGACAGCCAGACAAACAAGCAGACAGACAGACAGCCAGACAAACAAGCAGACAGACAGACAGCCAGACAAACAAGCAGACAGACAGACAGCCAGACAAACAAGCAGACAGACAGACAGCCAGACAAACAAGCAGACAGCCAGACAAACAAGCAGACAGACAGACAAACAAGCAGACAGACAGCCAGACAGACAAACAAGCAGACAACCAGACAAACAAGCAGACAGCCAGACAAACAAGCAGACAGACAGACAGCCAGACAAACAGCCAGACAAACAAGCAGACAGACAGACAGCCAGACAAACAAGCAGACAGCCAGACAAACAAGCAGACAGCCAGACAAACAAGCAGACAGCCAGACAGACAAACAGCCAGCCAGACAAACAAGCAGACAGCCAGACAAACAGACAGACAGGCAAACAAGCAGACAGCCAGCCAGCCAGACAAACAAGCAGACAGCCAGACAAACAAGCAGACAGCCAGACAAACAAGCAGACAGCCAGACAAACAAGCAGACAGCCAGACAAACAAGCAGACAGCCAGACAGACAGACAGCCAGACAAACAAGCAGACAGACAGACAAACAAGCAGACAGACAGACAGCCAGACAAACAAGCAGACAGCCAGACAAATAGACAGCCAGACAAACAAGCAGACAGCCAGACAAACAAGCAGACAGACAGCCAAACAGACAGCAGCCAGACAAACAAGCAGACAGCCATCCAGACAAACAAGCAGACAGACAGACAGACAGGCAAACAAGCAGACAGACAGACAGACAGGCAAACAAGCAGACAGACAGCCAAACAGACAGCCAGACAAACAAGCAGACAGCCAGCCAGACAAACAAGCAGACAGACAGCCAAACAGACAGCCAGACAAACAAGCAGGCAGACAGCCAGCCAGACAAACAAGCAGTCAAACAGACAGACAGGCAAACAAGCAGACAGACAGACAGCCAGACAAACAAGCAGACAGCCAGACAAACAAGCAGACAGACAGTCAAACAGACAGACAGGCAAACAAGCAGACAGACAGACAGCCAGACAAACAAGCGGGACAGCCCCCCGGCCAAAACAAGCAGACAGGCGCCGGGAACGGACAGCCCTTTCCAAGACAAACAAGCGGGGAACCAGCCGCCAAAAAAGCAGACGGGAACCCAAACCCGGACCCCGGGCCCAGACAGCACCGGGGAAAACAAGGCTTTCAAAAACGGGCCCAGGCAAAAAGCGGAAAAAACCCCCCCCCAAAAACCAAACGCACAAAAAAACAAAAACAACTCAAACAAAAACCCCACCAAAAAACAACCCACCAACAAACAACAACACTAACCGCCGCCCGCGCGCGCCGAAACTCCTCCAACAAAAAACAACAAAACCAACAAAAAACCCTCCCCACCCCAAACCAACCAAAAATCAACTCAACCCCAAAACCCAAAAACCCCCCAAACCATTAAACACAAACCCCACCACAACAACAACCACAAACAAACACACACACACCCCACACAACCAACCCCGCGGGGCGCCGAACCCAACACACACATAACCACCCTAAAACACCACCACATAAAAACCAAAAAACCAAAATTTAACACACATTACCCCACAACATAACCAAAACACAAAAAAAAACCACCACAACCCCCAAAACCCCATCCCCAACCAAACAACCCAATACAAAACAACACCCAGAAACACCTCACACACACCCCCCCACGCACACACAACCCCAAAAACAACCAACCCCCCCAACAAACAAAAACACCCACACAGCCCCAAAACCACACACCACACCACCACACAAACACCCCTTACCCACACCCCCCCCAAAACCCAACCACCACCCACACAACCACACACACAATTTCCCCACACCACCAAAAACCCACCCCACAACAAACCCCCCCACACCACACACACCACACCAACCCCCCACAACACACAACACACCCCGGGGTTCCCCACTCTTTGTAAAAAGGGAAAAAACTAAAGAACGAACAAACCCGAAACACACCCCAAAACAGGCATGCATACCAAAGACACCACACACTCACAGAGAAAGGGGAAAGAAAAGAGAGAGGAGAGGGGGAGGGGGAGGGGAGGGGAAGAGGAAAAGGGAGAGAGAAGAGAGAGAGGAGGGGAGAGAGGAAAAAGAGAGAGAGTATTAATTTAAAAAAAAAAATTTTATTTTTTTTTTTAAAAATTTTTAATTTCGGGGGATAACGAAATAAGAACTCTTGGGTTTTCCCCCCAAATTTTTTTAAAACCTGTCCCCAAGCGTTCATAAATTTTTGGGGAGAGGAGAGCCCAATGGCAATGAAAAAAAAATTTTTTATTACGAGGTTATGAATAACCCACTCATGTGTTTTTTACTTTACGGCCCCCGGGCCCGTGGGTTTACATCTTAAAAAATAAACCCAATACCCCTACTCTCAACAGTAGAAAAAAAAAGGAAATTAAAAAAAAACAAAACAAATAAAAAAAAACCCCCCCAAACAAAAAAACAAAAGAAAAAACAACAAAAAATCCCCCCCCCCCAAAAAAAAAAAACAAGGAAAAAAAAAAGAAAAACAAAAAAAAAACAAAACAAACAAAAAAAAAACAAACAAAAAAAAACCCAAGAGAGATAAAGGGGAGAGGGGAGAGAGAGGAGAGAGAGGAGGGGAGAAGAGACGAGAAAAGGAGAGGGAGAGAGGGGGGAGAGAGAGGGGAAAGAGAAGAGAGAAAAAAAAACCCCAAAACTTATAAACATGAACATTTTTCCATTGAAAAATGGTAAAAAATAGTTGTTATTGAAATAGGAATTCACTTGAACTCAATTTCAGTCAACAAGCCCAATATGTTTATTGAAAATTTTAAAAAGGGGACGCCTTTTCAGGATACCCCACCAACTATCTATAAGAAAAAAAATAAAAGGAGGGGGGAAGGAGAAGAGAGGAGATGGGAGAGAGAGGGGAGGGGAGAGAGGGAGGAGAGGAGGAGAGGGGGAAAGGAGGGAGAGAGGGGGGGAAGAGAGAGAGGGAAAGAGGGGTAGAGGGAAAGGGGAGGGAGAGAGAGAGAGGGAGAGAGAGAGAGGGGAGAGGGGAGGGAGAAGAGGGAGGGGGAAAAGAGAGAGGGAGAAAAGAGAGAGAGGGGGAGGAGAGATGGGAGGGGAGGGGGAGGGGAGAGAGGAGGGGAGAGGGGTAGAGGGGAGAGGGGAGAGAGAGAGGGAGGGGGGGGTAGAGGGGGGGTGGGGAGAGAGGGGAGAGGAGGGGGAGGGAAAAGAGGTTTTGAGGGGAGGGGGGAAGGAGGGGGGAGAGAGAGGGGAGGGGGGGGGGGTGGGGGAGAAAATGAGAGGGAGGGGGAGAGAGGGAGGGGAAGGAAAAACGGGAGAGAGGGAGAGAGAGGGAGAAAAGAAAAAGAGGGAAAAGGAGGGAGAGAGAGAGAGAGGGAGGGGAGAGAGGGGAGGGGGAGAAAAGAGGAGAGAGGGAGAGAGAGAGAGGGAGAGAGCCAGACGGGACTGAGGGGGGACAGGTCTGACCGTCCAGCCAATGCAAGCTTTGCGGGGGAAAAAACGTGGGTGTCCCATAAATTTCAGACAAAAACCTCAGCTGTAACACCTTTTTTCCCTTTGTATTGGGTTTAAAAATAATGAAAAATGATGATGTTGATAGTAATGCTGTGCGGGTTAATACTAATGATGGGGATAGTAAGGATGCGATGTTAGTAATGATGGGGATGATGATAGAAAATGATGATATGTTATTTAATGATGATGATAGTAATGACGACGATGATGATGATTTTAGTAAGGGCCCGCGTTTAAATGAAAAGCAATGACAATGTGATAATAAAAACCCAATAATGATGAAATTAAAAAATTATGATGAAAATAATAAAAATTTTGATATAACAAAAATTAAGGTTGTTGAAATAGTGATGTGATGTTTTTTAATGTGGTGTGAAAATAAAAATTTTTTAATGATTTTAATTTTAATTTAAACGATGTGATGAAAATTTATAATGATAATAAAGGGGATTGTCTTTTCCCCGGAAAGGGGACGATTTGGCCCTCGGCAAAATTGTACAGAGAGTGAATGTTCTGTGATGAGGGGTTTGGGGTTTTTAGTTGTGAAAAGAAGCTGAAAGTCAGAGAAAAAGTTTAATATTGCACGATAGTGTTGTGGCAGTGTTAACATTCTTCATTTTTGATTTTAACCACGCAAAGGGTTTGTATCATTGGGTTTTTATTATCAGTTTTAGTTTGTTAATTTCTAGTAGTTGTGGTAGTAGTAGTTTTGTAGTAGTAGTAGGTAGGGGTGGTGTAGGGAGTAGTAGGGGGTAGTAAAAATAAAAGTAGAAGTAGGAATATAGCAGCGCAAAATAGCAATATTGGGAGCCCCGCAGGGAGTAGTAGTCAGAAGGAAAAAAATATAGTAGTAGTAGTGTAGTAGTAAAAGTAGTGGGGGGCCGCCCCGTTGCAGCCGCAGCAGAGTAGTAGTGTAGTTTGTAGTAGTAGTAGTTGTAGTTGTTGAGTAGTAGTAGTAGGGGGGGGGTAGGGTAGTTGTAGTAGTAGTAGAAGTAGTTGGTGGAGAAACAGGTTTTTAGGGACGCAGCAGCAGCAGCCAAGGGAGCCCGCCCCCCCCGTAGTAGTAGTTGTAGTAAGGGAGTAGAAGTGGGAGTAGTGAAGTAGGGAAACAGCAGTAGTTGTTGTGATAGTATTGTACTTGTTGTATTGTTGTTGTTGACGTCGTCGTTTTCGTCGTCGTCGCCACCACCACCACCACCACCATCATCATCTTCCACTGTCATTATTCCTTAATCTTTAAATGCACAAGCGATACATCTCTTCCAATATAATTATAATGATATCCAAGTGACTCACAGTAAAAAAAACAACACACCCAACAAAAGCCACCTACCTTCACTTCAACACACTGACCTAAACAGACGAAGCGACAAGCCCCCAGTCGGCCTTATAAACCCACAGCGGGCACTCGACCAGCGCCAAACCACCAGGCCACTCACACTCCTTGGAGGAGGTTAGATCACACTCTCGCCGACGTTCGTCTGTGTCGTTTCAATGTACGTCTGTCCGTCGTGTTCTGTCCGACGATGACCTCCAAAACAGCAGAGGAGGCAGCTGCTGTTTCGGAAATTTGGGCAGAAATTTGATTATAGGTGGAGATGCCTTGCCCACAGTACATCCCCACTCTCTCGGCCAAGTGGCCATATTTTATTTATTTATTTAGTCTTTTATATTCTTTCATATCGAGGATAATAGAATAAGCACTTATGTGCTTTTTTACATCCAGTCCCCGTGTGTATGCGGTTTTGTAAATTTTGTTATCTGTTCCAACCGGCACACAATGGCCTACCCTTTCGAAAAGCGGAACAGGATTTAACGTGTGCGCAAGATGTTCTGCATGCGTTCACACACGGGGCCTCGGTTTATAGTCTCATCCGAAGGACAGTCAGCGTTGGAGATGTTCTCCAAAGGCCAACCAGCCCCCAGGGCTGCAGCACATAAGGACTGTGCGAGTCAAGCCTCCTAGTCAGAGTCATCATAGTCGATCACTACAGACTAAGCTGTAAAGTGGAATTCCGTGAGTGGGGAAAGAAAGCCACTGGTCATACAGCCTCTCACTTTGCTGTTGTTGCCCCCAATGTTAGTAGTTTAATCAAGAACTGTGATAAAGCCCAGGCGCTGACGGCACTATGACATAATAATAATAATATATGGAATTTATATGTACTTTATATTTACTATGACATCACATGTAACTGCTATCTTCAGTCTCTCCCACGTCGAAGTCGGATGCGCTGGGCCTGACTTGTCGGGCGCCTAAGGGCAACGGAACGCATTTTCGCTTATAATGGCAAACGGTAGGTGCTGTCTGAGCGTTCGACGACAACGAAGAAGCTTTA
>CM054163.1:25745818-25753318 GCA_028751875.1 Rapana venosa
TCTTTTTTTCCTTTCTTTGGTTTTTGTCATGAAAGTGTACTTTAAGAACTAATCCTGTTGGTTTTCAAGTGATCGTCACTGTAAATACAGTAACTTGCGTGCGTGCTCGTGCGCACGCACACACGCGCGCGCGCGCGCGCGCGCGTTCACCTCCTCTCACTCTCTCAAATCACTTTTTAGTGGTTAGACCTTAAAACGAACACACACACACACACACACACACACACACACACACACACACACACGCACACTAAACTCATAGAATACAAAATAATGTGTCATTGTTTTCACAGACACATAAATACATGCATGCATGCATACATACACACACACACACCCACATACATGCATACATACATACACACATACATACAGACATATATACACACACGCACGCACGCACGCACGCACATACATACATACACACATACATATACACATACATACATACACACATACATACACACATACATACACACACACACACACACACACACATACGTACGTACGTACGTACGTACGTACGTACGTACACACACACACACACACACACACACACACACACACACACACACACACACACAGCAGTTAACCCAAACGCACCAAGGTAACCCTGTATCTCTGTCGGTGTGTGTGTGCACGTGCAGAATTATGCACGGGCATCAGTTACCCCCCGCGGGAATGCCGGGGGGGCCTGTCAGTACAGTATAAATAGCATCCCCACCTTTCAGGAAATTCTGTGCTAGGAATTCCCTCTTTTCCATCCCTCTCTTTCTTTCTGCCGCGCTCCTTTTCTTCGTGTCGCCTCCTTCTTGGTCCATTCTCCTGCCCTTTCCCCCTCCCCACAGAGAAAGATTTAAAAGATAATGCTCTCCCACGCGGAATTCGGATGCCTTGGGTCTGACGGGGCTTAAACGGCAGAGCAACGACGCATTTTCGCTAGTGGTCAGAACATTGCGTTCGCAATCTGACGACCCGGGTTCGATTCCCGTTCAAGGGGAATATTTTCCCCCTGGAGTTAACATCAGTGCCGACTCCACTCTCCCCAAAAAGTCTTTCGGATGAGACTATAAACCTGAGGCCCCGTGTGTGCGAACGCACGCAGAACATCTTTGCGCAACACGTTAAAATCTTGTTCCGCTTTTCGTAAGAGCAGGCCATTGTGTGCCGGTGGGAACAGATGACAAAATTGACAAAACCGCATACACACGGGGACTGGATGTAAAAAAAAAAAGCACATAAGTGCTTATTCCATTATCCTCGATATAAAAAAATTAAAAAATCATATGACAGACATTAAAAGTTGCTGTCTGAGCCAACATTTGGACAAAGACGAAAAGTACAACAACAACAATAAAACAACAACAACAAACACAACATAGACTCGACATATCATCATCCTGTTTTTTAAAAAAATTCTAAAACCAAATATACTTCGATTCACCTCCCTCTCCCCCCCTCCCCCTCTTCTTCTTCCCTTCCCGAATTTTTTTTTTAAAAAGCCTACCTCACCCGAAAGGTATCCAAATCTTCCTTACACAGCTCAAGTTGGTGGGGTTAAATTTTTTTAAAATTTTTTTTAAAGCCGTTCCCGTGACTCATAAAATGAACGCACGCGCGCATGCACGCACTGATTGTTTGTTATTGCAGTGTCAAATAAATGGACATGACTTTTATGGCAATTAAGTATTCTGAATCTGAACCTGAAGTCTGAATCTAACACACACACACACACACACACACGCACGCACGCACACGCGCGCGCGCGCACACACACACTGATTATTTGTTATTGCTGTGTCAAATAAGTGTCCATGACTTTTATGGCAATTAAGTATTCTGAATCTGAATCTCAACCTGAATCTGACGCGCGCGCGCGCGCGCGCGCGCACGCACACACACACACACACACACGCACGCACGCACGCACGCACGCACACACACACACACACACACACACGCATGCACGCACGCACACTATTCCGCTTTTCGGAAGAGTAGGCCATTGCGTGCCGGCGGGATCGGATGACAAAAATGCATGCACATAGGGACTGGACGTAAAAAGCACATGAGCGCTTATTCCATTATCCTCGAAATAAAAGAATAGATTAGAACACACACACACACACACACACACACACACACACACACACACACAACACACACACACACACACACACACACACACACCGAGTTCAAGGGGATATTTTCCCCTGGAGTTAACATCAGTGCAGACTCCTCTCTCCCCCAAAAGTCCTTCAGATGAGACTATAAACCGAGGCCCCGTGTGCAAACGCACGCAGAACATCTTGCGCACACGTTAAATCCTGTTCCGCTTTTCGTAAGAGTAGGCCATTGTGTGCCGGTGGGAACATATGACAGCATTTACAAAACCGCATACACACGGGGACTGGATGTAAAAAAAAATCACATGAGTGCTTATTTCATTATCCTCGATATAGAAGAATAAAATAAAAATAAAAATAAAAATAAAAATCACACACACACACACACACACACAAGAAACAGACACAGGTCAGTATGAAAAACAAACAAACAAATAAAAACCCAACTCAATCCCTCCACCAGACTTCTGTTCAGCAAAAGCTGTCTTCTTCATCTTGCTTATCTGGACCCAGATCAAAATGCTGATGCCTTGTTTTCAAACTGTGCAATATTTATTTGATAGACTACGCGCGCACATACAAACAACACACACTCCTAGCCATGTACATCCACAACTAAGGTGCAGAATTAAAGAACGATCACTCGAGCCACATACATATACAAAACGTGTTCAATGTTGTCTCCCTTGGCCGTGCATTTTTCAACCTTACGTTTTTGTATGTTTGTTTGTTGTTTAAAAAAACCAAAAAAAAACACCGACAAGACAACAAGAATAAGAAAACACACAAACACACACACACACACACACCACACACACACACACACACACACACACACACACAACACACACACACAGAGCAATGGACTTAAAAAAAAAAAAAAAGCACATGAGTGCTTATTCCATTATCCTCGAAATAAAAGAAATAAATAAAGAATCACACACACACACACTTCCACCAAAATATAATAATCAAAGACTTAATTTAAAAAAAATCAAATTCTAAACCACACTTCCTTACCCCCCCCCCCCCCCCCCCCCTCCTGCTCCCAACCCTCTTCAATAAAACAGCAAACTTTTCTCAAAACTTTGTGTGTGTTTTTCTTCTTCCAGATCAGCCAGGGCCAGTAGTATTGTAACTGTCCTTCATGGGATGATTAAAAAGTGTTTTTGACCTGACTTGACTTGACTTGATTTGACTTGACTTGACCTGACAGCCTTCATTCACACTGGCGTTTGTGGTCTACTTGCGCGCGTTAACGACCTTGAGAAAATCGTAGGAAATGGTCGAGCCTTCCACCAGGAAACCGTCAATGTCTTCTTTGGCCGACAGTTCTTCGCAATTGTTGCCACACACTGGGCCTGCCCAATACGGAATAACACACATGGAAAGAAAAACGACCAACAAAACATCCCCCCACCCCCCCAAAAAAAACAAAAAACAACCCCCACCCCCCAAAAAAACCAGAAACAACCCCCCCCCTCCCAACAACAAAAAACCCAACAAAAAACCCTTCACCAAAAAACAAAACAAAAAAACCCGAAAAATAAATAACGGAAAAAATCCCACCCAAAACCCCCCACAAAACCCCGAAAAAAATGAAAGTACCCCTCACCCCCCAATAAACAACAACAACAACAAAACCCAACAACAATCAAAACTTCAATCACTCAACAAACAAAAAACACCCCAAAAAAAGAAGAAGAAGAAAAAAAGAATAGAATATGTATGTCACTTGTCCAGTTAATGTCTTTCATACCAGTATCATTACATTAATACGCAAAAAAATATTAGCATTGGTGAACCTCGTAGCTCGATTTGTGTTGTGTGTGTGTGTGTGTGTGTGTGTGTGTGTGTGTGTGTGTGTGTGTATGTGTGTGTGTGTGTGTGTGTGATTATTTGTTTATTTTATTATTTTATTTCAAGGACAATGGAATAAGCCTTCATGTGCTTTTTTTTTATCCAGTCCCCGTGTGTATGCAATTTTGTAAATTTTGTCATCCGTTCCCACCGGCACACAATGGTGGCCTACTCTTCCAAAAAGTGGAACGGGTCTTAACGTGTGCGCAAGATGTTTTGCGCGCATTCGCACACGGGGCCTCGGTTTATAGTCTCATCCCAAGGACTTTTGGGGAGAGTGGAGTCGGCACTGATGTTCACTTCAGAGGAAAAATCCTCTTGAACAAGATTCCAACCCGGTCAGCAGATCACGAATACATCACTCTAACCACCAGGCTGTCTCTTCCCCCCATATGAGTGTGTGTGTGTGTGTGTGTGTGTGTGTGTGGTGTGTGTGTGTGTGTGTGTGTGTGTGTGTGTGTGGAGAGAGAGAGAGAGAGAGAGAGAGAGAGAGAAGAGAGAGAAGAGAGAGAGAAGAGAGAGAGAGAAGAGAGAGAGAGAAGAAAAGAACGATGAGTAATCCACCCCCCAACACTACAAACCATCCCCACCCCCCACCCAAAACTTCCCCCCCAAACCCCAACCCCCCCCCCCCCCCCCCATACAACCCCCCCCCACCCCCCCCCTCTCCAACCTCCCCAAACCTCCGAAAAAGATCCGGGTGAAGATGTGAGGGGGGGGAGGGTGGGCGGGGGGCCCATCCACCCCCGCATGGCTTTGGAAGATTTGAACCACCTCCCCCGTGGGGGTTTTTCCTTCCCCGGTTCATGCCCCACAGGGGCTGGTACCCCCCCCCCCCCCCCCCTTTCCGGGGGAAAAAAAGGGGGGGGGGGGAGAGAAGAGAGAGGGAGGGGGAAGAGAGAGAGAGAAAAGGAGAGAGAGGGGGGGAAGGAGGGGGAGAGAGAGGGGGGAAGGGAGAGGGGGGAGGGGGGGGATGAGAGGGAGAGAGGGGGGAAGGGGGGGGGGGGAGGGGGAGGGGGGAGGGGGGAAAGGAGGGAGGGGGGGGAAAGGGGAAAAAGGGGGGGGGGAAAAAGAGAGGGAAAAAAGAGGGGGGGTTTGGGGGGGGGGGGGGGGGGGGGAAGGGGTGGGGGGGAGGGGGGAAAGGAGGGAAGGGGGGGAGGGGGAAAAGAGAGGGGGAAGAGGGGGGGGAAAAGAGGGGGGGGAGGGAAAAGGGGGGAGGAAGAGAGGGGGGGGGAAGGGAAAAGAGGGAGGAGAAAAATTTGAGGGGGGGAGGGGCCCCGAGGGAGGAGGGGTGGGGCGGGGGGGGGGGGGCCCCCGGGGGGGGTTTAAAAGGGGGGGAGTTTGTTTTTTTGGGTTAATGGAAGCCCCTTTTGCTTTGTTTTTTTTTCCCCAACTTTTTTAAAACCCCCCCCCCCAAACCCCCCCCCCCCCTTCCCCCCCCCCCCCCCCCCCCCCCCCCCCCCCCCCTCTCCCCCCCCCCCCCCTCACGGGGCCGGGAACTCAGGGTTCGGAGCCCCTCGTTTTCCCCCCCCCACCCAATTTAAGCAGCGTCGACGGGTTTACCATTTTGGAGGGGTTTAAACCTTTTTCCCGGCGCCTTTGGGCTTCATTAAAGTTCCTCCATTCACCCCGGCTGTAAATGGGAAACCCGCCCCCCTTTAGGGTCGGGGAAGGTAAAGGCGAGGGAGAGGAGAGGGGCGCCGCCCCATTTTGCGGGCCCTAGAGAATTTAGGCCCTCTGCCCTCGCTCCCCACGCCCCAAAGGGGTTTAAGGGGAAAAAACCCTTTTCCCCCCTTTTACCTACCCCCCCCCCCTTTTAAAGGATACACCCTATAAATAAATAAAACCCATCCCACTCACACAGTAAAAACGCAGCAACCCCCCCACCCCCCCCCCCCAAACAAAAAACAAACCAAAACAACAAAAAAAAAAACCCCCCCCCCCCCCCCCCCCACCAAACAAAACAACAAAAAAAAAAACCCCCCCCAAAAAAAAAACAACCACCCCCAAAACCAACAAAAAAACAAAAAAAAAACCCAAAAAACCAAAACAACAAGGGGGGGGGGGGGGGAGGGGGAGGGGGGGGGGAACAAAATTAATCCCCCCCCCTCCCAAACCCCCCCCCCCTCCAAAATAAACCCACAAACTCCAAAATTAAAGGGGAAACAAACCATTTTAAAGAGAGAGAGAGAGAAACAATTGAAATTGAAAAAATTTTTTTTTTGCTTTTTAAAGCAATCAAAAACCCTAAAGCTGCGGCGGGTAAAAAAAGATACCCAACGCGACGCGATTACAATGACATGGAAACCATGGCGTGGTGGGGGGTTTCATCAAATTTGATCCCTTATTGTCGTGTCTCCAAAATGTCCCCAATTTTTCAAACCAGGGCCCCCTTTTCCCTTTTTTTAGTCTACAAACCCCAATTTAAAACCCAGTTCGACCCCGGGCAGGTTTCCCCCAAGATGATGTAACTCCCGCTCCCCCCAAAAAATCGCCACCACGTCCTGGTGTTTTTTGTGTTAGGGGGGGGCCCCAGTAAAACTGTTTCCCTTTTTCGAAAATCTGGCAAAACCTGACAAATTTTTTCTGGCAACCTGTTTTGACAAGGGCAATGACAAATGACAATGACAAAAATTTTTTTATTTCGAGGGGTTTTTTAAAAAGCACCCATTTTGCTTTTTTACCAAACCCGTCCACCCCGTTAGGGATACACCCAAAAATAATAACCCAATTTCTTATACAGTCAAAAAAAACAAAGGGGGAAAAAAAACCCCCTTTTTCAAAACAGCTCCCCCCCCCAAAAACCCCCCCCCCCCCCCAAAAGCAAGCAATTTTAAAAAAAAATCCTAAGGAAAACCCCCCCCCTACCCCCCCCCCCCAAAAAACCCCAACCAAAACAACCAAAAAAAACAAAAGAGAAGGAAAAAAAAAACCCAAAAAAAGATGTAAAAAAGAGAAAAAAAAACCAAAAAACCCCAACAAGAACAAGAAACAAAAAACAAAGCCAAGAAAAATAACAAAAAACCAAACTTTAAAAAGTCCATAAAGATAAACACAAAACAATTTTCAAATGGAAAACAAAATTGTTACACAAATTATAAAATATTAAAAAAAGAAAGAAGAGAGAGAGAGAGAGAGAGAGAGAGAGAGAGAGAGAGAGAGATTGTTTTTAAAAAAGGGGTTTTTGTTTTTGGTGTGTTTGTTTTGTTGTTTTTTAAAAGGTATGAGAGAGACGGTACGGATACTTCTTCGTCGGACAACTACTGTTGCCTGTTATAACAGTCAAAGTGCCGTTGCGCGCTGCCGTTAAGCGCCTGACAAATCAGGCCCAGCACATCCGACTTCGGCGTGGGAGAAAATTGTTCCTTACACCTTTGCTCTCTCTCTCTCTCTCTCTCTCTCTCTCTCTCCCCCGCGACTTTTCCAACTCGATACGACGTTGTGGATAAGTAGAATAATGCGTTTAAGATTGTTTTTTTTTTATACAGTTGCTGGAGGGCAAGTATAACTGACA
>CM054163.1:25765818-25798318 GCA_028751875.1 Rapana venosa
GGTCGTACGGGAGCAAGGCGTCAGAGACCTCACTTCTCTAGGGCCAGCATATTGAGGGCGGCGCCCATCTCCTCTCCCTCGCTGCTTTACCTTCCGACCCTAAGAGGGCAGGTACCCAATACAGCTGGGGAAACTGGGAACTGTACTGAAGCAAGGCGCGCAACGGTCACCCATCCCAAATGGTAACCACGCTCGATGCTGCTTAATTTTGGCTGGGGAAGCGAGTGCTTTCCCACCATGACTATCCCGTTTTTATTGCTAAATCTGTGCCACCCGTTTCTTATCAAAGGAACCTTATTCAAAAAACTGGTGATTCCTCATGGATTCCTCTTGAATTCATTTCCCACTCTCGTTGCGTCCACAAACGAGAATTTTCCCATAGGCCGACATGCCGCACTCTTGCTAAAGTTAACCTGTACGAATAAATGGGACCACAATTCTGCTGAAGTAGTTTATCTGGTTTAGATTCAACCACCACACGCTTTGTCGGTATTGAAGACTAGAAATAAAAGTTAAACATTGGCGATCTGCGTTGGAAATTTTACTAAAGGTCAAGGACCTTGTTTTCTTGTTCCTGTTACATGGAGAGCAGTTAAAAGGTGGATAGTGTGTGTGTGGTTGTGTGTGTGGTGTGGTGTGTGTGTAAGGCCAGGGCATGTTGTTGTTGTCGTCGTTGTAGGTATTGTTGATGTTGGATATTGTTGAATTAAGCTTCAAAGCATTGAATTTCTTGACCACTTTCTTAAATTGTTTTCAACAAATTTAAAATCTATATTTTATGGTTTAAATCTGCGTTGATGCTGTTGTTTTACATATACGATAAATGAATGAATGAATGAGTGTGTGTGTGTGTGTGTGTGTGTTATATCCAACCCTCAATCAATGAAAATTGGTTATAATTAAGTCAGTCAAAGAAATAAATTATTTTAACAAACTGTTAGTTGTCCAAACATCTTCGAGGATTAGACGTGGTGTGGAACATTGTCCTTGTTATGACACATTTAAACAAAACAAAACCAAAAAAAAAACGACAAACAAAAAACCAACCGAAACCAGAAACTTTGAACCTGTCTTCCCCTCTCACCCCCCTACTTTTCCTGAAGTTGTGTTGCAGATCAGTCAGCGAACAATAAAAGCCCCCCCCCACCCCACCCCAAAAAAAAAAAAAAAAGAAAGAAAAGAAAACCAAACGAAACCAAAACAGGGACAGGGAAAGAACTTCAGAGACTTACTGACTAGCAGTTGAGTAAGATTGTGAGTAAGGTGTTGAGTAAGGTTGTGAGTAAGATGTTAAGTAAGATTGTGAGCCCGTAAAAAGAAGAAGAAAAACAACAAACAGAAGATTGTGAACCCTGAAAAAAATGTCAGTTTAAAAAGAATCTGACTTTTTGAACTCTAACGCTTTTGTTAGATCAGGTTTTTGATCACGCCGAAGCGGGATACGCTTAACGACAGCGCAACGTATTTTCGCTCATACGACAGACAGCAGTAGTTGATGTTGTTTGAGCGTTCCCCAAGGAAAAAGAAATACGTTTTTAAATAATACGGTAACTGTAATGTGCTTTTTTTTTATTTTAAAAAATCTTTGTATGTGAGTATATTTGTTAGAGGGAGGACAAGAATTCTCTTAGAATTTATGATTATCATGTGGTTTGTGTTCTTCGTTTGATTCCAAAACTTTTTCATTTTCATTTTTTTGTCCCAGTTAATTTTAGTTTTATGCGAATAGGAAAGAAACGAAGAGGAGGAGGAGGAGGTGGCAGGATGGTTAAGACGTTCGCTTGCCAACAAGTAAACCGGGAGGTTCTGGGTTCCATTCCCAGCCTCGCCCTTTCTTGCCAGTTTGACCAAAAAAACCAAACCCAAAAAACCTGAATGTTCAAGTTCTTCGGATGAGACTATAAACCGAGGCCCCCTATGCGAGCGCACGCAGAACATTAATTTTGCCACACATTCAAAACCCGTTCCGCCTTTGGGAAGAGTAGGCCATTGTGTGCCGGTGGGAACAGATGACAGAATTTACAAAACCGCATACACACGGGGACTGGATGTAAAGAGAGAGAGAGACAGACACAGAGAGAGAGAGTATATGCATCCGAGAGACAGAGACAGACAGAGACTACATGCATCCGAGAGTGAGTGAGCGAGCGAGCGAGCGAGAGAGGGGGAGGGAGTACATGCATCCGAGAGAGAGACAGAGACATTAAGTACATGTATGCGAGAGAGAGAGAGAGATGAGAGAGAGAGGAGAGAGAGAGAGACGAGGAGAGAGAGATGAGAGAGAGAGAGAGAGTAGAGAGAGAGAGAGAGAGTAAGTATGCATCCCAGATCGTATGCACACACTATACACTTGAAAACACACAGTCAGTCAGTCAGTCATAAATAGAAATCTGAACAAAGACTTTGGTTAGATTGTATTTCGCTTTATTTTCGGTCTGTGTTTGTAGTACTGATTTTGTTTGCATCACTTTTCATCAAGTTTTGACAGTTCGCTTTCCAAAGTCATTCTAAAGTTTCCTTTTGTTATATTTCAGCTGCAGCCAGCTACCCAAACCTAACCCCGGCCTCTCTTTTTTGGCTGAAGGGGGAGGTAAGCTTTCCCCAATGCACTGACCAGCAATGACACAATGACCCACCAAATGATTGCTCCCTTTAGAATTCTCACACCATTGATCTATGGACATTTTCACACCATTGAAATATCTAAATTCTCACACCATTGAAATCTCTATATTCTTATGTCACAGAAATATCTAAGTTCTCACATTTTTGAAATATCTAAATTCTCACATCATTGAACTATCTAAATTCTAACACCATTGAAATATCTAAATTCTCACACTTTTGAAATCTCTAAATTTTCACACCATTGAAATATGTAAATTCTCACACCATTAAAATTCTCACACCATTGAAATCTCTAAATTCTCACACCATTGAAATATCTAAATTCTCACACCATTGAAATATCTAAATTGCCAGACCATTGAAATATCTAAATTTTCACATCATTGAAATATCTAAATTCTCACACTTTTGAAATATCTAAATTTTCACACCACTGAAATATCTAAATTCTCACACCACTGAAATATCTAAATTTTCACACCACTGAAATATCTAAATTCTCACACCACTGAAATATCTAAATTCTCACACCACTGAAATATCTAAATTTTCACACCACTGAAATATCTCAATTATCACACCACTGAAATATATAAAATCTCACATCATTGACATATCAAAATTCTAACACCATTGAAATAACATTCTCACATCATTGAAATATCAAAATTCTCAAACCATTGAAATATGTAAATTCTAACACCATTGAAATATCAAAATTCTCACATCATTCAAATATAAAAATTCTCACCCCATTGAAATATGTAAAATCTCACATCATTGAAATCTCTAAATTCTAACACCACTGAAATATCTAAAATCTCACATCATTGAAATATCTAAATTCTAACACCACTGAAATATCTAAATTCTCACAGTTTTAAAATATCTAAATTCTCTCACCATTGAAATATCTAAATTCTAACATCATTGAAATATCTAAATTCTCTCACCATTGAAATATCTTAATCCTCACATCATTGAAATATCTAAATTCTAACACTTTTGAAATACCTAAATTCTCACACTTTTGAAATCTCTAAATTGTAACACCATTGAAATATCTAAGTTCTCACACCATTGAAATATCTAAATTGTCACACCAATGAAATATCTAAATTTTCACACCATTGAAATATCTAAATTTTCACATCATTGAAATATCTAAATTCTCACACTTTTGAAATATCTAAATTTTCACACAACTGAAATATCTAAATTTTCACACCACTGAAATATCTCAATTTTCACACCACTGAAATATCTAAGTTCTCATGCCACGGAAATATCTCAATTCTCACACCTTTGAAATATCTAAATTTTCGCACCACTGAAATATCTCAATTCTCACACCACTGAAATATCTAAAATCTCACATCATTGAAATATCGAAATTCTAACACCATTGAAATATAAAAATTCTCACATCATTGATATATCAAAATTCTCACACCATTGAAATATCTAAATTCTCACACCACTGAAGTATCTAAAATCTCACATCATTGAAATATCTAAATTCTAACACCACTGAAATATCTAAATCTCGCACCATTGAAGTATCTAAATCTCACATCATTGAAATATCAAAATTCTAACACCATTGAAATATCTAAATTCTCACACCATTGAAATATCTTAATTTTCACACCATTGAAATATGCAAATTCTCACACCATTGAAATATCTTAATTTCAGTACCATGAAATACTTAAGTTTCTGCGCCTTTACGCCTGTTGGCAGCACTGTGTGTGGCTCTGTGTTTGAATGCTGGATATGTATGTTTTTCTACTTCCTTTCCAGAAATTTTTACATCTTCTTGTTCGTGTGTTCACGCCAGTTATATGGTGAGAACATTTTTCTTTGTTATTATCTACTTTTTGAGATATTTCGATGTATAATTTTCATATTTGTTTGAATGGTTCAAAATTTTGAATCGACTTATGAATTGTGTTTACCTGACCAACTTTAATCTGACCCTGCTGCCGTCCAACAAATTGCACGTGGTTCACGAACTGACACCACCCCCACCAATCAAGAACTAGTGTGTGTTGTTCTGCTACCATGGCAGTGAGAGCCGCGGACATTAGAGCTATGCTCGCACCTGAGATTTGTCAAAAACAGTACACACTTGCTCCTGATATTAAGCAGCATGTAACAAACTTAGGCATTCATCGCTGCAAAAGCCGACGTCATTGCCCAGTGGTGGGCTTCCCTCTCCCGTGTCTCTCCCCTCACCTCTGACGTCACTTCTGTTACCCCTGACAAGCTTCTTCCCCATGCTGCCGTCCACCTGCCCCTTCAGCTGTTCACTGTTCTGTTGTTTGTGACTCTGATAATGTTTTTTGTTCTGATGATGATGATGTATATCATGAAACAAACACAGAATCCCCTGATTAACACAGTTCTTTCACCATCTTCTACTCCCAATTCACCATCCAAACTCTTGTCTGTTCTTCCGCTAGCCACATCTCTACCGTCGCCTTCATCCCCTTCCTCTGATTCTTGTCCAAACTCACCACTTTCATCTTCAACCTCTCCACCTCCTTCAGATCTCCCAGTTTTGTTTGTTCAATGTGCAGTCTGTCTGTCCAAATGGAAAAGACGACTACATTTCGGATTTCATCTCTGAAAAAAACATTGACTTAACCTTCCTCACCGAAACTTGGCTTACACCACATGGCCACGAGCCCAAAATAAAACAGCTGACTCCTCCAGGATATTAATCTATTTCTTTTCCCCGACTCTCTCGAGGAGGTGGGATTGCCATCATTCTCAAAGACATATTGGAACCATCTCTTTCTTTCAGTCACAACCTTCAATTCTCAAATGAATCTTTTGAAGTTTGCGAAATCAATGTCAACCTACCTGGCCACTCTATTACTTTCTGCTGCCTTTACCGTCCACCTCCCAGCCGTAAAAACAATCTGACATCTCTTTTTCACCAAGAATTCCAGTCACTCCTCGACCACTACAGCCTCTCTCCCACTAAACTTATAATTCTTGGTGACTTCAACTTCCATTTCAACAACCAGTATTCTCCAGATGTCAAATGTCCTTCTCTTTCTCTGTCCAACCATTCTCTCTCCCAACTGGTAAACGAAGCAACGCACAGATCTGGTCATATTTTAGACTGGCTGATACTAATGCTTCATTTAATCTTGTCACATCTGTTTCTGTCATCAACGAACTGCATTCTGATCATTCCGCCATTCTTTTCCATCTCAACATCACAAAGCCTGTCAGAAAAAAGAAATATGTAACTCGTCGCAATCTTTGGGCCCTAGACATTCATACCTTCTCTTCACAAGCTTCCGAACGTTTTTCACAAACCTCTGACCACACTGACCTTTCTGATTACTATAACACTATTCTCCGCCAACTGCTTGATGAGCATGCACCTCCTACTGACCATCTCCTCCCTGACAGACCCTGTGCGCCATGGTATACCCAAGACATCTTGATAGCAAAGGGCAAACGCCGGCAACTAGAACGGCAGTGGCGGAAGTCAAAAACCGAAATCAACAAACAGCTTTTCCGAAAACAAATAAACAAAGTCAAACTCTTAATCCATTCAGCAAAGACAGACTACTACTCTTGCCAAGTTCTCTGTGCTACATCCATAAAATCTCTCTTTTCCCTCACCTCAAATCTCCTTGGATCTGCAAAATCAACTCCTTTGCCTAACACCCACAGCCTGTCTGAACTTCCATCCATCTTTTCTGCCTTCTTTTCAGACAAAGTTCGAAACTACGCTCCAGACTGGATCAGACTAAAGTCCAGTCTGCGCCTCCTGATCCCCAGTTCACGGGCACTCCTCTCTTTTCCTTCCATCTCACAAGTGAAAAAGAAATCATGACAATTCTGAAGGAAATTACTATAAAATCATGCGACCTTGATCCCATACCTGCTCCTGTTTTCTCACAATGCCTTCCACAACTTGTACTATTATCACTAAAATAGTAAACTCATCTCTTGTGTCAGGAAATTTTCCATCAGCTCTTAAAACAGCAATAGTCGGACTTCTACTGAAAAAGCACGACCTCGATCCCAACATTCTGAAGAATTATAGACCTGTCTCAAACTTGCCCTTTGTCTCTAAAGTACTATAAAAAGTTGTTCTCAAATAGCTCAACAGTCACCTTCATTCCAATGATCTCCTTCCCACTTTTCAATCTGCCTATCGCCCCAACCACAGCACCGAAACCACCCTAGTCCACACTTTAGATACACTTCTACTTGCTTCTGATGCAGGAAAAATCTCCCTCCTCACTCTTCTTGACTTATCTGCAGCCTTTGATACTATAGATCACTCAATTCTTCTTTCTTGCCTCCAAAATACGTTTGGTATTAACGGCACAGCCCTCACCCGGTTTACTTCATACCTCACAGACCGGTTACAGAAAGTTATTGTAAACAAACACCATTGAAATATCTAAATTCTCAAATCATTGAAATATCCAAATTCTCACACCACTGAAATATCTAAATTCTCACACCACTGAAATATCCTAGTTTTCACACCATTGAAATATCTTACTACTAAGACATGCTATTTATTTATTTACATCAAGGATAATGGAATAAGCACTCATGTGCTCTTTTTTTTACATCCAGTCTCTGTGTATGCGGTTTTGTAAATTTTGTAATCTGTTCCCATCGGCACACAATGACCTACTCTTTCGAAAAGCGGAACAGGATTTAACGAAAATGGGGTTTCCAATGCATGGGAGTAAAATCAACTGCAAAGTAACGTTCTTTATGCTTTCCTGAGCAGGAAACCAGTGCGGGTGTGTTGATGCAAGCTTGATGACCTTGCTGAAGATTCCCTTTGAAGACATCCTCCTAAAGACCATGGAGGACACAAAGTCACTTGAGGCTAAAGATCCCCCCCAAACAAACCAACAACAAACAACCCCCCAAAAAAAACCCCCACCACAACAACAACAACAAAAACACCACCACCACCAAAATAACCCCCCAGAACGAAACAAAACAACCACCCCCAAAACCCCCTCTAACAACAACAACCAAACACAACCAAAAATAAAAAATAGTTGCATATAGCAAGCACTTCACAACATTCTACAATTCAGAAAGTTCCCCAAATTCGGTGAAGGTGGGGGAGTTGGAAGGGGGGGGGGGGGGGAAGGAAGGATATTTGCTGCATGCCGGCAGGATCCACACAGGCAGAAGACCCTGCAGAAGCAGCCAGTCTTTTTAAAGAGACCCTGCATGGTGCTTGTCTATCTTGCACAGGGAAAGCCACGCTTGTTGCTCGCTACAGTGTATTGCACACAGCTGTTGTCAGTCACCACACACATATTTCTCCACACGAAATTCTTTCGGGCCACTCCTTTCGGAGAGAGCGCGTCGCCACAGGAACAGCGCCACAGTTCTTTTATTAATTTCACCCCCCCCCCCCCCCCCCCCCCCCCCTCTGCATGGTCTTTCTGTTTTGTCTTGCTGAGGTACTCGGATACGCTGATTACTGGATCCCTCATTGGAGATAATCACCGCCAACAGAAACCTGGATCCCTCATTGGAATATAATCACCACCAACAGAAACCTGGATCCCTCATTGGAAGATAATCACCACCAACAGAAACCTGGATCCCTCATTGGAAGATAATCACTGCCAACAGAAACCTGGATCCCTCATTGGAGATAATCACCACCAACAGAAAACCTGGATCCCTCATTGGAAGATAATCACCACCAACAGAAACCTGGATCCCTCATTGGAAGATAATCACCAACAACAGAAACCTGGATCCCTCATTGGAAGATAATCACCAACAACAACAGAAACCTGGATCCCTCATTGGAGATAATCACCACCAACAGAAACCTGGATCCCTCATTGGAGATAATCACCACCAACAGAAAACCTGGATCCCTCATTGGAAGATAATCACCACCAACAGAAAACCTGGATCCCTCATTGGAAGATAATCACCAACAACAGAAACCTGGATCCCTCATTGGAGATAATCACCACCAGCAGAAAACCTGGATCCCTCATTGGAGATAATCACCACCAACAGAAAACCTGGATCCCTCATTGGAGATAATCACCACCAACAGAAACCTGGATCCCTCATTGGAAGATAATCACCACCAACAACAGAAACCTGGATCCCTCATTGGAAGATAATCACCACCAACAGAAAGCAACACCTAACGTTCAACTCTCCAGCCTCCTCACTGTAACCTGTCACTTTAATTCACCTGGGGACTGTGTACGTCACGGGGAGAGAGGGGCAGGTAATGGACAAGGGGGAGAACGAGGTGGAGGAGGGAAGGGAGGGGAAGAAGGAGGAGGAGAAGGAGGAGGGGAAGAAGGAGGAGGAGGAGAAGGAGGGAAGAGGAGGAGGAAGGAGGAGGGGAAGAAGAAGAGGAGGGGAAGAAGGAAGAGAGAGAAGGAGAGGAGAGAGGAAGAAGAATGAGGAGGAGGGAAGAAGAGGAGGAAGGGAGAGAGGAGAGAGGAGGAGGAGGAGAGGAAGAAGGAGGAGGAGGAGAGGAAGGAGGAGGAGGAGAGGAAGGAGGGAGGAGGAGGGAAGAGAGGAGGAGGAGGAGAGGAAGGAGGGGAGGAGGAGGAAGGAGGAGGAGGAGGGAGGAAGAAGGGAGGAGGAGGAGGGAAGAAAGAGGAGGAGGAGGGAGGAAGAAGGGGGGAGGGAAGGAGGGAGAGGAGGAGGAGAGAGAAGGAAGAGGAGGAGAGGAAGAAGAAGGAGGAGGAGGAGAGGAAGAAGGAAGGAGAAGGAAGGAGGAGAGGAGGTGATGAAGAAGGAGGAGGAGGAGAGAAGAAGAAGGAGAGGTGAAGAGAAGGAGGAGGACGAAGAGAAGAAGGGAGGAGGGAGAGGAGTGACCGAATGAGAGAGAGAAGAAGACGAGGTGAGAGTAGAGGTGACGAGAGACGAGGAGGAGAGGAGGAGGAGCAGAAGAGGATAGATGATAAGGGAGAAGGGGAAGGGAACGAGGAGGAGGAAGGGACGAAGGATGAGAGGAAGCAGCTGGAGAAGGTCGGGGAGAAGAAGAGGAACGCCTGAAAACAGTTTGTGGTCCCAATGGTCTGAGGGCTGAAGAAGTCTGAGGTCCCTCTGGTCTGAAGGCTGAAGAAGTCTGAGGTCCCTCTGGTCTGAAGGCTGAAGAAGTCTGAGGTCCCTCTGGTCTGAAGGCTGAAGAAGTCTGAGGTCCCTCTGGTCTGAAGGCTGAAGAAGTCTGAGGTCCCTCTGGTCTGAAGGCTGAAGAAGTCTGAGGTCCCACTGGTCTGAAGGCTGAAGAAGTCTGAGGTCCCTCTGGTCTGAAGGCTGAAGAAGTCTGAGGTCCCACTGGTCTGAAGGCTGAAGGGTGGCCAGGCGACAGGAGCCGAGCAGACAACCCGGAGTGCTGCCCATTACTGCCTGCCGAGACACCAGGACCCCCTGCCCAACCCTGGGACGTTGTGCTGCAGCTCGGAATCCTTTCAGAAGATCCTGAGGCCTGAGATGGAGTAAGGAAGGACCTGCTGCTACTCCGAATCCTTTCAGAAGATTCAGCAGTTCCTGAACTCTGAGATGGAGTCTTGAACGTTGCGCTGCTACTCGGAATCCTTTCAGAAGATTCACATGAGTCCTGAGATGAAGTCTGGGATGATGAACTGCTACTCGGAATCCTTTCAGAAGATCCTGAGGCCTGAGATGGAGTAAGGAAGAAGGACCTGCTGCTACTCGAATCCTTTCAGAAGATTCAGCAGTTCCTGAACTCTGAGATGGAGTCTTGAACGTTGCGCTGCTACTCGGAATCCTTTCAGAAGATTCACGTGAGCTCCAAAATGACCGTTTAGAGCCAGATGCTGATGAAGCACTGCCACTAGAGGAAGAACTGGCTGAAGCATTAGCGGAAGACGCATGAGGCATCCGAGGTAAGGCGTCCGCGGCATTTTGAGAGGGTGCAGATCTGGAAATCATGGAGCTGATCGGACCAGGAAATCTTGGGAAAAGGGAAGAGCTGAACGGATCACAGTCGGAGAAGGGATCTGTGCCATAGGGAAATCCAAAAGGGGAAGGGTGGGGGAATCTTGGGAGGGTGGAGGGACCAGGGACACCGTGGGGAGGTGGTAACAAGGGATTGGCTCTGGAGGCAGCAGACGAGGCGTTCTGGACAGAGGCAGCAACAGTGGAGCGGTCCTCAACACCAGCACGAGCAGGAGGAAGAGCAGAGGCTGAAGGAAGATCAGAGGCTGAAGGAAGAGCAGAAGTTGAAGGAAGAGCAAAGGCTGATGGAAGAGCAGAGGCAGAAGGAAGATCAGAGGCTGAAGGAAGAGCAGAAGTTGAAGGAAGAGCAGAAGTTGAAGGAAGAGCAGAGATAGAGGGAAGAGCAGAGGCAGAAGGAAGAGCAAAAGCTGGAGGGAAGCAAAAGCTGGAGGAAGAGCAGAGGCTGAAGGAAGAGCAGAAGTTGAAGGAAGAGCAGAGATAGAGGGAAGAGCAGAGGCAGAAGGAAGAGCAAAAGCTGGAGGGAGAGCAAAAGCTGGAGGAAGAGCAGAGGCTGAAGGAAGAGCAGAGGCAGAAGGAAGAGCAGAGGCTGGAGGAAGAGCAAAAGCTGGAGGAAGAGCAAAGGCTGAAGGAAGAGCAGAGGGAAGAGCAGAGGCAGAAGGAAGAGCAGAGGCTGGAGGAAGAGCAAAAGCTGGAGGAAGAGCAGAGGCTGAAGGAAGAGCAGAGGGGAAGAGCAGAGGCAGAAGCACCCAGGGATGATCTCGCTGAAGAGTCACGGGAAGCCGAAGGACCGCCCGTATTGAGCAATCCAGGAGGTAGGAGGTTCACATCCCGATTCTGCATGTGCTGGAGCTGGGCCTCAATGTTCTGAGCGTGACCTCTGCGATGGAGGAAGTCTGGCCTGGACTCCAGGTGACGGACCAGGTGTCTGGTGCGGTCCTCCCCCAGGACTGTTCTCTGATTCTGGATCACAGCCATGCAGGCCATGTAGCCTGCTTCAAAGGCTTGCTCTTCTGCAACGGCCAATCACAACAGTCGTGTCATGCAAGACAGCCAATCACTGTACTCGTATCATACAACACAGCCAATCACTGCACTCGTGTCATACAACACAGCCAATCACTGCACTCGTGTCATACAACACAGCCAATCATTTCACTCGTGTCATACAACACAGCCAATCATAACAGTCATGTTATATAGCACAGCCAATCATTGCACTCGTGTCATACAACACAGCCAATCATTGCACTCGTGTTAGGCAACATTGCCAATTCAAAACTAGACTGCAATAAAGCCAGTCGTTGTCACTGAGGTGGTCACCATGACACCAGAAGATCTGGGACCGCCGAATCAAGAGACAATTTCCTTTTTATTACATGATGATCAACGACGATGACGAAAATCATATTATGGTACTGCTGTGAAAGCACATGTACCTTGAGACTACTGGCAGGGCTGTAATCTACCTCTTCCTACCATAATATTATCTCGGCACCAACCGCCCGAGAGATACACCTGCATGTTGGTCAGGTAATTTGAGCAACACTCTCAAAATCACATCCGTATAATGGACGAAGCTCGACTGTGTGGTCCCAGTCTTCCCAAAGAGCCCATAACAAACTCATTCTGAGTTAAACTGGCCAGAGTCCAAAAAGTCCATATATCACTCTTATGGGATTCGAACCTGCAACCTTCCAGTCAGTAATCCAAGGCGCTAACCACTGCACTATGGCGGCTGGTACACTTTGACTCGTTTCATGCAAGCCAGAGTTTGATAATTATGACATTGAAATGAAGATAAATGCGTGAAATACCAAGCATACGAAAAACATGACATGCTGCTGTTCTAAATCCCCTGCAGTGAACATATAACGCTTCAATGGAGATTCCCCACAGCGCCGCGTGAAGATTCCACTAAAGGTAAAAGATGCAGGTGAAGGTAAACGTGTTCCCATGACCTATGCGGTTGTTGGGGAGCGAGGCGTCAGAGACCTCAGCTTCCCCAGGGGCTAGCATACTGAGGGCCGCGCCCATCTCCTCTCCCTCGCTGCTTCACCTTCCATGTCCCTAAACCGGGCATGTATCCATTAACAGCTGAACGAGCCGGGGGACTGTGCTGAAGCCAGAGCGCACGAACTGTCACCCATCCACTTTGGTAACCACGCTCAACGCTGCTTAACTGGGGAAAGCGAGTGCTCTGACCATGGAGCTACCCCCGACTCCTGAAGATTTCACTACTGCTTGTCAAATACGCATCACACAAACATCATGATACAATCTCAGGGTTGTCATATCTGCACACAGTCACCTCTTCTCTCCTGCCTTCACTGCACAGAGAAGGTCAGGCACTAGAATCCAGCCTGCCCTCACAGCTAAAGGGAGACAAGCAACAGCACGTTCAGACCACCACAGATCACCCACCATCCAGTCACTGGGCACAACATCATCACTGGGTGACTGATCCTCTTCCCCCTGCTGTGCTGTGCTGTGTGCTGAACAAAACGCCATTCACAACCATTCCTTCAACATCCGCAAAATATTGAAAGACTTACCTTGACTTTCCTGTTGCTCAAGAAAGTTGACAGTCTCTCCCAGCGCCTCTGATTGTGATAACTGGGAAGCTTGGTTCTGAATAACACACATCATATGACTCAATATCATGCACAGATAACAAGACTATATGAGGATATGTATCCATTTGGTTAAAGATCTATACCAATTTATCAACTGTTCCTTATACAGGCTCGCTTTTTGGAAAAGAAGAACGAGAAGTATACGAATATTTTACACATCAAATTATCTATCTATCTATCTATCTATCTATCTATCTATCTATCTATCTATCTATCTATCTATCTATCTAAAACACATTCAACTTCTTTTACCTATCTGACAATGTTTGGGGAGCCCAACAGCTGAGCTGATCACTCAAGCTGTATTCTAATTAACACGATCTTCTGCATCCTTATAGATCCCCAAGCATATAGGCACAAAGATTTCATAGTGTACATCATAGTGTACATATTGCACTTTTATTGTTTTTGCAACAATATTTTACCGTATATAATTATGTTCCTTGTTAATATCAATTTCTGGTGGGAGCGCTGGTAAGGCCACGAGATCATTACATTATTCCTGTCAGAGCATACACACCTGTGCATTTTAGAAAGGTCTTTCTCATTAAGGTACCAGGGATGAATTAAGCACATCCAGAGCCGAGACCTCTGATTATAGCTCATCCTCGAGTTGAGCTCGAGTCAGGTTAGGGCAATACAAATGATCGTAAATGCAAGTGCTGTCACCAAAGTGCTACATTAATAGGGTATTCTTTCCGTAATTTAAAAACAAAAATCTTTAGAATCGAAAAACAACCGCTTGCATTTTTCTTCTTCATTGATTTATTTTCAAAGAAGAAAGAGTAGGAATTGTTTTCTGTGCGATCCACCTTCAGTACTCTCTCAATTGCCTTCAGTACTCTTAATCGTAAAGACATATATAATCATATTATGAACTAAGCCTGGCATACGATTAAGCTCTTACCTCCCCTTGTCCATCCCCCTCTCTCCAACAAAACACATACAAAGCGTGCACTAAACGAGAATTATTCACACAGTAAACGCTACATATATCATATACATAATCCTTCATTACGTATTGGACTGGTTCATACACTGCTGACTTTCCCAGTGCGAATGATCTAGCCAAATTGTAAGGGGAGACAACTACTTCTGAATATACATCGCCCAAACTACAATCCCAGGAAGGTTGATGATACTCACACTTGTGATGGCTCCCCGCCGGGCCAACCACCCCGTTAACTTCAGAACGCTGGAGTTAAATCCATCCCTCCTCCGCTTCTCCATCATTTGCTTTCTTGTCTGCGCACATAAGACAAACACACAAAGTTGCTGTCATTAATTAATTCAACAATAATGATCATCATTATTACTACTGATCCAAATACATAGGTTGTCTCACAGGACGTGTGGGCAGGCCAAGACAATATTGTCGTGCTCAAAATTGATTTTAATGGAATAATGAGAACTATCTTCACAATTCTGTCTTTTTATCTTCGTGGAATGCTCATACAGCAATCATTGTCTTGTTATATGAGCACAAATGCGCTGCTGTTCAGCACCTGACTGATGTCGTCCAGCACACGCAAGGGTGTTTTTATCCTTTAATCCTCCTCAGGAGAAAGGACCAAGAAGGCGTATAACAGAGCAGAGACAAAGGCGACAGGAAGGTAAAGAAGGCAGAAAAGAGGGAATTTCTGGCACAGAATTTCCAGAAGGTGGGGACGCTATTAATACTGGCATCCCCACGGTTGAAGGTCTGTCTTAATCTGGGGGTTATATAACAAAATTTAACCCTGAAAGTAAACCATTGCCATTAGAAAAACATTTATAATGGCAATGTAACAGGGAATTAACACATGCAAAATAGCCGTTTTTATCACGGCCGCCTGTATAGGTTAATAATACACATACACGCAGAGTAGAGGGATAAGCACCAGAGAGATAGCCTAGATGCGGATACCGATTTTTTGCTCTAGACATAGGTCATAGTTGGAACAGAAAGCAACTAAACACTAATTAGAGCCGGAATATACATATGATAATAGTTCTTAATAAAAAATTGAAACCATATAGCGCTGTACCTTGTAAAATCAAATCAAAGGGCTTGCATTCAACTTATTCTTACACATGCAACCAAGAACAGCTTTAGTAAATTCAAGTGTGTGTACACACACACACACACACCACACACACACACCGTCTAATATCACTAGAAGTGAACAGACGTAAAATTGAAACACACACACACTCTCAGAGGTTATACACTTTGGTAGGGTGAGGGGAATTTCGGCCCTTGAAGGCAGCGACAGATAGGAGATGAGACAGGAGGGGAAGATATTAGGTATGATAAGTAAGCTTTTGTCGAGGGGAGAAGAGGCAGGTCTTTCCAGATTGATGGACCAGAAATAGAGAAAGAGTGACAGCCATGGTGGATTAATTGAATCTAGGTATTCACGAGCACAGGGTATCTGCAGCAGAGCGGAGGGAACGAGAAGAGTGTACAAGTGAAGACATTCACAGAGGTTGTCTTCACAGAGGTAGGAAGGTGCTGTTTTGCGGAGACACTATTTTGTAACAGAGGTTACTGATTTTGTGCTGCGATCTCCTGTCACAGACAACCAGTGGAGAGATCGCAAGAGAAGAGTTATGTGCTCAGATTTTTTTCTTTCTGAGGACTAGACGAGCTGCAGAGTTTTGTATTCGTTGAAGGGAGTGGACAGATGATGCTGGCAGACTAGGCAAAAGAGAATTGCAATAGTCCAGATGTGAGAGAATGAGACAGACGTGACAAGTCTGTATGTTGCATCAGTGGACAGTACTTTCGAATTGCACTGATACCCCGTAATTGATAGTAACACGATGAATGAGCGATGAATTTTTTCCGAGAGTGTGTTGTCCATGACAACATCTAGATATTTGACTGGGTGGACAAAGGAACTGACCTATTGCCAAATTCTATATTTTAAGCTGTGATGGAAGAGAGTTTGTGTTTGGTCCCTACAGGCATGGCTTCAGTTTTTACCTGTGTTTAACTGTAACTTATTTTGTATCATCAAGTTTTGAATATCTTGAAGGTAGCAGGACATATTTGTTAAGAGAGAAGGCAGAACAAATATTATCATTGTCACACACAAAGGAGACAAAGTTGTAAAGGAACGTTGGTTAGAGCCTTGTGCCGGTGACGTCAGAGGTGATGGGGGGGGGGGGGGGGGGGGGGGGGGGGGGAAGACAGATGAAAGGAAAGCAACATCACAGGCGATGACGTCTGCCTGCACGTGTTCCTCGTCTTGTTTTTGCTGAGGTAGACACCCAAGTTTGAAATATGCTGTTTCAAGTTCGTATCATAGTAGGGTGGAACTCGCGTGAGGACAATGCCTTTCTGTCTGCAAAAGTTATTGCCATAGTAGGGGAGGTGTGAACGCTGGGTAGTGGTGGTGGTAGTGGTGGTGGTGGGGGGTGGGGTGGGGGTGATTTGAGTTCGTGGATCTCGTGAAAAAGTTCAGGCTGTGGCAAGGTCAGAGAACAAATGGGTCGCAAGGACCGGCACAATCAGGTGTGAACACAAATGGGTCACAAGGACCGGCACAATCAGGTGTGAACACAAATGGGTCGCAAGGACCGGCACAATCAGGTGTGAACACAAATGGGTCGCAAGGACCGGCACAATCAGGTGTGAACACAAATGGGTCGCAAGGACCGGCACAATCAGGTGTGAACACAAATCGCAAGTCAAATAAAATTTTGAAAATGACATTGAAGGAAACTGTTCAAAACGGGAGGTACCCGCTGTGCCGCCGACCCCCTGTGCCGCCGACCCGATATGCCGCTATTCCGTTTCTGGGGGTTATTTTTCATGCCCGTGAAAAGTTTTAAATGACGTTTATTATGATGAAAACACTGAACGACACTGAAGACAAATGGGATACGTTTAATTTTCTATATTTTTTAATGAGAAACAAAAACAATAACAAAAAGAAAAAAAGTGTGCTAGAAACGAATTTTAAAGGAAAGTTTCTCAAACAGCTATCAGATGCTTATACTTCAATCACTGAATGTGACCAGACGCAATTTGCCCAAACTGTCGAATTTTTTCTATCCACCTGTGACTGAAAACGTAGACGACAGTGCGAAAATCAAAACAGCTATATATGTGCATGATAGTCTAGATTATAAAATGTGTTTCACCAGTACCTAGTAACAACGGGTCAGCGGCAGAGCGGGTCGGCGGCACAACGACATGCTCCCGTTCAAAACATACGGTTCTGGATGTCGACAGGACCACAAGGATACAAGACTTTCTTGGAAGGACGCAGGAGAAACAACAATTTGGAATTCAAACGCCAGAGATACAACACCAGGCTGCCACCAAGCCAAAAAGGTGAGTGCGCTCTATGGTAACATGATAGTGACACTTAAGGACATATTAGAACCCTGTAACTTTTGTCAGAATATCTGGATAAAGCCACATTATTATAAGGCTGCCAAATGGGCAACCTGAATCCTTCTTAAATTCGTTTTGTTTACAGGTCAGCTCCCGATTATTGGATGGGTGACCGTTTGCGTGCCTAGGCTTCAGTACAGTCCCCCAGTTCACCCAGCTGTTAATGGGTACCTGCCTCTTTTAGGGTCGAGGAAGTTAAAACAGCAAGGGAGAGGAGATGGGCGCCGCCCTCAATATGCTGGCCCCTAGAAAAGCTGAAGTCTCTGATGCCTCACTCCTCTACGACCACATAGGTTATGGGACCCCTTTACCGTTACCCCCCTTTTTTTTTTTAGCCTACGTGGGGATTTTTGCGATTTCCTAGGTCAACTAAAGTCCAGACCTGACTATATCTTCATAAAGCGAGGTCCCCTGTGTTACAGAAAGTTATGCAGCGCACGTAAAAGAACCCACGGCAACAAGAGAGTTGTCCCTGGCAAAATTCTTAGAAAAAAGCCACTATGATAGGAAAAGAAATACAGTTGCAGACCAAAAAAAAAAAAAGGTGGCGCTGCTCTTGTGGCGACGTGCTCTCCCCGGAGAGAGCAGCCTGAATTTCACGCAGAGAAATCTCGTGACTTAAAGTGGTATAGATGAATAATAATCATAATCATAATAATATATGGAATTTATACAGCACTATATCTTTAACAAACAAATCAAAGGCTTTCATTCATCCTAGTCTTTCACATGCAGCCAGTTACAACATGCACGCTCCTCAGCTCCTAGCTAAAATCGGAACAATTTATTTTGATATTTATATAATCATGTGAATAATATTTAAGTCATACACTTCAGATTTGGCCGAGATATGCAGCAAGGATAGCACATTGTGCGAAAAAAAAAAGTTTATGCAACATCGAGTGTGGTTACCACTTGGATGGATGGGTGACCGTTTGCGCGCCATGGCTCCAGTACAGTCCCCCAGTTCACCCAGCTGTAAATGTTTACCTGCCCTGTTTGGGGTCAGGGAAGGTACAGCAGCATATTCTGGATGACTCAGAACGCATATTCTAGGTGAGATTCTGGATGAGTCATAACGCATATTCTCAATGAGTCTGAACGCATATTCTGGGTGAGTCACTCTGAGTTAGAACGCATTTTCTGGATGATCAGAACGTATATTCTGGTTGAGTCAGAACGAATATTCCGAGTCAGAACGCATATTCTGGATGAGTCATAATGCATACTCTGGATGAGTCAGAACGCATATCCTGGAAGAGTCAGAACGCATATTTTGGGTGAGGCATAACGCATATTCTGGATGAGTCATAACGCATATTCTGGATGAGTCGGAACGTATATTCTAGACGAGTCATAACGCATATTCCGGATGAGTCATAATGCATACTCTGGACGAGTCAGAACGCATATTCTGGATGAGTCGGAACGTATAATTATTCTGGGTGAGTCAGAACGCATATTCTGAATGAGTCAGAACGCATATTCTACGCGAGTTGATACGCATATTTTGGATGAGCCGGGACGTATAATTATTCTGGATGAGTCGGAACACATATTCTGGAGGAAAGCGCCATTTGGCTGGGTAATTGAATACACACAAAACTCTCTTTCAGTGTGTACTTCCGATTTCAGTGATTTCTGGGTGGGGTTAAAGAGTCGGAACGCATATTTTGGATGAGTCAGAACGCATGTTCTGGATGAGTCAGAACGCATATTCTACGCGAGTTGAACGCATATTTTGGATGAGTCGGGACGTAACAATTATTCTAGGTATATATAGAACGCATATTCTGAATGAGTCAGAACGCATATTCTGGATGAGTCAACTATTCCAAGTCGGAACACATATTCTGGATGAGTCGGAACGCATATTCTGGATGAGTCAGAACGCATATTCTGGAAAGCGGCATTTTGCGAGGTAATTGAATACACACAAAACTCATTCAGTGTGTACTTCCGATTTCAGCGATTTCTGGGTGGGATGAAAGAGTCAGAACGCACATTCTGGATGAGTCAGAACGCATATTCTGGGTGAATCAGAACGCATATTCAATATTACACACAAAACTCTTTCAATGCGTA
This sequence comes from Rapana venosa, assembly GCA_028751875.1. NCBI lineage: Eukaryota > Metazoa > Mollusca > Gastropoda > Neogastropoda > Muricidae > Rapana > Rapana venosa. Next base: position 25,785,529 of record CM054163.1, read on the forward strand.
CTCTCAATTTCAGCGATTTCTAGGTGGGATGAAAGAGTCAGAACGCATATTTTGGGTGAGCCAAAACGCATATTCTGGACGAGTCAGAACGCATATTCTGGATGAGTCAAAACACATATTCTGGACGAGTCAGAATGCATATTCTGGAAGCCATTCGGCTGGGTAAGGGAATACACATAAAACTCCCATTCAGGGTGTACTTTCAATCTCATAGTAATTTCTGAGTGGAATGAGAGAGAACGCATATTCTGGACGAGTCAGAACGTATGTTGTCGGAACGCATATTCTAGGCGAGTCAGAACGCATATTCTGGGTGAGTCGGGACGTATAATTATTCTGGGTTAGTCAGAACGCATATTCTGGATGAGTCAAAACTCCTTCTGGATGAGTCGGGACGTATAATTATTCTGGGTGAGTGAGAACGCTTATTCTGCATTTGTCGGAACGCATATTCTGGGTGAGTCAGAACGCATATTCTGGATGATTCAGAACGCATATTCTAGGTGAGATTCTGGATTAGTCATAACATATATTTTCGATGAATCTGAACGCATATTCTGGGCGAGTCAGAACGTATATACTGGATGAGACAGAACGCATATTGTGGGCGAGTCAGAACGCATATTCTGGGTGAGACAGAACGCATATTCTGGGTGACCCCCAGGGTGGCCAGCAATGGAAACAGCAACTGATTGAATCAGCTCTCTCCTCAATGAAGAATTATATGAAATCATAACGCTCAACAACAACAACTGATTGAATCAGCTCTTTCCTCAATGAATATATGAAATCATAACGCTCAACAACAACAACTGATTGAATCAGCTCTTTCCTCAATGAATATATGAAATCATAACGCTCAACAACTGATTGAATCAGCTCTTTCCTCAATGAATATATGAAATCATAACGCCCAACAGCTGATTGAATCAGCTCTCTCCTCAATGAATAATTATATGAAATCATTACGCTCAACAACAACTGATTGAATCAGCTCTCTCCTCAATGAATAATTATATGAAATAACGCTCAACAACAGCAACTGATTGAATCAGCTCTTTCCTCAATGAATATATGAAATCAACGCTCAACAACTGATTGAATCAGCTCTCTCCTCAATGAATATATGAAACCATAACGCTCAACAACAACAACTGATTGAATCAGCTCTCTCCTCAATGAATAAATATGAAATAACGCTCAACAACAACAACTGATTGAATCAGCTCTTTCCTCAATGAATAATTTTTTTATATGAAATCATTACGCTCAACAACTGATTGACTATATGAAATCATAGCACTGAACAACAACTGATGGACTCGGCTCAATCCTCAATGATTATTATATTTTAAAAAAACACCTTACTAACAACTCGTTGAATCAACTGTATCCCGAATGAATATAATACAATCGTAATGATCAACAACTGACTGAATCGGCTCTTTCCTCAATGACTATATTTAATCACAATTCTGAACTGACTGAATCGGTTCAATCCTCATCCCTCGGATGAGACTATAAACCGAGGCCCCGTGTGCGAACGCACGCAAAACATCTTGCGCACACGCTAAATCCTGTTCCGCTTTTCGAAAGAGTAGGAAATAGTGTGCCCGTGGGAACAGATGACAAAATTGACAAAACCGCATACACACGGGGACTGGATGTAAAAAAGCACATGAGTGCTTATTCCATTATCCTCGATATAAAAAAAAAAAAAGTCATCTGAGCGTTTTGATTTGTTGCTTTACAAGATTCAGCGCTATATAAATTCCATTCATTATTATTATTTATTATTAATCCTCCAGGATATTATCAAACCATAACACTCAACTTATTGAATCGGCTCTATTCCCCAATGGGGTCAGGTGGAAACAGATGACAAAATTGACAAAAACCGCATACACACGGGGACTGGATGTAAAGAAGCACATGAGTGCTCATTCCATTATCCTCGATATAAAAGAATAAATAAATAAATAAATGACTATAATACAATCATAACACTGAACAACAAATCATTGAGTCAGATCCACCTCCAATGAGCATAAAACCACCATAACACCGAACAAGAACTCGCTGAATCAGCTCTATCGACAATGAATATATAACAATCCTGTTCCCACTAATGAACCACCATACATCCCTAGACCTACCGTTATACATTTTGCTTATATTTGTGCATAGAGATCTTCAACCTCCTGAAACGCTCAGACAACCACCATTGTTGTCTGTCATATCTCAAGGGCTTGATTTGTTTGTTTTACAAGTCGTGGCGCTATACAAATTCCATATTCTTCTTCTTCTATCAGTGAAATAACATTGCGCTGCTCTCAAGCGCCTTACAAGTCAGGCCCAGCACAACCGATTTCGATGTAGGAAAGAATTATCTTTAAAATCTTTCTGGAATGAAAAGGCAGGTGGAGAATGGGGCCCAGAAGGCACAAACTAGAAAAGGAGGAGATGACAGGAAGGAAAGAAACAAAGCAAAAACAAAGAGAGGGATAGAAAAGAGGGAATTCCTAGCACAGAATTTCCAGAAGGTGGGGATGCTGCTTGTACCGACAGGCCCCTGGCATTCCCACAGGGGGTATTGAGATTTTAACTACATAGGAATGTAATAAACTTCATCACTCACCATCTAAACTATATATGAATGCAATAAACTTCATCACTCATCATCTAAACTACATAGGAATGTAATAAACTTCATCACTCACCATCTAAACTATATATGAATGTAATAAACTTCATCACTCATCATCTAAACTATACAAGAATGTAATAAACTTGATCACTCACCATCTAACTACACAGCAGCGTAATAAACCACACCACTACACAGCAATGGGGACGGGATAGCCTAGTGGTTAGAACATTGCGCTCGCAATCTGACAACCCGGGCTCGATTCCCGTTCAAGGGGGATATTTTCCCCTGGAGTTCACATCGGTGCAGACTCCACTCTCCCCAAAAGTCCTTCGGATGAGACTATAAACCGAGGCCCCGTGTGTGCGAACGCACTCAGAACATCTTGCACACACGTTAAAATCGTGTTCCACTTTTCGTAAGAGCAGGCCATTGTGTGCCGGTGGGAACAGATGACAAAATCTACAAAACCGCATAAAAAAACCCACACACATAAGCGCTTATTCCATTATCCTCGATAAAAAAAAAAGTAAGACAAACTACTCACCAGAATTGCAGGTTCGGAGTCATCAGCGGCGGAGGAGGTTGAAGCAATGGGCTGGTCAGTCGAGGCGTGGGTCACTGAAGAGCTTTCGCCCTGTGGTGCTCCACTTGGGGAGGAAGGTCCCTCACCACTTGCTGCAGTGTGCCTTGAATCCGCCCCGCTACCCGGCACAAGGTACGGGGCTGAAGAAGGCCCTGCGCCGTGGTGTGTGGTAGAGAAGCCGGCAGGAACATCTTCTTCGTCATCATCGAGAGCGGAGCTGGGGGCAGACGGATTTGCTGCTTCGCTGTTTGGAGCAGAGCTGGGGGCAGACAGATCTAGTGCTCCGCTGTCTGGTGCCAGGCTGGTGGCCGGGGAATGTTCAGTTAGCGCGGAGCTGGCATGTAGACATTCCCCGCCATTTGGTGCGGAGCTGATCCCCGAGGATTCCCCGCCATTTGGTGCGGAGCTGATCCCCGAGGATTCCCCGCCATTTGGTGCGGAGCTGGTGGCGGCAAAATGTCGGCCATTTTGAGCCGAGTTGGACGCGCAAGGAGCAGAATTTTCCTGGGAGTCCATTTTGTTCATACTGAATCGCCTCCCGTTTTCTTTCCTGAACATAAAATTACACGTGCATTAGTTTTGAAGCAAACCTTTTCCATTCCCAAACCTTGAATAAAGCAGTAAATGAGGGAAAACTAGGATAAAATTGGAAGAGGGGTGGTGGTGGTGGTAAAATAAGCCCCCCCCCACAAAAAAAAAAAAAAAAAAAATTGAAATTAAAGAATATTAGGAGGAGATTTCCGATGAAGTTTTGTTAACGACTTGTACTGCTGCACTCTTTGAGGTAGAACAGGAACTCCGAATTTCTGCAGTTTTCTGTTATTTTTTTTCCTCTTTGTCTTTCTGTCTTGCTTTTTTTCCCGACGCTAATTTCCTTGTTTTCAGGGGGAAAAAAACACCAACAAAAAACAACCACCACAAAGACCGTTTAAATATATAGAAAAAACAATTTATAATCATGCATATTCATCAAAAATATTCCCGAGGTCGAAATGCGGCAACCTAAATGGTGGGCAGAAAAATCGGTTGCATATGCAAAAAATCTCACCATTGGTGAACTCGGAGCTCTAGATGATCGAAAAAAATCATCAAAAACAAAAGACACATGATTCACTATAAAAAAAATCATCAAAAACAAAAGACACACGATTCACTAAAAAAAAAATCATCAAAACGACACATGATTAACTTTAAAAAAAATCAAAAACAAAAGACACATAAAGCCGTTTTGTTCAGTAAAAAAATTAAATGTTATAGGGATGCCTATTTTTTACATTCACTCAAAAGTTTTGTGGTTGTTGCCAAAATATTTGTACATTTCCAATACTCTTACCAGGTTAATAAACCGACCATTGTTTTTTTTGGTTTTGTTTTACACGCGGTGATTAAAAGCAGCTAGATTATTCACGATTTATAGCAGGCCTGTGTTGAAACAAACGTAGTCAAAGTCGAGGAATGAGAAAAGAAAATGAATTATATATTTATGAGAAAAGAAATGATATATTTATAAATAAAAAAAGAAATTATGTATTTATGAGAAAAGAAATTATATATTTATGGGAAAAAATTTACATATTTATGCATAATTTTAAAAAAAGTCAAGAGGGAAGGTGGCAGGACGGTTAAGACGTTCATCGGCCAAACATCTAAACCGCGAGGTTCTAGGTTCGATTCCCACCTTTGCCCTTTCTTCCCAGTTTGACGAGAAAATCGAACCGAATATAAAAAAAAATCTTAGCATGAGACCATATAAAACGAAGCCCCCTGTGCGAACGCACGTAGAACATCTTGCGACACCTTAAAAAAACCAACCCAGTTCCGCCTTTCGGAAGAGTAGGCCTTTTCACACCGGTTGGAATGAATAATAAAAGTTTTAGCAATGCCTGTACACGAGTGTCGTGTTTTTAGAGACGGGATAGCCTAGTGGTTAGAACATTGCGCTCGCAATCTGACGACCCGGGTTCGATTCCCGTTCAAGGGGGATATTTTCTCCTGGAGTTAACATCAGCGCAGACTCCACTCTCCCCAAAAGTCTTTCCGATGAGACTATAAACCGAGGCCCGGTGTACAAACGCACGCAGAACATCTTTGCGCACACGTTCAAATCCTGTTTCGCTTATTCGTAAGAGTAGGCGCCATTGTGTGCCGGTGGGAACGGATGATACAATTTACAAAACCGCATGCACACGGGGAATGGATGTAAAAAAGCGCATAAGTGCTTATTCCATTATCCTCGATATAAAAGAATTTTTTTTTTTAAACAGACATCGTCCCGGCAGTCGAGATGCCGCTACCTAAATGAAGGATCGGTGGCCTAGAGGTAACGCTCCTGCCTAGAAAGAGAAAAGTCAGGGTTCGGAGTGTGCGGTGGTTCGATCCCCGTTTGGGCCCAAAACTTTTCCCCATCATCCACTAGACCATGAGTGGTGGTCTGAGCGAGAGTCTTTCGGATGAGACGATAAACCCGAGGTCCCCTGTGTTACACACAATTATTCAGCGCACGTAAAAGAACCCGCGGCAACAAAGGAAAAGTTGTCCCTTGGCAAAAATTCTATAGACAAGATCCTCTCTGATAAGGGAAACGAAAGACTGATAAGGGAAACGAAAGACAGGAACAGAAAACAATAATGGGTGGCGCTGCTCTTGTGGCGACGCGCTCTCTTCCCGGGGAGAGAGTCGGCCCGAATTTCACGCAGAGAGAAATCTGCCGTGACTTGAATACAGCACAATACAAACAATACAACACAACACAATGCACGGTCGCAATGGAAAAAATTTCTCAACATTTGTTAACGTGGGGGTCGCTGACCAAAGAGCGAAAAAAAGGCCCCCCCCCCCCCCCACCTCACGAACACTCCCACCCCCCTCACTCACCAATCAAAAAATTAAAAACGTAGTTTTGATTTTTTGGTATTTAGTTGGGATTTTTTTGGGGTGTGTGTCTAATCTATAAAGCAGGATGGCTCAGTGGTCAGAGCACTCGCCTCCCCCAAGCTAAGGGGAGACGGGATAGCCTAGTGGTTAGAACACTGCACTCGCAATCTGACGACCCCGGTTCGATTCCCGTTCAAGGGGGATTTTCCCCTGGAGTTAACGACAGCGCAGACTCCACTCTCCCCAAAAGTCTTTCCGAAGAGACTATAAACCAAGGCCCGGTGTGCGAACTCACGCAGAACATCTTGCGCACACGTTAAATCCTGTTCCGCTTTTCGTAAGAGTAGGCCATTGTGTGCCGGTGGGAACGGATGACCAAATTTACAAAACCGCATACACACGGGGACTGGATGTAAAAAAGCACGTAAGTGCTTATTTCATTATCCTCGATATAAAAGAATAAATAAAAATTTAAAAATTAGACATCGTCCCCGCAGTCGAGATGCCGCTACCTAAATGATGGATCGGTGGTCTAGAGGTAACGCTCCTGCCTAGAAAGAGAAAAGTCCGGGTTCGAAGTGTTCGATCCCCGTTTGGGCCCGAAACTTTTCCCCCATCCACTAGACCATGAGTGGTGGTCTGAGCGAGAGTCATTCGAATGAGACGATAAACCCGAGGTCCCCTGTGTTACACACAATTATTCAGCGCACGTAAAAGAACCCGCGGCAACAAAGGAAAAGTTGTCCCTGGCAAAAGTTCTATAGATAAGATCCTCCTCTCTAATAAGGGAAACGAAAGACAGGAACAGAAAACAATAATGGGTGGAGCTGCTCCTGTGGCGACGGGCTCTCTTTCGGGGGGAGCGTCAGCCCGAATTTCACGCAGATAAATCTGCCGTGACTTGAATACAGTACAATACAAACAATGCAACCCAACACAATACACGCCGCAATGGAAAAAATTCTCAACATTTGTTAACGTCGGGGGGCGCTGACCAAAGAGCGAAATAAAGCCCCCCCCCCCCCCCCTCCCCCTCACGAACACTCCCTCCGCACACTCACCAATCAAAAAATAAAAATAAAAGTATTTTGTATTTTTTTGTATTTGTTGGGTGTTTTTTTGGGGGGTGTCTAATCTATAAAGCAGGATAGCTCAGTGGTCAGAGCACTCGTCTCCTCCAAGCTAAGGGGAGACGGGATAGCCTAGTGGTGAACATTGCGCTCGCAATCTGACGACCCTGGTTCGATTCCCGTTCAAGGGGGGATATTTTCCCCTGGAGTTAACATCAGTGCAGACTCCACTCTCCCCAAAACTCTTTCGGATGAGACTATAAACCGAGGCCTCGTGTGTGCGAACGCACGCAGAACATCTTGCGCACACACGTTAAATCCTGTTCCGCTTTTCGTAAGAGTAGGCCATCCATTGTGTGCCGATGGGAACAGATGACTGAATTTACAAAACCGCATGCACACGGGGACTGGATGTAAAAAAGCACATGAGTGCTTAATCCATTATCCTCGGGGGAAAAAAGTCATCTGAGCGCTTTGATTTGTTGCTTTACAAGATTCAGCGCTATATAAATTTCATACATCATCATCATCATTATTATTATTATTATTATTATTATTATTAGAGCAGAGGCGAAAAGTACATTTCCGAGTTTCAAAGCTTTCACAAAAATAGGTGTTTTCTATGCTGTGATCATGCTTTATTTATTTATTTATTTATTCATTCATTTATCTATTCATTCATTTTTCTATTTATTTATTCATTTATTTATCTAATTTATTTATTCTTTTATTTCGAGGATAGTGGAATAAGCACTCACGTGCTTTTTCTTCTTTTTTTAAAAATACATCTAGTCCCCGTGTGTATGCAGTTTTTCAAATTTTGTCACCCGTTCCCACCGGCACACAATGGCCTACTTTTCTGAAAAGCGGAACGGGTTTTAACATGTGCGCAAGATGTTCTGCGTGCGTTCGCACACGGGACCTCGGTTTATAGTCTCATCCGAAAGACTTTTGCGGAGAATGGAGTCAGCACTGATGTTAACTCCAGAGGAAAATGTCCCCTTCAACGAGATTCGAACCCCGGGTCAGCAGATCAGTGGTCGGTGGTCTAGAGGTAAGGCAGAACATCTTGCGCACACTTTAAAAAACCCGTTCCGCCTTTTGGAAGAGTAGGCCTTTTTATGCCGATAGGAAAGTGGCAGGATGGTTAAGATGTTCGCCTGCCAACAAGTAAACCGTGAGGTTGTAGGTTCGATTCCCAGCCTCGCCCTTTCTTCCCAGTTTGACCAAAAAAAATCGAACTGAATGTCAAAGTCCTTCGGATAAGACTATAAACCGAGGCCCCGTGTGCGAACGCACGCAGAACATCTTGCGCACACGTTAAATCCTGTTCCGCTTTTAGTAAGAGCAGGCCATTGTGAGCCGGTGGGAACGGATGACAAAATTTACAAAATCGCATACACACGGGGACTGGATGTAAAAAAAAGCACATGAGCGCTTATTCCATTATCCTCGATATAAAAGAATAAATAAATAAAATAATAAAATAGGATCAGATGACAATTTTTTATATATATTAAAAACACCTGCACACATGTCATATTTTAGACACAGTCCCCGGAGTCGGAATACGGCTACCTAAATGGTAGGGGATGGGGGAGGGGGGGGGGGGGAAGGATGGCACAGGAACGAATCTCGCCACTACCGAACCTCAAACCTCTGGCTAGAAGGATCGGTGGTCTAGAGGTAACGCGCCTGCCTAGAAAGCGAAAAGCCCGGGTCAGAAGTGCGCGGTGGTTCGAACCTCGTTTGGGCCCGAAACTCCTCCCCCCCCCCCACTCCCCCCATCCATTAGACCATGAGTGGTGGTCTTGGGCGCTAGTCTTTCCGAGGAGACGATAAATTGGGGTCCCATGTGTTACACATATTTAGCGCACGTAAAAGAACCCGCGGCAACAAGAAGAGTTGGCCCGGGCAAAATTCTGTGGGAAAAAAAGCCACTCTGATATGGAAACAAATACAGTTGCAGACAGGAAAATTAAAATTTAAAAAATGGGTGGCGCTGCTCTTGCGGCGACGCGCTTTTCCTGGGAAGAGCAACCAGAATTTCAGGCAGAGAAATCTGCCGCCACTTAAAAGTGATATAAATAAATTATAACAACCACCATACCTTCAGTTATAGATTCGCTTTTTTTGGAGACAATTTCTCCATTTGAAAGTTAAGGCCCGCGTTAAAAAAAAAATCTGATGGAAGTGAAGGAAACGAGGAAATCTATTTCTGAAACACCTACACTTAAATGATTAAATCGAAGGCAATTTGGGTTCTTGCTTTTAAAATAAATTAATACAATGCAGAGACAAAGCTGAAAGACCTTAAAAAACATTATAAACACAAAAAACCCCACAAATCATTTTACCGAAAATAAAGATATTCCAGTAAACCATATAACTCTTAAGAGTTTTTAAAGCATTCAAGAAATCAAATATGTCTGCCTGCCTGAGTGGATCGGTGGTCTAGAGGTAACCGCCTGTCTCCGGGTCGTAAGTGTGCGGTGGTTCGATTCCCGTTTGGACCCGAAATTTTTGCCCCCCCATCCATGAGTGGTGGTCTGGGGGCTAGTCTTTTGGATGAGACGATAAACCGAGGTCCCGTGTGTTAAAAATTATTAAGCACAAGTAAAAAAACCCCACGGCAACAAGTGAGTTGGTTCCTGGCAAAATTCCGTTTAAAAAAAAAGCCACTCTGATAGGGAAACGAATACAGTTGCAGACAGGAAAAGAAAAATAATAATGGGTGGCGCTGCTCTTGTGGCGACGCGCTCTCCCCGGGGAGAGCAGCCAGAATTTCAGGCAGAGAAATCTGCCGTGCCTTAAAGTGGTGTAAATAAATAAATAACGACTATGCCTTCAGTAACGGATTCATTTTGTGTGTGATGAATTCACCATTCAAAGGTTAGGCCTATGTTCGAAAAAAAAAATCTGACCCCAAAGGGAAGGAACAAGGAAATAGATTTGTGGCTATACTTCTGAAATACCTACACTTGAAAGATTCAGTCAATGGTGATCTGGGTTCTTACCTCCCAAAAAAAAAAAAAAAGAATGCAGAGGCAAAGCCACGATACTTTTTTTTTTTTTAAACATTAAACAAAAACAAAAAACCCAAACAAACTGCAATTCATACTTTAAAAAATTTAAACAAAAAAAGCACCCCGCGATACATTTTCTCGGAAAATAAAAGATATTTTAGTAGACTAGCTTACTGGTAAGTTTTAAAAGAATTCAGGTTTAAAAAAAAAGCCTATTTGTCCTATACCCCGCGATACATTTTCTCGGAAAATAAAAGATATTTTAGTAGACTAGCTTACTGGTAAGAAGTTTTAAAAGAATTGATGTTAAAAAAAGCCTGTTTGTCCTATACCCCCCCACCCCACCCCCGCCCCATACATTTTCTTGGAAAATAAGATATTTTAGTAGACTAACTTACTGGTAAGAGTTTTAAAGGAATTGAGGTTTTAAAAAAAATGCCTGCTTGTACTGTGCCCTTGAGAGCCCTATTCATTTCGTGAAGCCTGGATACTAAAATTTGAGAAAAAAAAAGTTGTTTGAAAAATCTTACTGACCGTTTTTCACTCTTTAAAAAAAATCAACAAACTTTGATTTGTTTCGCAGAGAATTCGACTGAACGTATGAATTTGACCCAAAACTAAACATGAAGGTCAATGTTTTAAAATAACTATATCACCTTTCCTATTTATGGCTGACAGAAATGCATTAAGTTTTTGAACTTACATTCCAACAGTTTCACTTCTCGTAACTTAAAATAGTGGTTTGTTTTAAAGAAAATGCTAGATAACAAACATGATAAAAATGAATAATGATAATAATAATAGTAACGATAATGATAATAACAAGAAGAAGAAGAATGATAACAACAATACGTACACACAATCTCAGTATTGGCCACCATAAGCATAGGCCCTTAGCGAATTCTACACACAAAAAACCAACAACCTAAAAGCTAAGAACACTCACCCTCTGTAAAGCTCTCTCATGGACGTCTTCCTCTTCTTCGTCTATCCAAGCAGTATCGAAATGACTCGGACATAAACCCCTTCAGCCCTTTTATATCCATCACCGACCATTGTTAAGTCCGTCCAACTAATGAAAACAAAACTGTCCTGGCCATTGTCTTGTCAAGTTTGGTCCAGTCTTCAAGGCATTCCTGTTAGGAAGTGTCTATTAGTCTGCACCTCACAAAGAAACTGGTGACCTGTCTAGACAGTCGGCGCGCCCTGATAGACTGTCTGGGTGAGACCTCACCGAAATTGACCACGTCGTCCGGGGGAAATTGGGTTGCCGTGTATATTTTGCTCCAAGCAAAATCTGTGGTCACGGGTTTATAAACCCGTGGGATTTTTCTCATAGTGAAAATTTTGACGATTGGGCAAAACGCACTTTAAATTGGATTTGGCAAAAAAGTCGTCGCCATTTTGTGGGGGAACTACCCATTTCTCTGATCTTACTGCTAGCCTTGTCCCCAGGGCCGTTTCCACCCAAAATTTGAATAATTAAATCCCAAATTTTCAAAGTATGGAAAGCAGATATAGCCATTGTATGTTAATAATGTTGATATCGGGTGATAAGGATCGAAGTTACAGAAATCCGGAACCAAAATCTTCATGGGAAGGTGATTTCACACCCCCACATAAACTAATACCTGAGATGAACCCAAAAAACGAAAAACACACAACACAACACACCCCAAAACAAACACAAAGACACACACCCTTTGTAAAATAATATCACCTTTCCGTGAATAATTTTTTTTTAAACAAACTTGAAGTGCACAATTTTTTTTGGGGGTTTACAATAATCAAATTTCCCTTCTTTGGAAAAAAAATATCCCCCCTAAAAAAAAAAACCAACCTTTAAATTTTTTCAACCCCCCCCTCCCTTTACCCCCCCCCCCCCCCCCCCCCTTCCCTCTATTCCCTTTTCCTTCTTTGAATTTTATGGCACACTCCGCTTTTCCGTCGTGTGTGTGTGTGTTTGGGGTGTGTACGGTTGTGTACGTCACTTTGCGTGGTACCAGGTGATAATTTTTCAAAGCCGCCAACTCATTATTTGTCGACGATACCGGGGCCACAACGGAGGTTTGTCGTCGTCGGGCTGTTTTTTAAAGACTTTTTCCCCACGTAGAACCCCCCAAACCCCCCCCCCCCTTTTAAAAAAATAGCCGCCACCCCGTAAAACCGCAAACCGCAACCCGCTTGCCGGTTCCCTTTTGGGGTTTTATTTTAAACGGACCTCCGCGCTGTCCCTTTGCGGGTCGACCACACACAAGTGAGTGACGTGGATGCATTGGGAACTTTTTAAAAAACAAAAAAAACAACAACAAACCAAAACAAACCAAAAAATAATTCCTTTTTCATTTTAAAAAGTACTGACGTACATTTTTTATTACGAATATTGCCCAATTTAAGGAAAGGAAGCAGCCCACATTTGCCCCAATCGTTCTGGCCCAAGAAGTAAGAGAGTTCGGCCTTCGTCTTCAAAGTGAGCGGCAAAGGGGGAAAAAGCATGCAGGAAAAAAATGCTGGTCTTTTTAAAAATTTCAACCGCGAGATTTTTACAAAATTTCGACATAGATAAGCCACGAATATGTCTACGGTA
>CM054163.1:25803318-25808318 GCA_028751875.1 Rapana venosa
AGAAAGAATAACAGATAACCCAAAGGAAAAAAGAAGGAAAGAAAGGATCAGTAATACCGAAGTAAGAGAGAAAAGACAGACAGAAAGAAAGAAAAGAAAGAAAGGAAGGAAGAAAGGAATAGTAATAATGATAATAATAATAATAATAATAATACATGAATGAGAGGGGAAAAGAAAGAAAGAAAGAATAGATATCCAAAAAATAAAGAAAAAAAGAAAAAAGATTATAAAAAAGAAAAAACCGAAAAGCAAGAAAAGACAACAAGAAAATTAAAAAAAAGATAATAAAAGTAAGAGAGAAAGAGAGAAACACAAAAAGAATAAATAGTTTATTTTTTCATTTTAATTTTTGTTTTTATTATTCCTCTATTTCGAGGATGATGGAACAAACACTCTTGTGCTTTTTTTTACAACCAATCCCGTGTTTATGCAGCTTTGTAAATCTTGTCATTCGTTCCCACCGGCACACAATGGCCTACTCTTACGAAAAGCGAAACAAGTTTTAACGTGTGCGCAAGATGTTCTGCGTGCGTTCGCACACGGGACATCGGTTTATAGTCTCATCCGAAGGACTTTTGGGGAGAGTTGGAATCGGCACTGATGTTAACCCCAGAGGAAAAATCCTCTTGAACGAGATTCGAACCGGGTCAGCAGATCACGAGCGCATCACTCTAACCACCAGGCTGTCCCGTTCCCGTAGAAAAAGGCAGACAGACAGAATGGACAGCAGGTGGACAAAAAACCACGAACAGTCTTAGGTTCAATTCCACCCCAACACACACAAACACAACACACACACACCACACACACACCACACACACACACACACACACACACACACACACACACACACCACACACACACACACACACACACACACACACACACACTCTCTCTCTCTCTCTCTCTGTCTGTCTCTGTCTGTCTGTCTGTCTGTCTGTCTGTCTGTCTTATATATCCCTAAGGGCGGGACTGGATGTAAAAAGCACATGGTTGCTTATTCATTATCCTCGAAATAAAAGAATTTGTCATTGTCGTTGTCATTGTCATTGTGAATGAAAGAACAGAACAGATAATAGCAGGAGTAAGAAAGAAAGACAGAAAGAAATGGGGAAAAAAAATATGACCCAAGTAAGAAAGAAAGAAAGAATAAAATTTATTTTTTTTTTTCTTTTTTTTGGGGTATTTAATGTACCCAGTAAGAGAGAAAAAAGACAAAAAAAGAAAGAAAACGGGTTTTGCCCTGTGCTTTTCGCAACGCTCTTCTCTCTCTCTCTCTCTCTCTCTTTTCTCTCTCTCTTTTTCTCTCTTCTCTCTTCTCTCTCTTTTCTCTCCCCCTCTCCTCTCTCTCTTCTCTTCTCTCCTCTCTCTCTTTTCTCTCTCTCCTCTCTCTCCCCCTCTCTTCTCTCTTCTCTCTCTCTCTCTCTCTTTTCCTTCTCTCTTTTTTTAGAAGCCCAGGCCCCAACACTTCCCCAAATCTCCTTCGGGGGTCCCTGTGCGAACCCACGCAGAACATCTTGCGTCACGTTAAAACCGCCCGTTTTTCGGAAGAGTGGGCCCGTTGCTGCCGGTTGGACGGGGTGACAAATTTAAAAACTGCATACACCGGGACGGTTTTAAAAAAAAACACTGGTGCTTATTCCCTTTTTTCTCGATATAAAAAAAAATAAATAAATAAATTATTCATTATTTTCGGGGGACGGGATAGCCAGTGGCTAGAACATTGCGCTCGTAATCTGCGACCCGGGGTTTGATTCCCCTTAAGGGGGTATTTTCCCCTGGAGTTAACATCAGTGCAGACTCCCCCTCCCCCAAAAGTCCTTCAGATAAGACTATAAACCGGGGTCCGGGTGCGAACGCACGTAGAACATCTTGCGCACACGTTAAATCCTGTTCCGCTTTTCGTAAGAGTAGGCCATTGTGTGCCGGTGGGAACAGATGACAGAATTTACAAAACCGCATGCACAGGGGGACTGGATGAAAAAAAGCACATGAATGCTTATTCCATTATCCTCGAAATGAAAGAATAAAAAAACAAATTAAAAAACCCCACTACACTACGCTACGCTACGCTACACTACACTACACTACACTACACTACACTACACTAAACTACACTACACTACATTACACTACACTAAACTACACTACATTACACTACACTACACTACACTCTCTACATACACTACACTACATTACACTACACTACATTACATTACACTAAACTGAACTACACTACACTACACTACATTATACTACACTACATTACACTACACTACACTACACTACACTGCACTGCGCTGCACTACACAACACTACATTACACTACATTACATTACACTACACTATACTGCACTGCACTGCACTGCACTACACTACATTACACTACACTGCACCACACTACACTAATTCCACTCCACTCCACTCCACTCCACTACACTACACTACACTACACTACACTACACTACACTACACTACACTACACTACACTACACAGAGTCCTTCGGATTCGCAGTCCTTCGGAGTCCTACACTACAAAGTCCTTCGGATGAGACTATAAACCGAGGCCCCGTGTGCGAACGCACGCAGAACATCTTGCGCACACGTTAAATCATGTTCCGCTTTTCGTAAGAGTAGGCCATTGTGTGCCGGTGGGAACAGATGACAGAATTGACAAAACCGCATACATACGGGGACTGGATGAAAGAGTATGAGTGCTTATTCCATTATCCTCGAAATGAAAGAATAAAAAAAAAAAGATAATAAACCCAAATGTATACACACACGCGCACGCAATCACACACGTAAAGGTTATACACTTCGGCAGGGTGATGGGGTTTTTGTCTGTTGAGGGCAGGGACAAGAATGAAATGGAACAAGAGGGGAGAATTTTCGGTTTGAAATACATGTGTCTTGAGGCCGGATTTAAAAGCATCATAAGAATGCTTTTGACGAAGGGAGAAACAGAGAAAGAGCGACGGCCAACGGTGGACTGGTTAAATCTAGGTATTTTTAAGCACTACACTACACGACACGACACGACACGACACGACACTACCCTACCCTACACTACTCTACACTACACTACACTACCCTACCCTACCCTACTCTATTCTACTCTACTCTACACTACACTACACTACACTACCCTACCCTCACCTACCCTACACTACACTACCCTACCCTACCCTACACTACACTACACTACACTACACTACACTACACTACACTACACTACACTACACTACACTACCCTACCCTACCCTACACTACACTACACTACACTACACTACACTACACTACCCTACCCTACCCTACCCTACCCTACCCTACCCTACACTACACTACACTACACTACACTACACTACACTATTAATAGGAAGGTGAACTAAATTTGTTTCTTGTGAAACACAGTCTTCTTCGCGGTAACTTAAAATAGCTTTAACAGACATAGAATCACACTGATAACCTTATCATCACCTCTTTATTGTGATTTGGTAAACCCAGTCCATTCTAGTTTGAAAGTTGTTTCCCCTCATTATTTTGTCCCTGTTAATTCAATTAATTAATTAATTTATTTATCTATCTATTTATTTATCTATTTCTTTCTTTCTTTCTTTCTTTATTCTTTTATTTCGAGGATAAAGGAGTAAGCACTCCCCGTATGTATGCAGTTTTGTACATTTTGTCATCCGTCCCCACCGGCACACAATGGCCCACTCTTCCGAAAAGCGGAACGGGTTTTAACGTGTGCGCGAGATGTTCTACGCGCGTTGGCACACGGGACCTCGGTTTATAGTTTGTGGGGTTTTTTTGTTTGTGTTTTTAGATTTTTTTTCCAGTTACGATTTTTTCGTCTTTATAATTCGTCTTTACCCCTCATGTTGTATTCAGCATCCCCCTCCCTCCTCTCTCTCTATGTGCGTTCGCAATCTGACGACCCGGGTTCAATTCCCGTTCAAGTGGATATTTTCCCCTGGAGTTAACATTAGCGCAGACTCCACTTTCCCCAATGGTCCTTTGAATGAAACTATAAACCGAGGCCCCCTGTGCGAACGTACGCAGAACATCTTGCGCACACGTTAAAACCCGTTCCGCTTTTCGGAAGAGTAGGCCATTGTGCGCCGGTGGGAACAGATGACAAAATTTAGAAAACCGCATACACACGGGGACTATATGTAAAAAAGCACATTAAGTGCTTATTCCATTATCCTCGATATAAAATCTCTCTCCTCTCTCTCTCTCCTCTCTCTCTCTCTCTCTCTCTCTCTCTCTCTCTCTCTCTCTCTCTCTCTCTCTTTCCTTCTTTCTCTCTCTCAACAGTTAAATGTATGGTTAAACATTTCACCTTGATAATTATCTGTTAAAAATGCTTTACTGAATTTTTTCTAATATATCTTGTGTGTGTGTGTGTGTGTGTGTGTGTGTGTGTGTGTGTGTGTGTGTGTGTGTTGCGTTGTGTTTGTGTGTGTGTGTGTTGTGTTGTGTTGTGTTGTGAGTGCGTGTGAATGTTTTCTCTCTCTCTCTCTCTCTCTCTCTCTCTCTCTCTCTCTCTCGCTCTCTCTCTCTCTCTCGCTCGCTCTCTCGCTCTCTCTCTTTCTCCTCCCCCCTCTCTCTCTCTGTTCTGTGTGTGTGTGTGCGCGCGCGCGTGTTGTGTCTTTGTCGTAATTGCAAACTTGATACCCCTATGATAATCTTCAATCTTAATCCACCGCCTTTCTCGGTTCTCAAGTCCAAAGTAAGAGATAATCCTACAGACAATATAATTATGATAATCCTCTATTAAGCCCGACTGGAATGTTTTCCTGTCCGAGATAATTATGCCGAATTTCGTTCACTTCCTTCATAATCTGAGAGAGAGAGGGAAAGGGGGAGAAAGAGAGGGAGAGGGAGAGAGAGAGGGGGGAGAGAGAGAGGGAGAGAGAGGGAGGGAGAGAGAGAGGGAGAGAGAGGGAGAGAGAGAGGGGGAGAGAGAGGGATTGAGAGAGAGAGGGAGTGAG
>CM054163.1:25813318-25818318 GCA_028751875.1 Rapana venosa
TGTGTGTGTGTGTGTGTGTGTGTGGTGTGTGTGTGTGTGTGTGTGTGTGTGTGTGTGTGTGTGTGTGTGTGTGTGTGTGTGTGTGTGTGGTGGAATGTTCTACAGATGTTGAGGGTGCCAAGTTTGTGTTGACGGGTAACTGATGGACACTGGGGGATGAGGAAATCCACTCCTGTTGTTTTGTGTGTGGGTTGAGTTGGTGTTGGGTTTTGTTTTTGTTGCGCTTGTTTTGTTAGTTGGTTGGTTTGTCGGTTATTCGGTGGGTGGGTTGGTTGGTGGGTTGGTTGGGTTGGTTGGTTGGGTTTGTTGGTTGGTTGGGTTGGTTGGTTGGGTTGGTTGGTTGGTTGGTTGGGTTGGTTGGTTGGTTGGTTGGTTGGGTTGGTTTGTTGGTTGGTTGGGTTGATTGGTTGGTACGGTTGGTTGGTTGGTTGGGTTGGTTGGTTGGGTTGATTGGTTGGGTTGGTTGGTTGGTTGGTTAGGTTGGTTGGTTGGGTCGGTTGGTTGGGTTGGTTGGTTGGTTGGGTTGGTTGGTTGGGTTTGGGGGTTGGTTGGTTGGTTGGTTGGGTTTGGGGGGGTGGGTGGTTGGTTGGTTGGTTGGTTGGTTTTGGGTTTGGGGTTTGGGTTTGGTTGGGTTGGTTGGTTGGGTTGGTTGGTTGGGTTTGTTGGTTGGGTTGGGTTTGGGTTTTGGGGTTGGTTGGTTGGGCTGTTGGTTGGGTTGGGTTGGTTGGTTGGGTTGGTTGGTTGGGGTTTGGTTGGTTGGGTTGGTTGGTTGGGTTTGGTTGGTTGGGTTGGTTGGGTGGGTTTGGTTGGTTGGGTTGGTTGGTTGGGTTGATTGGTTGGGTTGATTGGTTGGGTTTGTTGGTTGGTTGGTTGGGTTGGTTGGTTGGGTTGGGTTTGGGTTGGTTGGTTGGGTTGGTTGGTTGGGTTGATTGGTTTGTTGGTTGGTTGGTTGGTTGGGTTGGTTGGTTGGTTGGGTTGATTGGTTGGGTTGGTTGGTTGGGTTGGTTGGTTGGGTCGGTTGGTTTGGGTTGATTGGTTGGTTGGGTTGGTTGGTGGGTTGGTTTTGGGTTGGTAGGTGAGTGGGTAGGTTGGTTGGGTTGGTTGGTTGGGTTGGTTGGTTGGTTGGTTTGGGTTGTTGGTTGGGGTTGTTGTTGGTGGGTTGGTTGGTGGTTGGTTGGGTTGGTTGGTTGGGTTGGTTGGTTGGGTTGATTGGTTGGGTTGGTTGGTTGGGTTGGTTGGGTTGATTGGTTGGGTTGATGGGGTTGGCTGGTTCAATGATTGTTTCTTTCTCACTTACTTTCTTTTTCTTTCATTCTTTCTTTATATACCGTCTTTCTTCTCTTTGTCTCCTTTTTTCCTTTCTTATTTTTATTTATTTATTCGTTCTTTTATATAATAATAATAATAATAATAATAATGTATGGAATTTATATAGCGCTGAATCTTGTAAAGCAACAAATCAAAGCGCTCAGATTTTATTTCATACCACTTTAAGTCATGGCAGATTTCTCTCCGTGAAATTCGGGCTGCTCTCCCCGGGGAGAGCGGGAGAACGCGTCGCCACTTAGCGCTGCGCCACCCTTTCACCCTTTTTCTTTTCTTTTTTTCTGCAGCTGTATTTGTTTCCCTATCAGAGTGGCTTTTTTCTAAGAATTTTGCCAGGGACAACTCTCTTGTTGCCGTGGGTTTTTTTACGTGCGCTAAATAATTACGTGTAACACACGGGACCTCGGTTTATCGTCTCATCCGAAAGACTAGCGCCCAGACCACCACTCATGGTCTAATGGATGGGGGAAAAATTTCCGGTCCAAACGGGGTACGAACCGCCGCACACTTCAGACCCGGACTTTTCGCTTTCTAGACAGGCGCGTTACCTCTAGACCACCGATCCACCATTATATCGAAGATAATGGAATAAGCACTCATGTGCTTTTTTATATCAAGTCCCCGTGTGTATGCAGTTTTGTAAATGTTGTCATCTGTTTCCACCGGCACACAATGGCCTACTCTTCCGAAAAGCGGAACAGGATTTAACGTGTGCGCAAGATGTTTTTCATGCGTGCGAACACGGGGCCTCGGTTTATAGTCTCATCGTTTATAATGTTATCTTTATTACTTGATTAGTTTTGGTTTCTTTCTTTTCTTCCTTCATTCTTTTCCTTTCTTTCTATTTTCGTTTTTTTCTTACTCTTTCATCTTTATCACACACACCACACACACACACACACACACACACACACACAACACACACACACACACACACACCACACACACACACATACACACACACACACACACACACACACACACATACACACCCACACACATACACACACACACACACACACACACACACACACACACACACACACACATACACACACACACATACACACACACATACACACACACACACACACACACACACACACACACACACACACACACACACACACACACACACACACCCCGCTTCCTGCTCACCCTCCCCCCCCACCACCCCCCGCCCTGTCTCTCTGTGTGCATACACACGGGGACTAGATGGGGACAAAAAAAACACATGAGTACTTATTCCATTATCCTCGAAATAAAAGAATAAAATAAATAATGGATCTCCCTGTGTCTCTCTGTCTCTCTCTCCCCCCTCTCTCTCCCTCTCTCTTCCCCTACCTCTCTCTCTCTCTCTGTGTCTCTGTCTCTTCCTCTCTCCCCCCCCCTCCCTCTCTCTGTCTCTCAGCGGGCAGGCAGCACAAACACCGGAACACAATAACAGAGGTCTGCTGTGTTCGTTCCGTCAGACGGATTAACCATAGTCGGCAGCCCACGTGTTAACAGATTAACATCCCCGGCAAGCAAGCAAGCAAGGATTAACCACCTAATCCTACGACACTCTTACTTAAAGGGGCCACAAAGACTAATAAAGAAGCAACCCCCTTCTCCCACCCAAAAAAAACCCCAGAAAAAATCTCAAAAAAAACCCCAAAACAAAAACAACAAAATCCACCCCCTCAAAAAAAAAGTAAAACAAAAATACCTCACTCTTTGTCTTCTTCTTCTTCTTCTTCTTCTTCTTCTTCTTCTTCTTTTCTTCTTCTTCTTCTTCTTCTTCTTCTTCTTCTTCTTCTTCTTCTTCTCTGCAATTCTTCTTTGCAATTCTTCTTTGCAATTCTTCTTGTTCTTCTTGTTCTTCTTCTTCTTCTCTTCTTCTTCTTCTTCTTCTTCTTCTTCTTCTTCTTCTTCTTCTTCTTCTTCTTCTTCTTCTCTCTTCCTCCTCCTCCTCCTCCTCCTCCTCCTCCTCCCCCTCCCCCTCCTCCTCCTCCTTCTTCTCTTCTTCATCTCTGCAATTCTTCTTTGCAATTCTTCTTCTCTTCTTCTTCTTCTCTTCTTCTTCTTCTTTCTTCTTCTTCTTCTTCTTCTCCTCCTCCTCCTCCTCCTCCTCCTCCTCCTCCTTCTTCTTCTTCCTCTTTGCAATTCTTCTTCTTCTTCTTTTTCTTTCTTCTTCTTCTTCTTCTTCTTCTTCTTCTTTTTCTTCTTCTTCTTCTTCTTTTTCTTTTTCTTCTTCTTCTTCTTCTTCTTCTTCTTCTCTTCTTCTTCTTCTTCTCTTCTTCTTCTTCTTCTTCTTCTCTTCTCCTCCTCCTCCTCCTCCTCCTCCTCCTTCTTCTTCTTCTTCTTTGCAATTCTTCTTCTTCTTTTTCTTTTTTCTTCTTCTTCTTCTTCTTCTTCTTCTTCTTCTTTTTCTTTTTCTTCTTCTTCTTCTTCTTCTTCTTCTTCTTTTTCTTTTTCTTCTTCTTCTTCTTCTTCTTCTTCTTCTTCTTCTTCTTCTTCTTCTTCTTCTTCTTCTTCTTCTTCTTCTTCTTCTTCATCATCATCATCATCATCATCATCATCATCATCATCATCATCATCATCATCAAACGCTCAGACAGCAACTGTTGTTGTCTGTCATAAGACCGAAAATGCGTTGCGCTGCTGTTAAGTTAAGCTCCTGACAAGTCAGTGCCTAAGCGCATTCGACTTTCGGTACGGGAGAGAGACTTGTTATCTGTTAAGTCTTTCTGGAGAGAAAAAAAACAAAAAGGCAAGGAGAATGGGTCATTCAAAAGGGCAGAAAATAGACTAGAAGAAGGTGACAGGGAACAACAAAAATTAAAAAGCAGAAAAAAAAGAGAAGGGATAGAAAAGAGGGAATTCTTAGCACAGAAGTTGAGGATGTTATATATACGGACAGGCCTCGCCTCCCCCTCCCCCCACCCCGGTATTCCCAGGGGAAGGAGGGGGGGGGGGGAGATCTTTGACTTTTCTTGTGGGTTAAAGCTGCTGTAATAAGGCAAGGCAATCCTCTGAAGTCGGAGTATGGCTGCCTATATGGCGAGGTACTTGAAAAGAATCGTACACAGAAACTTCTCATCTGGTGTACTTCCTATCTCACAGAGATTCCCAGGTGGGGTGAGTGAGTCAGAGTGTGGCATGTTCTGGGTGACCCCCAGGGTGTAAAGCTGGGGAACGCACAACAACAACAACAACGACGACGACATAATGGAAGGTAAAGTTTTATATCTTCACACGCTTCGTATAGGGGGACGGGGTAGCTCAGTGGTCAGAGCACTCGCTTTCCCCCCAGCCAATCTTAAGCAGTATCGAGCGTGGTTACCAACTGGATGGGTGACCGTTTGCGCGCCTTGGCTTCAGTACAGTCCCCCAGTTCACCCAGCTGTGAACGGGTACGTGCCCTCTTTAGGGTCAGGGAAGGTAAAGCAGCGAGGGAGAGGAGATGGGCGCCGCTGCCCTCAATATGCTGGCCCCTAGAGAAGTTGAGGTCTCTGACACCTCGCTCCCATACGACCACATAGGTTATGGGACACCTTTACATGCTTTGTGCACGACACGAGAAAAGTACAAGTTGTTCTGCTGACATTATTGACTGTACATTTTGCCATTTACTCTGCGTGTATGTGTGTTTATTTATTTGTTTTATTTGATTCTTTTATTTCGAGGATTAT
>CM054163.1:25823318-25833318 GCA_028751875.1 Rapana venosa
AACAACAACAACAACAAGAAAACAACAACAACAATAAGAAGAAGAAAAAGAAGAAAAAAGAAGAAGAAGAAAATAACGAATACACGGAATCTATATAGCCCGAACTGTAAAAACCATCGAAGCGCTTGGGCTTGGGAAATTAATATATATATATATATTTTTTTTTTTAATGAAATTTTTTTAATTTAAATTTTTAAAAATATATTTTTAAAAATATCTGCGCAGCTTCCCAGTGCTGCTTCCAGTTCTGCTTCTCCCTCTGCTACGGGCTGGCCGTGGCCTTCACCCACCTGTGGCTGGCGGCTTGCTGGGGCGCGCACTTCGCCCACGTGGCCTTCCTGCACGTCTGGGTCACCTCCCCTCTGCTGCACTGCCTGTCCTACGTGCTGCACGTGCCGGCTGCCTGCTGGCGCCTCTGCAGCCGCTGCCTGCTGGACCCTTGGTGCGAGGCCTCCGCATACGTCTTCATGTTTTTCGAAAGGCCGCCCTTGGACACAGCCAGGAGGGAGGACTGGATGCCTATGTCTATGTATTGATGGATGGACGATTTTTGGTGGTGGTGGGGGTTGGGTTGGTGGTGGGGTGGGGTTTGGGGGGTTGGGTGGGTGGGGGTGGGGGTGGGGGTGGGGGGGAGGTGGTGGGTGGAGGTGGGTGTGGTGGTGGGGGGGGTGTGTGGGTGAGGTGGGTGGGTGGGGTGGGGTGGGTGGTTGGTGGGGTTGGGGTGGGTGGGGTGGGTGGGTTGGGTGGGGTGGGGTGGGGTGGGTGGTGGGGTGGGGTGGGGGGTTGTGGGGTGGGGGAGGGTGGGGTGGTGGTGGGTGGGGGTGGAGGTGTGGTTGGGTGGTGGGTGTGGGGGTGGTGGTGGGTGGTGGTGGGGTGGCGTGGTGGGTGGTGGGGGTGGTGGTGGTGGTGGTGGGGGTTTGTGGGGGGTGGGGGGAGGTGTGGGGTGGTGGTGGGGTGGGGTGGAGGTGTGGTGGGTGGTGGGTGGGTGGGGTGGTGGTGGTGGTGGAGGTGGGGTGGTGGTGGTGGTGGGGTGGGTGGTGGTGGTGGTGGGGGGGGTGGGGGGGGAGGGGTGGTGGGGGGGAGGTGGGGGGTGGGGGTGGTGGTGGTGGTTGGGGGGGGTCGAGGTGGGGTGGGGTGTATGTGGTGGTGGATGGGGGAGAGGGAGAGGGGGGAGAGAGAGAGAGAGAGAGAGAGAGAGAGAGAGAGAGAGAGAGAGTTGTGGGGGGGGGGGTATTGTGATGGAAACCAAAAATTGAAATGAGATGTGCCATTTTTTTAGAGCTGGATTTTTACGTGTTGGATGCGTGGGTAGGGTAGGAGGAGGGCAGGGGGAGGAGGGGAGGGGAGGGGAGGTCTATTTTTGGTCTGTTTGGGGTTTTTTTTGGCATTGTTTAATGCGACTATAAACCGAGGCCCCGTGTGTGCGAACGTACGCAGAACGTCTTGCGCACACGTTCAATCCTGTTCCGCTTTTCGTAAGAGTAGGCGCCATTGTATACCTGTGGGAACGGATGACAGAATGGACAAAACCGCATACACACGAGGGCTGGATGTAAAAAAAACCACATAAGTGCTTATTCCATTATCCTCGGTATAAATAAATAAATAAATAAATAAATAAATAAATAAAATAAAATAAAATAATGATGAGATTTTTGCCTATAGACCACTTTTCGCCTACAATGAAGGTAGCTACATTTCGACTTCGGGGCTGTTATCAGTGTATGGGATTTACAGGTCTGCTTTAATCCAACTTGACATAGAGACAGTGTGTTTTGTGATGCTGATGATCTTTTTTTTTTGCCGTAAGTTTGCTGCAATTGTAAACGACGCTGTTGTAAATATGTTGGGAGTTTTTAACCAGCAACAATGTGTTACTGAACATATTTAAAAAATAAATAAATAAAAAAGAAACTGGGCTTGGTGAAAGTGTTGATGTCCTTTTTTTGTTTGTTTGTTTCTGATTGAGACTCCTATGATATTTTATTTTATTTATTTATCTTATTTCATTCTTTTATATCGAGGATAATGGAATAAGCACTTATGCGCTTTGTTTTTTACATCCAGTCCCCGTGTGAATGCGGTTTTGTCAATTTTCTCATCTGTTCCCACCGGCACACAATGGCCTACTCTTACGAAAAGCGGAACAGGATTTAACGTGTGCGCAAGATGTTCTGCATGCGTTCGCGCACACGGGGCCTCGGGTTATAGTCTCATCCGAAGGACTACGCGAAATAAGAAATAAACAAATAATACCTCTCCTTCAGGTAGATTGGCTCGTAAGGGCAGACCCAGAATCATGTTCAGCGCATCCCAATTGGGCATGGAATCCCTTTCCAGAAATCTGCTTCCTTCCCAAAGTATGGAAATGACGATTGATGCGTTGTGCTTAAAGGCATGGAATATCGGTCAATTTGTCAACTAGTTAAGTATGTGGCGTGTGGCTTGTTCTGATTATCATTTTTTTTTGTCCACCGTAATGATGACCGTATACTTGATTGTTCAGCGCTGGATACTTTGAATAATGGTGGTAATAATAATGATATATGATAATATTAATTATGATTATATTAATAATAATGATGATGATAATAAATGATGATGATGATGATGATGATGATGATGATCATGAGGATAACAACAACAATGCAGCTACTACTACTACTACTACTACTACTACTACTACTACTACTACTGATAAAAATGATAATAAAAGTAATAGTAATACCACCACCACCACCGCCCCCCACCACCACCACCGCCGCCGCCACCACCAGACCACCACCACCAGAACCACCACCACCACCACTAATAATAATAATAATAATAATAAGATTTTCCCCTGTGGGGATGCCGGGGGCCTGTCAGTATAAATAGCATCCCCACCTTCTGAAAATTCTGTGCTGGGAATTCCCACTTTTCTATCCCTCTCTTTGTTTCTGCCTTGCTTCTGTTCTTCTCATCACCTCCTTCTCGTCTCTTTTCTGCCTTTTTGGCCCATTCTCCTGCATTTTTTTTTCAGAAAGACTTAATTTTTTTCTCTCATGCCGAAGTCGAATGCGCTGGGCCTGACTTGTCAGGCGCTTAACGGCAGCGCAACGCATTTTTGCTCATATGACAGACAACATAGTTGCTGTCTGAGCGTTCGATGAAGAAGAAGAAGAAAAAGAAGAAGAATAATTAAGATCATAAAAATAACAACAATGATAATAATAACAACGCTTTATTTGTATATATTGCTTTACATGAAAAAAAAATGATAACGCTCAAAGCGTATTTAAAAATTGACATTCATTACATTTATTATCGTGCAATACTCTTTTTTTTTTTTTTTTTTAAATCACGCAGCATTCAATCACTACAAGCAAAAGACACAATACTATGACGACATTCGAACTTCGTCATGATTCACTCATTAAAAGCTCCCCCCATCCCCTCTCCCCCCCCCCATCCCCACCTCCTACCACACACCCTCCCCCCTCCACCCCCCAGCCCCCCCATCCCCCCCCTGCGTTATCACACTTAGACATTACCTGGTCAGAAAGTCCTTCGATGAGATATAAACCGAGGCCAACCGTGTGCGAACTCACCAGAACATCTGCGCACCTAAAATCCTGTCCGCTTCGTAAAGAGGCCCTTGTGTGCGGAGACAGAACAGTGACATTATAAAACCCTCACACTTGTGAGAGTAAACATAAGCCATAAGTGCTTATTCATTCCTCGAATTAAAAAAACAACAACAAACAACAAAAACATAAAAAAAAAACACATAACTATTCTTATCTCAAAAAAACATGCAATGAACGATGAGAATATCATAGAATGGCTGATAGAGATGCGCTTAGGATCTTCTGGTACGGTTCAATCAATCCCTCCGCAGGGCATTTTTCCTTGAGTTAATTTCGACTCCTCCACTCTCCTCCCAAAATCCTTCGATGAACTATAAACCAATGGCCCCGTGTGCAACGCACCAAACTCTTGCGCACACTTCAAAACCCGTTCCGCTTTTCGAATAGTAGGCTCATTAGTTCGGGGAACATGATGGCAAAATTTACAAATTGCTACCCGGGGACGGGATGTAAAAAAAAAAAACATGCTCTCTTATTCCTTTTCTCGAAATAAAAGAATAAAAAACGAATAAAATACAGAACTAGCCTCGTAGAATGCATTGATCTTTCTACACATCCTCCATTCACCCCCCATCTCCCCAAAATTGTCATGACTTTCCTTCTTATTATATAGTTTGTTCTCTATTCTCTCCTCTACTCTCTCTCTCTCTTAAACTCCCATCCTTCCAACTCCATATGCTCTCTCCTAATGTTTAATTTGCCCCATGAAAGGGGTGTTGGCCTGTAATTAAATTTCAGAGTTCCTCATCTTAAGCTCTGTCGTCTGCTCATCTCTCTCCTCAACTCTCTCTCTCTCTCTCTCTCTTCCTTCCCTCCCCCCTCCCCCCTACTCCCGTCCCCCACTAAATGGTCAGAGCGCTTCTCTTCAACTCAGGCCTGCCAAGATTCAAAACCCACGACTTCAAAGACTCAGCATATTGCATCCCTGAAGTTGGAATGTGGCTACCTTTATAGGAGGAGGTAAAGGTAAAGGAGTCCCATAACCTATAAGGTCGTAGGGGAGCGAGGCGTCAGAGACCTCAACTTCTCTAGGGGGGTCAGCATATTGAGGGCGGCGCCCATCTCCTATCCCTCGCTGCTTTACCTTCCCTGACCCTAAAGAGGGCAAGGTACCCATTTACAGCTGGGTGAACTGGGGGAACTGTACTGAAGCTAAGGCGCGCAAACGGTCACCCATCCAACTGGTAACCACGCTCGACGCTGCTTAACTTGGCTGGGGGAAAGCGAATTCTCCGACCACTGAGCTATCCCGTCCCCTACCTTTATAGTGGGTAAAAAAAACCCAACACAACCCCAAAAACGGAGGCATACGCAAAATGTCACCATTTAATCTTTAGAGCTCTAGCCGAGGAATAAAGAAATTTTTTTTATCATATACATATATATATATATATATATATATATGTATATATATGTCTCTCTCTCTCTCTCTCTCTCTCTCTCTCTCTCTCTCTCTCTCTCTCTATATATATATATAATATATATATATATATATATATATATATATATATATATATAATATATATATGTATTGACTCTCTAGATATGATAAAATATCAAATCGCAATATATCACCGCAGTCGGAATGCAGCTACATTAATGGTAGGTTAAATTTTAAAAAAAAACAACAACCCCTGGCATACGCCAAATCTCATCATTGGGAGGAACGAAAGAAAAAAGTGAAAAGAGAAAGAGACATCCTATCCTTAAACTTCGGATGAGACTATAAACCGAGGCCCCCGTGTTCGAACGCATGCAGAACATCCTGCGCACACGTTAAATCCTGTTCCGCTTTTCTCGAAAGAGAAGGCCATCGTGTGCCGGCGGGAACAGATGAGAAAATTGACAAAACCGCATACACACGGGGACTGGATGTAAAAAAAAAAAGCACATGGGTGCTTATTCCATTATCCTCGATATAAAAGAATAAAATAAATAAATAAATAATTAAATAACATAACTCTGCCGCTCCAGCAACAAACAAACAAAGGAACACTTTTCATACGGGATGACGTCACGAATTACTACGTCATTTCATTGACTATGATGGAAGCCAAGATGGAAACCTCAACCAAACTCGGGCGGAAGAGTAGGGAGCGTGCAGTAAGTCTGTCGCTGTTCGGTGTTGGTGTGTGTGGCTGTTTCAAGTCTCAGAGAATGTCCTTTTTGGTATTTGTGTGGCAGGGCTTTTCCCTCAGCATGTTGTTATTGGCTGTGGTCGCCCAGCTGACCTGAAAAAAATATCACGTTCTTTGCAGGCAGGCCATGCTCCTCTGAGAAGAAAGCTGGAGCGCGCACACACACACACACACACACATACACACACACAGCATCTTAAAACAGAGCTTAAACTCAGGCTGGAGATCTGCAAGCTAAAAACTGTTTCCATTCTCATCGTTTACTAATGCGTTTCTTTGTCTGAGAGAATTGGGGTGGGGGGAGTGTGTGTGTGTGTGTGTGTGTAGGGGTGTTATATGGGTGAAAGTGGTACAGTTGGTCATAAAGAACAAGATCTGGGTTTGGTGTTATGTCCTTTTATGTGTGGTTGATGTGCCCGTCCTGGGTTGTTGAACACTGATGGTTGGCCAGGGCGTGGCTACAAGGAGCGACACTAGAGTTAGTTTTATACCCTGTTTCGAATCTGTGTATATAGTTGTACAGTTTTCATCTGAGATTTAAAAGTTGACGGAGGTGACAGCCCTGATATGGCCACTACTGTGGTCGGTGGGGCTATAAACAACAGGATTGGATTAGATTGGTCCGTGGATGGTTTCACTGGGGTGTGTGTGTGTGTGTGGGGGGGGGGAGGGGGGGGTTGTTTGCACGATTCAACCATCTGAATACAAACTTCAGACTTCCTTTCTGATTTGTAATTATTACGCGTACATAATAAACAGCGTATCAGTTCTGTCGATATTATTAGCTAAGCATGGCAGATGCACCTATTTTGCCAACAAACCGAACTTGGACAGAGTATATAATATATAAAAAGGAACTGTTGATGTGCGTGTACCATAGGATTTCCTTCCCTCAACCCGTCCTTCGTCATTTATTCACAAGACCCGTGACCGGTTAGTTCGAATGGAAAATCAGTAGACATAAGTTGCATTTTCAACCCAAAATTACAAGCCTGTTGTCCAGACATTTTTCTGTTCTTCCATTTTGGATTTAATGTGGAAGTGATGCTCCCCAAAATATAGATGTAGATCTCTGAGTCTTTCAAAGAGCGCTGAAATTGCTTTTTGTTTTGTTTTTGTTTTTATCTCTCTACAAACTGTAGTCATAAACTAACTGGTCATTGGGTCTTAACGACCCAATTCCAACTACTTTATTATCTAAAAAAAGAAGAAGAAGAAGAAGAAAACTCGTTTAGGTTGGGAGCAAAGAATTACACATCGAAAAGAGTGAATCACGTTCATGTTATCATAGAGCTTACAGCTTACAGCACCATACTAAAAACTACACATTATGATCTCTGTAAAAACCGCGCATCATTATGATGCCTTAGCCTACTCCCACACATGTTTCTGCAGCATAGTTAAGCAAGGCGCTCACGCATACAAGCAGTACACACTCACTCACACACACTCACACAAGCACGCACGCACACATACACACTAAAATTCAGAAGAATTGTTCCTGAGTACTCGTGTCTAGAAAAGCGATTGTGGAAATTTTTTAAAATTTTTTACAGCACCATAGAAAATCTACACATTATGCTCTCTGTGCAAACAACTCCTGTCTGACATGCTCTTGACTTCAACTCGAAAATCTGTAATCATTAGTGTTCCTCTCACACACGAAAACCCATCATTATCTTTGTCATTATCATCATCAGCATAATTGTCATCTTCCTACTCCGTCTGGCTGTCTGTCTGTCTGCTGTCTGTCAGTCTGTCTCTCTCTCACCCATCCTCTTTCTCATTTCCTCTCCACCCCCTGTCTCTCTCCCTGGGTGCCTTTTACTTAACAGTAGTGTTGATTTTGGTATAAAACTGTTCTTGCATCTGAGAGTTTTAAATTTAGGAACCCACATAACGTTTGTGAGATGGAAGGAGCTCGTAATGTTTCAGCAAAACATGCATGTCATCACTCACAATTTCTCTTTGCTTCCTCCCCCCCCCCCCCCCACCCCCCCAAGTTATTTATATAACTCAGATCTGTGTGAGTGTTTCCCTCAGTTTTGCTTCATCTCTGTACAGTTTTATTCAATGCACATTTGCCTTTAACACTCAAACAACCATACCAACAAGTAAACGAGAAACCAATGACAGATTCAATAAAACAGCGATAACAGCTCTGCAGAACTTTTGCCTTAACTTGCAGATTTCGAAGTTTGTAAAGAAAAAAAGATCGAGGACTGGCATTTCTTATTCAAAATTGTTGCTTTGCAATAAAATTCAATTTATCATCAACTATTTTTTTTCAGTGATTGCTCCTAGGTACTTGCATATGCTCCACTTTTATCACATCAAGGAAAATATCTGGAACAGGAACTAGATCCATACGGAAATCAATTAAAAGTTGGGATTTTATTTACATTCAGGTCAAGGTAATTCCGTTTACAACAAAGAGAAATAATCAACTTGCTTGAAATACGAGTCTGACAGATCTTCAAGAGCACTGTCATCAGAGTATTTTGTCATGAAGGTCGTATCAGATCCAGTGCAATCGTTTGTATAAAGAGTGAAGAGGATAGGTGATGGAGCTGCACCTTGTGAGGAACCAGTGGAAGTAGAGTTCTAAGAGGATACTGCATTGTGACATCAGACAGCGATTTGTTGATCAAGAAATTCATGATCCTTGGAATTAGTTGACGGTAAACATTAAGAGAAAGCAGTTTCCGGGCCAGAAGATAGGGGTTGAATGCTGTTGAATGCAGATGAGAAATCAACAAAAAGAATACGTACAAAAGAGTTAGATTTTTCTAGGTGAGTAAAGGCATGATTCAGTAAGGTGATCATAGCATCATCAGAGCTCCTGTTTGCTATATTTGCAAACTGGTAAGGGTCTAACTGAGATGAAGTACACAAGAGGATTCGTTTTAGTGCAATGTGTTCAAAACATTTCATGACTATAGGAGTCAATGCCACAGGTATGTAATTATTAATATAAGTGGATTTGCTTTTTTTCGGAACTGGACATATTATTAGTTTTTCTCCCCCATAAACGGGGTACACATTAGGTTTTTAGAGACCAAGAAAATAAGACAGTAAAAGCACGACATAAGGATGGGCGCTGAAGTATTTTTGTCTTTGTTATGGACGAAAAGGTGGACCTTTGAGACATGCAAAACACGAATTAGGGAATCGAAATGCATAATGTATTAGTTCAGTTGTAACACGAATTAGGGAATCGGAATGCATAATGTATTAGTTCAGTAACACGTATCAGGGAATCGGAATGCAGGTGAGTAAAGGCATAATTCTGTAAGGTGCCAATAGCATCATTAGTGAATTAGGGAATCGGAATGCATAATGTATTAGTTCAGTTGTAACACGAATCAGGGAATCGGAATGCATAATGTATTAGTTCAGTTGTAACACGGAATCGGAATGCATAATGTATTAGTTCAGTTGTTTGTTCATTAATTCAGTCGTTTGCATTGCATTGTGTTATATTTTATTGTATACCATTTTAAGTAAGGGCTGATTTCTCTATGAAATTTGGGCTGCTAGCCCTGTGGAGAGCGCGCGTCACAGCACGAGCAGTGCCGCCATTATTATTATTATTATTATTATCATAATAATAATAATAATAATAATATATTATTATATTAGTCGCTTTCTTTTCCTGTCTGCATGTGTGTTTGTTTCCTTATCAGGGTGGCTTTTTACTTACAGAATTTTACCAGGGACAGCTGTCTTGTTGCTTTGGGTTCTTTTACGTGGGCTAATGTAGTTATACGTCTGCCAATTATCTATTTTTTTTATTTACTTGTATGTTCATTTTGTCTAGTTGATCCTCCAGTTTTATTCTATGTTTGTTCACCAACCAAACAAAAAAAAGAGTTAAAATTAGACAGAACTGATGGTAAAATAGACCTTAAAGAATGCATAACATAGCAAGTTTTTCTTGCAGAAGAAAAAGATGCCAAATTAGTCGGAAATGATTGTGAAAATAATAGACTCTGAAGAAACCGTAGTTTGTTTTGTTTTTTTGTTTAAAAGGTTTTGTTTTCCAGGTAGACATATTAATAGGTGAAACGCGAAATTATCATGAAGTAGAGTTTGAAAAGCTCATATCATTTTAAGTGTATCTGGCATACATCAGATCTGTGTGTGTGTGTGCGTGTGTGTGTGTGTGTGTGTGTGTGTGTGTGTGTGAGAGAGAGATATGAAAAGTGTCTCCTGGACTGTACATTCCGAGGA
>CM054163.1:25835818-25888318 GCA_028751875.1 Rapana venosa
AGCTTCCTGTGTGTGTGTGTGTGTGTGTGTTCAATTTTACGTCTGTTCACTAAGTGATATTAGAAGCTTCCTGTGTGTGTGGGTGTGTGTGTGTGTGTGTGTGTGGTGTTTGTGTGGTGTGTGTGTCTGTCTTTAGGTCTGCTTCATTAATGTGATTTGACCTTCTTGTGCTGTGTTGTGTGTCTTCAATTTACATCTGTTCACTTAAAGTGATATTAGACGATCCTCCTCTCCTCTCTCCAAACTCTCTACTCCGCTCCCAGTCCTCACCTTCTCTCTCGCTCCACTGCTCCCAGTTCTCATTCTCTTCGTCTCCTCGTGTGCTGTGTGTGGTGTGTTGTGTGTGTGTGTGTGTGTGTGCTCGTTTCAATTTTACGTCTGTTCACTTTAAAGGTGATATAGACGCTGTCCTGTGTGTGTGTGTCTTCAATTTACGTCTGTTCACTTAAAGTGATATTAGACGCTTCCTCTTTGTGTGTGTGAGTGTCGTGTGTGGTGTCGTTCAATTTTACGTCTGTTCACTTAAAGTGATATCAACGCTTCCTCTGGTGTGTGTGTTGTGTGAGTGTGTTGTTGTGTGTTGTGGTGTGTTGTGTTGTGTGTGTGTGTGTGTGTGTGTGTTGAATGTTACGTCTGTTCACTTAAAGTGGTATTAGACGCTTCCTGTGTGTGTGTGTGTGTGTGTGTGTGTGTGTGTGTGTGTGTGTGTGTGTGTGTGTGTGTCTTCAATTTTACGTCTGTTCACTTAAAGTGATTGATATTAGACGCTTCCTATGTGTGTGTGTGTGTGTGTGTGTGTGTGTGTGTGTGTGTGTGTGTGTGTGTGTGCAGGAGTTCGGATCCAGGATGGGTAGGCGTCGGGATGACTTCGAGACGGCCATCAGGCCCTACAAGAAAGGCTCGGGCATGGTCTTCAAGCAGCTGACCCGCCTTCTGGCCATGCGTCCCACCAACATCGTGGCCCAGATGATCATCGTCAGCATCAACGGCACCCAGTTCTACCTCAAGCGGGCCACCTGCATCCGAATCCCGCTCCTCAGCAAGCTGCTGACCAAACCATCTCGAGCCTCCAGGACCTCGCAGCCAGAGGACGAGGAAGCCCGCAACCTGTCTCTGTACGAGAAGCTCCACGACGGCACGGTGCCCAAGAAGATGCTGCAGTTCTCCTTCGAGAAGAACCCCGTCGTGTTCGCCGCGGTGGTGGACTTTGTCCAGAACCACGAGCTGCACGCGCCCCAGATCATCTGCCCCAAGCTGTTCGCGCGGGATTTGCGGTTTTGGGGGTTCGACGTGGATGACCTGGAGCCGTGTTGCTACGCTCGCGTGCTGCGGTGTCTTTACGAGCAGGACAAGCTGAGGGAGTTCCACGGCTTCCTGAAGAAGTCGCCCGAGACTGAGGATTGGATGGCAGCCTCCAACGTCTGCTGCGAGGAGACTAAGGAGAGTGGGGACAGGTCGATCCGCAGAATCTTGTGGCACATCTTGGAGGAGCCCTTTTCCTCTGCGTTTGCTCGTGTAAGTCTGGGAGAGCACTTGAGGTCTTTTGTGTAGTGTGTGTGGTGTGTAGTGTGTGTAGTGTGTGTGTGGGGGGTGGTGTGTGTGTGTGTGTGTGTGGGGGGGGGGGGGGTGGGTGTGTGGTGTGTGGGGTGTGTAGTGGGTGTGTGTTTGTGTGTGTGTAGTGTGGGTGTAGTGGTTGTGTGTTGTGTGTGGTGTGTGTGGGTGTAGTGTGTGTGTGTGTGTAGTGTGTGTGTGTGTGTGTGTGTGTGTGTGTGTGTGTGTGTGTGTGTGTGTGTGTGTGTGTGTTTGTTTTGTTTTATTCTTTTATATCGAGAATAATGGAATAAGCACTTATGTGCTTTTTTTTACATCCAGTCCCCGTGTGTATGTGGTTGTGTAAATTATGTCATCTTTATCTAAATTGTGTGTGGGTGTGTGCGTGTGTGTGTGTGTGTGTGTGTGTGGGTGTGTGTGTGTGTTAGTGTGGGTGGGTGTGTGTGTGTGTGTGTGTGTGTGTGTGTAGTGTGTGTGTTAGTGTGTGTGTGTGTGTGTGTGTGTGTGTGTGTGTGTGTGTGTGTGTGTGTGTGTGTGTGTGTGTGTGTGCGTGTGTTTCATATGTGTAGATTATGGCTTTTAAAGAAATGTGTATACTTAAAAATGGTATTGAGTCATTAATACTGTTTGCTTATCATTATGCGATGAACTCTTGCTTTTCAGTTACTGTTTAGCATTCATGTTATTTTTGGGGTATATTTCTGTTAGGTTTATTCTCCTGTTCAATTTATTTGTAATCGTCCATATCCGAAAAGGGGTGAAAGGAATTAAATCTTGTGTGTGTGTGTGTGTTTATTTATTTATTTATTCATTTACTTATTTATTTATTTATACCACTTTAAGTCACGAGATTCCTCTGCGTGAAATTCGGGCTGCTCTCTCCCGGGGTGAGCGCGTCGCCACAAGAGCAGCGCCACCCTTTTTTGGGGGGTGGGTGGGGGGGGGGTTGTCTGTATTTGTTTCCCTTTCGGAGTGGCTTTTTTCTTACAGAATTTTTGCCAGGGACAATTCTCTTGTGCGTGGGTTCTTTTACGTGCGCTGAATAATTTTGAGTAACACACGGGACCTCGGTTTATCGTCTCATCCGAATGACTAGCGCCCAGACCACCACTCATAGTCTAATGGATGGGGGGAAAAGTTTCGGGCCCAAACGGGATTCGAACCACCGCACACTTCCGACCCGGACTTTTCGCTTTCTAGACAGGCGCGTTACCTCTAGACCACCGATCCATACCATGTGTGTGTGTGTGTGTGTGTGTGTGTGTGTGTGTGTGTGTGTGTGTGGTGTGTGTGTGTTTTGTGTGTTGTGTGTGTTGTTTGCTTTAGGTTGTTGTTTTTTTAGGAGGATGGGTGGTGTTAAGGTTTTTGTTGTTGTTTCTTTTAAATTTCGGTGGTTTTTGACTTATTTGTTGTTGTTGGTGGTGGTTTTTCCTTTTTATTTTTTTGCTGTTTTCATTTTGGGACATTTTCTTATTCTTTTGCTTGTTTTCTTCTTTTATTTTTTTATATTATAGATATACGGTAGAATCTGCTATGAATGTCCAGGTTATCCATACCATACCATACCATACCATACCATACCATACCATACCACACCATACCATGCCATGCCATGCCATGCCATGCCATGCCATGCCATGCCATGCCATGCCATACCATACCATACCATACCTTACCATACCATACCATACCATACCATACCTTACCATGCCATGCCATGCCATGCCATGCCATGCCATGCCATGCCATACCATACCTTACCATACCATACCATACCATACCATACCATGCCATACGTTACCATACCATACCATACCATACCATACCATACCATACTTATGACATGCTATGGCCATGCCATACCATGCCTTGCTATGCCATGCCATGCCATATGATGTCATACCATATGATGTCATACCATACCATACCATACCATACCCTACCCTACCCTACCCTACCCTACCCTACCCTACCCTACCCTACCCTACCCTACCCTACCATACCGTACCATACCATACCACACCATACCATACCATACCATAATTGTGTTGACTGCTCTGTCGGTATGCCTATAACTGCTGCTGCTATTACTATACTACTACTACTACTACACTATACTACTACTACTACTACTACTACTACTACTACTGCTACTACTGCTACTACTACTACTACTACTACTACTGCTGCTGCTGCTGCTGCTGCTGCTGCTGTGCTGCTGCTGCTGCTGTTGCTGCTGCTGCTGTATTTGTATAGCACTGAATCTTGTAAAGCGAGCAAATCAAAGCAAAAGATGATGATAATGATGTCTATAATTATTAGCATCGCTTTCATATCGAGGTGATTTTTCTTTGTTT
The DNA here is from genome assembly GCA_028751875.1 of Rapana venosa. Classification (NCBI taxonomy): domain Eukaryota; kingdom Metazoa; phylum Mollusca; class Gastropoda; order Neogastropoda; family Muricidae; genus Rapana; species Rapana venosa. Next base: position 25,839,727 of record CM054163.1, read on the forward strand.
GTTTGTTGTTTGTTGTTGTTGTTGTTTTGGGGGAGATCTTTGAGGTGATTGCATATGTCCTTTTCTTTCCATCTTGGACCTGTTCAGGATGATGGTTTTAATTATTACATACATGATAAAAGATTTTCTTTCTTTCTTTCTTTCTTTCTTCCTTTCTTCCTTCATTCCTTTTTTTCTTTTCTTTTTTCTTTCTTCCTTTCTTCCTTAAATTTCCTTTTTTTTTCTTTTTTCTCTTTCTTTCTTCCAGTCTTTCTTCTTTCCCCTTTCTTTTCTGTTTTTTTCTTTCTTTTCTTTCTTTTTTTCTTTCTTTCCTTTTGTTTTCTTTCTTTCTTTCTTTTCTTTTCTTTTTTTAAACTTTTCTTTTCTTTCTTTTTTTCTTTCTTTCTTTTCTTTTTTTTCTGTCTCTCTCACTTTGTTTGTTTGTTTCTTTCTTTCTGTCTCTCTTCACTTTGTTTCTTTCCTTCTTTCCTTCTTTCTTTCTTTCTTTCTTTCTTTCTTTGAGTGACAGATTGAATTAAATTAAAAACTGTTCTCTGTCTCTCTGTCTGTCTCTCTCTGTCTACTCTCTCTTTCTGTCTCCTCTCTCTCTGTCGTACACAACGTATAGGACATTTAAAACTGTTTTGGAGAAGGAAAGGTATATTTTGGATATGGATACATACTGTTTCCGAGTTGCTATAACACAATTAAGGTGTAATGTTCTTCCTCTAAACAATAATGTGCATCGCTACAGTGAAATTGTACAAAATAAAATGTGTCCATGTTGCAAAGAAAAAATCGAAAATGAACAACATTTCATATTTAAATGTGATGGGTATGAGGATCTACGTGCTAAATTTTCTAAAAGAATCAGCCAAGCTTCCGTTCATGCACTACTCAGGCTACAATCCAAATCACACGCACAATTATCCAGGTTCGTGTTCCATGCAATTAACAGAAGAAAAAACTTCATTGTGGAAACATTGATCTAAATGTTGTGTTGCTATAATTTAATGAGAATGGCCATTGAGCATTTATTTTATATATGTGTGTGTGTGCACGAGCTCGTGCACGCGCGAACATGTGTGTATGTTTGTGCGTGCGTGCGTGCGTGTGAGTGTGTGTGTATGTGTTGGTATGATTTATTTGGAGGGGAGGGGGTTGAGTGTAAGAGCGGATGGATGCCCTGCGCATGCTGTTCGCGCGTGCGTGCGGGTGTTGTGTGTGTGTGTATGAAGGGAGTTGAGGAAGTGTCCAGCATAGGACTGTCAGATGAAAATTTTTCATATTTTATGTGATTGAGAGGACATGTGATGAATAATAATAATAATAATATATGGAATTTATATAGCGCCGAATCTTGTAAAACAAACATGAGTGAATATTGTTTCTGAAGTGATATCTTGCAATGTTTTGATTAACACCCTATTTTCTCTTTTTATGACGTAAAAGTTACATGACATGAAAGAGCACAGTGTGTGAGGTTTGGGGTTTGTTTTTTGTTGTTGTTTTTTTCCATACAGCATTGTGTTAACATTGCAGTAGCCTAGAGCTGACATGGTTGTATTTGATGTATACATTTTTTTTTTTTTTTGAGTGGTGAATGTTTTGAGAATGCAATAACTTGTGAGTATAGTAACTATTATGAAAATGCAAGAAAACCTAATGAGCATCAATGATTTCAAATGTTATGATTTATGATGTGCTTGATGTTTGTATTTTGTAGGTGAGAAGGTGTTAACATATCAGGTATAGCTTCATCAATAACTTTGTTAATAGGTCTATTGTCTTTTTGTGGTATCCTGGGAAGTGGTTAAGGTGAACTGAGTTTTTGTTTTAGCTGTGTTTTGTTCTGATTTGTTGGCATACGACAGTCTTTATTTAGGCATGATGTTGGAATATGCTTATGCAAGAGTATACAGTTATGAGTGCACTCCAGGGTATTATGCCAAAGTCTTACCAAACTTATGTGAATTTTTTTCATCTTCAACTTTTCATCTTCAATATTTTGCCCCTCAATGTGTATTGTGGCCAAAGGCCGATGTACATTAAACAATTTCAGAGTTCAGAGTTCAGAGTTCTCTCTCTCTGTCTCTTTCTATCTCTTTCTCTCTGCCTCCCTCTCCCTCCCCTTCCGTCCCCCCCCCCCCCCCCCCTCTCTCTCTCTCTCTCTCTTTCTTTTCTTTTCTTTTCTTTCTTTCTTTCTTTCTTTCTTTCTTTTTTCTTTCTTTCCTTCTTTCTTTCTTTCTTTCTTTCTTAACAGTTTTTAATTTCATTCAATTTCATTTCATTCTTCAAAGAAAGGAGATGGGATAGCCTAGTGGTCAGAACATTGCGCTCGCAATCTGACGATCCGGGTTCGATTCCCGTTCAAGGGGATATTTTACCCTGGAGTTAACATCAGTACAGACTCCACTCTCCCCCAGAAGTCCTTCGGATGAGACTGTAAACCGAGGTCCCATGTGTGCGAACGCACGCAGACCATCTTGCGCACACGTTAAATCCTGTTCCGCTTTTCGGAAGAGTAGGCCATTGTGTGCCGGTGGGAACAGAATGACAGAATTTACAAAAACCGCATACACACGGGGGACTGGGATGTATAAAAATAAAAAAAGCACATAAGTGCTTACACACACACACACACACACACACACTTACACACACACACACACACACACACAACACACACACATACACACACACACACACACAACCACACACACACACACACACACACACACACACACACACACACAACACACAAACAGATGACAAAATTGACAAAACTGCATACACACGGGGACTTGATGTAAAAAAAAAAAGCACATAAGTGCTTATTCCATTATCCTCCATGTATGTTTGTCCGTCGTGTCCGACGATGACCTCCAAAACAGCAGAGGAGGCAGCTGCTGTTTTGGAAATTGGGCAGAAATTTGATTATAGTGGAGATGCCTTGCCCACAGTACATCCCCACTCTCTCGGCCAAGTGGGCATAAGGACAGTCAGCGTTGGAGATGTTCTCCAAAGGCCAACCAACCAGTCCCCAGGGCTGCAGCACATAAGGAGAACTGTGCGAGTCAAGCCTCCTAGTCAGAGAGTCATAGTCGATCACTAAAAGACTAAGCTGTAAAGTGGAAGAATTCCATGAGTGGGAAAGAAAGCCACTGGTCATACATACAGCCTGTCCTCACTTTGCTGTTGATGCCCCCCAGCGTCAATGGTTTAATCCAGAACTGTGATAAATAAAGCCCAGGCGCTGACGGCAGATCCTCGATATAAAAGAATGAAATGAAGAAAACATAAAATCTCTTGGAAAAAACACACCAAACACGTACTGTGTGACCTGCCTGCTTTGCAGATGTACTTCGTCCTCTTGGCTCTCTCCATCTTCGGCTCTTTCCTGACGGCCGCGGTGGAGACCATGGAGGTCTTCCGGGAGGGGCCTCACAACAACAGCACCAAGGTGCCCGAGAGCGTCAAGCTCCTGGCCATGACCTTGAACTCGGTGGACGAGGCCTGCATCTTCTTCCAGAGCTTGGATTACGCCCTGAGGCTGCTGGTGTCGGCCAAACCTCGCCGCTTCTTCTGCGACGCCATCAACATCACGGACGGGTTGGCCGTTCTGGCGGCGCTGTGCAAGCTGGTGGTGCCCTTGATCCTGCAGTGCAACGTCACGCAGTTCATGGACGAGCGCTGCGGGCCCGTGGTCTACCCGTACCTCTACGTCATCTACTTCTTGCAGCTGCTGCGCGTGCTGCGCGTGCTGCGGCCCCTGTCGCAGATGATGGAGTTCCGCTTGTTGTTCTACACCTTGAAGAGCAGCTTCAGCGAGCTGCTGCTGGTCTTCATGCTGCTGTTCCTGCTGGCCGTGATCTTCTCCTTCAGCATCTACTACCTGGGCGACAAGACCCGGATCCGCACGATTCCGGATGCGATGTGGTACAGCATCATCACGCTCACCACGGTGGGCTACGGTGACATCGTCCCTGAGGATGTAAGTTAGTGGTGTGACTGTGAGAGGAGAAGAGAGTGTGTGAGACCGGGGGTTTGGTTTTGTGTTGTGTTGTGGTGTGTGTGTGTGTGTGTGTAAGTGTGTGTGTGTGTAAGTGTGTGTAAGTGTGTGTGTGTGTGTGTGTGTGTGTGTGTGTGTGTGTGTGTGTGTGTGTTGTGTGTGTGTGTTGAGTGTGTGTGTGTGTGTGTGTGTGTGTGTGTGTGTGTGTGTGTTTCGAATCGATTTTACGTCTGTTTCACTCTCAGTGATATTAGATGTGTGAGTGTGTGTGTTGTGAGTGTGGTGTGTGTGTGTGTGTGTGTGTGTGTGTGTGTGTGTGTGTGTGTGTGTGTCTTCGAATCGATTTTACGTCTGTTCACTCTCAGTGATATTAGATGTGTGTGTGTGTGTGTGTGTTGAGTGTGTGTGTGTGTGTGTGTGTGTGTGTGTTGTGTGTGTGTGTGTGGTCTTCGAATCGATTTTACGTCTGTTCACTCTCAGTGATATTAGATGTGTGTGTGTGTGTGTGTGTGTGTGTGTGTGTGTGTGTGTGTGTGTGTGTGTGTGTGTGTGTTGTGTGTGTGTAAGTGTGTGTGTGTGTAAGTGTGTGTATGTGTGTGTGTGTAAGTGTATGTGTGTAAGTGTGTGTAAGTGTGTGTGTGTGTGTGTAAGTGTGTGCGTGTAAGTGTGTGTTGTTTGTGTGTGTAGTGTGTGTGAGTGTGTGTGTGTCTGTGTGTAAGTGTGTGTGTAAGTGTGTGTGTGTGTGTGTGTGTGTGTAAGTGTGTGTGTGTAAGTGTGTGTGTGTGAGTGTGGGTGTAAGTGTGTGGAAGTGTGGGTGTAAGTGTGTATGTAAGTGTGTGTGTGTGTGTGTGTAAGTGTGGTGTGTGTAAGTGTGAGTGTAAGTGTGTGTGTTAAGTGTGTGTGTGTGTGTTTGTGTGTGTGTGTGTAAGTGTGTGTGTGTTTGTGTGTGTGTGTGTAAGTGTGTGTGTGTAAGTGTGTGTGTGTGTGTGTGTAAGTGCGTGTGTGTGTGTGTGTTCTTTTTTTCTTTTTTCTTTTATTCTTTTATATCGAGGATAATGGAATAAGCAGTTATTGCTTTTTTACATCCAGTCCCCGTGGTATGCAGTTTTGTCAATTTTGTCATCTGTTGTGTGTGTGTGTGTAAATGTGTGTGTGTGTGTGTGTGTGTGTAAGTGTGTGTGTGAGTGTGTGTGTAAGTGTGTGTGTAAGTGTGTGTGTGAGTGTGTGTGTGTGTGTAAGTGTGTGTGTGTAAGTGTGTGTGTTACAGGACGGAGGGAGGTCGTTGGTGGGTGGTGGTGATGGTTGTGGTGGTAGTGGTGGTGGTGGTGGTGGCGGTGGTGACGTGATTGATGAGGTGATGGAGATGGTTGTGACGTGGCGGTTTTGTGACGTGATGGAGATGGTCACGGGGTCTTATGGCCGAGAATGATTGTGATGATGATGATGATGGCGATTGTGATGACGATGGTGATGGTTGTGATGAGGATGATGGTGATGATGATGATTGTGATGAGGGTGGTGGTGGTGATGATTATAATGGTGATGATGATTGTGATGATTGTGATGATGATGATGATGATAATGGCAATTGTGATGATGATGGTGATGACTGGGACGTGTGGAAAATTGATGTAGCTGTAAATGTAGATGAGATCTGAATGAACCAGTTTGTCCTTGGAGGGTTTTTCAGCATGTAAAAACAAATGGAGACATCAACCCCGAAGTCAGAATGCGGCTACCTTAATGGTGAGGGAGCAACACATCATCTCCTCACACTAGTGGAAGGTGGCAGGATGGTTAAGACGTTTGCCTGCCAACAAGTAAACCGTGAGGTTCTGGGTTCGATTCCCAGCCTCGCCCTTTCTTCTCAGTTTGACCAAAAAAATCGAACTGAATGCCAAAGTCCTTCGGATGAGACTATAAACCGAGGCCCCGTGTGCGAACGCATGCAGAACATCTTGCGCACACGTTAAATCCTGTTCCGCTTTTCGAAAGAGTAGGCCATTGTGTGCCGGTGAGAACAGATGACAAAATTTAAAAAAAAAGCATACACACCCATACCAAAAAAAAAAATCATCTGAGCGCTTTGATTTGTTGCTTTACAAGATTCAGCGCTATATAAATTCCATACATTATTGTTATTATTATTAGTGAAGCTTGGAGCTGTAGCCGAGAAGCAACAAAAATAGAAATCCCCCCTCTTCCCCCCCCCCCCCCCCCCCCCAAGTCATCGGTTCGAACTTCATTCCTACTACAACAGTGTAGGTAAAGGTAAAGATGTTTCCTTAACCCATACGGCCGTTGGGGGAGCAAGGTGTCGGAAACCTCAACTTCTCTAGGGGGCCAGCATATTGAGGGCGGTGGCGCCCATCTCCTCTCCCTCCACTGCATTACCTTCCCTGACCCTAAAGAGGCAGGTACCCATTTACAGCTGGGTGAACTGGGGGACTGTGCCGTCACGAACGGTCACCCCTTTAGTAGGGCAACCAAGCTCTACGCTGCTTAAGCTTACCTTGTGGGGAGGGGTGGGGATGGATGGGGGGGGGGGGGGAGGGGGTGGGCAAGTGCTCTGACCACTGAGCTGTCTTATTTTGGTTAAAAAACAGAATTTCATCAGGTATAAAATAATACAACAAAGATAAGCTTGTCAAAAGGGACTCTATCCTGTGTAAGAGTAAGTTAGCTGTATGTAAATCTTCAGGTGTTTTTTTCTGACTGTCTGGCAAGTACATTAGCAGTGTTGGTCAAGAAATATCTCTTCTTTGACTTTGCTACTTCTTTCTTTCTTTTCTTTCTTTCTTTTCTTTCTTTCTTTCTTTCTTTCTTTCTTTCTTTCTTTCTTTTCTTTCTTTCTTTTCTTTCTTTCTTTTCTTTCTTTCTTTCTTCTTTCTTTCTTTTCTTTCTTTCTTTTTCTTTTTTTCTCTTTCTTTCTTTTTTTTCTTCTTTCTTCTTTCTTTTCTTTCTTTCTTTCTTTCTTTCTTTCTTTCTTTTCTTTTCTTTTCTTTCTTTTTTTTCTTTCTTTCTTTCTTTCTTTTTTCTTTTTTCTTTCTTCTTTTCTTTTGTTCTTTTTGTTTCTTTCTTTCTTTCTTTTCTTTTTTCTTTCTTCTTTTTCTTTCTTTTTCTTTTCTTTCTTTCTTGTTCTTTCTTTCTTTTCTTTCTTCTTTCTTTTCTTTCTTTCTTCTTTCTTTTCTCTTTCTTTCTTTCTTTTCTTCTTCTTTTTCTTTCTTTCTTTCTTCTTTCTTTCTTTCTTTCTTTCTTTCTCTTTCTTTTTCTTTCTTCTTTCTTTCTTTCTTTTCTTTCTTTCTTTCTTTCTTTTCTTTCTTTTTCTTTCTTTCTTCTTTCTTTCTTTTCTTTCTTTCTTTTCTTTTCTTTCTTTCTTTCTTTCTTCTTTCATTATTTTCTCTTTGTCTTTTTTTCCTTTGTCCGTTTCGACTTATGCTTTCTTTCACGTTTCTTTCTTTCTTTCTATATATATACATTTTGTGCCTTTGACGATGACTAAAATTAAACCGATGCCCGTGTGCGACACGCATGCAAAATCTGCGCACAGTCTAAATCCTTTCCGCTTCTCGAAGAGTATGCATTTGTGTGCCGTAGACAGTGCAAAAATTTACCAACCATAACGGGGACTAGATGTAAATAAGATATTGAGTGCTTTTTCCTATGCTTCTGGACGTTTGTTATGTTTGCTTTACAAGATTCAGCGCTATATAAATTCCATACATTATTATTATTATTATTATTGATATTTTTTTTTGCTGCCTCATCTTCTGTGACGTTCCTGCTCTACTGTTCCCACGTGCTCATTTCAGTCCCCATGCCACAGCCATCCCTAGATTCGCTATGTCGCATCCTCAGGGTCGGAAGTCCACAGGAGGCCTGTCAATATCAGGCCGCCGTGGGGCCACCAGCCAGAGGGGCCCTGCACTGCTGTTGGGTCACTTTGGTGGTGTTCGGGGGCGCCTGTTCTGAGCTAACATACGCAGGACACCACCTTCTAAGCCCCTTACTAACAACAGTATTAGCTCAGTCGCGGAGCCAGACTGAGTGAGTTGCCCACCCGAGGTGGCAACACCACAACGTCCCTCCAACGACCGTCCCCAGCGAACCTCCAACTCCAAAGGCTTTGACACAAACTCACCACAGGCACAGAAGTGTATGGGGAAACAAGATCTGAGGTCACCATGAGACCAGAGCAACCAGGGCAACCAAATCAGAGGCAATTTTTTTTATATTGCATGATGATCATTGATAATGAGGACGACGTAATGATGCTGTACTAGAAGTGCATATGCTTTGAGACTACTTGACAGGGTTGTACTCTACGCTTACTATCATAATATATCCCGGCGTCAACCGGGGCCCGAGAGATACAGACACCTGCAGTGCTGGTCAGGTAATTTGAGCAACACTCTCAAACTCGCATCCGTTAAGTGGATGAAGCTCGACTGTGTGGTCCCAGTCTTACCACTGAGCCCACAGCAACACTCACTCTAGGTAGGAGCCGGCCGGAGTCTAAAAAAAATCCCTATGGCTCTTATGGGAATCGAACCCGCGACCTGCCAGTCCGTAACCCAAGGCGCTAACCCACTGCGCCATGGCGGCTGGTTGATTTTGTTGCTTCTTTGTCCACATGCTTGCCTGTATGCCTGCCTGCCTACCTGCCTACCTACCTGCCTACCTGCCTACCTACCTCCCTCCCTCCCTCCCTACCTACCTGCCTACCTACCTACCTGCCTACCTAAACCTACCTCCCTCCCTCCCCCCTCCCTCCCTACCTACCTGCCTACCTACCTACCTGCCTACCTCCCTCCCTCCCTCCCTCCTCCCTACCTACCTGCCTACCTACCTACCTGCCTACCTCCCTCACCTCCCATCCTCCCTACCACCTGCCTACCTACCTACCTGCCTACCTCCCTCCCTCCCTCCCTCCCTCCGTACCTCCCTCCCTCCCTACCTACCTACCTCCTTCCTCCCTCCCTCCCTACCATCCCTACCTCCCTACCTACCTACTCTACCTCCCTCCCTCCCTACCTACCTACCTACCTACCTACCTCCCTACCTACCTACCTCCCTACCTACCTCCCTCCCTCCCTCCCTCCCTCCCTCCATCCCTCCCTACCTCCCTCTCTACCTCCCTACCTCCCTCCCTCCCACCTACCTCCCTACCTCCCTCCCTACCTACCTCCCTCCCTCCCCTCCCTCCCTACCATCCTACCTCCCTCCCTACCCTCCCTCCCTACCATCCCTCCCTCCCTACCTCCCTCCCTCCCTACCTCCCTCCCTCCCTACCTACCTACCTACCTCCTCCATCCCTCCCTCCCTCCCTACCTACCTCCCTCCCTCCTACCTACCTACCTACCTCCCTCCATCCCTCCCTCCCTCCCTCCCTACCTACCTACCTACCCTCCTCCCTCCCTCCCTACCTACCTACCTACCTCCCTTCCATCCCTCACCCTCCCTCCCTACCTACCTACCTCCCTCCCCTCCATCCCTCCCTCCCTCCCTCTCACCTACCTACCTACCTACCTCCCTCCCTCCATCCCTCCCTACCTACCTCCCTCCCTCCCTACCTCCATCCCTCCCTACCTCCCTCCCTACCTCCCTCCCTACCTCCCTCCATCCCTCCCTACCTACCTGGACTCTAGTGGATGTCACGGATGCTGGGCTCGGCCATGGCGGTGTTCGGGGTGATCATGCTGACCATGACCACCCCGATCTTCGTCTCCAACTTCCACACGCTCTACCTCAACGCCGTGGTCGGGCAGCCCTGCACCATCCGCAACCTGCACCAGAAGCTGGACAAGCACATCCACCAGTTTTCCCACGGGCAGAACGGCGGAGAGTCCGAGGACCACCTGGTGGTCCCTGCCCCGTCGGAGGACAAGAGGCCTGAGAAGCGCGGGTGGGGGAGGGTCCCTGACTGGTGTCGCAGATGCTGCAGAAAGCCCTGGCAGACGCAGGTGGCCCCGCAAGGACCCCCGAAAGACGACTCCAAGCATACGTCCAGCAGCTGTCAGCGGTCCGGGGTGAGGAAACGCACGCCTGCTTGGAAGACTTCGTATACATCGCAGGTTTGGGCTTCTGTCTGTCTGACTGACTGTCTGACTGTCTTGTGTCTCGTGTCTCGTGTCTGTCTGTCTGTCTGTCTGTTTCTGTCTGTCTGTCTGTCTGTCTGTTTCTCTCTCTCTCTCTCTCTCTCTCTCTCTCCTCTCTCTCGCTCTCTCTCTCTCTTTCTCTCTCCTCTCATATATATATATATATATATAACACATATAATGTATCCCTAACGGTGGGGACTTGATGTAAAAAAGGACATGGGTGCTTATTCATTATCCTCGAAATAAAAAGAATTTGTCATTTTGTCATTCTCTCTCTCTCTCTTCTCTCTCTCTCCTCTCTCTCTCTCTCTCTCTCTCTCTCTCTCTCTCTCTCTCTCTCTCTCTCCTCTCTCTCTCTCTCTCTTTCTCTCTCTCTCTCTCATATATATATATATAATACATATAATGTATCCCTAACGGTGGGGACTTGATGTAAAAAAGGCATGGGTGCTTATTCATTATCCTCGAAATAAAAAGAATTTGTCATTGTGTCATTCTCTCTCTCTCTCTCTCTCTTCTCTCTCTCTCTTCTCTCTCTCTCTCGTCTCTCTCTCTTCTCTCTCTCTCTCTCTCTCTCTCTCTCTTCTCTCTCTCTCTCATATATATTATATATAATACATATAATGTATCCCTAACGGTGGGACTTGATGTAAAAAAGGACATGGTGCTTATTCATTATCCTCGAAATAAAAAGAATTTGTCATTGTGTCATTCTTCTCTCTCTCTCTCTCTCTCTCTCTCTCTCTCTCTCTTCTCTCTCTCTCTCTCTCTCTCTCTCTCTCTCTCTTCTCTCTCTCTCTCTCTCTCGTCTCTCTCTGAACTCTGAACTCTGATTAAAAAAAAAAATCTTTCTGAGGGCCAGTGGAGCTGTAGCGTTTTGTATGAGTGGATAGCGTCCTAAGGAAATGCCATTGCGTGCAAAAACGGCCCCATACATGCCCCACCTCCACACCAGGCAATCCAGCTCCTGGAAGAAAAAAATCTGAGCACACTACTCCTCTCCTGCGGTCTCTCCACTGGCTGCCTGTCCCGAAGAGAGTCAAGTAGAAGATCAGTAGCCTCTAGTACAAATGTCTCTACAACACAGCACCCCACTCCTATCTCTGTGAATATATCTACAACACAGCACCCCACTCCTATCTCTGTGAATGTCTCTACAACACAGCACCCTCCTATCTCTGTGAATGTCTCTACAACACAGCACCCCCCTCCTATCTCTGTGAATGTCTTTACAACACAGCACCCCCCTCCTATCTCTGTGAATATCTCTACAACACAGCACTCTCCTATCTCTGTGAATGTCTCTACAACACAGCACCCTCATCTCGTAATCAACACAGCACCCCTCCTATCTCTGTGGAATGTCTCTACAACACAGCACCCACTCTATTCCTACACCCCCCCCTATCTCTGTGAATTCTCTACAACACAGCACCCCCCTCCTATCTCTGTGAATTCTCTACAACACAGCACCCCCCTCCTATCTCTGTGATATCCTACAACACAGCACCCCCCTCCTATCTCTGTGAATATCTCTACAACACAGCACCCCCCTCCTATCTCTGTGAATGTCTCTACAACACAGCACTCTCCTATCTCTGTGAATGTCTCTACAACACAGCACCCCCTCCTATCTCTGTGAATATCTCTACAACACAGCACCCTCCTATCTCTGTGAATGTCTCTACAACACAGCACCCTCCTATCTCTGTGAATATCTCTACAACACAGCACCCTGCTATCTCTGTGAATGTCTCTACAACACAGCACCCTCCTATCTCTGTGAATATCTCTACAACACAGCACCCTCCTATCTCTGTGAATATCTCTACAACACAGCACCCCTCCTATCTCTGTGAATATCTCTACAACACAGCACCCTCCTCCTATCTCTGTGAATGTCTCTACAACACAGCACCCCCTCCTATCTCTGTGAATATCTCTACAACACAGCACCCCCCTCCTATCTCTGTGAATGTCTCTGCAACACAGCACCCCCTCCTATCTCTGTGAATGTCTTTACAACACAGCACCCCCCTCCTATCTCTGATTATCTCTCAACACAAGCACCCCCTCCTATCTCTGTGAATGTCTTACAACACAGCACCCCCTCCTATCTCTGATTATGCTTACAACACAGCACCCCCTCCTATCTCTGTGAATGTCTCTACAACACAGCACCCCCCTCCTATCTCTGTATGTCTTACAACACAGCACCCCCTCCTATCTCTGTGAATGTCTCTACAACACAGCACCCCCCTCCTATCTCGTGAATGTCTATACAACACAGCACCCCTCCTATCTCTGTGAATGTCTCTACAACACAGCACCCCTGGATGATGGTAGCAGTCTAAAAGAGAGGGAAAACGTATCTTTGCATGCCTCACCCACCTCCCAAACCATGGGGGAGGATAGCTAGTGTCTGAACATGGCTCGCATCGAGACGGGTGATCCGTCAAGGGATATTTCGGAGTTAACATCTGCAATCTCACCCCTCCTCAAAAGTCTTCGGATGAGACTATAAACCAGTCGTGTGTGCGAACGCACGCAGAACTCTTGCGCAATCGTAATCCGGGTTCCGCTTCCGTCAAGTGGGCATATTTTCCCAGGATGTTAACATCGTGCAGACCCATCTCTCAAAGTTCTCAAGACTATAACACGAGGTCCCGTTGCATCAAGAAACAAATCTTGCGCACTCGTTAATTCCTGTTCCGCTTTTCGTAAGTGTAGGCCAAATGTGTGCCGGTGGGAACAGATGACAGAATTTACACAACCGCATACACACGGGTGTTGCATAAAAAACAACACCTGCAACACCTTCTACTAGCCACACAGGATCGTGAAGCATGGAAAAAGATCTCTGTTGCGTCTTCTCTCATGTCCCCCCTACGTCCTTTGGGACATGGGACTGAGTGAGTGAGTGATACACACACGGGGACTGGATGTAAAAAAGCACATAAGTGCTTATTCCATTATCCTCGATATAAAAGAATAAAATAAAAATAAATTTAAAAATAAATAAACCACTTGGCCATACCCCTTCCCAAATAGCTATGTGAGAGAAGAAGGTAGGGTAGGTTGTTGCTTTTGTTAACCCCGCCCCCCCCCCCCCCCTCACCCCCACTCCCTCCCTCCTTTCCCCCTTTTTAAATGACCGCTTAGTGTCTTTTTTGTTGTTGTTATATTTGTCTTATGTTTCATTTCTTGTTGTTATATTTGGCTTATGTGTCTTTTTCTTGTTGTTATATTTGGCTTATGTGTCATTTCTTTGTTGTTTATTTGGCTTATGTTTCATTTCTTGTTTTTTATTTTATTTGGCTTATTTTTCATTTCTTCTTGTTTATTTGTCTTATGTTTCATTTCTGTTGCTATTTTTGGCTTATATTTCATTTCTTGTTGTTGCAATTTTTCATTTTGTTGTTATATTTGTCTTATGTTTCATTTCTTGTTGTTATATTTGGCTTATGTTTCATTTCTTGTTGTTATATTTGGCTTATGTTCATTTCTTGTTGTTATATTTGGCTTATTTTTTCATTTCTTTTTTGCTATATTTGGCTTATATTTCATTTCTTGTTGTTGCAATCTTTCATTTTGTTGTTATATTTGGGTTTATGTTTCATTGTTGTTGTTGTTTATATTTGTCTTATGTTTCTTTTCATGTTGTTATATTTGGCTTATGTTTCATTTTGTTGGTACATTTCCTTATGTTTCATTTGGTTGTTGTTATATTTGGCTTATTTTTTCATTCTTTTTGTTATATTTGGCTTATGTTTCATTTGTTGTTGTTGTTACGTTTGTCTTATATTTTATTTTCTGTTGCTATATTTGGCTTATGTTTTCATTTTTTTGTTGTTATATTTGGCTTATGTGTCTTTTTTTGTTGTTATGTTTCCTTTTTTGTTGTTATATTTCTCTTATGTTCATTTCTTGTTTTTATTTTGGTTTTGTTTCATTTTTTGTTGTTATATTTGGCTTATGTTTATTTTTTTGTTGTTATATTTGGCTTTTGTTTCATTTCTTTGTTGTATATTTGGCTTATGTTCATTTTCTTGTAGTTATATTTGGCTTAGGTGTCATTTCTTGTGTTATTTTTGGGCTTATATTTCATTTTTTTTTGGGTTATATTTGGCTTATGTTTCATTTCTTGTTGTTTTATTTACTTATGTTTTCCTTTCTTGTTTTTTGAAAATGTTTCATTGTGTTGTATATTTGGCTTATGTTTTTATTTTGTTGGTAATTTTTTTCTGTTTCATTTTTGTTGCTGTTATATTTGGCTTATATTTCATTCTTGTTGTTATTTTTGGGCCCTTATGTTTCATTTTGTTGTTGTTATATTTGGCTTATGTTTCATTTTTGTTTTGTTATATTTTGGCTTTTTATTTCATTTTCTTTTGTTATATTTGGCTTATGTTTCATTTTGTTGTTGTTATATTTGGTTTTATATTTCATTTTTGTTTAATTTGGCTTTTTGTTTCATTTGTTGTTGTTTATATTTGCTTATGTTTCATTTTTGTGTTGTTATATTTGGCTTTATATTTCATTTTTGTTGTTATATTTGGCTTATTTTTCATTTTTTGTTGTTATATTTGGCTTATTGGTTTTTTTTTTTGTTGTTATATTTGGCTTATGTGTGATTTTTGGTTGTTATTTTTGGGCCCTTATGTTTCATTTTGTTGTTTTATATTTGGCTTTTGTTTCTTATCTTTGTTTATTTGGTTTATGTTTCATTTCTTGTTGTTATTTTTGGCTTATGTTTCAGTGTTAGTTGTTGTTATATTCCCCCATTTTTGGTCCTTGTTTTTGATCTTGTTAGTGTGTGTGGGTGTGTGTGTGTGTGTGTGGTGTGTGTGTGTGTGTGTGTTGTGTGTAGACGGGTTAGGTGGGTCGTCCGCTGTTAGTAAGCTTTTCTGAGTTTGTACACCTTCCCCCCCCCCCCCCAACCCTCCACCCCCCACCCCCACCCCCCTTCCCCCCTGCTCCTCCCGCAAAATCAGGTTGCATCACTTCACTCCTTCACTTGTCTTCTTACTCTGTATATTGATAGGTGCCCAAACCCCCTTGAATTACCAATCTTTATTTAAAATTTCTCCCCCTCCTCCCCCCCCTCCCCCTCCCCCCCCCCTTTCCCCCCCCCCCTCGTCCCCTCCCCCTCCCCCTCCCTTCCCTTCCCCCCCTCTCCCCCCTCCCCCCCCTCCCCCCTCCCCTCTCCCCCCCCCCCCTCTCCTCCCTTCCCCCTTCCCCCTCCCCCCCTCCCCCCTCCCCCCCCCCTCCCCCTCCCTCTCCTCCCTCCCCCTCCCCTCTTCCCCCTCCCCCTCCCTCTCCCCCCTTTTTCCCCTCCCCTCCCCCCCCCTCCCCCCTCCCCCCCCCCCCTCCCCCTCCCTCTCCTCCTTCCCCCCTCCCCTCCCTCCCTCCCCCCTCCCCTCCCCCCCTCCCCCCCCCTCTCCCCCCTTTCCCCCTCCCCTCCCTCCCCTCCCCCTCCCCTCCCTCCCCACCCACCCCCCATCCCCTCACCTCCCATCCTTCCAGTGAGATCTGTGTTTCTTCTTTGTTGTTGTTGTTGTGTGTGTGTGTGGGTTTTTTTTCTTCTTTTTCTTTCTGATCTGAATGGCAGGTCAAAGTGAGCGTGACCTACGTCGACGACGAAGTCCAGCCTGCGCCAACAGACTCTGGGGCAGACACCTCGTCCAGCACCGAGCACGTCCATCCTCCTTCCAAGTCAGACACAGAGACAGAGACAGAGACAGAGGAGGGGGAAGGGGAAGGGGAAGTTCGCCACCAACGCCTTCTACAAGAAAGTCCTCCAGCAGCATCAAGGCATGCTGCAGCCTCGGCACCGTTCCTGGTTCGAAAACTACAACACTACCAGCGGCGACGAATCCCCCCCTCCTACTGAGCACAAGGCCTCTTCCGAGGAGAAGAAGAAAGAAGATGAAGAATACTTGCAACCCTCCAGCCCCTGATGAAGGGAACAAGCTCCTCATGCAGCTGCACCCCCTCAGCAGGATCAGGCTGGGCAGCTCCCCGTCCCTGGCAACTCAGTCTGCGGACTTCATGTGCATCAGGGACGAGGAGCCTCGCCCCGTGGGAAAGCATCCTGGCGGGGAACAGCACAAACCCTCCCACAAAGCGGTGTCCGCGATGGACGACAGCGCCTCCTCCCTCAGAAACCGCAAGGCGGCTCCCGTCAAGGCGTTTAGGTGGAAAGGCAAACCCGGGGAGGGACGGAAAAGCGAAGGCGTGCAGAACTCCAGCCTAGAGGCGTTGTCCACGTGCGCGGGGAAACCCCAGAGCACGCAGACGCCCAGCTTTGTGCACAGGCCGCGCGAGAGATGGGTCTTCAGCTCCGAATCCCTGCCGTCCGTTTCTGTCACCCTGGAGAACGCCCAGTCGCCCAGTTCTGTCCACAGGCCCTGTCCGAAACTGGTCGTCATCAGCGCGGAGTCAGAGCCCTCGCTTTCCCTCTCAGCCTCGTTCGAGAAGAAACCGGACAGCGCACAGACACCCGGTCTCGTGTCCGGTCCGTGTCCGAAATTGGTCATCAGCACGGAGTCCGAGCCCTCCGTTCCTGGGGAGGTCTCGAGTGACCAGTCTGTGCACGGCGGCAGAAAACAGTAGTTCAGTGATACAAGAGAAGGAGAGCCACGGCGTGTGCCTGGTGTGTGCAGTAGTACGTACCCCTTCACCGAGAGCCCTGTCCACAGCTGTAGGGCTGACCGTGTCCTTCACGGACAGGTCAGTTTGCGCAGATGGTCAACGTGCCCGAAACCGTACAGGAAGGCAACCCCGTCTACTGAAGGTTTAGTTTTGCTTTTTTTTTTGGGGGGGGGGGGGGGGGATGTTCCTTGGTCAGAGCTCCGAGGTTCACCGATGGTGAGATTTTTTTTGCGATTGCAACCATGTCCCCTTTCCAAGCCGATACAGGTAGCCGCATTCCGTTTTTGGGGGATGAGGACTTAACACGACACCTGTGTGCGTGCGGTTGCGAAATGTCGTCGTCGGTTCTTACCGGCTTGTGATGACCTAAGGAAGGAGGTAAAAGGTAAAGGAGTCCCATAACCTATAAGGTCGTAGGGGAGCGAGGCGTCAGAGACCTCACTTCTCTAGGGGCCAGCATATTGAGGGCGGTGGCGCCCATCTCCTCTCCCTCGCTGCTTTACCTTCCCTGACCCTAAAGAGGGCAGGTACCCATTTACAGCTGGGTGAACTGGGGGAACTGTACTGAAGCCAAGGCGCGCAAACGGTCACCCATCCAACTGGTAACCACGCTCGACGCTGCTTAACTTGGCTGGGGGAAAGCGAGTGCTCTGACCACTGAGCTATCCCGTCCCCAAACCTTCCAAAAAGCAGAACGGGTGTTTAAAGTCTACGCAAGATGTTCTGCGAGCATTCGGGCACGAGGCCTTGGCTTGTTGTCTCGTCGGGAGCGTTTTTGACATTCAGTTCGAATTTCTCGTCAATTTGGGATGAAGGGGCAACGCTTGGAAATAGAACCCAGAACCTCATGGTTTACGAGTGAAAGGGGGTTGAACGTCTGAACCTCCCCGCCACCTTCCTTCTTAGCTCATGTTACACAGTATGGGAAAAGACAGACAGACAGACAGAGACAGCATCAACACCAAGAAGAAAGTAACAACACCAATGTCCTTGTTCTCATTTGAAATGTGTTTTAAAATCATGTCGTCATCTTTTTTTTTAGGGATATGGAGGATTGATTTTAACTTTTGTTTATGTTTTGATCAGATCAGAACACAAAATCATAAGTAAGCAATTCTAGTGGTGGTGTCAACCAGTCAAGGAGAAGCACAACACCAAGCACCAACACCACGAAACAAGCACCAACACCACCACCACCAAGCACAGACAATTCACAACAACGGGTCCAAGTGTCCCAAACTGAACTAGGTCAATGAACTCATCGGAAGGAAGGACTGTTTATTTTATTTATTTATTTATTTTTATATCGAAGATAATGGAATAAGCACTCATGCGCTTTTTTACATCCAGTCCCCGTGTGTATGGGGTTTTTGTCAATTCTGTCATCTGTTCCCACCGGCTCACAATGGCCTGCTCTTCCGAAAAGCGGAACAGGATTTAACGTGTGCGCAAGATGTTCTGCATGCGTTCGAACAAGGGGCCTCGGTTTATAGTCTCATCCGAACGATTGTGGCATCTGCAAACGATGTGGACAAAGTGGATCACCGGTCTTCAGGCAACACGCCTGCCTAGTTATAATAATAATAATAATAATAATGATGATAATAATAATGATAATAATAAAATAATAATGATAATATATGGAATTTATATAGCGCTGAATCTGATAAAACAAACAAACAAAATCGAACCGCGCTTGTCACCTGCCTAGGAAGCAAGAAGTACGGATATTGATATCTGTTTTGACCCAGAGCTTTTGCGCCATCTGCTGGACCTTGAGCGATGGCCTGTGATGCTACTGGTAGTTTGGATGACATGATGAACTGAAGTTCCACGCGTAAAACAAAACCAAAAAAAGTGTGTGTGTGTGTGTGTGTGGGGGGGGGGGGGTAAAGGTAAAAAGGTGTTCCCATAACTTACCGCAGTCGTTGGGAAGCACGATGTCAGAGACCTCAGCTTTTTAAAAAAAAAAAAAAAGGTAAAGGAGTCCCATAACCTATAAGGTCGAAGGGGAGCGAGGCGTCAGAGAACTCACTTCTCTAGGGCCAGCATATTGAGGGCGGCGTGCGCCCATCTCCTCTCCCTCGCTGCTTTACCTTCCCTGACCCTAAAGAGGGCAGGTACCCATTTACAGCTGGGGGAACTGTACTGAAGCCAAGGCGCGCAAACGGTCACCCATCCAACTGGTAACCACGCTCGACGCTGCTTAACTTGGCTGGGGGAAAGCCAGTGCTCCGACCACTGAGCTATCCCGTCCCCCTTTATGGGCCGTTATAGCTTCTTTAGCTTCTTAGCTTCTTTAGGGGCCGTTATATTGAAAGTGGCGCCCGTAGCACATGTAAAAGAACTTACGGCAACAAGAGAGATGGTCCTTGGAATTATTCTGTAAAAAAAACAAAAAAGCCACTGTGATAGGGAGACAAATGCATGTACAGACAGGAACAAGGGGAAAAAAGTGGGTGGCGCTGCTCCTGTGGCGACGTGCTCTCTCTCTGGGAAGAGCAGCCTGCATTTATGCTGAGAAATCTACTGGGACTGAAAGTGATACACGATACGATACAATACAAAATGATAAAATGCAAAACAATGCAATACAATGCGATGCGATGCACTATAATACAATACAGTGCAATATAATACAGTGCAATACAATGCAATGCAAAACAATGCAATGCGATGCACTACAATACAATACAATGCAATATAATACAATACAATACATAGTACACCTCTTCCATGTGTGGAGTATTTTCCCCATGGGAAGTACATCCTGAATTTCATGCCGTGAAAAATCTGCGTTTGCAATCCAATCCAATCTGACCTAGATCCAACCAATCCAATCCAGTCCTAGCCGGGCCAATCCATCCCAACGCACATTCTCCATGTTGTCTCGCCTCTGTGTCCCAACAAGAGGTCATCAGTGTGGTCCCTGCTATACTGCTGGTTAGGTGGTTGGAGTTCAGATCTATACATTAAACCACCCACGGCAAAAGGCAAGCTTCAGCCTCTCTCTCTCTGTCTCTCTCTCTCGTCTTCTCTCTCTCTCTCTCTCTCTCTCTCTCTCTCCTCTCTCTCTCTCTCATTGCTGCATTTAACAAAATCTTAAGACTTTACATACATATACACGCTTATAGGGTTATTAACTTATTGGGTGCCAATAAGTTAAAAAAACCAAAACTAAACAAACTTCACCATACACACGCACACACACACACACACACACCAGCCTCCCCCCCCCCTCCAACCCATCACCCAGCCCTTCAACCCCCCAAAAGGACCCCCCTCCCCAACAAACATACATACCTTCAAACAGCAATAATTAAACAAACAAATTTTAAAAAAGATACAAAGGGCTCCAGACATGACATAGAGTGTGACACTGCACAAAGCAGTTCAAAGTTGAAAACCCCTCCAATTTTTAAAGACAACTTGATGTGATGGTACAACAGAAAATAACTATCATACAACACAACAACAGAAGGGATAGAAAAGCAATACTGGGGTAATAACAAGGCAATGGTGTTCCCATAACTCGTGCGGTTGTTGGGGAGCGAGGCGTCAGAGACCTCAGCTTCTCCAGGGGCCAGCATATTGAGGGCGGCGGCGCCCATCTCCTCTCCCTCGCTGCTTTTACCTTCCCTGACCCTAAAAGAGGGCAGGTAGCTATTTACAGCTGGGTGAAATGGGGGACTGCACTGAAGCCAAGGCGCTCAAACCATCACCCATCCAACTGGTAACCACGCTCGATGTTGCTTAACCTTAGCGTGGGGGAAAGTGAGTGCTCTGACCACTGAGCTATCTGGTTCCCACACCAGGAGAATAATAATAATGATAATAATATATGGAATTTATATAGCGCTGAATCTTGTAAAAGAAACAAATCAAAGCGCTTATACAATGGGGTTACACTGACACTTGACTATTCTGCATTTGAGTTCAGGTTCGTCAGTGACAGTGTCACACCAACAGGACAAATAGCAACACGACGGAACACAACACAACACAGCAATACAAGGTATGCAGCAATACTCTTGATGATACAACAATGGAAAATCAGCATTTTTTGACGTCCTAGATTTGCAGTTCATGTCCAGATAGCATTTTGACCGTTTTTAGACTTGTCACACTTTTGCTAACACTGTGCCACATAGAAAAGATATTATTCTTTGTTAATGTGCATTGGGGATGGGGTTAGCTCAGTGGTGGGAGAGCACTCACTTTCCCTTTGGGATGGGTGACCGTTTTAGTGTGTGCCTTGGCTTCAGTTCCCCCAGCTGTAAATGGCTACCTGCCCTCTTTAGGGTCAGAGAAGGTAAAAGAAACGAGGGAGAGGAGATGGGGGCGCACGCCGCCCTCAATATGCTGGCCCCTAGAGAAGTTGAGGTCTCTGACGCCTGGCTCCCTTACCGCCACATAGGTTATGGGACACCTTTACCTTGTAGCCTTATATAATGTGCATTGGACTACACATGAGGAACTGAGTCTTACTTAACACATATGTTTTTCGTTTTATGTCATATTTCGGATGAGATACATAATTTTAGTCGTCACGAATTCTTGTGGTAGATTTTCGTTAGTTCTCTCTCTCTCTCTCTCTCTCTCTCTCTCTCCTCCTCTTCTCTCTCCTCTCTCTCTCTCTCTCTCTCTCTCTCTCTCTCTCTCTCTCTCCTTCCCTCCCTCCCTCCCCTAAACACCCAAACCCTGAACCTCCAAGCCCCCATCTTCTCTCCCCTCCCTTTCTTTCCCCCCCTTTTTTTTCTTCTATTTTTAACTCTTTGGTTGCCAGTAAAAGTTAACCGTCAAGTTTTGCCAGTATGGGAAAGATTTAACAAGGGAAACGACTGCGGTTGTCTGGTAACACGACACGCTTAAGCCAGTTAAGTGTTGCTTCCCCTTCTGTTTGTGCAAAATTGGGGGGGAAGATTGTGCTGGACCCGTGCATGCAGTATTTTACGTTCAGCATAGAACTCGTTATACGATCTGTTGTGAGTATTTTTAATGGGGGTTTTTGACTGGGATACGCAGGGTCTGACTTGTCAGGTGCTAAAGGGCAGCGCAATGTATTTTCTTCATATGACAACAGACAACAAGAGATGCTGCCTTGAGCCTTGACAACAAAAACGAAAAGAAAAAGAAGCCTTTGAATCAAAATGACTTTTCTTAAAAGTGTGCGCGCGTGCGTGCCTCTGTGTGTGTGTGTGTGTGAGAGAGAGAGAGAGTGTGTGTGTGCCTCTGTGTGTGTGTGTGAGTTTGTGTGAGTGTGTGTGTGTGCATGCCTGTGTGTGTGTGTGTGTGAGAGAGAGTGTGTGTGTGCCTCTGTGTGTGTGTGTGAGTTTGTGTGGGTGTGTGTGTGTGTGTGTAATCTTGAGATCTTCTAAGCTGAATGTGAATTTTTTTTTTTTTAGAATGAAATGTGAAGATACAATTTGAAGGATAGTAATGTTGCTGTGATAATGCTTTTTTGTGTTTTTGTGTTTCATTTTTCTTAGGGGGAGAGGAAGGGGGAAGAGTGTCTTGGGGCTTTTTTTTTTAATTAAAGGGTGGGAGGGGGTGGAGGGATGAAGGGACTTGTTTTGAAGGGTTGGTTGTTTTTTTTACAAACTAGATTTTGTTTTTAATTCTGGCTATGTTGAAAATTGCCTGATTGTTTAACTAGCTTATGTGTGAAAATAAGACTGTTTATGCTCACTCAGTAAAGCAATGACTTTGTAACCCTGTCTGCAGGAGTACGTGTGTGTGTGTGTGTGTGTGTGTGTGTGTGTGGTGTGTGTGTGTGTGTGTGTGTGTGTGTGTTTGTGTGTGTGTGTGTGTGTACGAGCGTGCGTGCAGGTGCGCGCGCGCGTGTGTGTGTGTGTGTGTGTGTGTGTGTTCTTCAGTTTAATGTCTACTCACATGAAGTGATATTAAACATAAAAAGGCAGAGAGATCAGAAAAAAAGTTAGAGATCTGTCTAACTACTGTAACCACAATCATCATCATCATCAGTCCCGTGACCTTGGCGGTCGTGGAGGAGACACGAAAGACGATGCCGTGGTAAGCCTCCTCCATCCATCTCGGTCCTCGGCTCTGCGCAGTAGTGCCGAGTCATTCATTCTGGTCCATTCTCTGATGTTGTCCATCCATGACTTGTTCTGTCTTCCCCTCTTTCTGCCACCTTCGAGTGTTCCCTGCAGTACTGTTTTTGGCAGAGTGTTGTGGCGGGTGACGTGGCCGAACCATGTCAGCTTTTTCTTCTTGACGATGGTGAGAAGGGGTTCCGGTGGACCTGCCAGCCGTGTTATTTGACTCGTGACAAATTCATTGGTCTTTCGTTCTCTCCAGGATATGCCCAGCAGTTTTCTATGGCATTTGGATTCGCTTTGCTGTTTCAGCAGTCAATGTCCAGGTTTCACTTCCGTACAGTAGGATAGTCTGAATTAGGGCTTTGTAGAGCTTTAGTTTGATTGGGAAACTGATCTCTTTACTTTTCCATATGGTGGTGAGTTTTGTCATGGAAGATGTTGCCATGGTTAGTCTGACTTTGATTTCTGTCGTCGATCGCCCGTCCTTTGTGAGTATAGCGCCAAGGTATTTAAAAGCGTCTACCTCCTCCAGTTGCTGGCCGTTCATGTAAATTTTAGCAGTGGCATTGCTCGTGCTGTTCACAAGTACTTTACTTTTCTCCGAGCTCACCTCCATCCCATCTGCTCCAGCTCTGTTCTCAAGTCTGGTCGTAAGATCTTGCAGCTCTGTGTTACTTCCGCCCATGAGGTCAATGTCATCGGCAAACCGTAAGTTGTTGAGGGGTCTGCCGCCAATGGAGATGGTAGAGTGGAAGTCATGGAGGGTCTCTCTCATAATGTTTTCCAAGAACAGATTAAACAGGACTGGAGATAACAGGCATCCTTGTCGGACCCCAACTGTGGTTTTAAAGTAGTCTCCGACCTGATTGTTCAGGACTGCACTGCTTGCTGTGTTGTATAGTGCTTGAATGGTTTGCACTAGTCCTTCTTCAATGCCAAACATTCTGAGGACCTGCCACAGGCCTTCGTGCCATACTCTGTCAAAAGCCTTCTTGAAGTCGATGAAGTTGTGGAACAGGTCTCTCTGATGTTGAAGATGTTTTTCCATCAGGATGGAAACCACAATACAGCAAAAGAAATGAATTTATGAATAACTGTATAGGAAGGAAGGTGGCAGGATGGTTAAGACGTTCGCCTACCAACAAGTCAACCGTGAGGTTCTGGGTTCGATTCCCAGCCTCGCCCTTTCTTCCCAGTTTGACCAAAAAAAAAAGAACTGAATGTCAGAGTCCTTCGGATGAGACTATAAACCGAGGCCCCGTGTGCGAACGCATGCAGAACATCTTGCGCACACGTTAAATCCTGTTCCGCTTTTCGAAAGAGTAGGCCATTGTGTGCCGGTGGGAACAGATTACACAATTTACAAAACCGCATACACACGGGGACTGGATGTAAAAAAAAGCACACGAGTGCTTATTCCATTATCCTCGATAAAAAAGTCATCTGAGCGCTTTGATTTGTTGCTTTACAAGATTCAGCGCTATATAAATTCCATACCTTATTATTATTATTATTATATTATTATTATTATAACTAATGTAGTTACAACATATATATATATATATATATATATATATATATATATATATATATATATATATATATATATATATATATATATGATATTGTATATATATAATGTAAAAAGAACACCAGGAAAAATGATAACAAAACAAGTTTTTCGAGAAATATACCATGGTGGGTAAACGCCTCTGTTTCACATCAATAAATGACATATCCACTTGTAACACAGCAAATTACTACCCAAACTTTCTTTCAACAGAAAAGCAATTTCACAAAGCAATGTACAGTTATTCAAAACCTTACGCAAAGATCTCTCACGAATGGTGGGAAGGTGCTTTTTTAACGCTTGACATTTGAAAAAGAATATGAATGATTGAAATTGCCCCCCCCCCCCCCACCACCACACGCGCACGATGCACATTTCTAGAAAATTTTGTATAGAAAACATTTAACTTCTTAATCTAACCCAAAAAGGAGAAGTGAGAAAGAAATTTAGGTCAAAAAGTGAAGTGGTACCATGGGAATATCCCCGTCTTCTTGTTTTTTTCCTGACATGTTTCCAGCAAGCACTTTCTATCAAGTTATAATTCTTATGAACTGACATTGGTATATTCAAGATAGAATCACAGCTTGAATTTGCTGCCGCATTTTTAGCTGCTCTATCAGCCTCGACATTTAAAAAAAAATTAAAATACTGCAATGAAATGTTGCCTAGCAAAAGGTGACACTGGTGCCTCTTAAAATGAGAAAGGGTATAAGATGATTTATTTCAGTTAGAAGACACGGTTTAATACTAGACCAAGAATTCTTAAGAGATTGTAACACAGATTTTGAATCAGTCAGTCACTCACTCACTCATCCCTTGGTCGGGACGACCGTTGGGGTACCCGCACGGACGCTGCAAGTGGACCGCCAAATGGTTCTGTCCTGGGCTGTTTTCAGGAGGTTTGGTACAGTGAGGCCGGTCCACTCCTTGATGTTGGATTTCCAGCTTTTGCGTGGTCGTCCCTGCCTCCTTGCTCCTTCCACCATTCCCTGCAGGACTGTCTTTGACAGGCTGTTATGCCTTGTTGTGTGGCCAAACCACTTCAGTTTCCTCCGTTTGACTGTATCTAGCAATGGTTCTTGTTTGCCAGCCAGTGCCTCGATCTGCTGCCAGACGTAGTCATTGGTTTTGCGGTCTCTGTAGGTGATGTTCAGGATCCGCCTGAGGCACTTCATCTCAAAGGCTTGAATGCGACGTTCTAAATCGGCAGTAAGTGTCCATGCTTCACAGCTGTACAAGGCAATGGATGTGACGAGTGCCTTGTAGAGTCTGACCTTAGTGTGGTTCTGATGTTGTGGTTTCTCCACACTTTCGCCAGCTTAGTCATGGAGGAGAGTGCCACAGCAAGTCTGATCTTCACCTCATGTGTGCTCGTGCCTTCTTTGGTGATGACTGCTCCAAGGTACTTGAAAGTTTCCACCTCCTCTAGTGTCTCGCCACTCATCTTGATGCTGGTGGGAGTGGTCGGTGTGGTACTGTTCACTAGGATCTTGCTCTTTTCCGTGCTGATCTCCATACCGTGGGCATTGGCTGATGTTTCCAGTCTGGTGGTGAG
The DNA here is from genome assembly GCA_028751875.1 of Rapana venosa. Classification (NCBI taxonomy): domain Eukaryota; kingdom Metazoa; phylum Mollusca; class Gastropoda; order Neogastropoda; family Muricidae; genus Rapana; species Rapana venosa. The sequence goes on from CM054163.1 coordinate 25,865,660, forward strand.
ATCCTGGAGTTCTTCTTCACTGCGGCCCATGAGATCAATATCGTCTGCGAATCGAAGATTGCAGACTGGCCTTCCTCCTATTGTGATTGTGGTCTTGAAGTCAAGGAGGGCCTCCTGCATGATGTTCTCCAGGAACACGTTGAAAAGAACGGGGGATAGCGGGCAGCCTTGTCGAACTCCAACTGAAGTCCGGAAGAACTCCCGATTTCTCCACCCATGAGGACTGCACTGTGGGGCTGTCATACAGCGCCTGGATGACTTGAATCAGGTCCTCGTCGAAGCTATAGTCTCTCATGACTTGCCACAGAGCTTCTTGCCACACTCGGTCGAAGGCCTTCTTGAAGTCAATGAAGTTGTTGTAGAGCTGTAGCTGATGTTGGAGATGCTTCTCTATGAGCATTCTGATGTTGAAGATCTGCTCGACAGTGCTTCGACCTGGTCTGAATCCTGCCTGTTCTTCTGATAGGATTTCTTCTGCTTGTGGTTTCAGTCTGTTCAAGCAATGCGTAGCATAACTTTGCTTGGATGGCTTATCAGACTGATTGTTCTGTAATTTTGGCACTTCTTCAGGTCTCCCTTCTTTGGAAGTGGAACTATGATGGATTGGGTCCACTGTTCAGGCCACTCTTTGCTGATCCAGATGCGTTGGCAGATGATTGTTAATGCCTTGATCATCTCTGGGCCTCCGTTCTTGATGAGCTCAGCCGGGATGTTGTCAATCCCTGGTGACTTGCCTCCTTTCAGGGATCTTACTGCTTCTTCTACCTCTTCTTCCAGCACCTGTGTGCTTTCAGGATCTGATGGTCTGGGATCTTGCTCGTGAAGTTTGTTCGGATCAGCCTTCAGCTTGTAGTTGTACAGGTCTCTGCAATATTCTGTCCATCTCTTCATGATAGTGGCGCTCTCTGTAAGGACTGACCCCTCTTTGTCTTCAATAACGGAGGTCTTTGGCTGCTGGGACTTGGTTAGTACCTTGATGGTCTGGTACGCCTCTTTGCTGTCTCCTTTCGCCATTGCCTTCTCAACCTTGGAGCAATGTTCTGACATCCAGTCAGAGGTGTTCCTCTGCTACTGGTAACCTGTAGCCCAGTACTACCTGTCTCAGTGGGGAGATAACTCGACCCAAAAATCCCCAGCTATGGGAAAATAGCAGCTTGGAGAGGAGATGGGCGCCGCCAAGCAATCCACGCCCACAGAAATACCTACATGGACAACACTGCAAGGAAAGACATGCCGGATCGGTTGAGGCCCGGAATACCAACAACCGCGCCTTCCATTGGAGCGTTCCAGGATGGAGGTGGAAAATATGCGACTGGGACGCAAACAACAGCGATCAAACTCCAGGCTGAAAGGACCATCATTGGTACATGGAACATCCGTACCTTGCACGCATGTGGGAAGCTCCAAGAGCTAACCCATGAACTTCGAAGATACGAATGGGACATACTTGGACTGGCCGAAGTCCGTTGGGTCGGATTCGGCGAAACAACTACAGAAGAAGATCACAAACTATGGTATAGTGGCGACGACTCCAAACACCAACACGGAGTAGGATTTCTTGTCAACAAGAAGAGGACTAACAGTGTCATCAGCTGTACCCAATCTCAAGCAGACTGATCTCCATGCGTGTCGCAGCAAAACCACAACATGACCATCATACAAGTCTATGCACCAACATCAGACTACGATGATGAAGCAATCGAGTGTTTCTACGAAGATTTGGAGAGCGCCATCAAATCAACTCCAAAGAAGGACTTTCTCGTGATCCAGGGCGACTGGAATGCCAAGATCGGACCTGACGCTTATGACCAATGGCCAGGGACAGTAGGCCGTTTTGGCGTGGACGAAACTAATGATAGAGGTCTCAGACTTTTGGAATTCGCAAGCAGCCACAATCTTACTGTCGCCAACACCTTATACCCCCACAAGACATCAAGAAGAACGACGTGGCACTCACCAAATTTTAATGGAAAGACACATAACCAGATTGACTACATCTTGGCCCCCAAACGATTTAAGTCGAGCATCAACAAAGCCCAGACAAGAACTTTCCCTGGCGCTGATATTGGCAGTGACCACGACATGGTACTCATGACCCTACAGATCAAGCTGAAGACCAAAAACCAGAAGAGAAATCCCCGTTTGCGGTTCAACATGGAAAAGCTGAAGGACCCCGAAGTCGCTGAAATCTTTAAAGCTGAGATAGGGGGCAGATTTGCAGCATTGAATTTCCTCCAAGATGACATCAACAACCTCACTGAGACCTTCAGCAAGACCATTCAGGAGACAGCGCTGGAGATCCTTGGGAAAGAGAGGAAAAAGAACCAACCGTGGGTTACCAACGATATCCTGGACCTGTGCGACCAACGTAGGGAGCTAAAGCCAGTGAAGAACAAAAACCCAGAAACGGCCGAAGAGTATAGAACAGTCAACAGGTCAATCAAGAAGAAGATGACTGAGGCCATGGGGAACTGGATGTCAGAACAATTTTGAATCAACACATAGAAAAACCTGTAAAATGGCCCGAGGAAAGTTTTATTTTTATTTTATTATTTTATATCGAGGATAATGGAATAAGCACTTATGTGCTTTTTTTACATCCAGTCCCCGTGTGTATAAAGGTAAAAGGTAAAGGTGTCCCATAACCTATGTTAAGGTCGTAGGGGAGCGAGGCGTCAGAGACCTCACTTCTCTAGGGCCAGTGTATTGAGGGCGGCGCCCATCTCCTCTCCCTCGCTGCTTTACCTTCCCTGACCCTAAAGAGGGCAGGTACCCATTTACAGCTGGGGGAACTGTACTGAAGCCAAGGCGCGAAAACGGTCACCCATCCAACTGGTAACCACGCTCGACGCTGCTTAACTTGGCTGGGGGAAAGCGAGTGCTCTGACCACTCAGCTACCCCGTCCCCGATTGTATGCGGTTTTGTAAATTCTGTCATCTGTTCCCACCGGCACACAATGGCCTACTCTTCCGAAAAGCGGAACAGGATTTAACGTGTGCGCAAGATGTTCTGCATGCGTTTGCACACGGGGCCTCGGTTTATAGTCTCATCCGAAGGACTTGTTGGGTGTGTGTGTGTATACACGCATATGTTTTTTGTTGTTGTAAGTTGTTGGTCTTTTCCCTTCACACCAGCACGAATGGCCTACTCTTCCAAAAAGCAGAACTGGCTTCAACATGTGCGCAAGATGTCCTGCGGGCGTCCGCAGACGTCGTGTATTCAGTGTCATCCGAAAGACTTTCAGAGGAGTGGAGTTGGCACTGATGCTAACTAACTCCAGGGAAAAACAGCCTGCCTCCCTTGAGCAGCAGTTTCAATGGGGGGTTCGAACCCGGGCTGTCAAATCGCAAGCGCATCGCTCTTCTAACTACTAGGCTACCTACCCCGTTCCTTTCATCGATAAACTCTCTTCTTTACCGAACGCTCAGTGTGTGAAGAGTAGGCCATTGTGTGCCGGTGGAAACAGATGACAAAATTTACAAAACCGCATACACACGGGGACTGGATGTAAAAAAGCACATGAGTGCTTATTCCATTATCCTCGATATAAAAGAATGAATAAATAAATAAAAAACGAGCGAAAAGTGCTACAGATGGTCACTAAGAACAAGGTCGAGGTCCCGTGTGCGATCGCACGCAGAACATTTTGCGCACACGTTAAATCCTGTTCCGCTTTTCGGAAGAGTAGGCCATTGTGTGCCGGTGGGAACAGATGACAAAATTTACAAAACCGCATACACGCGGGAACTGGATGTAAAAAAGCACATGAGTGCTTATTCCATTATCCTCGATATAAAGGATAAATAAATAATAAATAAATAAAATAAGGAATCTGGTTTTGGTTTTAACTCATTGTTATTTGTGCGGTTGATGTGGGGGTTTTCCTACAACGCGGTGTCCGTCCTGGGTTGACCCTTATGATGGTAGATCAGGGCGTTGACACAAGGAAGGACAGTAGAGTTGGTTTTATACCCTGTTTTAATCTGTATATAGCTGCACAGTTTTAATCTGAGATTTAAAAGTTGACGAGGTGACAGCCCTGATATGGCCTCTGTGGTCGGCGGGGCTATAAACAACAGGATTGGAGTGGATTGGCTCAGACAGTAACTACTGTTGTCTGTTATATGGGTGAAGCAAGGCAGAAACAAAGAAAGTGATAGAAAAGAGGAAATTTCCAGAATGTGGGGATGCTGTTTATACTGTCAGCGCCCCGGCATCCCCAGGGGGTTTGAAAGACTAGCACACAGGCTACCATTCATGGTCTACTGGATGAGAGAACAGTTCAGAATTAGACGAGGATCGAACTGGCGACCTGTGGTTTTTGCAGACAAGTAAGTGTGTGTGTGTGTGTGACAACCCCAAAACCACTTATCCACAGTGGTCAGAGCATGTGTGCATACCTCTCTCTCTATTTATTTTATCTATTTATTTTATTTCTTTTTTTTTTATTCCAAGGCTAATGGAATAAGCACTCGCGTGCTTTTAAAATTTTTTTTACATCCAGTAAGTTTTGTGAATTTCGTCATCCGTTCCCACCGGCACACGATGGCCTACTCTTCCGAAAAGCGAAACGGGTTTTAACGTGCCCGCAAGATGTTCTGCGTGCGTTCGCAGACGGGACCTCGGTTTATAGACTCATCCGAAGGACTTTTCGGTAGAGTGGAGTCTGTACTTATGTTAACTCCAGAGGGAAAAAAATCTTCCTGAACGAGATTCGAACCCGGGTCAGCAGATCACGAATGCATCACTCTAACCACCAGGCTATCCCGTCCTCTTACTTATTTCTCTCTCTCTCTCTCTCTCTCTCTCTCTCTCTTCCTCTCTCTCTCTCTCTCTCTCTCTCCTCTTCTCTCCTCTCTCTCTCTCTCTCTCTCTCTCCTCTCTCTCCTCCCCCCCCTCTCTCTCTCCTCTCCTCCCTCCTCTCTCTCTCCCTCTCTCTCTCCCCTCTCTCTCTTCCTCTTTCTCTCCCCTCTCTCTCTCCCTCTCTCTCTCCCCCTCTCCTCTCTCTCTCTCTCTCTCTCTCTCTCTCTCTCTCTTCTCTCTCCTCTCTCTCTCCCTCCCTCTCTCTCTCTCTTGGCAAGGTGAGTGCAAATGGTTTCCTTACTCAAGTGTGTCACACGCTACACAAACACACGTTATGTATGGGGTAGGAGCAGTTGGTTAACCAGCTTGTGTAAATCTGCCTCTGTCTGTTTATCTGTCTGTCTGTCTGTCTATGAGACTCTGTCTGGTTCTATGCACACGCAGACTGAATATAAAAGAATAAATAAAATAAAAAATAAAAATGAATGTTAAAAAAGTGTATGAGTGTTTTATCTATTATCTTCGAAATAAAAGGTTTGAATATGTCTCTCTGTGTCTCTGAGACGTCTGTCTGGTTCTATGCACACGCAGACTGAATATAAAAGAATAAATAAAGTAAAACAAATGAAAATGAATGTTTTGTTTTTTTAAAGTGCATGAGTGTTTTATCTATTATCTTCGAAATGAAAGGTTTGAATATGTCTGTCTGCCTGTCTGTCTGTCTTCTGTTTGTCTGTCTGTCTGTCTGTCTCTCTCTCTGTCTCTCTCTCTCCTCCTCTCTCTCTCTCTCTCTCCTCTCGCTCGCTCTCTCTCTCCCTCAGAGCATATTTATTTATTCTTTTATATCGAGGATAATGGAATAAGCACTCATGTGCTTTTTTACATCCAGTCCCCGTGTGTATGCGGGTTTGTAAATGTTGTCTTCTGTTTCCACCGGCACACAATGGCCTACTCTTCCGAAAAGCGGAACAGGATTTTACGTGTGCGCAAGATGTTGTGTATGCGTTCGCACACGGGGCCTCGGTTTATAGTCTCATGCTTTCTTTCTGTGGGTTGTTCAAGATCCCTGCCAATGCTCTGACCATGAAAACTAGCCATTAAGTAAAGAAAGCACTAGTGTTTCGGGAGAAGATGGTTATATATGACAGATCTTAATTCGCCTTCAGCGCACGTAAAAGAAACCACAGAAGCAAAAACGTCTCTGGTAGAATTCCGTAGAAACAAGTCACTCTGAGAGGGGAAACAACTGCACATGCAGTCACGGTTTTATTTATATATATTAAAAAAAAATTTTTTTATTCTTTTATATCGCGGATAATAGAATAAGCACTTACGTGCTTTTTTTACACCTAGTCCCCGTGTGTATGCGGTTGTGTAAATTCTGTCATCTGTTCCCACCGGCCCACAATGGCCTACTCTTACGAAAAGCGGAAAAGGATTTAACGCGCGCGCAAGATGTTCTGCGTGTGTTCGCACACACGGGGCCTCGGTTTCTAGTCTCATCCCAAGGAGGAGACAGCCTGGATTTCACACTAAGAAATCTGCTGTGGCTGAAAGCAATATACAATGCAATGCAATGCAGGTCAATGCAATACAGTACAATGCAATAAAATGCAATACAGTACAATGCAGTTCAATACAGTACAATACAATACAATATAATACAGAACAATGCAATACGGTGTAATGCAATACAGTACAGTGCGCGTGAGTGTGTATACATTTGAATTTGTAAAAGCTTAATTGTAACGTGATGCATGTGTAGGAGTAGGATAAGTGCAAGCGCTTTGATTTGTTTTTGCAAGATATAGCGCTCTTCTTCTTCTTCTTCTTCTTCTTCTTCTTCTTCTTCTTCTTCTTCTTCTTCTTATCATTATCATTACTTTTACTATAATACAATATAATATTACACAATATAATATTACACAATAAAAAACAACACAATGCAATACAAAACAACACTAAATACAGCACAATACGACTTTGGGGTGTGTTTACTAAAAAGCAACAACAACAACAAACCAAAGCTCCCCTTCCCCAAAACCAAACCAAAACAAAGGAGCAAACAAGCTCCGCCCCCCCCCCCCCACATCAAAAAAAAAACCCCACAACAACAACAAAACAAACAAACAACAAAAAGCACCCCCCAAAAAAAACAACAACAAAAATCCCCACTTAAAAACATTTTGACCCAGTGACTTAGATTAACCGTCACACACACACACCACACACACACACACACACACACACACACACACACACACACACACACACACACACCACTAATGTGGGGTTTTTTTAATCGACAAAGCATAAAATTCACATAATAACGACTCTCTCCCCATGCCCCAAGTCGGATGCGCTGGGCCTGATTTGTCAGGCGCTTAACGGCAGCGCAAAGCATTTTTTTTCGCTCATGTGACAGACACCAACAGTAGTTGCATGCTGCATGTCTTGAGCGTTGAACGAAGAATAAGACGAAATTCACGTGCTTTCTTTCTGCGGATTGGGCAAGATGCTTATTACCCAAACTGCCTATATCAGGGCAAAGGTTTCTGATTGTGGTAAAAGGAATTGTGTAAAGCACTTCAGTTGGGGGGGGGGGGGGGGGGGGGGGGGAGAGCGGGAAGATGTTTATGTAAGGGATTGTGTGTTGCCTTTTTTTATGCCGTTACGCGGAGGGTTGGGGGGGGGGGGGGTGAGTGGAGTCGAAATAGTGAGGGGAGGGGAGGGGGAATTTTTTTTTTTTTAAAGGGGCTTTTTGTGTGTGTCTCTTTGTCTGTGGATTTGTCTGTGTTTTGGTCTTGGTTGTGTGCTTTCTGTTTGTCTGTGTCTCTGTTTCTCTCTCTGTATCTCTGTCCCTGTCTCTCTTGTGCTCTGTCTGCCTGTCTGTGTCTGTCAGTCTCTGTCTATCTGTCTCTGTATCTCTGTCTCTGTCTCTCTGTCTGTGTATGTGTGTGTGTATGCGCGCGCGCGCGCGTTGAAACTCAGCGTTTTACCAATTGTCACCTTTCCAGCAATCTAATCTCACACACACTCTCTCTCTCTCTCTTCTCTCTCTCTCTCTCTCTCTCTCTCTCTCTCTCTCTCTCTCTCATCTCATCATCACACACAACACACACACACACACACACACTGTATTACTCGGTCAAGTCCCACAAATCGTTCTCACCCCGCTTTCATCGAGCCAACAAATCAAGCGTACCCCTTTTTTTTCTTCTGCAGTCACAAGCACACAGCCAAAAAACCCCCAAACGTTTGTTCACACTAATGGACACACTGTCGGCCGACAAGTCATTATATTACGTTCGTGCCTCTTCGCCAATGCTTACACTTGATTCATACAGTCCTCGGGGGCCCGGGTTTGTTCAAGCGTTGTGTGTCCAAACGTCTTGGTCACAAAACAAATGGGAGGGAATTTTATGTATATGCGTGTGTGTGTGTGTGTGTTGAGGGATAGGGTGGTGGGGAGGGTGGGGGTGGGGAGTGAAGGACTTTCAGGTGAGAGTATTTTGCTTGTGAGAGGTGAAGGTGAACGTGCTAAAAAAAATGCTTTGAGCAAACACGGAGGGATTTAGCGGATACTGTTGTGATTCCTTAATACCTTTCTCGCTCTCTTTGCTGTCCACTCAGACTAAATGTCTCCTCTCTCCTGCTCCCTCCCCCCTCGCTCTTCTCTTTCTTGTTCGGTCTTTGTCCGACATATAGTGGGAACGAACGCAAGAAGCCAAGTGGGTAACAGCCTTTGATTTCATTCGTGTGGGTCCATAAGGTCGTGGATTCGAATCTCGGTAGCAATGTCTGTTGAAGAAAGAGTAGGGATTTGTGTTTGTTTGGTGGGTGGTTTTTTTACGATCTCCAAGGTCAACTTAATGCGCAGACTTGACAGTGCCGTAGTTCTCTCCGCGTGTAAAAGATCCAACATTGACTTTAAAAATCTCATAATTCATGTCAGCGTTCAGTGAGTTAAGGAAACACGAACATACCTAGCATGCATTCTGTACCTGGAGATGGATGGGCTCCGCCAGGTTCAAACTTGTCCAAGAGAGAGAGAGCGTAATAAATTCAGTGCAGTGCCCCAACGACTCTTCAAGGAAGTTAAAGGGACAACAGGGGTATATACGTAAGGATGTAAAAGGCAAAGGTGTCCCATAACCTATGTGATCGTAGGGGAGCGAGGCATCAGAGACCTCAACTTCTCCAGGGACCAGCATATTAAGGGCGGCGCCCATCTCCTCTCCCTCGCTGGTTTTACCTTCCCTGACCCTAAAGAGGACAGGTACTGAACTGGGTGAACTGTACTGAAGCCAAGGCGCGCAAGCGGTCACCCATCCACTCGGTAATCACGCTCGATGCTGCTTAACCCTAGCTGGGGAAAAGTGACTAAACTATACCGTCCTTTACATTGTATTGTATACAACACAATACAATACAATATAATACAATAAGCTCTCTCTCTCTCTCTTTCTCTCTCACACACATATTCCATTACATCACCCCCAAAAAACAAACAAAAACCCCCAAACAAAACAAAACAATAAAAAACAAAAAAAGCAAAACACACACGCTCACGCACGCACGCACGCACGCACGCACTCACACACAGCACCACTACCACCACCACCACCACCACCACCAAACAAACGAACAAAAGCAGAGAAACAAAAAATACCAACAGCAAACAAACAAACATAGTTCCATAAAAAAAACTTTCAATCTCCGTACAAAAAACAACAACAAACAAAACATAGTTTCACTAACCTTTTAAAAACAACAACCAACTTTCAGTCTACTTACAAACCCTTCTCCATCCTCCTCCTACACCTCCTACTCCCCTCTCCCCCACCCACACCCCCCAATCTCAACCACAACCCCCCACCCCCCACCCCAACCAACAACTTTCTGACCAAATCTGCGAGCGAAGGTAAGTTAAAAGCCACCAGCAAGACAGGCCCTGGTGCCACAGGCATTGGCCCATACTGCCAGAGACAGAGAGAGAGAGACAGAGGAGGAGGAGACGACAGAGAAGGATAGCCGAGCAAGCAAAGCACTGATACCAACGGAGAGCAGAGCGGGTTGTGTGTGTGTGTGACCAATTGGATGATCCCGTATTGCTTGTTCAGTGTTTGTTTGTGGGAGTGTTTCCCCCCCGAGTCAGGATTTGATTGAGGTTTGTTTGATGTGTGTGTGTGTGTGTGTGTGTGTGTTGTTGTGCGGGTTTTTTTTGTTTATTGTTGGGTGTTTTGTTGTTGTTTTTGGGGGGTTGTTATTTGTGTGGCTGTGGTTGGGTTTTTTGTGTGGGTTTTTTATGGTTTGGTTTTATTGGGGGGCGGGGGGGGGGAGGGGGGGGGGTGGGGGGGGGGGTGGAAGGTGGATGGGTTTTTTAAAACTTTTTTTTTTAGAGAGGTAGGTAGTGGGTGGAGGTGGTTGGCTGGTTAGGTGGTGGTTAGGAAAGAAGTTGGGTAGGTAGGTGAGTGAATGTGGGTGGCTGGTTAGTTTATTTTTTATTTATTTATTTATTCTTTTATTTCGAGGATAACGGAATATGTGCCTTTTTTACATCCAGTACCCGTGTGTATGCAGTTTTGTAAATTTTGTCAGCCGTTCCTTCCGAAAAGCGGAACGGGTTTTAACCTGTGCGCAAGATGTTCTGCGTGCGTTCGCAGACGGAACCTGACATCCGAGGGACTTTCAGGAGGAGTGGAGTCGGCACTGATGTTAACTCCAGTGGAAAAGTCCTCTTGAACGAGACTCGATCCCCGGGTCAGCAGATCACGAGCGCAATGTGCATCACTCTGATGCGTTGTTTTGATATTTTGGGTTTTTAAAAATTTATTTTGTTGTTGTTGCTGTTGGTTTGGTTTTGTTTGGTTGTTTGGTTTTCTTGGGTAGGGGGTGGGGTGGGTCTTATCTGTTTGGTTGGATTTAATTGGATGAAAGGTGGATGGTTGTTTTTTGTTAAAATTGTTGTTGTTGTGTAAATAGAGAGGGTTGTTTGAGAGCAGTTGGTGGTTGGTTGGCTGGCTAGGTCGGTGGTTAGGAAAGAAATTGGGTGGTTGGTGATTGGCTTTTGAAAATAATATTTATCCGTTCATTCATGTATTTCCTTCCTTAGTCCAGCCGTTAATGCAAGGATATTGGTCAAAACCTGCAAATGAGAGTGACAGCGTGCTTTTTGGCATAAACACACAATACTGGCATTGGAAACACTATATTGACCATCTGTTTCCCACTTCATTTGATACTTAAAGATCACAGACAATGACAACTCCCTCCCTCTCCCCCACACCCGGGAGACGGCCTCTAATAGTTGAACATGCCTTTCGCCAATCTACAACCCCGGTTCGATGCCCGTTCAAGGGGATATTTTCCCAGACTCCACTCTTCGGATGAGACTATAAACCGAGGTCCCATGCGCGAACGCACGCCGAACATCTGGCGCACACGTTAAATCCTATTGTGTGCTGGTGGGAGCAGATGACAAAATTTACAAAACCGCATACACACGGGGACTAGACGTGAAATACCACATGAGTACTTATTCCATTAACTTCGAACTCCTCTCTCTATTCTACCTCTTCTTCCACCCTAAATTACACCTAGGCCTCCTTCCATCCCCTATTCTACCCCCCCCTTAACTTAAACACCTATTAATCAACCCTTTATCAGGCACCACATAGCTGTTGCAACTCTAACACACGAAATGCGGAACTGATTTTCCCCCGCAAGTCGAATCTGCTGCACCTTCCTCCTCCCCCAAGTTACCCTCCAACCCCCACCCCTCTATCCCCCCCTCCCCTACCTGCACCCCATCCCCTTCTACCTCTCCCCATCCCTCCCCAGCTCTCCCCAAGGTATCCCCCTTTCTATCTCCTCCACCCCCCCCCCCCCCAGTTACCCCTTCTATTCTCCACCCCCAGCTGCCCTATCCCCTTCCTATCCCCCCCCTTAGCTTGCCCTATCCCCTTCTATTCTCCCCCCCTCTAGCCCCCTATCCCTTCTATCCCCCCCCTTAGCTGCCCATCCCTTCTATCCCCCCCCCCCCCATTAGCTGCCCCTTCCCCTTCTATTCTCCCCCAAAGCTGCCCTATCCCCCCCCCCCCCCCGCTTAGCTATCCCTTCTATTCTCCACCCCTTAGCTGCCCTATCCCCTTCTATCCCCCCCCCACCTTAGCTGCCCTTCCCCTTCATCCCCCCCTTAGCTGCCCTATCCCCTTCTATCCCCCCCTTACTGCCCTATCCCCTTCTATCCCTCCCCCATTAGCTGCCCTTCCCCTTCTATCCCTCCCCCCATTAGCTGCCCTACCCCCTTCTATCCCCCCTTAGCTGCCAATCCCCTTCTATCCCTCCCCCCCTAGCTGCCCTATCCCCTTCTATCCCCCCCTAGCTGCCCTATCCCTTCTATCCCCCCCTTAGCTGCCCATCCCCTTCAAATCCTCCCCCCATTGCTGCCCTATCCCCTTCTTCCCCCCCCTTAGCTGCCCTATCCCCTTCTATCCCTCCCCCCTTAGCTGCCCTACCCTTCTATCCCCCCCTTAGCTGCCCTATCCCCTTCTAATCCCTCCCCCCTTAGCTGCCCTATCCCTTCTATCCCCCCCTTAGCTGCCCTATCCCTTCTATCCCCCCCCCCCCCTTGCTGCCCTATCCCCTTCTATCCCCCCCCCCACCTTAGCTGCCCCCCTTCCCCCCCTATCCCCACCTTAGCTGCCTATCCCTTCTATCCCCCATTAGCTGCCCCTATCCCCTTCTATCCCTCCCCCCTTTAGCTGCCCTATCCCTTCTTATCCCCCCTTAGCTGCCCTATCCCCTTCTTTCCCCCCCCCTTAGCTGCCCTATCCCTTCTATCCCCCCCATTAGCTGCCCTACCCCCTTCTATCCCTCCCCCCTTAGCTGCCCTATCCCCTTCTATCCCTCCCCCTTAGCTGCCCTATCCCTTCTACCCCCCCCTCCCCCCCCTTAGCTTCCCTATCCCCTTCATCCCCCCTTAGCTGCCCCTATCCCCCCCCCCCCCACCTTCCCCCCCTGGCCCTATCCCCTTCTACCCCCCCTTAGCTGCCCCTATCCCCCTTCTATCTCCACCCCTTAGCTGCCCTATCCCCTTCTATCCCCCCCTTTAGCTGCCCTATCCCCTTCTATCCCCCCCCCTTAGCTGCCCTATCCCCTTCTATCCCCCCCTTAGCTGCCCTATCCCCCCTTCTATTCTCCCCCTTAGCTGCCCTATCCCCTTCTACTACCCGTCCCCCCCCCCCCCCCCCCCCCCCCTTTAGCTGCCCCCCCTTCTATTCTCCCCCCCCACCTACCTTCCTTCCAGAAACCCTCTCCTCTTTATCCTCTGCCTCTCTCTGCTCCAGCTACCTCTCCCTTAAAAATAATTTGAAAAAATAATCCCACACAAACATGGGAAGATAGACAACACATCACCTCCAAACTTCGGAGGATTAGAAGTTAGGGGTGATCCACATGGAGATCACAAAATCCTAACTCACAATTTCAATTGTGGCATCACAATTTTTATGATATATTATCAAAGTAACAACTCCAAACTTTGGTGTCTTTTTATATCATTTTACAAATTCAAAAAAAAGTCATGTCTACAATAATTTAACTTCACCCATCACTTGTTTCAGACAGGAAAACAACAATTTGTACAATGTCATAAAAGGTTGTTGCTTCACTTCCATCAGATGGAAGCTTTGATCCGGACTATGAAGCAACTTCAAAACAAAGAAAAGGGATGTAATTGTTTAAGATTCCTGTTGAAGGAGAAGTAATACTGACTTGAAATAGCACACATGTCGTGTTTGTCAATCTAAACACAAGTAAACAAGGTTCATATGCAGTAAAATAATTCACAGCTTGAAGACAGTGGTCACTTGCAAAGTTTCGGTAGAAACTGTCACCCTTAAAGCAAAACAGTTACACATGCAGGTGCAAACTAAATAAATGAAAATATAATGAAACAAACAATTTGGTCCCACTGCCTTTGTGGTGGCCTGCTAATTTAATTCCATGTTTGTTTGTTAACATTTATTCGAATAGGGGTGGGGGATTTGTTTCGTAAAATGTCGCAAAAGTGACAGCCTAAATAAAATACTCTGGACACAATGAACTTTTTGGAGACACTGAAAATGAACGTCTTCAAGATAAAAACACAGTCAAAGAGGATGATGATATTAGTTAACACGGTTAACATGTCAGTCTTTATCAGGAACACATTTTATAGTTTTGTTTTTATTTTTTGGATTTTTTGGGGGGGATGGGTTTGTTTCAGGTTTCATCTCATTTCTACGTGTCATTAATGGGGGTCTCCTACAACCCAGTTACCATCTTTGTTTGACCCTTATGGTTGGCTGGGGCGTTGATACCAGGAACGACAGAAGAGCTGGTTTTGACCTTGTTTTAATCGTAAATAATAGCGTGGCATTTTTTTCTGCTAGAGCTCCCAGGTTCACCAATGGAGAGATTTTCTGTATGCCGCCATTTACCAACCGTTAAGGTTGTAGGAACATTCAGACTTAGGGGATGGATTTAATATGACATTTTTACATTTATAAAGTGATATGTCTAATTCGACGTCTGTGATCGGGGGTGGGGGGGGGGGGGGGAGGCCTTAAAACCTTGGGATTTACTCCGTGGGGATGCGGGGAGGGTCTGTCAGTATAAATAGCATCTCCACCTTCTAGAAATTCTGTGCTAGGAATTTCCTCTTTTCTATCACTCTCTTTGTTTCTGCCTTGTTCCTTTTCTTCTTGTTACCTCATTCTTGTCTTATTTTCTGCCTTCTTGGTCCATTCTCCTGCCTTTTCCCAGAAAGACTTATACAATAACAAATCTCTCCTATGCCAAAGTCGGATGCGCCGGGCCTGATTTGTCGTATTTTCACTGATGTGACAAACAGTAGTTGCTGTCTGAGCATTCGATGACGAAGAAGAAGAAAACCTTGGGATTTGATTGAAAAAAGAGGATTTTGAGCAGCAAACTGGTGTCATATGACCTAGGCAATAAAATGAAAGGTGGAGGGCTGCTTAGATTAAAACAATCTATACATTTTTATTATTGAACAGGGAAAAATCATTCTCCTTTATATCTCTCGATATGTATCTCTCTCTCTCTCTCTCTCTCTCTCTCTCTCTCTCTCTCTCCTCTCTCTCTCTCTCACCCTATCTGCATCTAAACATAACGTGTCTAAATATCATATCATGTACTCGTGTGCTCTAATAAGTTCCTGTGTGAATGGCCGTGCGTTTGCATGTATGTGTTGAAAGTGTGTGCATGCCTGTGTGTGTTTATCTTTCTCTATTTCTGGTCCATTGTTCTGGAATGACCTTCTTCTCTCTCTTCACTGAATGCCTACTAATGACACTTTTAATTCCAGCCTCCAGACATTCAAATCTAAGATTTCCCATTCTGTTTCATCTCATATCTGTCCCTGCCTTCAACAGCCAAAATTCCCATCACCCGGCCAAAGTGTAATAACCTTCATGTATGTGTGTGTGTGTGTGTGTGTGTGTGTGTGTGTGTGTGGTGTGTGTGTGTGTGTGTGTGTGTGTGTGTGTGTGTGTGTGTGTGTGAGAGAGAGAGAGAGAGAGAGAGAGAGAGAGAGAGTAGAGAGAGAAGAGAGAGAGAGAGAGAGAGAGAAGAGAGAGAGAGAATTTCAATTTGTAAAACTATTTGTGATTTGGTTGTATACATAAGAATATGTTGAACACAAGCGCTTTGATATGTTCTTACAAGATAAAGCGCCATATATACATATTGTTATTATTATTATCATTGATATTATCATTTCATTTCGTGTTGTTTAAAGCCCTACTGACCATGAATGTCACATTTTGACTGTCACCTCACTTAGTTTCGATAACTGTAACTACTTCCACTTCAATTTAAGATGAAAACCTGCTAATCCTCCTTAACTCTCTTCAAGGTGTAAGTTATAACGTTGCTCAACTGTATTTAGCGTTTTGGACACATTACGTGTGCAAAGTAAACCCTTCATTGTATCTGATGGCAATATTACCTCCCATTCATAGGCTATCACACACAGTTACATTCCTTTTCATTGTTTGACATTGTTCAGAAGTACAGATAAAAGTTTGTATCTGATGGAAATAAAGCAGCAATTTTTATATAGAATTATAGACTCTACTGTTCACCTGTCTGAAACGAGGACAGGGTGAAACTGAGGATTTAGAATAAGCATTTTTGCTATTTCCGAAGTAATAATAATAGGAAAAGACACCTTTAAAGTTTGGAACTTTTAGCTTCAATAAAACGTTGTAAAACTATACATGCAGCAACTTAGCTGTGAGCTATAGGAATTTGTGATCCTTATGAGGATCACCCCCGAACTTCTAATCCTCTAAAGTTTGGAGGAGATGTGTTGTCTATCTTCCTATGTTTTTGCTTTTTTTAAAAAAACAAAACATTTTAGGGAATGCCTATCTGGGAGAAGGAGGGGGGAGGAGAGGGGAAATAGATGGGGGAGGGAGAAAGGTAAGTTTGGGGTGAGGGGAATACAGGTGGAGGGAGGGCTAGCTTGGGAAGGGAGTACGGGGGGGGGGGGTAACTTGGGAGGGGAGTACAGGAGGGGGGTAACTTGGGATGGGGAAGGGTTAGCTTGGGAGGGGAGTACAGGAGGGGGGTAACTTGGGAGGGGAATACAGGAGGGGGGTAACTTGGGATGGGAAGGGTTAGCTTGGGAGGGGAGTACAGGAGGGGAGTTTGGGGAGGGGTAGCTCAGGAGGGGGTAGCTTGGGAGGGGAGTTTACGGGGGAGGGGTACCTTGGGAGGGGAGTTTACGGGTTGGTTGGGTGTATGTACAAGGAGGGAGGGGTAGCTGAGGTCAGTTGGGGACGCACATATTCATTGTGTAAGTATATGTATGCAAACTGGCTAGCTGTCACTCGGCACGTCAGAATTTATTCCTTGGCGGCTGTGCCACCTGTGGTTTTATTTGTTTTTTCTTTTCATTTTTAATGTCTGTTTTTCTTTCTTGGGTTAAGTTCTTTCTTTCTTCTGTTTTTTTGTTTGTTTTCCTGTTTATGTCATCTTCATGTTAGTTTCCATTGATTTGCGTGTTTGTTTGTTTTTTGTCTGTTCCTTTGTCTGTCTTCTTCTTGGGGGACGGGATAGCCTAGTGGTTAGAACATTGCGCTTGCAATCTGACGACCCGGGTTCGAATCCCATTCAAGAGGATTTTTTTTCCCCTGGAGTTAACATCAGTGCAGACTCCACTCTCCCCAAAAGTCCTTCGGATGAGATTATAAACCGAGACCCCGTGTGTGAACGCACGCAGAACATCTTTCGCACACGCTAAAATCAGTTCCGCTTTTTGAAAGAGTAGGCCATTTGTGCCGGTAGGAACAGATGACATTTACAAAACCGTATACATACGGGGAATGGATGTAAAAAAGCACATCAGTGCTTATTCCATTATCCTGGATATAAAAGAAAAAAATCTCTCCATTGCTTCATTTTTCTTCCTTTCTTTCCTTCCTTCCTTCCTTCCTCTCTCTCTCTCTCTCTCTCTCTCTCTCTCTCTCTCTCTCTCTCTCTCTCTCTCTCTCTCTCTCTCTCTCTCTCTCTCTCTCTCTTCATTGCTTCCTTTTCTGTCTTTCTGGCTTTCTTTCTTTCTTTCCTTCCTTCCATTTTCTTCCTGGCCTTCCTTTCTGTCTTTCTGTCTTTCTTTTTTGTTTCATTCATTCATTCATTTATTCATTCATTTATTCATTTATTAATTAATTCATTCATCCATTCTTCCTTTGTTCCTTCCTTCCATCCTTCCTTCTTTCCGTCCTCCCTTCCTTCCTTCCATCTATCCATCTATTCATCCTTTCTTCCTTCCTTCAATCCATCCATCCATCTATCCTTCCTTCCTTCTTCCTGCCTTCTTCCTCCTTTCTTCCATCCTTCCTTCCTTGCTTCCTTCTTCTTCCTTCCTCCTTCCATCCATCTTTCCCTTCCTACCATCCATCCTTCCCTTCCTACCTTTCTTCCATCCTTCCTTCCCTTTTTTCCTCCATCCATCCATCCATTCTTCCTCCCTCCCTCCTTTCTTCCTCCCACCACCACCCACCACACCACCCTCCATCCCATCCATCCATCTCACTTCCTCCTCTATCCATCCATCCATCCATCCATCCATCCTTCCTCCTTCCTATCCTTCCTTCCATTCATCCATCCATCCATCCATCCACATCATCATCCATCCATCCATCCATCCATCCATCTTCTCATCTTCTATCCATCTCATCTCTTCATCCATCCATCCATCCATCTCTCCATACCATCCATCCATCCCATCCAATCCATCCTCCATTCCCTTCCTCATCCATCCTTCCATTTTTTCTTTACTTCTTTCTTCTTTCCTTCCTTCCTTCCATCCACCCTTCCTTCCTATCCATCCTTCCCTTCCTCCATTCCATCTACCAATCCACCCATCCACCTCCATCCACACCACCCACCCATCCATCCATCCATCCATCCACTCCATCCATCCATCCATCCATTCATTTCTTCTCATTCTCTTCTTCTTCCCATCCCTTCCTTCCTTCTCCCACCACCCCATCCATCCATCCACCATCCATCCATCACCATCCATCCACCTATCCACCCATCCATCCACCATCCATCCACCCATCCATCCACCCACCCATCCACCCACATCCATCCATCCACCTCTCTCCATCCTCCATCCATTCCTCCATCCACCATCCTCCACCCACCCCATCCCATCCATCCATCCATCCACCACACCACATCCATCTCCACCATCCCATCCCATCACCATCCATCCCCATCCATCCATCCACCCAAACCATCCATCCATCCATCCATCCATCCATCCATCCATCCATCCATCCATCCATCCATCCATCCATCATCCACCCACCTATCCACCCATCCATCCATCCACCTATCCACCCATCCATCCATCCACCCACCCATCCACCTATCCATCCATCCATCCATCCATCCATCCATCCATCCATCCATCCTTTTCTTCTTTTTTCTTTCTATTTTCTTTCTTCTCCATTTCTTCTTCTTTCCTTCCTTCCTCTTTCCTTCCTCCTCCTTCCCTCCTTCATTCCTTCCTCCTTCCTTCCTTTCTTCCCCCACCCCATCCATCCATCCATCCATCCATCCATCCATCCATCCATCCATCCTTTCTTCTTTTTGTTTCTTCTTCTTTCCCTTCTTCATTCATTCTTTTTCCTTTCCTTCCTTCTTCCTTCCTTTCTTCCCATCCATCCATCCATCCATTCTCATCCACCATCCATCCATCTCCATCCATCTCATCCATATCCATCCATTCCTTTGTTTCTTCCTTCCTCCTCCTTGTTCATTCTTTCCTTCTTCTTCCATCCCCTTCCTTCCTCCCTTATCACCCATCCATTCCATCCATCCATCCATCCATCCATCCATCCTTCTTCCTCCCTTCCTTCCTTTTCACCCTTCCCATCACCATCCATATCCATCTCCATCCTTTTTTTCTTTCTTTCTTTCTTTTTTCTTTCTTTCTTTCTTTTTTCTTTCTTTCTTTCTTTCTTTCTTTCTTTCCTTCCTTCCTTCCTTCCTTCCTTCCTTCCTTCCTTCTTCCTTCCATCCTTCCATCATCCATCCATCCATCCATCCATCCATCCATCCATCCATCCATCCTTCCTTCCATCCATTCATCCTCCCTCCCTCCCTCCCTCCCTTCCTTTCTTCTTCTTTCCACCCTTCCTCCCTCCCTCCCTCCCTTCATTCCTTCATTCGTTCATTCATTCACCCATCTCCATAATAAATATGCACAGGGCAGAGGAGAGGAGGGAAGATGGAGGGCGGCAGGGGCTCGGCGGTCCTGCTGCTCTTGCTAGCTACCCTTCTCCTCTGCGGGGTGCCGGGGGCCCGGGGTCGCTACTTGAGGTTCGAACCCGGCTTTGAGTACCAGTTCCAGTACCGCTCTGACGCCAACCTGCACCACGTCGACACCTTCCTCATGGAGGCCAGGGTGAGCAGTGACGTAGATGATAGTCGTCGTGATGATGACGATGATGATGATGTGGTGATGATGTCATGATGATAATGTCTTGATGATGATGATGATGTCATGACGAGGCCAGGGTGAGCAGTGACGTAGATTGTAGTCGTCGTGATGATGACGATTATGATGTCATGATGATGATGATGATGATGATGATGGTGATGATGATGATGATGATGATGATGATGATGATGATGATGATGATGATGATGTCATGGTGATGACGACTGTGATCATGATGGTGATGAGGATGATGAGGGTGTCATGATGATGATGATGATGATGACGGTGATGCGATGCTGAGGATGATGCGTCATGTAGGCCAGCGTGAGCAATGACGTAGATTATAGTCCTGATGATGACGACGGTGATGATGATGATGATGCCATGATGATGGTGAGGAGGAGGAGGAGGGAGGATGTCATGATGATGATGATGGTGAGGGTGATGGTGATGCGTCATGGAGGCCAGGGTGAGCAATGACGTAGATTGTAGTCGTCGTAATGATGACGATGTTGATGGGGTGATGTCATGATATTGATGAGGAGGACGGTGATGATGAGGACGGTGATGATGATGATGTTATGATGATGACGATGATGATGCCATGATGATGAGGAGGAGGAAGATGTCGTGATGATGATGATGATGATGATGATGATGCGTCATGGAGGCCAGGGTGAGCAATGGCGTAGATGATAGTCAAGATGATGACGATAAGGATGATGATGATGACGAGGAGGAGGAGGAGGAGGAGGATGACGACGTCGATGATGATGACGACGACGAAGTCCAGTCTCAAGACATATTTATTTCAAACCTAAGATTTTCCTCTCCTGCTTCACCTCATAGTTTTCCCCTGCTTTCAACAGCCAAGATTCTATCGCCCTGCCAGGGTGTATGACCTCTGTGTGTGTGTGTGTGTGTGTGTGTGTGTGTGTGTGTGTGTGTGCGTGCGTGCGTGCGTGCGTGCGTGCGTGCGTGCGTGAATATTTGGTCTTGTTTGGACTTGTTGGTACTATTAATTGTTACTGGTTGTATGACTGTGTAAGAATGAGTTGAGTTGCAAGCGCTTTGATTTGTCTCTGCAAGATATAGCGCTATATAAATTCCAGTTGTTTATTATTATTATTATTTTTTATTATTTTTTTTTATATTGTTATTATTATCATCATTATTATTATGATTAATGTTATTATCATTATTATGACGACGACGACGATGATGATGACGACGACGACGATGATGATTACGACGATGACGATGATGATGACGACGATGACGACGATGATTTCAACGACGACGATTACGATGCTGCTGCTGCCGTTGCTGCTGCTGCTAATGATGATCCTTATTATTATGCTGATCATTATTATGGTTATGATGACCTCCTGACAACGAACTGATGATAACAACAACACACAGGTCAGCTACAGGTGGGTGAAGGAGGTGGAGGAAGGTCAGGAGATTCAGCTGAAGGTCATCTCCTGCTCCTTGACCGCTGGCCGCGGAACTGGTAATGCGTCTGTCTGTCTGTCTGTCTACATGTCTGTCTGACTACACGTCTGTGGATCTGTCTACTCTGTCTGTCTGTCTGTCTGTCTGTCTGTCTGTCTACATGTCTGTCTGTCTGACTGACTGTCTATATATGTCTGTCTGTCTACACGTCTGTCTGTATGTCTGTCTGTCTGTCTGTCTGTCTGACTGTCTGACTGACTGTATTGCTGTCAGTCTGTCTACACGTCTGGCTGTCTGACTGTGGATCTGACTACTCTGTGTGGCTTTCTGACTGTCTGACTGACTGACTGTATCTGTATGTCTACACGTCTGGCTGTCTGACTGTTTGACTTTGTGTGTGTGTGTATGTATGTATGTATGTATGTATGTATGTATGTATGTATGTATGTATGTATGTATGTATGTCTGATTGTCTGTTTGTCTGTCTGTCTGTCTGTCTGTCTGTCTGACTGACTGTCTGCCTGCCTGCCTGCCTGTTTGTCTGTCTGTCTGTTTGTCTGTTTTTAAAACATATTTTAAATTCTTTTATTACGAGGATAATGGAATAAGTATTCATGTGCTGTTTTCATTCAGTCCCCGTGTGTATGCAGTTTTGTCAATTTTGTCATCCGTTCCCACCGGCACACAATGGCCTACTCTTCCGAAAAGCGGAATGGGTTTTAACATGTGCGCAAGATGTTCTGCGTGCGTTCGCACACGGGGGCCTCGGTTTATAGTCTCACCCCATCGAAGGACTTCTGGGGAGAGTGGAGTCGGCACTGATGTTTACTCCAGAGGAAAAATCCTCTGTCTGTCTGCATGTTAGTATGTGACTGGCTGGCTATATGTATTATTGTCTGGCTGTATAGTGTGTGACTGGTTGGATGGCTAACTGGCTGGCTATATGTATTATTGGCTGGCTTTACGTATTATTGGCTGGTTTTACGTATTACTGGCTGGCTTTACGTATTATTGGCTGGCTTTATGTATTATTGGCTGGTTGCATAGTGTGTGACTGGTTGGCTGGCTGGCTATATGTATATTGGCTGGTTGTATAGTGTGTGACTGGTTGGCTGGCTATATGTATTATTGGCTGGCTGTATATGACTAGCTGGGTGACTGGGTGAATGATTGCTTGGATAACTGGATGGATGGATAGGATGGGATGGAGGGGGAGAGATGGATGGATTGATGAATAGACGGGCTAACTGGCTGATTGTCTGGCTGGCCGTTTGTGTGTGTGTGAAGTCAAGTCAAGTCAAGTCCAAATGATTTTTATTGAGGGCAAAAGATTAAGTTACACAACATTTTTTCATCCTTCCCTCAACCCCCC
>CM054163.1:25893318-25928318 GCA_028751875.1 Rapana venosa
CGTGGTTACCACTTGGATGGGTGACCGTTTGCACGCCATGGCTTCAGTACAGTCCCCCCAGTTCACCCAGCTGTAAATGGATACCTACCTCTTTAGGGTCAGGGAAGGAGGTAAAGCAGCGAGGGAGAGGAGATGGGCGCCGCCCTCAATATGCTGGCCCCTAGAGAAGTGAGATCTCTGATGCCTCGCTCCTCTGCGACCTTATAGGTTATGGGACTCCTTTACCTTTATTTGTTGACCTATGTTTGACAGGACGGTGTCAAGGTTACCCAGTACGGCGACGAATGGCATTACCAGGTGCAAGAACTGGGTCACGAAGGTAGGTCATTTTTTACCCCCCCCCCCCCCTCTCACACACTCACACAAAACTAAACCACATAACTTCATTGTATACCAGTGACTATTCAGACGGTGATGGTGATGGTGATGGTGATGACATGGTTACAATCGAACCCGGGTCACCCCGGACTCAAATCCCGTTCAAGAGGATATTTTCCCCTTGAGTTAACATCAGTGCTGACTCCACTCTCCTCAAAAGTCCTTCAGATGAAACTATAGACCGAGGTTCCGTGTGTGCGAACGCACGCAGAATACGTAAAAACCCGTTCCGCTTTTCGGAAGAGTAAGGCATTGTGTGCCGGTGGGATCGGGTGACAAAATCTACAAAACTGCATGTACACAAGGAGTGGATTTTAAAAAAGCATTTGAATGCTTATTTCATTATCTTCGAAATAAAAGAATAAAATATATAAGTAAATTTAAAAAAAAATCTTCCTTTCTTTGATCTTCTCTTGCTGTGCCTTATTGACTTTTTGTGTTGTTGTGCTACATGTTCATTGATTTTGTGGTTTATCACAGTTCTTGATTAAACCATCGATGCTTGGGGCAACAACAGCAAAGTGAGAGGCTGTATGTTCAGTGGCTATCTTTCCCACTCATGGAATTCACTTTACAGCTTAGTCTTTAGTGATCGACTATGATGACTCTCTGACTAGGAGGCTTGGCTTGTGCACAGTCTTATGTGCTGCAGCCCT
Source organism: Rapana venosa (assembly GCA_028751875.1). Classification (NCBI taxonomy): domain Eukaryota; kingdom Metazoa; phylum Mollusca; class Gastropoda; order Neogastropoda; family Muricidae; genus Rapana; species Rapana venosa. Next base: position 25,894,353 of record CM054163.1, read on the forward strand.
GGGGGCTGGTTGGCCTTTGGAGAACATCTCCAACGCTGACTGTCCTTATGCCCACTTGGCCGAGAGAGTGGGGATGTACTGAGGGCAAGGCATCTCCACTGTAATAAAATTTCTGCCCAGTTTCCGAAACAGCAGCTGCCTCCTCTGCTGTTTTGGAGGTCATCGTCGGACACGATGGACAAACATATAAATCACTGATTTTATTGTTTCTATATTTTATTTCTCTCTCTCTCTCTCTCTCTCTCTCTCTCTCTCTCTCTCTCTCTCTCTCTCTCTCTCTCTCTCTCTCTCTCTCCGATTTTTTCATTATATATATACATATATATATAAATGATAATATATACATATGTTGTGTGTGTGGGGTGTGTGTGTTGTGTGTGTGTGTGTTATTTGCGCGCGCGCGCGTTTTGTTTGTTTTTCTTGTTAACCTTTTTTTAAAAATCATTTTCTTTCCTTTTTTTTTTTTGGGGGGGGGGGGGGGGGGTCTCCTTTTCCCACCATTCCTTAAATCTGTAAATGTCATTGGTCATTGTGGTCGTTGCTATGGTGACCAGGGCTTCACAACGCCACCTACCGGGCAAAGCCCACGGAGGAGGGGACAATCTTCACCAAGGTCCGTCACTCTCACCCAGTGGCCCACGCCGTGGCCAACTACACCAAGGTATGGGGCTTAGTTAGGGCGTGGCGAATTTGGGATGGGATGGGATTGGATGGGATGGGATGGAATGGGATGGAGTGGGATGGGATAGAATGGAATGAGGAAAATGGGATGGGGGCAAAATGGGATGGGATGAAATGGGGGAAACGGGATGGGATGGAATGGTGGGAAAATGGGATGGAATGGAATGGGATGAAATGGAATGGGGGAACATTGGATGGGATGGAATGGAACGGGACAGAATGGGATAGGGTGGGATGAAATGGGGCAAAATGGGATGGGATGGAATGGAATGGGGAAAATGGGGGAATTGAATGCGGAAAATGGAATGGGATGGGATGGAATGTGGAAACTGGAATGGGATGGAATGGGGCAAAATGGGATGGGGCAAAATGGGATGGAATGGGTAAAATGGAATGGGACGGAATGAGGAACATGGAATGTGATGAAATGGGGCAAAATGGGATGGGATGGAATGAGGCAAAATGGGATGGGATGAAATGGGGCAGAATGGGATGAAACTGGGCAGGATGGGATAGAATGGAATTGGGGAAAATGGGATGGAATGGAATGGGTAAAAATAGGATGGGATGGAATGGAATGGGTAAAAATAGGATGAGATGGAATGGGGCATCATCGTAGGCAGGACTGGAGTGGGACAGAATGGGCTTGGATGGGATGAAATGAAGCAGATTGGGATGGGATGAAATGGGACAGAATAGGATGGAATGGAATGGGATAGAAGGGGATGAAATGGGATGAGATGGAGTGAGATGGGATGGCATGGAGAGGGAAAGGATGGAACGGAGTGGGATAGAATGGAATAGAGAGGGATGGAGTAAGATGGGATGGGATGGAGAGGGTGGAGTGGGATCAATGGGGTAAAATGGGATAGGATAGAATGGGTAAAATGGATGGTAGAGTGTAATGGATGGAATCAGGATGGATGGGATGGATGGGATAGAATGGCTGATGGATCTGGTATGAATGGATGGAGTTGGGATAGAATGGGATGGATGGATAGAAAGGATGGAATCAGATGGTGTGAATAGGATGGGATGGAATCGGATGGGATGGTAATGGGTGGATGGATGGATGTGTAATGGATGGGATGGAATGGATAAGATGGGATTAGTGGAATAGATATAGAATGAGATGGAGGAATGGGATGGATGAGTAGAATGGATGGATGGATGGGATAGAATGGGATGGAATGAGATGGAATGGATGGAAAGGTAGAATTGGTATTGAATGGTATAGAATGGGATGGGATGAGAATGGGATGTGATGGATGGAGTGGAATTGATTGGTTGTGTTGTATGGGGGGGGGGGGGGGAGGGTGTGTGAAGGAAAATAATGTAGTCTGGTATGACATGGGGGGGGGGGGAGAATGTGATCTGGTATGACGTGCTAAAATGTGATCTGGTATGACGTGCTAAAATGTGATCTGGTATGACGTGCTAAAATGTGATCTGGTATGACGTGCTAAAATGTGATCTGGTATGACGTGCTAAAATGTGATCTGGTATGACGTGCTAAAATGTGATCTGGTATGACGTGCTAAAATGTGATCTGGTATGACGTGCTAAAATGTGATCTGGTATGACGTGCTAAAATGTGATCTGGTATGACGTGGTAAAATGTGATGTGGTGTGACGTAGTGTGGGGTATGCAGGGATGTTTTATACGTGCTGTCTCGGGCTGTGGTGTAGGTGTATAAGGAATAACTATGGTGTGGTGTGATTGATTATGTTTAGTGTCATTGACATGGTAGAGTGTGACAAAATCAATGTCACCTGGTTTCGGAAGATGCGTGTGTGTAAGAGTGTGTGTGTGTGTGTGTGTGTGTGTGTGTGTGATGAGGAGAGAGAGAGGAGAGAGAGAGAGAGGGAGAGAGAGAGAGGAGAGAGAGAGAGGAGAGAGAGAGAGAGAGAGAGAGAACGTATTTCTTGTTAGACTTTTTTTTGCCAGGGTGGAGGCTGAGCCAAGGGCGGGAGAGGGGCGGAAAGGGAAGAGAGGGAGGGGGCAGTTTGGCCTGGTGGTTAGAGCGTTGCGCTCGTGATCTGACGACCCGGGATCAATCCTGTGTTAGAACTACCACTGTTTAACCCCCACCCCCACCCCCTCCCAAACCACCCGTGGAGTTAAAACCAGTCTCGACTCCACTCCCCTTAAACGTCCTTTGGATGAGACTAATAAACCGAGGTCTCGTGTGCGAACGCGCGCAGAACGTCTTGCGCACATGTTAAAACCCGTTCCTAGACTTCACAAACCATTAACATCATCATTTTTGTAGACTATAATTCATCACATGTTTGTTTGGTTTTTTAACAATCAACCATTGTGTGTACCACACAAGAGAATTGAAAATGATGGACTGAATTTAGACTAGAAGGGGAAAGCAGTCACCCACCGACTGACTCGCTGTCAGGCTTTCATTCTTAAAGGGAAACAACCGCGTCGGCTTCAGTCTCGGTCAAATTTCCGGTAGGAGTGGCCTCCTCGTGTAGTTTGCAGCCGACAGTACTGCTCAGACGACAATCAGGACTTTAGACTTGCTGAAATCAAAGACTGCTGATGCTGTTTATACAGTCTCCGATGACAGCGAGTAAAATAGAACAATAACAAGCAGCAGTCTCATAATATGAGGGAGATTGGGAAAAAACACATCGATCGAAAAATAATAGGTAGGGAGAGTTTTTGTTCCTTCAATTCCTTAAATCAGTGTTGCTATGTGTCCCATGCAATGCAAAATTGATTTTCCGTTATCAAATCGAACACCTCGTTCGAATTGATAACGGAATATCAATTTTGCATTGTATAATGTTTTTTAAAAAAATGAATAAAATATAAGGAAATAAATCTGTTCCCCATTTCGAAAGAGGAGGCTACTGTGTGCAGGCGGACCGGATAACATTTTGTTTTTTTAAACGCACGCACGGGGGACGGGATAGCTCAGTGGTCGGAGCACTTGCTTTCCCCCAGCCAAGTTAAGCAGCGTCGAGCGTAGTTACCAGTTGGATGGGTGACCGTTTGCGCGCCTTGGCTTCAGTACAGTTCCCCCAGTTCACCCAGCTGTAAATGGGTACCTGCCCTCTTTAGGGTCAGGGAAGGTAAAGCAGCGAGGGAGAGGAGATGGGCGCCGCCATCAATATGCTGGCCCTAGAGAAGTGAGGTCTCTGACGCCTCGCTCCCCTACGACCTTATAGGTGATGGGACTCCTTTACCTTTACCTAAACGCACGCACACTGGTGTCGCGTTTAGACATCATCCATAGCTTGTCGTCAGCGCCTGGGCTTTATCACAGTTCTTGATTAAACCATTGACGCTGGGGGCAACAACAGCAAAGTGAGAGGCTGTTTGATCAGTGGCTTTTCCACTCATGGAATTCCACTTTACAGCTTAGTCTTTAGTGATCGACTATGACTCTCTGACTAGGAGGCTTGACTCGCACAGTCCTTACGTGCTGCAGCCCTGGGGGCTGGTTGGTTGGCCTTTGGAGAACATCTCCAACGCTGACTGTCCTTATGCCCACTTGGCCGAGAGAGTGGGAATGTACTGTGGGCAAGGCATCTCCACTATAATCAAATTTCTGCCCAGTTTCCAAAACAGCAGCTGCCTCCTCTGCTGTTTTGGAGGTCATCGTCGGACACGACGGACAAACATACACACACACATACATACAAACACGAAGTCGGTATGCGGCTATCTGATTGGTGGGTAAGAAATAAATATTCGCGTACGCAAAATCTCACAGCTGATGAACCTCGGAGCTCTAGCCGAAGAACGAAAAAAAATGTTAGTCAGGTGGTTCATTTCTGGAGGAAGGTGGTGGAAATATTCTTTCTTTTTTTTTTGTGGTCCGTATTGTGAAATCTGTCCATAGGTGGGTTTTTTTGGTGTCCATGATAGGGATATCTCGTTTTTGATCTTGTTATTAGAAGAACGATTGTTGGGCATGGGATTGATAATGAATACAAAATTATGAAAGAAAGAAAGAAGGACAGACGGGCTATATTTGTGAATATGATAACTCCAATTAACTTTCTGTGTGTGTATGTCTGTGTATTGTGTGTGTGTGTTGTGTGTGTGTGTGTGTGTGTGTGCGCACGCGTGTGTGTGTGTGTGGGTGGGTGGGTGGGTGTATATGCGTGCGTGCGTATATGTGTGTGCGTGTCTGTGTGTGTGTGCGTGTTCGCGCACGTGTGTCTGTGTGCGTGTGTGCGCGCGCGCGTGAACAGCATATGCATTACCACGACAGCCTGAAGATGTTTCACACCATTGAGATCACTGAGCACTTCGACACCATGGCTGACCCGCCCGAAGGGTGAGTGAGACAATGTTTCAGCTAAAAAACCATATATATATATATATCCCCCACACATTATACGACAAGTTGGTGGTGATTATTCGTTTTTTGTTTTGTTTCTTGGGGTTGTATATTGTTGTTTTTTGTAATACACATTTTAATCATTCTTGTCAACAATACAGCTATAACAAGACAAATGAATCAGTTGTTGATGATAGTGATGGTAGTGGTGGTGATGATGATGATGATGATGGTGATGATGATGATTGATGATGATAATGGTGGTGGTGGCGGCGGCGGCGGCGGTGGTGGTGGTGGTGATGATGACGACGAAGACGACGATGATAATGGTGATGATGACGCTGATGATGATGATGACGACAATAACTATGATGATAATGAGTATGATTATGTTGATGATGATAGTGACGATTATGTCAATAATGACGACGACGATGATGACGACGACGACGACGACGATAACAATGATATGATAACGATAATAATGATGATAACGACGACGATGATGATGATAACGATGACGATAATGATAACGATGATAACGACGACGACGATGATGATGATGATGCCGATGTTGATGATAACGATTATAATGATGACGACGACGATGTACGACGATGATTGGATGATGATATAGATAAATGATGACGCGATGATATGATAACGAGAATGATGTCGATGATGATGATGATGATGATAACGATGATGACGACGACGGCGATGATAATGATAACGATAATGATGTCGATGATGATAATGATGATGACAGGTACAGTCCCTACATCCCAGGACACGAGATCCCAAAGAAACACGAGGAACAGCCTAGTGAGTTAATACACACACACACACACACACACACACACACACACACACACACACACACACACACACACACACACACACACAGATACACGCACGCACACACACAGATACACGCACGCACACACACAGATACACGCACGCACACACACAGATACACACATACACACATACACACACAGATACACACACATATACACAACATATATACACAACAGATAACACACAAACACACACACAACACACATACACACACACACACACACACACACACACACACACACACACACACACACACACACACACACACACACACACACACACACACACACACACACTCAGATACACACTAACACAGATACGCACTCACGGACACATTCATTATCCTCGAAATAAAAAAATAATTTAAAAAACCCACACATCTCTCTCTCTCTCTCTTCTCTCTCTCTCTCTCTCTCTCTCTCTCTCTCTCTCTCTCTCTCTCTCTCTCTCTCTCCCTCCCTCTCTCTCTCTCTTCTCACGCACACCACGCATGCACACGCGCACACACACACACACACACACACACTCACACTCACACTCCACTCACTCGAACGTCTGCACGCACACACCTTCTCTTTGGGCATCGATTTCATATTACAAGTTATGTTTTCATTTTCTTTTTTTTCTCAGTTTTCATGCGCACGTGCGCGATTTAGATTGAGATTATTTACTTGCCATTAAAGTCATGTAGACTTATCTGACACAACAAAAGCAAACATCAGTTATAACCATCTTTTGGCTCAAAATGATACGTGTGTGTGTGTGTGTGTGTGTGTGTGTGTGTGTGTGTGTGTGTGTGTGTGTGTGTGTGTGTGTGAATTATTTTTTTAATATATTCTTTTATATTGAGGATAATGGAATAAGCACTTGTGTGCTCCTTTGCATCCAGTCCCCGTGTGTATGCAGTTTTGTAAATTTTGTCATCCGTTCCCACCGGCACACAATGGCCTACTCTTCCGAAAAGCGGAATGGGTTTAAACGTGTGCGCAGGATGTTCTGCGTGCGTTCGCACACGGGGCCTCGGTTTATAGTCTCATCCGGACTTTTGGGGAGAGTGGAGTCGGCACTGATGTTAACTCCAGGGGAAAATATTCCCTTGAACGGGAATCGAACTCGGGTCGTCAGATTGCGAGCGCAATGTTCTGACCACTAGGCTATCCGGTCCCGTGCGTGCGTGCGTGCGTGTGTGTTATTATTATTATTATTATTATTATTATTATTATTATCCTTCTTCTTCTCCTTACTATTATCCTTATTATTTTTAATTATTATTATTGTTATCATTATTATATTTCAGCCTTGCCCTCAATGATGGGGTCGGGTAAAGGAAAATTGCAATTTCTGGCCAAAATCCACGTCACCGAAACTCCCGTCCCCGACTCTGACGTCAGTATGGTGACGTCAACAATCCATGTGGGCAAGGTATTTACGTCATTGTCGGTAGTGCCCTGTATGTGTTTTCCTATTTCTTTATTTAGTCTTTTATTTCGATGAAAATGGAATAAGCACTCATGTGCTTTTTTACATCTAGTCCCCGTGTGTATGTAGTTTTGTCAATTCTGTCATCGGTTCCCACCGGTCTACTCTTCCGAAAAGCGGAAAGGGTTTTAACGTGTACACAAGGTGTTATCAGTGGGGGGGGGGGGGGGGGGCAGGGGGGGGGGGAGTGGGTGTGTTGTGTTGTGTTGTTATTGTCTTCTTAAAAAACAGTTTGATATTAGTGTGTAGTGTGACTTTTTGATCTGATCTTTTTGGTGTTGTTGTTAGGTATTATGTGTGATTTCCCTCATGTTTTATCGATTTCCATATTTTATTGATTATTTAGATAAATATAGGGGACAGGATAGCTCAGTGGTCAGAGCACTCGCTTTCCCCAGCTAAGGTTAAGCAGCATCGAGCGTAGTTACCAACTGGGTAGGCGACCGTTTGCGCGCCTTGGCTTCAGTACAGTTCCCCCAGTTCACCCAGCTGTAAATGGGTACCTGCCCTCTTTAGGGTCAGGGAAGGTAAAGCAGCGAGGGAGAGGAGATGGGCGCCGCCCTCAATATGCTGTCCCTAGAGAAGTCGAGGTCTCTGATGCCTCACTCCCCTACGACCTTGAGATAAATTATATGGGGTTACAAGAATAGGTTGGAAGACTTGAGGAGGCACCGTGGTCGAGTGGTTTAGGCGGTCAACTCGTGATCCAGAGGTCGCGGGTTCGATCCCCGCTCGGCTCGGTGTTGTGTCCTTGGGAAAGACACTTAACTCCTATTTTCCTCGCTCCACCCAGGTGTACAAGTGAGTACCAGCTCTGCTGGGGAAGTATCTGGCGACAGACTAGCGTCCTGTCACAGGGGTGGTGAAAAACCATCAGTTCGCTTAACGCTACAGAAACCGGGATAAAGCTCCGGCTCTATGGGCCTTCTGGCTCGAAAGAACAACAAGAATAGGTTGGAAGACTGGGCTTTGGTGTAAAATCTTTATCCTTGTTTATTAAAGATCTTTCATTTATTCATTCATTCTTTTCTTCATCCATTCAATCTCTCATCCATCTCCTTTTCTCGCTGTCTGTATGTTTCTCTTTCTTTCTTTCTTCTTTCTTTCGGTCTGCCTGTCTCTCTCTCTCTCTCTCTCTCTCTCTCTCTCTCTCTCTCTCTCTCTCTCTCTCTCTCTCTCTCTCTCTCTCTCGTCTCTCTCTCTTCTGTCTTGTCTGTCTCCTCTCTGTCCCTCTCTGTCTCTGTCTGTCTGTCTCTCTCTGTCCCTCTCTGACCCTCTCTGTCTGTCTGCCTGTCTCTCTTTCCGTGTTTGTCTCCTCTTCTCTCTCCTCTCTGTCTGTCTCTCATTGTGTCTGTCTGACTCTGTCCCTCTGTCTGGCTGTGTCTCTCTGTCTGTCTCTGTCAGTCTGTCTGTCTGTCTCTGTCTCTCTCTCTCTTTCATTGCGTCTATATCAATCTATCTTTTTCTCTCCTCTCTTTCTAATCCCATGTCAATCTCATCAACCACAAATGACGATGACAACGGCAGTGATGATGAGGAGGAGGAGGAGGATGGTGATGATGATGATGATGATGGTGATGATGATGACGACGATGATGACGTCGACGACGACGACTATGATGATGATGATGACGATGGTTGTGGTGGTGATAATGGTGATGATGACGTCGTCGACGACGACGATGATGATGGCGACGATGATTATGATTACGACGATGATTACGATGACGATAATGATAATGGCGACAAAGCTACACACAACGACAGTGACAGCAACGACGCCGACAATGACAACAATAACGCTGATAATGCCAATAATAATAACAACAACGGTGATAACCATAAAAATGACCCCCCCCTCCCAGGTGAAGAAGGCCCCGGGACCACGCATAAAGCTGACGAAGGTGACTCCGATGGTTGTGGGAAACCTCACCTGTATGCGGCAGCAAACTGAGCCTGAAGGTGGGTCCGTCCACACTTACCTACACACATATGCACGTATGCACACGCACTCGCGCGTGCCAACGCACATGCAAGAATGCGTGTATGCACTTGGCAGGCACACACTCGACTATAAACACACACACATACACGCGCGCGCGCACGCACACACACACACACGCACACACGCAGGCACACACACACATGCACGCACGCACGCAGACACACACACACACCACACACACACACACACACACACACACACACACACACACATACATATATATATATAAACATCTTAAGCACACGTTAAAAACCTCATCCACTTTTCGGAAGAGAAGGCCATTGTGTGCCGGTGGGAACGGATAACTACATTTACAAAACTACATACCGTGCTTATACCATTATCCTCGAAATAAAGAAGGACAAAGAATAGATTAAAACACACGCACACACAACACACACAACACACACGCACGCACGACACACACACACAACACAAACACCACACACACACACACACACACACACACAACACACACACACCAACACCACAAGAGTAAATCAGTGCAGACTCCACCTCCGAAAAAGCCGTCCTTAGGATGAGTATAAACCGAGGCCGTGTGGAAACGCTTAGGCAATCTTGGCCGTAAGGTGTCCGTTCCGCTCTTCCGTAAGTAGCCATTGTGTGCCGTAGGAACAGATGCACAATAGATAAACCGCTATCACTGGGGACGATGATCAAAAGCACATAATGCTATCATTTCCTCGATATAGAATAAATGAATAAAACACACAACATCCATAATCATCTTATCACACATCATCATACATACCTCACCACATTCGTCATGATCATCATTCACCTATACACTTAACACCACCATCAACCACACCACCACCACCACCACCATCATCATCATCATCATCATCATCATCATCTACCCTATCACACACCCTTACACAAAAAGCTTAACCCAAACCTGCACTTTGTTGCTTTATATGCAACATGCATTTCATAAGGTTCAAAACAAGAAGGAAAGGTGGCAGGATGGTTTAGACATTCACCCGCCTAACAAGTAATCCATAAGGTTCTGGGTTCGATTCCCAGCCTTGCCCTTGACGAGGAAAATCAAACTGATTTTCAAAACTTTCTGGAGGAGACTCTAAAACCAGTCAGACTCGCGCGCTGACGGACTTGCGCACGTTAAAAGAACCCACGACAGCAGAAAATCGGAAAAGAGCAGGGAGGTACCTCCTGACTGTCCTGGCAAAATTGGTTGGTTCAGTACAGAGCGCTTTGATTTGTTGCTTTACAAGATTCAGCGCTATATAAATTCCATACATTCTTATTATTATTATTATTACCCCCGCTGTATTCCCGAAGTTTGAATGTGGCTACCTGAATGGTGGGGGGGGGGGGGGGGGGGGGTGAAACGGTCGCATACGCCAAAGTTTCCCTATTGGTGAACCTCGAAGCTCTCTAACCAAGGAAGGAAATAAAGTAACGAAAAAATAAAGTTCAACATTTTCAATCATTAATTTGTGTGGGATGTCACCTATGGAGATGTCGGGGATCAGTCAGTATAAACAGCATCCCCACCTTCTGGAAATTCTGTGCCAGGAATTCCCTCTTTTCTATCCCTCTCTTTGTGTCCATTTTCTTTCCTGTCACTTCCTTCTTGTTTATTTATCTTGGCCCATTCTCCTGCCTTTTTTATCCCCTTAGAAAGACTTAGTACATAGCCATTCTTTCCCACGCCGAAGTCGGATGTGCAGGGCCTGATTTGTCAGGCGCTTAAAGGCAACGCGACGCATTTTTTCGCTCATATTAAAGACAACGGTAGTTGCTGTCTGAGCGTTTGACGACGAAGAAGAAGAAGAATCTGTGGGATTGGTTTAGGTTACACTCCTGTATTAACTTGCGGGTCATGTAGTATCTTGTATAGAGAGTGCGAATCGGAACAATTTTTGGGGTGATTTTCACAGATTTTTTTACGAATGAAAAAAATGCACTGTTTTGGGGATTGAGTACATAGAGCAATACTAGGTAGTCACGAGAAAGTTGGAAATAATCATCAAATGAGCATTGCTTGTATTCCTACAGTGTTGACCCCGCGCATGCATATTGCGGTAAGGAAGCTAGTAGACGACAAAGGAATGAGGGGGGTACAATGTTTGCTGAAAAATAAAACAAAAATTCAAACCTTCCAAATTTCTGCAAAATCACACAAGGTTTGTGTCACAGGCTAGTTAGTCTTTCACAAAAAAGTGGGTTTTATTTCTGTGGAGGCCTTAGTACGTGCGGTATGAATATAAGAGTCAAAATTATAGAAAAACAAAAGGGAAAAGTGGAAACATGTAACCCTGGTGTGTTGCCTTCATAGTTTAATCGTTTCATTTTTTCATTTCATACCACTTTAATTAACGACAGATTTCTTCGTGTGAAATTCGAGCTGCTTTCCCTGGGTGGGTGGGTGGAGAGAGAGAGAGAGAGAGGAGAGAGATGATGGAGAGAGAGAGAGAGAGAGAGGAGAGAGAGAGAGAGTCGCCACAAGAGCAGCGCCACCCTTTTTTATTTTAATGTTTGCCACACAATTTTCAGGATCGCATGCTCTTCAGGAATGTTTCCACGCGCTGGTTGGCGCTCTGACGTCTTTGTCGGACAGTGACATCACAGCCGTGACGCAAAGTTACCTGGGGTCTGGATCTCGGTCAGTGTTAATGTTCTAGGGGTTTGTGTGTTTATGTCTGTCTGTTTGTCTGTGTCTGTCTTTCACTGTCTGACTGTCTGTTTTGTGTTGTTTTGTTTTGTCTTGTCTTTTCATCTGTCTGTCCTCGCTGAGTCTGTCTGATTCTTTCTCTGTGTCTTGTTGGTCATCCTTGTCTGTCAGTCCTTCTGGTGTGTCTGTCTGTCTGTCTGTCTGTCTCTCTCTCTCCCCTCACTGGGCCTCTCTGTCTGTCTGTCTGTCTGTCTGTCTTTTCTCCCCATCCTCCTTCTTCTCTCTGTCAGTCTGTCTGTCTGTCTGTCTGTCTGTCTCTCTCTGTCTCTCTCTCTCTCTCCTGATGGGCTCTCTTTGTCTGTCTGTCTCTTTTCCCTCACTGGGCCTCTCTGTCTGTCTGTCTGTCTGTCTGTCTGTCTGTCTGTCTCTCTCTCTCTCTCCTCTCTCTCTCTCTCTCTCTCTCTCTCTCTCTCCCCTCACTGGGCCTCTCTGTCTGTCTGTCTTCTCCCCCCCTCTCTCCTCCTCTCTCTCCCTCTCCCCCTAGGTCAGGTAATTTAACAACACTCTCAAAATCACATCCGTTAAGTGGATGAAGCTCGACTGTGTGGTCCCAGTCTTCCCACTGAGCCCACAGCACACTCACTCTGGGTAGGAGCCGGCTGGAATCCGATAAAATCCCTATGACTCTTATGGGGTTCGAACCCGCGACCTTCCAGTCCGTAACCCAAGGCACTAACCACTGCGCCATGGCGGTTGGTTTTTATGAGAGTTGACTGAATGAGGTTTTCTGTTGTAGTTGTTGTTGCTGTGTTTTGCTCGTGTATTCAAGGATATAATTTTTTTTTTTACACATATCTTCCAGACTTCGTACTTGAAGTTTAGTAGCGGAGACGGGATAGCTCAGTGGTCAGAGCACTCGCTTTCCCCAAGCTAAGGTTAAGCAGCATCGAGCGTGGTTACCAAATGGATGGGTGACCGTTTGCGCGCCTTGGCTTCAGCACATTCCCCTAGTTCACCCAGCTGTAAATTGGGTACCTACCCTCTTTAGGGTCAGGGAAGGTATAACAGCGAGGGAGAGGAGGTGAGCGCCGCCCTCAATATGCTGGCCCTAGAGAAGTGAGGTCTCTGATGCCTCGCTCCCCTACAACCACATAGGTTATGGGACACCTTTACATTTTACCTTACTTGAGGTTTGCCCTAGTTGGAAAGAACAGATTTCAGTTTATTTTGATAAACTTTTCTCCGAATTTTTTTTGGGGGACAAAGACTTCGCCACATGCAGAGTGACCGGAAGCACATGGTGGACGCTCTTTGGTCGGTGAAGACTGAGCATGCGCAGAACGAAGTGACGAAAGCGGTGCTGGGTGACAAAGTTCCGGTTCCGGCTTTCGTGGAGCGTCTCTTGTATCTGATTGGTGGAGATGATGACCTTCCGCCAGAGGTCAGTGTCCAAGAGAGAGGGGTGTGGGGGTGAGGTGTGTGGGAGGGGGGTGGGTAGAAGGAAAGGAATGAGCATTTGAAGGAGAGGGGAAAGGAGGGAGGGGAGGGGCAGTCGGAGGGGAGTGGGTAAGTGAGTGAAGGTAGTTGTGTGTGTGTGTGTGTGTGTGTGTGTTTTGTCTTTGTGTGTGTGTGTGTGTTGTTGTGTGTTGTTTCGGCTTGTGTGTGTGTGTGTGTGTGTGTGTGTGTGTGTGTGTGTGTGTGTGTGTGTGTGTGTGTGTGTGTGTGTGTGGTGTGTGTTTCGTCTTTGTGTGTGTGTTGTGTGGAGTTTACTTTCCCATCGCATTAGGAATGGATGGATGAATGAGCGTATACTGTATAGACCGCATAAAGATATCTTCATTCAGAAGTGTGATCTCAAAGATGACTGTGTGCAAACATCAATTCTACTTTTGGAGACATGCAGGAAGTGTGGAAATAGAGGTGAAACAAGAAAACAAAGAAAGAAAGAATTTAAAGAAAAAAACACAGAAAAGAAGAAAGAAAATTGAGGAAAGTTAGACAATGAAGACTTAAACACACCATACACGTACAAGAACTGATGATATGCGCACACTCGTACATACAGACGCGCACGCGCGCGCGCACGTTCACACACACACACACACACCACACACACAACATACACACACACACACACATTCACACACGCACAACACTCACAACACACACACTCACACACACATACACACACACACATAAACACCACCACCACTCCACACACACACACCACACACCACACACACACACACACACACACACACAACACACACACACACACACACACACACAACACACAACACCACACACACACACACACACACACACACACACACACACACACACATTCACACACACACAACACACACCACACACACACACCACACACAAAACACACACACACATACACAAAACACCCACCTAGCAGGTGGACAAAAAACCGAAGTCTTAGGTTCAATTCCACCCCAACACACACACACTCTCTCTCTCTCTCTCTTCTCTCTCTCTCTCTCTCTCTCTCTCTCTCTCTCTCTCTCTCTTCTCTCTCTCTCTCTCTCTCTCTCTCTCTCTCTCTCTCTCTTTCTTATATATCCTTAAGGGTGGGGACTGGATGTAAAAAGCACATGAGTGCTTATTCATTATCCTCGAAATAAAAGAATTTGTCATTGTCATTGTCACCCACCCACCTACCGACACCCCACACACAACACAACACAACACAACACAAGACCAAACAAAACATCATCAATGAAACAACGAATAAACAAACAACAGATCCCTCACGATGACGTCATTGTTGCAGTACGTCATCCAAACCCTCGTGACGATGACGTTGAAGCCGGAACAGCAAGCCCCGGCCTTCCGAAGCGGGGATTTACGTCATCGGCTGATTCTGGTGATGGGGACTATCATACGACGCATGCAAGGCGAAGGGTACACAGAGAGAGCAGCAGTACTGGCTTCCACTCTTCAAAATATGCTGGGGATTCATAGTAAGTAGGAGGAAGAGGAGGAGAAAAAGGAGCAGGAGGAGAGAGAGATTTATTTTTTTATTTTTTTAAATTTATACTTTTATATCGAGGATAATGGAATAAGCACTCATGTGCTTTTTTACATCCAGTCCCCGTGTGTATGCGGTTTTGTAAATTATGTCATCTGTTCCCACCGGCACACAATGGCCTACTCTTACGAAAAGCGGAATAGGAATTAACGTGTGCGCAAGATGTTCTGCGTGCGTTCGCACACGGGGCCTCAGTTTATAGTCTCATCCGAAGGACTTTGGGGGAGAGTGGAGTCTGCACTGTCCTTTGAACAGGAATCGAACCCGGGTCGTCAGATTGCGAGCGCAATGTTCTGACCACTAGGCTATCCCGTCCCCCACAGAGATACAGAGAGAGACAGAGAGACACACGAAGAGTAGGTCTGTGGGATAGAGAGAGAGGCATACGGACATACAGACAGACAGAGGTAGACAGACAGACAGATAGACAGAGGACAGATATGTGGAAGAGGGACAAGGGAGAGAGGAATATTAAGGAGAGGGAGTAGAAAGAAACAGAAAAAAAGAGAGCAGGAGAATGAACTAAGAGAAAGACAGACAGACAGACAGACAGAGACAGAGAGAGAGGGGAGGGGAGACAAGGGGAGAGGGACATTAGGGAGAGGGAGTAGAGGGAGACAGAAAAAAGAGCAGGAGAATGAACAAGAGAAAGAAGAGGGAGAGCGAGACAGAGAGAGAGAGAGAGGGGAGGGGAGACAAGGGAGACTGAAGTAAAAGAAAGAGAGAGAGAGAGAGAGAGAGAGAGAGAGGAGAGAGAGAGAGAGAGAGAGAGAGAGAGAGAGAGAGAGAGAAAGAGAGAGAGATGGGGAGAAGGGAGATTAGGGAGAGAGGGACATTAAGGAGAGGGAGCAGAGGGAGACAGAGGCAATGAGGAAAGTAGAGGGATACTATAAAGTTGAGTAGAAGGAGAACTGTGGGGAGACTAATGTGGAGAATTTAGGGAGAGATTCGTACACGGGGACTCGGTTAATAGTCTCATCTGAAGGATTTGGGAGGGGGAGGGATGGAGGAGTGGAATCAGTCCTGATGTTAACTCCCTTGTAAAACTCCCCTTGAACGGGCGTATCAGTGGTGGATCAAACCTGGGCTCGATCCCAGGCCCGTCAAATCGGGAGCGCAACGCTCTAACCACCAGGCTATCCTCACCCTGCTCCGTTTGAATTCCCCAAGGAATCCTTTTGAGCTATTTTCACCCGAGATTTAAAATCTTACGAGGTGACATCCCTCCTATAATTATGGCCTCCTGGTCGGAGGGGCTATAAACAATATTGGATTGGAACCAGTCGCCGTGGCGCAGTGGTTATGTTAGCGCCTTGGATTTAGGACTGGAAGGTCGCGGGTTCGAACCCCCATAAGAGTCAGAGGGGTTTCTCTGACTCTGGCCGGCTCCTACTCAAGGTGAGTGTGCTGTGGGCTCAGTGGGAAGACTGGGACTACACAGTCGAGTTTCGTCCACTTTATGGAGAGTGTTGCTCAAATTGCCCTACCAACACTGCAGGTGTCTGTATCTCTCGGTCCTGGTTAACACCGGGCTATATAATGATAGTAAGCGTAGAGTACAACCCCTGCCAAGTAGTCTTTATGCATATGCACTTCCACAGCAGCAGCATCACGTCATCCTCATTACCATTGATCATCATGCAAAAAAATTACCTGGTCCAAGTTGCTCTGGTCTCATGGTGACCTCAGTTTCGGTTTCCTCATACACTTCTATGGCTGTGGTGAATTTGTGTCAAAGCCTTTGGGGTTGGAGGTTCACGGGGGACGGTCATTGGAGGGACGTTGTGGTCGTTCCTAACTCCAGTGGGCAACTCACTCAGTCTGGCTCCGCAACTGAGCTAATACTGTCGTTAGTAGGTGGTGTCCTGCGTATATTAGCTCAGAACAGACACCACTGAACTCCACCAAAGTGACCCAGCAGCAGTGCAAGGCCCCTCTGGCTGGTGACCCTACGGCGAGCCTGATATTGATGAGCCTTCTGTGGACTTTCAACCCCGAGGATGAGACATAACGAATCTAGTCATGGCTGTGGCGGGGAGATTGAGATGAACGTCATGAGAACAGCAGGACAGGGACGTCATAGAAGAATAGGCAGCACACACACACACACACACACACACACACACACACACACACACACACACACACACACACACACACACACACACACACACATCGTGTAATATCACTTAGAGTGAACAGACGTTAAATTGAAGACAACAAACAACAACAACAACAACACACACACACACACACACACACACACACACACACACACACACACACACACACACACACACACACACACACACACACACACATATTCGTCTAATATCACTTAGAGTGAACAGACGTTAAATTGAAGACAACAAAAACAACAACAACAACAACAACACACACACACACACACACACACACACACACACACCACACACACACACACACACACAACACACACACAGCCAAAAGATTGCATTAGATTGGAGAGCTATTCCACCAAAATAATCACCAAAAATTTACTTCTTCTTTTTTTCTTTTAAACAATTCACAGACGCAGACGAGTTCCGCCGGAAGAGGTCCACATGACGGAAAAGGAAACCATCGAGGAAGATCTGCAGAAAGTGGTGTTGCTAGAGTCGCTAGGCAACGCTCGCATGGACCAATCGTATGGCCACATTTTGTCTCACCTCAACGACACCAACTCTCAGTGGGTGAAACGCGCAGCCATTCACGCGCTCCGAGACTATCACCACGAGCACGTGAGTTCGTCACGTGATTGCGTTGAGATTTTTGTAAGGGGTGCGTGTGGGTGGGGGTGGAGGGTGAGTGGGTGGGGATTTATTTATTTAGTCTTTTATTTATTTATTTATTTTTATTTTATTTATTCTTTTATATCGAGGATAATGGAATAAGCACTCATGTGCTTTTTTTACATCCAGTCCCCGTGTGTATGCGGTTTTGTACATTTTGTCATCTGTTTCCACCGGCACACAATGGCCTACTCTTTCGAAAAGCGGAATAGGATTTAACGTGTGCGCAAGATGTTCTGCATGCGTTCGAACACGGGACCTCGGTTTATAGTCTCATCAGTCTCCGTGTGTATGCAGTTTTGTAAATTTTGTCATCCATTCCCACCTGCACACGATGGCTTAAAAAAGGTAAAAGTGTCCTATAACCTATGTGGTCGTAAGGGAGCGAGGCGTCAGAGACCTCAAATTCTCTTCACAATGGCCTACTCTTCCGAAAAGCGGAATGGATTTTAACGTGTGCGCAAGATGTTCAGCAGAC
The DNA here is from genome assembly GCA_028751875.1 of Rapana venosa. NCBI lineage: Eukaryota > Metazoa > Mollusca > Gastropoda > Neogastropoda > Muricidae > Rapana > Rapana venosa. Next base: position 25,912,691 of record CM054163.1, read on the forward strand.
AGGACCTCGGTATATAGTCTCATCCGAAGGACTTTTGGGGGGAGTTGGATTGGGTTGGTGAGGGAGTGTGTGTGTGCGCGCGTGTTTGTGTGTGTGTTTGTGTGTGTGTTTGTGTGTGTGTGTGTGTGTGTGTGTGTGTGTGTGTGTGTGTGTGTGTGTGTGTGTGTGTGTGCAATTGTGTGTGTGCCTGCAATGGTGCCATTATAATTGTAACAATAAGAAATAAAGGAATGAAGGGGATGACAAATTGACTAAATAAAACAACAACAACAAAACTCCCATGACACAATTATGCAATCACTATTGTGACGTCAGCTTGTGCGTGCATGACGTGTGCAGGCCGCCAACGTCATCCTAATGGCAGCAATGTATGACGAACACGAGACAGTGAGATACGAGTCCTACAACGAGTACCAACGTCATCCTAAGGCCAGACAGCTACCCAAAAATGTTGACAAGTTAGTCCATTGATAGATGGATGGATGGATGGATGGATGGATGGATTGGATGGATGGATGGATGGATGGATGGATGGATGGATGGATTGGTTGGTTGGTTAGTTGATGGATTGATGGATTGATTGGTGAGTTGTTGAACAAATACCCACCTCACCCTCAGGCCAGAATTTTATCAAAAGCTGCTGGCAGGTTTAATTGATTGATTGGTTTATTGATTGGTTGGTTGGTTGATTGGTTGATTGTATGATTTATTGCTCAAGGAATACTAGCATCAACTAAATGCCAGTGTTATCAAAATCTGCTGACAGGCAAGTTGTTTGATTGGTTGATTGGTTAAATGGTTGATTGATTGATGGCTGGCTGGCTGGCTGGCTGGATGGATTAGTCGCTAGCGCAACCCTAAACTGGAGCTGGCAGGTCAGATTACTGATTGATTCGTTGGTTGATTGATTGATTGGTTGATTGATGAGTCTCCATTGAATACCAGCCTAAGCCTAAGGCCCAAATGTGTTCTATGTATGATTGTATGTATGTATGTATGTGTGTATCTGTATGACCATCTAAAGGTAAAGGTAAAGGAGTCCCATAACCTCTAAGGTCGTAGGGGAGCGAGGCGTCAGAGACCTCACTTCTCTAGGGCCAGCATATTGAGGGCGGGGGCGGCCATCTCCTCTCCCTCGCTGCTTTACCTTCCCTGACCCTAAAGAGGGCAGGTACCCATTTACAGCTGGGTGAACTGGGGGAACTGTACTGAAGCCAAGGCGCGCAAACGGTCACCCATCCAACTGGTAACCATGCTCGACGCTGCTTAACTTGGTTGGGGGAAAGCGAGTGCTCCGACCACTGAGCTATCCCATCCCCTATGACCATCTACCTATCTATTTTTCTCTCCTTCACACCCCATCTATCTACCTACCTACCTACCTACCCACCCACCCACCTACCTACCCACCCCCTTACCAACTTACCTACCTGTACATTTTATCACTCACTCACTCACCACCCACCCTCAACTCCTCCTCCCCCCCACCACCACCACCATTCCACCCACCCAACCTGCCCACCCCACCCCCTACACACAGGTACAACACCACCAACTACATGGGGCCAGCCGTGGACGACGTCAGCGAGATGGAGCACCCCCACGAGCGACGTCAGCGGGACCTGTTCGACGAGTGGGCGGTGAAGATGCAGAGCCCCAGCGTCAAGTGGCTGAAAATCCTGGGATCCAAGAAGATCGGGGCATCTTTCGGGCTGATCATCAAGAATCTGCTGGACCTCAAGATCAGTGAGTTGTAGGGTGCCCGTGGTGATGGTGGTGGAAAGAGTGGGTGTGTGTATGGGGTGTGGCGGTGGTATGGGTGGAGTGGGGAGGGTAGGGGTGGGATGGGGAGGGGTGGGAGGTGATCTTAGAAGATTGGGGCATCTTTCGGGCTGATCATCAAAAACCCTGCTGGACCTCAAGGTCAGTGAGTTGTAGGATGCCTGTGGTGATGGTGGTGTTGTGGGTAGGTGTGTGTGTTGGGGGGGGGGAGGAGTGTTTGGAGATGGGTGGGAGGTGATCTAAAAAGATCGAGGCATCTTTCGGCCTCATCATCAAGACTCTGCTGGATCTTAAGATCACTGAATAGATTGTGGGGGTGTGGATGGTGTGGGTGGGGATATGGTGGAGGTGGTGTGGGATGGTGGGGTGGGATGGGGATGGAAGTGGTAGGTGATCTCAGAAGATCGGGGCATTTTTTGGGTTCATCATCAAGAACCTGATGGACCTCAAGATCAGTGAGTTGTAGAGTGCCCGTGGTGATGGTGGTGGTGGGGTGGTGAGGGATGTGGAGGGGGGGATGGGGTGGAGTGTGTAGGTGTGGGGGTATATGGTGTGTTTTGGGGATGAGGATGTCATCTCAGAAGATCGGGGCATCTTTCGGGCTGATCATCAAGAACCGGCTGGATCTTAAGATCAGTGAGTAGTTGGATGCCCGTGGTGATGGTGGTGGTGAGGGATGTGGAAGGGGATGGGGTGGAGTGTGTAGGTGTGGGGGTATAGGGGTGGAATGGGGAGGGGGGGAGAGTGTGAGCTTGGTGATCTCAGAAGATCGGGGCATCTTTCGGGCTGATCATCAAGAACCTGCTGGACCTCAAGATCAGTGAGTTGTAGGGTGGTGGAGTGGGTATGGTGGTGGTAACAGTGGGTGTGTGTATGGGGAGGAGTGTTTGGAGAAGGGTGGGAGGTGATCTAAGAAGATCTGGGCATCTTTCGGGTTCATCATCAAGAACCTGCTGGATCTTAAGTGAGTTGTAGGATGGTGGTGTGTGTGTGTGTGTGTGTGTGTGTGTGTGTGTGTGTGTGTGTGTGTGAAGGTGGGGTGGGATGGGATGGGAGGGGTAAGAGTGTAGGTTTGGTGATCTCAGAAGATCGGGTTATCTTTCGGCCTCATCATCAAGAATCTGCTAGATCTTAAGATCAGTGAGTAGTAGGGTGGTGGTTGGTGTGGGTGGGGTGGGATTGGGATGGGAAAGTGTGTGTGTTTAGTGATAGAGGATGATCTCAGAAGATCGGGGCATTTTTGGGGGGTTCATCATCAAGAAGAACCTCCTGGATCTCAAAATCAGTGAGTAGGATGCCTGTGGCGATGGTGGTGGTGGGATGTGTGGATTGGAGAGGTGTGTGTTTTTTAGTGTTGATGAGGATGATCTAAGAAGATTGGGGCATTTTTTCGTCCTCATCATCAAGAACCTGGTGGATCTCAAGATCAGTGAGTAGTAGGGTGGTGATGGTGGTGGTGGTGGTGTTGTGGGAGTGGGGTGGAGGTGAGGTGGAGATGGTGATGCTCGTGTAGGGATGTGTATGTCTGATAATTGGTGATAAAGTCGATGCATCTTTCGGACTCTCTTTCTTTTTCCATTGTCCTCGAAATTACAAAAACCAACTTGTTAATCCATAACGCTATTTGTGTGTGTGGCGACCGTGTGGTCGAAGGCTTGCTGAGTGGACACGCTATCGTGGACGTGCATGACGAGGCCTACGGACAGGTCAACCTGGGCTTCATGGGCTTCAACGTGGACATCATGAGGCTCAGGCTCTGCTTCCGAGGACAGGCCAAGTACAACCTCAACTTGCTGCAGGTAGAGGCTTATTACGGGTGGTTAAAGGGTGGGTTGGGGAGGTTTTATTTTTTTTTTTACATTTTATTCTTCTATATCGAGGATAATGGAATAAGCACTTCTGTGCTTTTTTTAAAAACATCCAGTCCCCGTGTGTATGCGGATTTGTTAATTCTGTCATCTGTTCCCAACGACACACAATGGCCTACTCTTCCGAAAAGCGGAACAGGATTTAAGGTTAGCGCAAGATGTTCTGCGCGCGTTCGCACACACGGGGCCTCGGTTTATAGTCTCATCCGAAGGACTTTTGGGGGAGAGTGGAGTCTGCACTGATGTGAACTCCAGAGGAAAATATCTCCCTTGAACGGGAATCGAACCCGGGTCGTCGGATTGCGAGCGCAATGTTCTGACCGCTAGGCTATCCCGTCCCCCTGGTTTGGGAGGTGGGTGAGGATGGCAAGTTATCCGTTTTCCCACTCCCTCTCAGCTGCTATCCATTTCATCTCGGCCCAATCCCAGTGCAAATTATAGCAGGAACTGACCGCACTTTGCTTGGGCGCAATACTTTTAGCACTGCAGCCTTGACTGAGTTATGCGCTGTGATGTGGTTGTATTGTATTGTATGGATAGGGCAAGAGTTTGGGAGTTGGGTGAGAGTAGTGGGGGAAGCGTTTGGGAGGTGGATGAGGATATTGTATTAAATGGCAGGGGGGGGGGGGGGGGGGGGGGGGGGGGGGGAGAGGGCGTTGTATTGTATGATAGGTGGTGCTGCTCTTGTTAAAAAAAAAAAAAGCATGAAATGGCGAGAGGTGTGGTGGGGGTTAACAGCCACCAAGATTTTGACATGAAGAAACCAGCTATTTCCACCTTCCTCCCTATTTCCCTCTTCCTGCACCCCCCCCCCTCACTGTCCCCCCATACCTGCCTGTCCCTTCCTATCTGTCCCCCCCCCTTGTCCTCCTTCCTATCTGCCCCCCCCCTTGTCCTCCTTCCTATCTGCCCCCCCCTTGTCCTCCATAGTATCTGTCCCCCTTGTCCCCCTTACTATCTATCTGTCCCCCTTACTATCTGTCCCCCCTTGTCCTCCTTACTATCTGTCCCGCCTCCCCTTGCCCCCCTCCCCTTATTTCCCTCCCATCTCCCATTATTTCCCTCCTCCCCAGGCCCTTCCTGTCTGGCCCCCCATCTCCAACCTATCTGACTTTACCCTGGCTGGGTTTTTTGTTTTAATGAAAAAAACCCACCACATGAACATTGGAAGATAGACCACACATCTCCTCCAAACTTCAGAGGATTAGAAGTTAAGGGTGATCTCCGTAGAGATACGATATTCCTAACTCACAGCTAAAGCTAGTGTATTCATAGTTTTACAACTTAACATTAAACTAACAATTCCACAATTTAAAGGTGTCTTTTCCGATATCACTTCAGAAATAACCAATTTAAAAAAAAAGCTTATTCTAAATCTTCAGTTTCATCCTGTCCTTGTTTCAGAAAGTTAAACAATAGAGCCTACAATTGTATATAATATTGCTACTTCATTTCCATCAGACACAAACTTTTATCTTGACTTCTGAGCGATTTCAAAAAAATAAAAAAGGAATATAACTTTACGGTAGTCTGTGAAGGGGAGGTAATATTGCCATAAGATGGAATGGAAGTTTTATCACGTACATGGAATGTGTCAAAAACGCTAAATACAGTTGAGCAACGTTCATATGCACCATAACTTAACTTCGTGAAATAAATTACACCATGAAGAGAGTGATCACTGGCAAATTCGATGTCTGGGGAAAATAAATCCAGGACATTCTCAGCGTGGCCTGGTTTTATAGGCCTACAGGATGAAAGAATTTAATGTGATTGTTGACGTGTTGGATGTTTGAAGGTCTTCATCTTGAATTGAGGTGGAACTTGTTATAGGTATTGAAACTGAATGACGTTACAGTCTTCATATTACCTTCATGATTTGTATGGCTATAAACATCTTGATCTGAAATAATAATAACAACAACAGCAACAGTGATAAGAGGAAGAAGAAGAAGAAGAATAGTGATCATAAAAATAATGATAATAATATGGAATTGATATAGCGCTATATCTTGTAAAAACAAATCAAAAGAGATGGAGGGACAGACAGACATAGATAGACATATTGACCAAGATAATGAGGTTAGAATGATTTTCCCCTCCACAATAACGAAATTTATGTATGCATTGTGTGAATTCAAACAACCCTCCATCATTTCATGTCCAGGTCATATGGCACCAGTTAGGCGCACAAAAGCCTCTTCTTTCAATCAAATCCTAACGGTTTTTTTGGCCCTGCCAATCACAGAGGTCTTAATAATAATAATAATAATAACAACAATATAATATTAATAACAGTAGTAGTAGTAGTAGTAATAGTAGAAGTGGTAGTAGTAGTAGTGGTGGTAAATGGAATTTATATAGCGCTATATCTTGCAAAAAACAAATCAAAGCGCTTCCCTTCAACCCACTCCTACACGTGCAACCAAAAAAGATTAACAGTTTTTAAATTCAAATGTACACACACACACACACACACACACACACACACACACACACACACACACACACAGGTTATACACTTCAGCAGGGTGATCGGAACTTGGGCTGTTAAAGGCAGGAACAGTTATGAGATGAAACAGGAGGGGAAAATCTTAGGTTTGAAATAGGTATGTCTTGAGGCTGGATTTAAAGCTGTCGTAAGTAGGCTTTTCACGAAGGGAGAGAGGGAGGTCATTCCAGATTGACGGACCAGAAATAGAGAAAGAGCGACGGCCAACATTGGATTGATTGAATCTAGGTATTCGTAAGCACAGGGTATCTGCAGCAGAGCGGAGGGAACGAGGAGTGTACAGGTGAAGACATTCACAGAGATAGGAGGGTGCTGTTTTGTGTAGGCATATTGTAACAGAGGGTACTGATCTTGTACTTCACTCTCTGTGGCACAGGCAACCAGTGGAGAGATTGCAGGAGAGGAGTAACATGCTCAGATTTTTTTTCTTTTTGAGGATTAATCGAGCTTCAGAGTTTTGTATGCGTTGAAAGGAGTTTTGCGACATTGTACAAAACAAATCTCACGCCCACCCCCTTCTAAAAAGAACAAATTCTAACAAGCAAACGTGAAAAGAAATTAGCACACCACCACAAATGCAGCACGACCCAGATGTTTGTCTTCTATTTTCATTTATTTAGTTTGCATGTGTAAGTGTTTCACTTTAAGAGTGGCATTTTCTACAGAAAATTTGCAAGTGACCGCTGTCTTCAAGCCGTGAAGTCTTTTACGTGCATATTAAATTTGTGTACGTGTGTATATATTTACAAACAAGCTGTGTGCGCTATTTCATGTCAATATTACTTCCCCTTCACAGGTACCTTAAACAGTTATATCCCTTTTTATTGTTTGAAATTGTTCAGTAATCCAGATAAAAGTTTCCATCTCATGGAAATGAAGCAACAATTTTTATATGACATTGTACAAATTGCTGTTTACCTTTCTGGCACAAGTGATGGATGAAGTTAAATAATTATAGACATGACTTTTTTTTTAAATATGAAAACTCATATATATGGAGACACCTTCAAAGTTTGGAATTGTTAGTTTGATAATAGTCATAAAAATTAGGTTGCTACAACTTAAATTGTGAGTTAGGAATTTGTGATCTCTATGGGGATCATCAGTAGCATGCATTCGACCTCTGTCCTGATGAGCAACAGAAGGCGCCGTCCTTGGTAACCCGGGCGACGACCGATCCGGTATGGAGATTCTGACTGTCTTCTTCATAGATGTGTCTTGGGCAAATCAAACCTGGCGGAGCCCATCCCCCCCTCTCCAGGTCGGATTGATTGGGTTTACTCCCCACATGTGGCAGGTGCTACTGGGTTACCAGTAGCAGAGGGAGCCCTCTGACCCTGATGTAAAACACAGCAAAATCCGTGCCAGAAACAATACTATCATTGGCACATGGAATGTACGGACACTAAGAGCTGCAGGCAAAGTGACACATGAGATGTCCAGATATCAATGGCACATCCTTGGGCTCTGCGAAGTAAGGTGGAAAAACATGGGAGAAACAACGACCCAGGAAGACCACAAATTATACTACAGTGGAAAACAGGATAAACTTAAGCACGGCGTGGGGTTTGTCGTTCACAAAGACACCGTGAACACCGTCATGAGCTGTCAGCCTGTGTCCAGCAGACTTATTACCATCCGCCTGAGAGCAACCCCCTTTAACATAACTGTAGTACAGGCATATGCCCCTACATCAGACTGCACAGATAAAGCCATAGAAGAATTTTATGACCAGCTACAAGAGGTTCTGAATCAAACTCCCAAGAAAGACATCCTTGTTGTGCAAGGTGACTGGAACGCCAAGGTAGGAGAAGATGCATGGAAAGATTGGGAGGGCGTTTGTGGGCCACATTGTAATAACCAAGCAAATGAAAGAGGCTTGAGACTCCTGGAGTTTGCCAGTAACAACCACCTCCAGCTAGTGAATACACTTGTCCCACACAAGAAATCCAGAAAATGGACATGGCATAGCCCAAATGAAGAACACCACAACCAAATAGATTACATCATGGTGAAAAGACGGTTTCAGTCTAGCGTTAACATCGCACAGACACGAAGTTTTCCAGGAGCCAGACATAGGGAGTGATCATGATCTTGTGATGATGACTTTCCGACTACGTCTAAAGAAAATCCACAAGTGGAACAACATCAGGATCAAATTTGACCTCGAGAAGCTGAAGGACCCAGAGGTAGTAGAAATTTTTCAAGCAAGGATAGGTGGAAAGTTTGCAGCACTCACTGTGATAGACTCAGACATAGATATACTGATGAATAGTTTCAATACATCATCATCATCATCATCAGTCCCGTGACATTGGCGGTCGTGGGGGAGACACGAAAGATGATGCCGTGGTAAGCCTCCTCCATCCATCTCGGTCCTCGGCTCTGCGCAGTAGTGCCGAGTCATTCATCCTGGTCAATTCTCTGATGTTGTCCATCCTTGACTTGTTCTGTCTTCCCCTCTTTCTGCCACCTTCGAGTGTTCCCTGCAGTACTGTTTTTGGCAGAGTGTTGTGGCGGGTGACGTGGCCGAACCATGTCAGCTTTTTCTTCTTGACGATGGTGAGAAGGGGTTCCTGTGGACCTGCCAGCTGTGTTATTTGACTCTTGACAAATTCATTGGTCTTTCGTTCTCTCCAGGATATGCCCAGCAGTTTTCTATGGCATTTTGTTTCAAATGACTGGATTCGCTTTGCTGTTTCAGCAGTCAATGTCCAGGTTTCACTTCCGTACAGGATAGTCTGAATTAGGGCTTTGTAGAGCTTTAGTTTGATTGGGAAACTGATCTCCTTACTTTTTCATATGGTGGTGAGTTTTGTCATGGAAGATGTTGCCATGGCTAGTCTGACTTTGATTTCTGTCGTCGATCGCATGTCCTTTGTGAGTGTAGCACCAAGGTATTTAAAAGCGTCTACCTCCTCCAGTTGCTGGCCGTTCATGTAAATTTTAGCAGTGGCGTTGCTCGTGCTGTTCACAAGTACTTTACTTTTCTCCGAGCTCACCTCCATCCCATATGCTCCAGCTCTGTTCTCAAGTCTGGTCGTAAGATCTTGCAGCTCTGTGTTACTTCCGCCCATGAGGTCAATGTCATCGGCACAGCAGTGACTGAAACAGCAAGCGAGCTTCTTGGCAAACACCGACCAGTCAAAAATCCATGGGTCACACCTAACATCCTACAACTATGCGACAAGCGTAGAGAGTTGAAGACAAAGAAAAATGAAACAAAAGAAAGACCAGAACAATATAGGGCAATCAACAAAAGAATCAGGAAGTCCATGACGGAGGCAAAAGAGAAATGGATCGGTGAACAGTGCCAAGACATTGAAGAGAACATCAAGAAAAACAATAGCAAGAAAGCATATCAGCTGGTGAAAGACCTGACTAGCACAAAACAGGGATTCAACCTCAGAATACTATGTGAGCGGTACCTTCAACATCAACAAGACCTTTACCATGTATTTATCGATTTTAAGAAGGCATTTGACAGGGTGTGGCATGCAGCTTTGTGGGCAACCATGAATTTGTACAGCATCAATGCAAACCTGATCAGAGTCATCAAACAGCTGTACAGCGAGGCCACCAGTGCAGTGTACTACAACAACAACATTGGAGAATGGTTTCGAACAACAGTTGGAGTAAGGCAGGGCTGTCTACTCTCACCCACTCTTTTCAACATCTTCCTTGAGAGAATCATGGCTGATGCACTGGAACATCATGAAGGATCAGTCAGCATTGGTGGCAGAACGATCACAAACCTCCGCTTCGCAGATGACATTGATGGAATAGCATGATCAGAAAAAGAGCTTGCCAGCCTAACAGAACACCTGAATAAGGCCTCCAAAACATACGGCATGGAAATCAGTGCAGAGAAGACCAAACTGATGACTAGAAACACCAATGGCATTAGCACTGATATCAGGGTTAATGACCAGAAGCTGGAAACAGTTCAAAGCTTCAAGTACCTGGGAGCCATTGTATCAGACCAGGGATCCAAGCCAGAAGTAGTATGCAAGACTGCACAGACAATAACAGCACTGTCAAAACTAAACACCATCTGGAGAGATAAAAATATCTCTTATCTCCAAGATCAGACTAATGCGCTCCCTTGTCATATCCATATTTCTGTATGCCTGTGAATCATGGACCCTGACTGCAGATTTGGAGAGAAGAGTACACGCGGTGGAGATGAGATGCTTTCGGAGACCCCTTGGCATCTCCTACAAAGACCACATAAGCAACGAAAGCGTGCATAACAGAATCCAGCAAACCATTGGACCCTATGAGAACCTTCTAACGATCGTGAAAAAGCGTAAACTTAAATGGTATGGGCATGTCACAAGATCCAAAGGACTTGCAAAGACAGTTTTACAAGGCACTGTCCAAGGAGGAAGAAGAAGAGGCAAACCAAGGAAGAGCTGGGAGGATAACATCAGCAAATGGACAGGCCTAGAACTCAACAAAACACTGAGAAAGGCAGAACAGAGAGAGGAATGGAGGGAACTGGTTGTTGAGTCTTTGAGGGTGCCCCCACGGTCGTCAGACTACGGGACAGATAGATAGATAGATGGGGATCACCCCTAACTTCTAATCCTCCGAAGTTTGGAGGACCTGTGTCGTCTGTCTTCCCATGTTCGTGCCGTTTTTCAACAGGAGGAGGAGGAGGGATGGTTAGGACTATAGGGGTAAAGGGGGATGGGTAGGTAGGGGGGATAGGTGAGGGGGTAGCCAGGGCGATAGGTGAGGGAGGGATAGCTGGGTAGAGTAGCCAGGGGGATAGGTTGAGGAGGGTAGCCAGGGGGATAGGTGAGGGGGGTAGGTGAGGGAGGGATAGGTTGGGGGAATAGGTTGGGGAGGGTAGCCAGGGGGATAGGTGGGGGAGGGTAGCCATGGGGATAGGTTGGGGAGGGTAGCCATGGGGATAAGGGAGGGATAGCTGGGAAGGTAGCCACGGGGATAGGGTGGGGAGGGTAGCTAGGGGGATAGGTGAGGGAGGGATAGCTGGGGAAGGTATTATAGAGAAATAGGTGAGTTGGGGGGTGGGGCAGTTAAAGGGAGCTAGGGTAATTTAGAAAGGAGCAAAAGCCACTAACCCTTAGCAATTTTACAGCTAGATCATCTCACAAAAGAAAAATCAGTTCTCAACATTTCTGTGCCTGACTGTATCGTTGTATTGTTATAAGAGTGGTGGGTTTTTTTTGCATCAGTTTGCCGATGACAAATTTTCCTCAAGCTGTGAATTCTTGTTACGTGCATGTTCGCGTGTGTTTATGTTTGCAAACACACCTATGCGTGCGTGATAAAGCTTTGACTCTATTTTATTTTCTTTAAGTTAGAGGGTAGGCAGGCAGGGAATGTCATTTCATTCATATTCATATATGAATATGGGAGGGAGGGAATGTCAGTTATGGGGGGAGGTAAGGGTAATTTAGGGTGGAAGAGGAGGTAGAAGAGGGAGGGGAGGTAAGTTAGGGGAGGGGGAGAGGTCAGGGAGGAGGGAGGAGGTGAAAAGATGTGGAGAGGGAAGGAGTAGGTTATTTATTTATTTACTTATTTATTCTTTTATATCGAGGATAATGGAATAAGCAGTCATGTGCTTTTTTACATCCAGTCCCGTGTGTATGCAGTTTTGTCAATTTTGTCATCTGTTTCCACCGGCACACAATGGCATACTCTTCCAAAAAGCGGAACAGGATTTAACGTGTGCGCAAGATGTTCTGCGTGCGTTCGAACACGGGGCCTCGGTTTATAGTCTCATCCGAAGGTTAGAGAGGAGGAGGGGATAGGTTGGGGGAGGGAGGTAGGTTAGGGGGGGGGGAGGAAGGGGTAGAGGAGGGTAGGTTAGGAGAAAGTTTACCATTTACCTTTAAGTATCAAAATAAACGGGAAAACAGATGGCCAATGTGGTGTTTCCCATGCCAGTGTTGTGTAGAGGAGGGTCAAAGCTTATGTATATGCCTTAAGGCACGCTGCTGTCACTCTCATTTGCAGGTTTTGCCCAGTATCCTTGCATTAACCGCTGGACTACTTTGACAAATCCCATTTTCCAAATGGCAGAAACCGGGTTACCTCCACTTGTTTTTCTTCCAACTACTGTTTTCTGAATTTTTTTCTTTTGTAGTTTTCGTTCCTCGGCTAGAACTCCGAGATTCACCACCAAATGGTGGAGATTTTACGTCTGCGACCGTTGTTTCTTGCCTACCTTGAAAGGTAACGTAGCCGTATACCGACTTCGGGGATCAGTTTTCTGAATAAGACTTGTGTGCTGATGCCTGACGGATGGCTGTTGTGCAGGAGTTCGACGTGAAGCAGATCGAGCGGACGGTGGAGAGGTTTGACAGGATGAAGAAACAGACGGTGGACGCCATCACTGATGGCATCCAGTTCTTCAGGGACCTTCTCGAAGGCAACACGCCCATCGCCGACATCATCAAAGCTTTCGTTGACGCTATCAAGAAACTGCCTGAAAAGGTTCGTGTTTTCGTGTTGATGTTGTTGTTGTTGTTGCTGTTGTTGTTGTTGTTGTTGTTGTTCTTCTTCTTCTTCTTCTTCTTCTTCTTCTTCGTCCTCCTCCTCCTCCTCCTCCTTTCTGTTTCATCAGCTTCCTCCTCCTCCTTTTCTTCATCTTCTTTGCAATTCGTGATCTTCTTGTTGTTGTTCTTCTTCTTCGCGATTCTTCTTCTTCTTCGCAATTCTTCCTCTTCGCAATTCTTCTTCTTCCTCTTCTTCTTCGTAATTCTTCTTCCTCTTTGCAATTCTTCTTCTTCTTTGCAATTCTTCTTCTTCGCAATTTTTCGCAATTCTTCATCGCAGTTCTTCGCAATTTGCGATTCTTCTTTTTCGCAATTCTTCTTCTACTTTGCAATTCTTCATCGCAGTTCTTCGCAATTCTTCGCGATTCTTCTTCTTCGCAATTCTTTGCAATTCTTCTTCTTCGCCTTTCTTCTTTGCAATTCTTCTTCTTCGCAATTTTTCGCAATTCTTCATCGCAGTTCTTCGCAATTCTTCGCGATTCTTCTTCTTCGCAATTTTTCTTCCTCGCAATTCTTCTTTGCAATTCTTCTTCTTCGCAGTTCTTTGCAATTCTTCTTCGCAATTCTTCTTCTTCGCCATTCTTCTTTGAAATTCTTCTTCTCCTTCGAACGCTCAGACAGCAACTATTATTGTCTGTCATATTTATGAACGAAAATACAGTGTGCTGCCATTAAGCGCCTGACAAAAGTCAGGCCCAGCACATCCGACTTCGGCTTGGGAGAGAATCGTTATCTTTTAAGTCTTTGTGTAAAAAAAACAAAAGGCAGGAGAATGGACCAGGAAGGCTTGAAATAGACAAGAAGAAGGTGACGGGAAGAAATAGAACAAGGCAGAAACAAAGAGAGGGACAGAAAAGAGGGAATTCCTAGCACAAAATTTCCAGAAGTTGGAAATGCTATTTAGACTCACAGACCTCTGGCATCCCAACAGGGTGTTTGTGTTTCTATTTAGTTAGTTAGTTAGTTTGTTATTTGGTCTACTTATTTATCTGATTTAAACCCATTATTTCCAGGATATTGGTATAAACTCTCATGTGATTTTTTTCCACATCCAGTGTGCATGCAGTTTTGCGATTTTTGCCTTCTGTTCCACCTGCACGCAATGGCCTAACTACTCGGAAAGGCGGACAGATTTTGACGTGTGCGCAAGGTCTTCTGCGTGCGTTCACACACGGGACACAGGTTTATAGTGTGATGGGGGCGGTAGGTAGATTACCTCCCATGCGATCAGAGCGAGCGACGTGTGTTACTATTTTGGGACACACCTGCAAATTGTGCCGCGTTCTGTTTCGTTGGGTAGTAGTTGAAGCCAGCGCGTTGTAAACATTTTTCCTTCGCGGTAAAACGTACAATTTAAGCAGTCTCTCTATAAAAGCCACGTCTTCTATGTGCCGATGTAGCAAAAAAGGTGTATAGAGTAGTGGCAGATCAAATATTTCATTTCTGTTATAATAGTCTTACCCGAAAGATATTCAGAGTAGTGTTGGAGTCAAGTCTAGTGATGTCAACCCCCAGAAGGGAAAATTCTTTAAATGGTGGCGCAAACCCAGATTAGAACCTAGACCCCCCCCCCCCCCCAGACCGTGAGCCAAGGTTATCTCAACGTCTTGTTTTATGTTGTTCTGGTTGGTTAGTTAACTGGTTGGATGAATATCTGATGGGTTGGTAGTAATTCATTTGTAGTGGTGGTGACTATTAATGATAATATTATTATAAAGTCTTTGTCAACATGAACGAAAATATCTACAACAGACTGAAGTTGCTGTTTGTGTGGTGGTGGTGGTCATCGTATTATAATCAAAACCACTGTACGTGGTTTTTGGTAAACTGCCCAAAGGTTGGTTGGTTGCTTATTTGTTGGTTGGTCGGTGATGATGGTGGTTAGTGTATGCCATGCATTGCCTTGCCTCGCCTCGCCTTGCCTTTGCTTATTTTAATCCTTCCCTTGTAGTGGAAAATCAGCGACGCTTCAGGCTTTAACAAACAATGCTTATGCACTTGGGCTTGATGCACTTATGCAAATGCACTTTAGCAATGACCTTAGTTCACTTTGGCTATGCAATGAACTTGATGGCGCTTGTACGATGCACTTATGTAAATGCGCTTGTGTGCTGCATTTGATATATTCATGCAGTGAACTTGATGCACCTGTGTATACGCAGTTGGTGCGTTTTATGCAAATGCACATGATGCGTTTTATGCAAGTGCGCTTGTGCAAATGGACTTGTGCGCTGCACTTGAGGTACTCATGGAAATACACTTAATGCACTTTATGCAAATGCACTTTATGCAAACGCACTTGAGGCACTTATGCAAATGCAATTTGTGCAAAACGCACTTGACGCACTCGTGCAAATATTCTTGATGCTTTTTATGCAGACGCACTTGATGCGCTTTTATGCAAAACGCACTCGACACACCTTACGCAAACGCACTCGACACACTTTATGCAAACGCACTCGACACACTTTATGCAAACGCACTCGACACACTTTATGCAAACGCACTCGACACACTTTATGCAAAACGCACTCGACACACTTTATACAAACGCACTCGACGCACTTTATGCAAACGCACTCGACACACTTTATGTCCTGTTCCGCTTTTCGAAAGAGTAGGCCATTGTGTGCCGGTGGGAACAGATGACAAAATTTACAAAACCGCATACACACGGGGACTGGATGTAAAAAAGCACATGTGTGCTTATTTCATTATCCTCGATATAAAAGAATAAATAAATAAATTATGCAAACGCACTCGACGCACTTTATGCAAAATGCACTCGATGCACCTTATGCAAAACGCACTCGACACACTTTATGCAAAACGCACTCCTCGACACATTTTATGCAAACGCACTCGACGCACTTTATGCAAAATGCACTCGACGTACTTTATGCAAACGGACTTTATTATGCAAAACGCACTCCTCG
>CM054163.1:25933318-25935818 GCA_028751875.1 Rapana venosa
ACAACAACGCCTGTTATATATGTCACAGGCCCAGATGAAGGGCAACATCACCAAGGACCTCAAGGCCCTCCCCGAGCTGGTCAACATCCTCTTTCCCCTGGAGAACCTGGGGGACGATGTGCAGAACGCCACCATGGACCTCTTCGAGCTGGTGGTCAGGACCAAGAAAGCCTATGTCCGCCTGCGGAACGGGTCAGTCAGTTTTGGGGTTGATTTTTGGGGTTTTGTTTTTTTGTTGTCAGTTATAAATTCTCTGGGGGCTGGTTGGCCTTTGGAGAGCATCTCCAACGCTGACTGTCCTTATGCCCACTTGGCCGAGAGAGTGGGGATGTACTGTGGTGGGCAAGGCATCTCCACTATAATCAAATTTCTGCCCAGTTTCCAAAACAGCAGCTGCCTCCTCTGCTGTTTTGGAGGTCATCGTTGGACACGACGGAGAAACATACATACATACATTGAGATGATAAAGTAGTCTTGAGTCTTTCTTGGGTTTGGGCTTTGTTGTGTGGATTTTTAAAATTTTGGTATGGCTTGACCATTTTGGTGGATTTTATAATTTTTGGGGGGTGTGGTGTGTGGTGGTGGTGGTGGTGGGGTTTGTGTGTGGTGGTTGGGGTAGGGTGAATGAGGGGTTGTGTGTGTTAATGGTGGTGTGTATTAGTGTTATTTTTTTTAATTTTATTTTACTCTTTTATATCGAGGATAATGGAATATTAATAAGCACTTATGTGCTTTTTACATCTAGTCCCCGTGCGTATGCGGTTTTGTAATTGTCATCTGTTCCCACCGGCACACAATGGCCTGATCTTACGAAAAGCGGAACAGGATTTTAACGTGTGCGCAAGATGTTCTGCGTGCGTTCGCACACGGGGCCTCGGTTTATAGTCTCATCCGAAGGACTTTTGGGGAGAGTGGAGTCTGCACTGATGTTAACTCCAGGGGAAAATATCCCCTTGGACGGGAATCGAACCCGGGTTGTCAGATTACGAGCGCAATGTTCTAACCACTAGGCTGTATGTGTTAGTGTGTGCGTGTGTGTGGTGTGTGTGTGTGTGTGTGTGTGTGTGTGTGTGTGTGTGTGTAAGTTTGTGTGTGTGTGTGTGTGTGCGCGCTAGTGTAAGTGTGTGTGTGTTAGTGTAAGTGTGTGTGTGTCTGTATGTGCTAGTGTAAGTGTGTGTGTGTGTGTGTGCGCTAGTGTAAGTGTGTATGTGTGTGTGCTAGTGTAAGTGTGTGTGTGTGTGCTAGTGTAAGTGTGTGTGTGTGTGTGTGTGTGTGCGCTAGTGTAAGTGTGTGTGTGTTAGTGTAAGTGTGTGTGTGTGCGCTAGTGTAAGTGTGTGTGTGTCTGTATGTGCTAGTGTAAGTGTGTGTGTGTGTGTTGTGTGTGCGCTAGTGTAAGTGTGTATGTGTGTGTGCTAGTGTAAGTGTGTGTGTGTGTGCTAGTGTAAGTGTGTGTGTGTGTGTGTGTGTGCGCTAGTGTAAGTGTGTGTGTGTGCGCTAGTGTAAGTGTGTGTATGTGTGTGTGCTAGTGTAAGTGTGTGGTGTGTGTGTGTGTGTGTGTGTGTGTGTGTGTGTGTGTGTGTGTGTGTGTGTGTGTGTGTGTGTGTGTGTTCCACGCCCAGGGCGGATGTGCTGGGCCTGACTTGTCAGGCGCTTAACGGCAGTGCAATGCATTTTTGCTCATATGGTAGACAACAATAGTTGCTGTTTGAGCATTCGACGGCGAAGAAGAAGAATTAAGAAGAAGATTTTATTTGTTCTTTATCTATTTATTATTTTAATTTCTTTATCTATTATTTTATTTTTATATCGAGGATAATGGAGTAAGCACTTGTGCGCTTTTTTACATTAGAAGAAGAAGACTTGCAAAGAAGAAGAATTGCCTAGAAGAGTGCAAAGGAGAAGTAGAAGAAGAAGGAGGACGAGGAGGAAAAGAAGAAGACTTGCGAAGAAGAAGAATTGCGTAGAAGAGTGTAAAAGGAGAAGTAGAAGAAGAAGGAGGACAAGGAGGAAAAGAAGAAGAATTGCGAAAAAGAAGAATTAAGAGGAAGAATTGTGAAGTAGAAGAAAAAGAAGAATTTTCGAAGGAGAAGAGCGCACAGAAGTAGCAGAAAAAGAAGTATGAGGAGGAGGAAAATAAGAAGAATTACGAAAAAAGAAAAAAAAACTGAAAAGAAAGAGAAGAATTGCGAAGAAGAGTGCAAAGGAGAAGTAGAAGAAGGAGGACGAGGAGGAAGATAAGAATTGCGAAGAAGAATTAAGAAGAAGAATTGCGAAGTAGAAGAAAACGAAGAATTTGCGAAGAAGAAGAGTGCACAGAAGTAGCAGAAGAAGAAGGAGGAGGAGGATAATAAGAATTGCGAAAAAGAAGAAGAAGAACTGAAAAGAAGAGAAGAATTGCGAAGAAGAAGAATTGCGAAGAAGAATTAAGAAGAAGAAGAATTAAGAAGAAGAATTGCGAAATAGAAGAAAAAGAAGAATTTGCGAAGAAGAAGAGTGCACA
>CM054163.1:25938318-25948318 GCA_028751875.1 Rapana venosa
TGTTCATTATGTTTAAGGAGAATTAGCATGCGTGTAAATGATTCGAGTGCAAGCGCTTCGATTTGTTTGCTTTTTACCAGATTCAGCGCTATATAAATTCCATATATTATTATTATTATTATTATTATTATTGTATGTTTGTCCGTCGTGTCCGACGATGACCTCCAAAACAGCAGAGGAGGCAGCTGCTGTTTTGGAAACTGGGCAGAAATTTGATTATAGTGGAGATGCCTTGCCCGCAGTACATCCCCACTCTCTCGGCCAAGTGGGCATACGGACAGTCAGCGTTGGAGATGCTCTCCAAAGGCCAACCAGCCCCCAGGGCTGCAGCACATATTAAGGACTGTGCGAGTCAAGCCTCCTAGTTAGAGAGTCATCATAGTCGATCACTAAAGACTAAGCTGTAAAGTGGAATTCCATGAGTGAGAAAGAAAGCCACTGGTCATACAGCCTGTCCTCACTTTGCTGTTGTTGCCCCCAGCGTCAATGGTTTAATCAAGAACTGTGATAAACCCCAGGTGCTGACGACTCATTATTATCATTACGCTGGGTTTTAATTTGCGCATTGGTGGTGCCTCTCGTTCTCTGTGTGTCAAAAGCCGGAAGACTGGGACGTGGTGGCGCCGTTCCCTGGCATCATCTCGCTGTCGGATCGTCCTGAGGAGGTTATCATAGAGTCCCGTGGGTCGCCCAAGAACGTGGACTTCATACTGACCAACATCAGGGCCAACAGCTCAGTCAGACACCGCTCAGATCCGCTGTTTAGCCGACAGGAGGTAAGTGTGGTGTGTGTGGTGGGGGGGGGGGGGGGCAGGCGGGGGGGGAGAAGTTGGGGGGGTGGGGGGGTTGGTGGTAGTGGAGTGTGTGTCTGTGTGTGGATGTGTATTTATTTATTTATTTTGTTTTATTTATTCTTTTATATCGAGGATAATGGAATAAGCACTCATGTGCTTTTTTACCTCCAGTCCCCGTGTGTCCCAGCTGTAAATGGGTACCTGCCCTCTTTAGGGTCAGGGAAGGTAAAGCAGCGAGGGAGAGGAGATGGGCGCCGCCCTCAGTATGTTGGCCCTAGAGAAGTGAGGTCTCTGACGCCTCGCTCCCCTACGACCTTATAGGTTATGGGACTCCTTTACCTTTACCTACCCCGTGTGTATGCGGTTTTGTAAATTTTGTCATCTGTTCCCACCGGCACACAATGGCTTACTCTTTCGAAAAGCGGAACAGGATTTAACGTGTGCGCAAGGTGTTCTGCATGCGTTCGCACACGGGGCCTCGGTTTATAGTCTCATGTGTGTGTGTGCGCGCGCGCGTGTGTGTGTGTGTGTGTGTGTGTGTGTGTGGGTTGGGTGGGTGGGTGGGAGGGAGGGTGGATAGGTGGTGGTGGTGGTGTCTGTGTGTGAAAGGGGGGGGGGGTAGTGTGTGTGTGTGTGTGTGTGGAGGAGGTTAGTGTGTGTATGTGTGTGTGGAGGGTGTGTGTGTGTGTGTGTGTGTGTGTGTGTGTGTGTGTGTGGAGTGTGTGTGTGTGTGTGTGGAGGGTGTGTGTGTGTGTGGAGGGTGTGTGTGTGTGGATGGTGTGTGTGTGTGTGTGGAGTGTGTGTGTGTGTGTGGAGGGTGTGAGTGTGTAGGGTGTGTGTGTGTGTGGAGGGTGTGTGTGTGTGTGTGTAGTTAGTGTAGTGTAGTGTAGTGCAGTACAGTGCAGTGCAGTGCAGCGCAGCACAGTGCAGTGCAGTGCAGTGTAGTGTAGTGTTGTGTAGTGTAGTGTAGTGTAGTGTAGTGTAGTGTAGTGCAGTGTAGTGTAGTGTAATGTAGTGTGAGTGTGCGTGCGCCCGTGAATGTTTAAAAAAATGCATTTGAGCGCTTATACCATTTTCCTCGAAATAAAAAATAAAATAAATAGCACACACACCACACACACACACACGCACACACACACACACACACACACACACACACACACACACAACACACACACACACACACACACACACACACGCGCGCGCGCGCGCGCAGAATAATTATTTTCTCCTCTCAGCTCTGTGAGAGGAGAAAATTGATAATAATTGATGTTTTTGTTGCGTCAAATAAGTCTACACGACTTAATTGGCAATAAACTATTCTGCTCGGTGGTCTAGAGGTAACGCGTCTGTCTAGAAAGCGAAAAGTCCGGGTCGGAAGTGTTGCGGTGGTTCGAATCCCGTTTGGACCCGAAACTTTCCCCCCATGCATTAGACAATGAGTGGTGGTCTGGGCGCTAGTCTTTCGGATGAGACGATAAACTGAGATCCCGTGTGTTACACATAATTATTTAGCGCACGTATAAAAGAACCCACGGCAACAAAGAGAGTTGTCCCTGGCAACATTCTGTAGTAAAAAGCCACTCATGACAGGGAAACAAATACAGTTGCAGACAGGACAAAAAAAAGGGTGGCGCTGCTCTTGTGGCGACGCACGCACTCTCCCCGGGGGCGGGAGAGCAGCCCGAATTTTCACGGAGAGAAATCTGCCGTGACTTAAAGTGGTATGAAATATGAAATGAAATGAAATGAAATGAATCCTGAATCTTCCTTTATCTTCAGTGCAGTGTAGTGTAGTGTAGTGCAATGCAGTGCAGTGCAGTGTAGAGTAGTATAATGTAGTGTGAGTGTGCGTGCGCGCGTGCATACCCACGGAGTCTGAATCCTGTTCCGCTTTTCGGAAGAGTAGGCCATTGTATGCCGGTGGGAACGGCATACAATCTCTGAGAGAGCAGCCCGAATTTCACGCAGAGAAATCTGCCGTGACTTTAAGTGGCATGAAATGTGAAATGAAATGAAATGAATCCTGAATCTTCCTCTGCTCCCTAGGTGGTAGCGGGGCAGGTGATAGGAAGGAGCACACGGTCACCTTGCGACGACAACAACCACATCCACTTCGCCATCCGCAAAGGGAAAGGAACCGTCAACCCTACCCGCTTCCTCAATTCGCGTCTACCCACTCTGCCCCTTTGGAAGCAGTTTTGTGACGACTATAAGTACGTGTATAAGGTGAGTAGCAGAGTGTAGGTGGTTTTTGTGTGTGTGTGTGTGTGTGTGTTGTTGTTGTTGTTGTCTTCAACTTAACGTCTGTTCACTCTAAGTGATATTAGACGAATTTTGTGTGTGTGTGTGGGAGGGGGAGTGTTGGGGGGGGGGGGGGGGGGTGGTCGTGTGGGTGCTGTTTGTGTGTGTATGTTAGTGTGTGTGTGTGTGTGTGTGTGTGTGTGTGTGTGTGTGTGTGTGTGTGTGTGTGTGTGTGTGTGTGTGTGTAAAATCAAGTCAAGTCAAGTCAAATTTTTATTTCCAAATGGTACATGGTGTGTGTGTGCGTGAATGCGTGCCTTCGTGTGTGTGTTCGTGTGCGTGTGTATATATATATATATATATATATATATATATATCTATATATATATATATCTCTATATATATCTATATTCTATCTATCTATCTATATATATATATATATATATATATATATTTTATATATATATATATATATATATATATATATATGTGTGTGTGTGTGTGTGTGTGTGTGTGTGTGTGTGTGTGTGTGTGTGTGTGTATGAGCGCTTTGATTTGTTGCTTTACAAGATTCAGCGCTCTATATAAATTCCATACATTATTATTATTATTATTATTATTATATGATTTCACATTTCTCGGAAAGGCTCGAACGCTGGCAGCGGGGACGTTAGTGGGGCTGATGGGCAGGAAGAAGAACGACACCAGCCCCCCCAGGACCGCGGACCCCGCCCTGCCCCCTCAGCTGCTGGCAGACCGAAACCCCAAGACCAAGCTTCAGCAGGACACCAAGCAGCCCAACAGCCTGGCCAAGAACCTCACCGACAACATGCCCGCCGCCGCAGCAGCCGCCAACAACAGCACCAGCAGCACCGGCGGAGACAGCTGTCAGTGACGAGATGGGAGTTGGTTGGGGGTGGTGGGGGTGGGAGGGGGGAGAGAGGGGGTGGGGAGGTGGGGGGGGGGTGGGGGTGGAGTTGGGGGTGGTGGTGGGTGGGGTGTGGAGGGGTGGGGAGGTGTGGGGGGTGGAGGGGTTGGGAGTGGGGGTGGGGTGGGAGTGGGGGGAGGGTGGGGGGGGGGAGAGGTGGTGGTGGTGGGTGGAGTGTGGAGGGGTGGGGAGGTGTGGGGGAGTGTGGAGGGGTGGGGAGGTGTGGGGGAGGGAGGGGGGGAGAGGTGGGTGGTGGGGGTGGAGTGGGATGTGGGTGGAGGTGGGAGGAAGGATGGGAGGTGGAGGGGGTGGGGAGGGGAGGGTGGGAGTGGTGGGGGGGGGTGGGGTGGGTGGTGGTGGGAGGAGGGGAGGGTGGGATGGGTGTGGAGGTGGAGGGAGAGTGGGATGAGGGTGGGGGTGGGAGGAGGGGTGGGGAGAGGGTGGGATGGGGGTGGGAGTGAAGGGGGGGAGTGGAGGAGGGAATGGAGGGTGAGAGTGGGGTGGAGGTGGAGGGGGGAGAGTGGTTGGATGTGGGGGGGTGGAGGGAGAGTGGGATGAGTGTGGAGGGTGTGATGGGGGGTGGAGGGGAAGGGGTGGAGTGAGGGGGGTGGGAGTGTGGTTGGAGTGGTGGGGGTGGAGGGAGAGTGGGATAGGGGTGGAGTGAAGGGGGGTGGGGGGGGGGGTGGGATTCAGATTTCTTTCTTCTTCTTCTACTACTACTTTCTTCTCGCCTCTTCCTCCCTCCCACCCCTTCTCTCTCTCTCTCTCTCTCTCCTCTCTCTCTCTCTCTCTCTCTCTCTTCACTCCTCTCTCTCACTCTCTCTCTCTCTCTCTCTCTCACTCTCTCTCTCTAAGGAGGGAGGGGGAAGGGAGAGGGGGGTGGAGTGGGGGTAGGGAGAGAGAGGGGGTGGTGTGAGAGGGGGAGGAGAGAGAGAAGAGAGCGGGATAGGAAGGGGGTAAATAGGGGGAGTGAGGTGGGGGGGGGGGTGAGAGGAGAGAGAGTTTGATTTTTGTTGATTTATTCTTTTATATCCAGGATAATGAAATAAGCACAAGTGTGCTTTTTTCATCTAGTCCCCGTGGGTACGCAGTTTTAGTAAAGAAGGAGGGAGAGGGAGGTGAAGAGAGAGAAATTGGAGGGGTGGGAGGGAGGAAGAGGAAAGAGATAGATAGAGAGACAGACACACAGAGAGACACACAGACAGACACACTGATACACAGACACACAGATACACAGACACACAGACAGAGAGAAGGGGGAGGAAGGGAAAGAGAGAGAAAGACAGAGAGAAGAGAGGAGGGAGAGAAAGAGAGAGAGAAGTGAGGGAGAAAGAGAATTGGGGGGGGGGGAGAATGAATGATCTTTGATAATGACGATGATTATGGTGATGATAATGATGAATGATCATGATGACAACGACGACGATGATAATAACATCATCAACTACAACGATTACAAACAAAAAACGATGCCTTTAACAAAAATCGAAAGATAAACGAAAAATCCTTCTTTTTTTTAAAACCACCCGTCTTTTTCTGTCAGTGATGAAGACGCTGTTCAACTCTGCGCTGACGTTCCTCCGCAAATTTAACCTGAAGGACATGAAACTGGGCAACCTGGCCAAGTTTCTCAGCACGCTCAAGATGGAGGAGAGCCTGAACAACATGACTGTCGTCTTCAGGACCATCCAGGTAGCTGCTGTCTTCGTTGTAGAGTTGGTGATTGTGATGGTTGGTGGTGGTGGTGGTTGGTGGGTGGTGGTGGTTGGTGGTGGGTGGTGGTGGTGGTGGTGGGTAGTGGTGGTGGTTGATGGTGGTGGGTGGTACTGTCGTCTTCAGGACCATTCAGGTAGGTGTCTGTCTTCGTTGTAGAGTTGATGGTGTTGTTTGTGGTTGTTGGTGGTTGATGGTGGTTGTTGTGATGGTGGTGGCGGTTGATGGTGGTGGGTGGTGGTCGTAGTACTGTCGTCTTCAGGACAATCCAGGTAGGTGTCTGTCTCGTTGTAGAGTTGGTGGTGGTGGTGATGGTTGGTGGTGGGTGGTATGTGGTGGTGGTGGTGGTTGGTGGTGGTGGTGGTAGTGGTGGTGGTGGTGGTTGATGGTGGTGGTGGTACTGTCGTCTTCAGGACCATCCAGGTAGGTGTCTGTCTTCGTTGTAGAGTTGGTGGTGGTGGTGGTGGTGGTTGGTGGTGGTGGTGGTTGGTGGTGGTGGTGGGTGGTGGCTGGTGGTGGTTGTGGTGGTGGTGGTTGTGGTGGTGGTAGTTGGTGGTGTTGGTGGTTGGTGGTGTGGTGTAGTGGTGTTTGTCGTCTTCAGGACTATCCAGGTAGATGTCTGTCTTCGTGGTAGAGTTGTTGGTGTTGTTGATGGTGGTGGTTGTGATGGTGGTGGTGGTGGTTGATGATGGTGGGTATGGTCGTAGTACTGTCGTCTTCAGGACTATCCATGAAGGGGTCTGTCTCGTTGTAGAGTTGTTGTTGTTGATGGTGGTGGTGGTTGGTGGTGGTGGTTGGTGGTGGTGGTCGTCGTCTTCATGATTATCCATGTAGGTGTCTGTCTTGTTGTAGAGTTGTTCTTCGTTGTTGTTGTGGTGGTGGTGGAAGTGGTTGATGGTTGGTGGTAGTGGTGGTGGTCTTCTTGTTCTTCGCAACTCTTCTTCTTCTTCTTCTTCTTCTTCTTCGCAATTCTTCTTCTTCGCAATTCTCTTTCTTCTTTCCTCTTCTTCTTCATTTCTCTTCTTCTTCTTTCTTCTTTTTCTTCTCCATTCTTCTTCTTCTTCTTCTTCATTCTACTTCTTCTTCTTCTTCTTCTTCTTCTTCTGTCTTCTCCATTCTTCTGCTTCGTCAAAAACGACGCTTCAGGAAGTTAAGGGAGAAGAGAGGATGGTAAAACCACAGAGCACAACAAAGCTTTGTTTTTTTCCCCCTGGTATCCTGGTGTCCTGTGGGGACGGGATAGCTCAGTGGTCGGAGCACTCGCTTTCCCCCAGCCAAGTTAAGCAGCGTCGAGCGTGGTTACCAGTTGGATGGGTGACCGTTTGCGCGCCTTGGCTTCAGTACAGTTCCCCCAGTTCACCCAGCTGTAAATGGGTACCTGCCCTCTTTAGGGTCAGGGAAGGTAAAGCAGCGAGGGAGAGGAGATGGGCGCCGCCCTCAGTATGCTGGCCCTAGAGAAGTGAGGTCTCTGACGCCTCGCTCCCCTACGACCTTATAGGTTATGGGACACCTTTACCGTTACCTTTTTTTTTTTACCTATTCTGAGCAACGACTCTCCTACCACACCCCGCTGTGTGTGTTTGTTCAGGACATGGTCTCCAACAAGCCGTGCAAGAACCCGAACTCCATGTCCAACAAGGCCATACGAGCGGCTCTGAAGGCCCAGGGCAAGCCCTCCAACGGATCCCGCTACTTCATCCTCAAGCTGTTGACCAAACGCAGCGACAGTAAGTGGCACCCAGATACTTCTTGTTGTTGTTGTTGACAGCGTTGTGAAACTGTTGTTTGTTGACCGAACGCAGCGACAGTAAGCGGTACATAGATGTTGTTGACAACGTTCTGAAGCAGTTGTTGACCAAATGCAGCGACAGTAAGCGGCGCCTAGATACTTTATTGTTAACAGCATTTCTTAAAGTGTTGACCAAACGCAGCGATAGTAAATGGCATCTAGATATTGTTGACAACGTTCTGAAACTGTGTTGAGACCCCTAGGCTGGTCTTGTTCAGGAAGTGTTGACCAAACGCAGCGACAGTAAGTGCCATCTAAATATTGTTGACAACATTCTGAAACTGTTGACCAAACGCAGCGACGGTAAGTGGCACCCAGATACTTATTGTTAACCTTCTGAAACTGTCGACCAAACGCAGCGACGGTAAGTGGCACCCAGATACTTATTGTTAACCTTCTGAAACTGTCGACCAAACGCAGCGACGGTAAGTGGCACCCAGATACTTATTGTTAACCTTCTGAAACTGTTGACCAAACGCAGCCATATTAAGTGGCACTTAGATATTGTTAACAACATTCTGAAACTGTTGACCAAACGCAGCGACATTAAATGGCATCTAGACATTGTTGACAACATTCTGATACTCTTGACCGAACACAGCGACAGTAAGTGGCACCTAGATATTGTTGACAACATTCTGAAACTGTGTTGACATCCCTAGGTTGGTCTTGTCCAGTAAGTGTTGACCACACGCAGCGATAGTAAGTGGCATCTAGATGTTGTTGAAAATATCTTGAAACTGTGTTGACACCCCTAGATTGGTCTTGTTCTGAAACTGTTGACCAAACGCAGCGACAGTAAGTGGCACCTAGATATTGTTGGCAAAATTCTGAAACTGTTGACCGAACACAGCAATATTAAGTGGCATCCAGATATTGTTAAGAACATTCTGAAACTGTTGACCGGACACAGCGATACTGAGTGGCATCTAGGTATTGTTAACAACATCCTGAAAGTGTTGACACACCTAAACCGGTACTTCTTCTGAAACTGTTGACGCACCTAAACCGGTAATTCTTCCGAAACCGTTGACGCACATGAACCGGTAATTCTTCTGAAACACACTGTATCCTTGTTGTTGTTGTTGGTGTTGTTGTTGTTGTTGTTGTTGTTGTTGTTGTTGTTGTTTGCAGAGTGCCCCATGCTGTCTCTGGGTCTGCCTTCCCGAGATGTACTGCATGATTCTTTCTTCTCTCCCAAATCTACTGTGTGATTCATTCATTCATTCATTCATTCATTCATTCATTCATCTCTCATATGGATGAAGGAAGGTGGCAGGATGGTTAAGACGTTTGCCTGCCAACAAGTAAACCGTGAGGTTCTGGGTTCGATTCCCAGCCTCGCCCTTTCTTCCCAGTTTGACCAAAATAATCGAACTGAAAGTCCTTCGGATGAGACTATAAACCGAAGCCCCGTGTGCGAACTCATGCAGAACATCTTGCGCACACGTTAAATTCTGTTCCGCTGTTCGAAAGAGTAGGCCATTGTGTGCCGGTGGGAACAGATTGTAAAATTTTTAAAAAACCGCATACACACGCATAAAAAAGTATTTAAAAAAATAATGTCATCTGAGCGCTTTGATTTGTTGCTTTACGAGATTCAGCGCTCTATTATTATTATTATTATTATTACTGCATGATTCTTTCTTCTCTCCCAGATGTACTGCGTGTGATTCTTTCTTCTTCTTCTCCCAAATCTACTGTGTGATTCATTCATTCATTCATTCATTCATTCATTCATTCATTCATTCATCTCTCTCTCCCATGGATGTAGGAAGGTGGCAGGATGGTTAAGATGTTTGCCTGCCAAAAAGTAAACCGTGAGGTTCTGGGTTCGATTCCCAGCCTCGCCCTTTCTTCCCAGTTTGACCAAAAAAATCGAACTGAATGTCAAAGTCCGTCGGATGAGACTATAAACCGAGACCCCCGTGTGCGAACGTATGCAGAACATCTTGCGCACACGTTAAATCCTGTTCCGCTTTTCGAAATAGTAGGCCATTGTGTGCCGGTGGAAACAGATGACAAATTTACAAAACCGCATACACACGGGGACTAGATGCAAAAAAGCAACATGAGTGCTTATTCCATTATCCTCGATATTAAATTTTTTTTAAATGTCATCTGCGCGCTTTGATTTGTTGCTTTACAAGATTCAGCGCTATATAAATTCCATACTTTATTATTATTATTATTATTATCATTATTATTATCATTATTATTATCATTATTATTATTACTGCATGATTCTTTCTTCTCTCCCAGATGTACTGCGTGTGATTCTTTCTTCTTCTTCTCACAAATCTATTGTGTCATTCATTCATTCATTCATTCATTCATTCATTTATTCATTCATTCATTCATTCATTCATTCATTTATTCATTCATTCATTCATTCATTCATTCATTCATTCATTCATTCTTCTCTCTCCTATCCCTTTGTTTGCAGAATGCCCCATGCTATATCTGGGTCAGCCTTCCCCAGATGTACTGCATGATTCTTTCTTCTTCTTCTCCCAGATGTACTGCGTGTGC
>CM054163.1:25965818-25968318 GCA_028751875.1 Rapana venosa
ACCAGCCGCCATGGCGCAGTGGTTAGCGCCTTGGGTTACGGACTGGAAGGTCGCGGGTTCGATTCCCCATAAGAGTCATAAGGATTTTTTTAGACTCCTGCCGGCTCCTACTCAGTGTGAGTGTGCTGTGGGCTCAGACTGGGACCACACAGTCGAGCTTCCTCCACTTTACGGGTGCGAGTTTGAGAGTGTTGCTCAAATTACCTGACCAACACTGCAGGTGTCTGTATCTCTCGGGCCCCGGTTGACGCCGGGATATATTATGATAGTAAGCGTAGAGTACAACCTGTCAAATAGTCTCAAAGTATATGCACTTCCACAGCAGCATCATTACGTCATCCTCATTGTCATTGATCATCATGCAATAAAAAAACAACTTGCCTCTGATTCGGTGGTCCCAGTTGCTCTGGTCTCATGGTGACCTCGGATTCGGTTTGCCCATACACTTCTGTGCCTGTGGTGAGTTTGTGTCAGGGTCTTTGGGGTTGGAGGTTCACGGGGGACAGTCGTTGGAGGGACGTTGTGGTTGCATGCTTTCTTACTTTGTTTGTTTGTTTGTTTGCATACATCATGATTTATTATGCTTATTTGAATCTTTTTTTCAGGTCTCACCAAAGATTATCGTCTTTCGGACCTCTACACTTTAAAGTAAGTGGTGTAGTGCGTTCTATTGAATTATATTGTGTTGTAGTGCCTTGCATTGTTTTGTGTTGCGCTGCATTACATTGCAGTGCTGTGCAGTGCAGTGCAGTGCAGTGCAGTGTAGTGCAATGTAGTGTAGTGTACTGTACTGTACTTTAGTAGATCATCACCATTACCACCACCATCGTCGTCGTCGTCATCCTCCTCCTCCTCTCTCCTCCTCCTCATCATCATCATCATTATCATCATCGTCACTACCACTAGCGTCACCTTTATCATCGCCACCATCACCATCACCATCATCATCCCCACCACCACCACCACGACACCACCACAACATCACACACCACAACACCACACCAACACACACCACCAACACCACACACAACCACACCACACACACCAACACCATCCAACACCAACACCTAAACCCAAAACCACACCACCACATCACCACCACCATCACAACACCACCACCACACCACCACCACTTTCATTTCAGCTATGATATTTTTTAATTTGTTTTTTGCAAGATATAGCGCTGTATAAATTCCATGTATTATTATTATTATTATTATTTGATAGCAATAATGATACTAATAATGATATCTAGAAGGAGAAGGGGAATGATTATGATGATGATGACACCAACAACAATAACAACAATAATAATAATGATAATGATAATATCATCATTATAATATATATTATTTTATCATGATTATAATGATGATGCTGATGATCACACCACCACCACCACCACCACCACCACCACCAATAACAACAACAACAAGAATAATGATGATGATGATGTTAATTATGATAATGATGACGATGACAACGATGATAATGGCAATGATCATGACAACAACAATATCAACCCCTCCACCATACTAAACAATAACAACAACAACAACAACAACAACAACAAAACAACATCACACCCTGTTCTTCCCAGAGCTAGCATCAGCAAGAGTACGGCGATGATGATGATGATGATGATGATGACTACCCCACCAACAACGATGATGATGATGATGATGACGATTATAACGACGAGGACGATAATGACAACGATCATGACAACGACAACAACAATGTCAACCCCACCACCATACTAAACAACATCAACAACATCACCACTAACATCAGCAAGAGCGCGGCGATGATGGATGATGATGATGATGATGATGATGATGATGATGATGATGACGACGACGACGACAACAATAATCATCATCGTAAAAATAATCATCATATAAATGATGGTGATGATGACGATGATAATGACAATGATCATGACGACGACGACAATATCACCACGAACATACTCAACAACAACAACAACAACAACAACAACAACACAGCCTGTTCTTTCCAGAGCTAACATTAGCAAGAGCGTGGCGGTGATGATGATAACAACAACAACAATAATCATCATCATCATCAAAATAATTATCATAATAATGATGATGATGATGATAGGATGATGATGATGATAATTATGATGATGATGATAATAATGATAATAATGATGATAATAATGATAATAATGATAATGATGATGACGACAATAGCACCACCAACATACTAAACAACAACAACAGCAACAATAGTCATCATCATCAAAATCATAATGATGGTGAGGATGATGATATTATGATGATAATGATGACGACGATGACGATAATGACAATGACAACAATCATGACAACGACAACGACAATATCAACCACCCTCCACCATACTACACAACAACAACAAACAACAAACAACAACACCAACACCACACCTCTGTTGTTCCCAGAGCTAGCATCATCAAGAGCGCGGCAGACACGGCCTACAGGGTGGGGCTGGG
>CM054163.1:25980818-25983318 GCA_028751875.1 Rapana venosa
TTCTTCTTCTTCTTCTTCTTTCTTCGTCTTCTTCTTCTTCCTTCTTTCTTTCTTTCTTTCTTTCTTTCTTCTTCTTCCTTTTTCTTCTTCTTCTTCTTCTTCTTCTTCTTCTTCTTCTTCTTCTTCTTCTTCTTTTGTCATGTTTCTCCCAGGGGAGGTTTGACATGACATTGATGAGCCTTCTCCATCTCTCTGTTTTGAGCTTCCTCCTTATTTATGCCCCTTTCTCTAAGATCATCTGCAATACAGGCAGCCCAGGTCTTGCTAGGTCTTCCCTTTGGTCTCTTTCCATCCACTACAAAGTTCATTGCTCTTTTTGATGATGTGGTGGTCTGCTTTCCGTTGAACGTGCCCAAACCAGCGCAGTCTATTGCTACTAGCTACAGACTTCAGATCATCAACTTTGCATATTCTTCATAGCTCTTCATTCGTGATCCTGTCTTCCCATTTGATCTTTGCCATGTAGCGTAGCATTCGGTTTTCACAGCTCTTCAACAAACGTTCGACGGTTTTGGTGAAAACCCACATCTCCGAGCCAAACAGGAGAACGGGTCTGATGGGTCCAGTCTGCTGGGGTTTTTTGTTTGTTTATTCTTGCTGGACTGTTTTGTCTTTAAATATATCGTTTTGACTAGCGGGGACAAGAAAGCTCAGTGGTCAGAGCACTCACTTTCCCCCAGCCAAGGTTAAGCAGCATCGAGCGTGGTTACCAACTGGATGGGTGACCGTTTGCGCGCCTTGGCTTCAGTACAGTTCCCCCATTTCACCCAGCTGTGAATGGGTTCCTGCCCTCTTTAGGGTCAGGGAAGGTAAAGCAGCGAGGGAGAGGAGATGGGCGCCACCGCCCTCAATATGCTGGCCCTAGAGAAGTTGAGGTCTCTGATGCCTCGCTCCCCTACGACCACATAGGTTATGGGGACACCTTTATCTTTTTGACTAGGGGGATATTTTTGGCCCTTTTTTGTTTCTATGTTTGTTTGGTAGTTGGTGTTGGGTTGTTTGGTTTGGGTTTGTTGTGGGAGTGGGGTGTGTTGTTGTTGGGTTTTTTTGGGGGGAGGATATGGGCGAGTTTTATTTGATTGTTTTGTTGTTGGTGGTGTTGTCTTGAGAAGTGGAGGGTGGAGGGGAACTGTATAGAAAGACTTGATGGATATTTTTGTTCATTTGGTTCTGCTTGTTGTTTTGTTTTGGTTCGTTTTCGCTTTTGTTTGGTTGCCCTGGGGTTTTGTTTAAATATCTGTTTGGTAGAGTTGTGGTAGGTCTGTTTTGTTGGGTTTTTGTTGTTGGAGTGAGGGGTGGGGGGAGGCTTTGGGAGAGCATGTTTTCATCTTGTTTGTTAGTATTTCTGGGGTAGGGCGTTGTTTTTGTTTGTTTTATGTAGATTTTTTAAATTTTATTTCAATTTTTATTCTTTTATATCGAGGATAGTGGAATAAGCACTTATGTGTTTTTTTACATCCAGTCCCCGTGTGTATGCGGATTTGTGAATTCTGTCATCTGTTCCCACCGCACACAATGGCCTACTCTTACGAAAAGCGGATCCGGATTTAACGTGTGCGCAAGATGTTCTGCGTGCGTTCGCACACGAGGCCTCGGTGTATAGTCTCATCCGAAGGACTTTGGGGGAGAGTGGAGTGTGCACTGATGTTAACTCCAGAGGAAAATATCCCCCTTGAACGGAAATCGAACCCGGGTCATCAGATTGCGAGCGCAATGTTCTGATCACTAGGCTATCCCGTCCCCCCTAGAGGTTTTTGTAGATTATTTCGTTTGCTGGCTTTTATGCTTTTGCGCTGCAAAATGATATGTTGTGGTTTAATTGCAAGGGAAAAAATCGATACTAATACTCTTTATGGATATTGTTATGATAAGATGTATTTTTTTTATTGTGAAATATCTGTGCGGCTGAGCTATTCCATGTAGCACTATCGCAGCAACAACAACAACAACAACGAACTGGTGACAATGTTAACAGCTATTCCTTGGAACACTATCGCAACAATAATAATAATGATAATAATAACAACAACAATAATAATGGTAATAATACCAACAACAACGAACTGGTGACAATGTTAACAGCTATTCGGTGGAGCACTATCGCAACAACAACAAAACAAGAATAATAATAATAACAACGAACTGGTGACACTGTTTACAGCTACTCCTTGGAACACTATCACAACAACACCAATAATAATAATAATAATAATAATAATAACAACGAACTGGTGACAGTGTTAACAGCTATTCGGTGGAACACTATCGCAACAGCAAAAACAACAAAAACAACAATAATAATAACAACAACGAACTGGTGACAGTGTTAACAGCTATTCGGTGGAACACTATCGCAACAACAAAAATAACAACAACAAACTGATGACAATGTTAACAGCTATTCCGTGGAACACTATCGCAACAACAAAAACAATAATGATAATAATAACAACAACAACAACAACAACAACGACGACGACGACGAACTGGTGACAATGTT
>CM054163.1:25985818-25990818 GCA_028751875.1 Rapana venosa
CAGATGCTGCTCAGCAAGTTCGGACTGCCTTCTCACATGAGGCAGGCTAGGTGCGATAGGCAGAGAGCGCCCTACACCCCCGCTTTGGATGGCTGGAGAAACGGTGAGGCGATTATGTTGTGTGTGAGAGAGAGAGAGAGAGAGAGTGTGTGTGTGTGTATATAATTATATATATATATATAAACAAGACAACAGTTCAGTAATGAGTAGTACTCACATTGTGTGTGTGTGTATGTGGTGTGTGTGTGTGTGTGTGTGTGTGTTTGTGTGTAAACAAGACAACAGTTCAGTAATGAGTAGTACTCACATTGTGTGTGTGTGTGTGTGTGTGTGTGTGTGTGTGTGTGTGTGTGTGTGTGTGTGTGTGTTGTGGGGTGTGTGTGTGTGTGTGTGTGATTGAAGATTTGGGGTGAGGGTGTGGTTGGGGGGTGTTTGGGGGGTGATGTGGTATGGTCGAGTGTGGTTGTGGTTTGGTGTGGTTGTGATTGAAGATTTGGGTTGGGGGTGTGGTGTGGTTGGCATGGGGTGTGGTTGTGTTGTGTGATTGAAGATTGGGGGTGAGGGGGTGGTTGGGGTGGGGGTGTTGTGTGATTGAAGATTTGGGGTTGTGGTGGGGTGTGGTGGGGGTTTAACACGTCTTGCTCAGCAAGTTACCCGTGAGAGAGACCCGATCGCTTACCGCTTTCTATCCCTTGGTGGGGGTAAGAGAGGGGGTTGGGGGGTGATGAGAAGGTGGGGTGGAGAGGTTGGTGGATGGTGGTGAAAGTAAAGCGCTTTTGGTTTGGGTTATTTGTTTTGTTTTTTGTATTTCTTTGCGAGATTCAATACTGTGTGAATGTCATGCGTTGTTGTTGTTGTTGTTGTTGTCGTTGTTATTATGATGACGATAATGACGATGATGGTGAAAATGACTATGCTTTTCATTATTGTTATCATTATTGTCATCATCATCGTCATCATCATCATTATTATTGTTAGTGTACCGTGTTTTGTATTTGCAATGTATTGTGTTGAACTATAATATCATTACAGTATGCTGTATTGCAATGTACAGTATTAGGCGTAAGAATGAAAGAAAGATTGACAGAAAAGCCAAAGGAAAAAATACGGGAAAAGGTGATGACAAATTAAAGTTGTCCCATAACCTGTAAAGTCGTAGGGGAGCGAGGCGTCAGAGACCTAACTTCTCTAGGGGCCAGCATATTGAGGGCGGCGCCCATCTCCTCTACCTCGCTGCTTTACCTTCCCTGACCCTAAAGAGGGCAGGTACCCATTTACAGCTGGGTGAACCGGGGAACTGTACTGAAGCCAAGGCGCGCAAACGGTCACCCATCCAAGTGGTAACCACGCTCGATGCTGCTTAACCTTATCTTGGGGGAAAGCGAGTGACTCTGACCACTGAGCTATGCCGTCGCCGCTGTGGTGACACAGAGAGAGAGGAGCAAAGACTGGAAGAGAAAGGAGGAAAAGAGAAAGAAACGAGAAAAAAAACATTACAAGAGAAACAACAAACAAGAAGAAAAGAAAGAAAGAGAGAAATACGGTGTGAGACAGACAGATAGACAGAGTAAAAGACAGGGACAGGGAAAGAAAGACGAAAAAAGAAAGAAAGAAAGAAAGAAACATATTTATTCATTCACCATCATCATCATCCTCATCCACATCATCAATTTCCATCTTTCTCCAAACTTGTTATCCTTCACACAATCACCACTACCATCACCACCACCACCACCACCACCACCACCACCATCACCACCACCACCACCATCACTACCACCACCACCACCACCACACCACCATTCACACCACCATCATCATCACCATCATCACCACCACCATCATCATCACCACCATCACCATCACATCACCACCATCATCATCACCACCATCACCACCACCATCACCACCACCATCACCACCACCATCACCACCACCATCACCACCACCACCACCACCACCATACCACCACCACCATCACCATCACCACCACCATCACCACCACCATCACCACCACCACCACCATCACCACCACCATCACCACCACCATCACCACCACCACCACCACACCACCACCACCACCACCACCCACCCACCACCACCACCACCACCACCACCACCTCACCACCACCACCATCACCACCACCATCACCACCACCACCACCACACACCACATCATCACCATCACCCCACCACCACCACCACCACACCATCATCATTATCCACCATCATCACACCACCCATCATCATCATCATCAACATTGTTCTTTCTCCAAACTCTTGTATCCATTCACACCATCACCCCCACCACCACCACCACCACCACCATCACCACCACACCACCCATCACCACCACCATCACCATCACCACCACCACCACCACCACCATCACCACCACCATCACCACCATCACCACCACCACCACCACCACCATAACCACCACCACCATCACCACCATCACCACCACCATCACCACCACCATCACCACCACCACCACCACCACCCACACACCATCACCACCACCATCATCACCACCATCACCATCATCACCACCACCATCATCATCACCACCACCACCATCATCACCACCATCACCACCACCACCATCACCACCACCACCACCATCACCACCACCACCATCACCACCACCACCACCATCCCCACCACCACCACCATCACCACCACCATCACCACCACCACCATCATCACCACCACCACCACTACCACCACCACCACCATCATCACCACCATCATCATACTCCCACCACATCCCACTCCAACCAGAATGCCCGGAGCCTACCCAGCAACTGCCGAAGCTACCCGCTAACGCCGCCTGCCACCTGAGCGCGGCCTGTAACCGGGTGGATTGCTGCGTGTACTCGGAGTTCCTGGACACCAACGTGCAGGCCTGGTTCCAGCTGAACTGTGACCTCTTCCTGCAGGCGGGAGTGGAGAGGCTCATCTCCCCCAAACATTACGTGATGGGCGGAGAGGTGGACTGGAACTTGGGTGAGTTTTTTGGGGTGTGGGTGGAATGGGGTGTGTGGGATGGGGTGGGGTGGGTGGTGCGGTGGGGGTTGGGGGGGAGGGTTGGGATGGTAGGGTGGGTGGGGATTGGGATGGTGGGGTGGGTGGGGGTTTGTAGGGGGGGTTGGGTGGGGTGGGATGGGTCGGAGGCTGGTCTCCCCCAAACACTTCGTTGTGGGCGGAGAGGTGGACTGGAACCTGGGTAGGTTTTTTGGGGTGGTGGAATGGGGTTGGGTGGGTTGTGTGGGTGGATGGGGGTTTGGGGGGTGGGGGGTGGGGGTCGGAGGCTGGACTCTAAACACTACGTTCTGGGTGGAGAGGGGGATGGAATCTGGGTAGGTTTTCGGGTGTGGGATGGGTGGGGGGTTGGGGTGGGGGGGGGGGGTTGGGCTATCTCCACTAGTAATGGGGGAGGTGGATGGAACTGGTAGGTTTTGGGGTGTGGATGGGGTGGGTTTGGGGTGGGGTGGGGGTTGATGGGTGGGGGGGGTGTCGGGGTGGGGTGGTGGGTCGGGGGTTCCCACATGTTTGGGCGGAGAGGTGGCTGGACTGGGTGGTTTTAGGTGTGGGGAATGGGTGGTTGGGGTAGGGGGGGTGGGGTGGGTTGGTGGGTGTGGGGGGGTGGTGTGGGAGGGGGGGTGTGTGGGTTTGGGAGGCTCATCTCCCCCAAACACTACGTATGGGCTGGAGAGGTGGACTGGAACCTGGGTAGGTTTTTGGGGGTGGTGGAATGGGGTGGGGCTTTGGGGGTGGGTTTATGGTGTGGGGTTGTGTCGGAGTGGGGAGTGGTCCGGAGGCTATCTCCCCCAAACACTACGTGTTGGGCGGAGAGGTGGACTGGAACCTGGGTGAGTTTTGGG
The DNA here is from genome assembly GCA_028751875.1 of Rapana venosa. Classification (NCBI taxonomy): domain Eukaryota; kingdom Metazoa; phylum Mollusca; class Gastropoda; order Neogastropoda; family Muricidae; genus Rapana; species Rapana venosa. Next base: position 25,989,706 of record CM054163.1, read on the forward strand.
GTGTGGAATGGGGTTGGGTGTGGGGTAGGGGGGTGGGTGTGGGGTGGTGGGTTGGAGGATGGCTCCAAACACTTGTGTGGGGGAGAGGTGGGACTGGACCGGGTGAGTTTGGGGTGGGGGGGTGTGGGTGTGGTTTCGAGAGTATCTACCCCAAACTCTACGTTGGGTTAGAGGTGGACTACTGGGTAGTTTTGGGGTGGAATGGGGGCTTGTAGGTATGTGTGGGTTGTGTGATGGTGATGGAGAGCTGGTCTCCCCAAACACTACGTAATGGGCGGAGAGGTGGACTGGAACCTGGGTGAGTTTTGGGGGTGGAATGGGGTTGGGTGGTGTGGGGTGGGGTTTGGGGTGGTGGGGTGGGGTGGGTTGGAGGTGTCTCCTCCAAACACTTCGTGATGGGCTGGAGAGGTGGACTGGAACCTGGGTGAGTTTGGTGGTGGAATGGTGGGGGGGTGGGGGGTGGTGGTGGGTTGTGTGGGGGGGTTCGAGGAAGGTTGGATCTACCCCCAAACCTACGTTCTGGGCTGTAGAGGTGCGGACTGTGTTTGGTGGTTTGTGATGGGTTGGGGAAGGGGTGGGGGGGGGGTGAGTGTGTGGTGGGTCTGGGTGGGGGTGGGTTGTGGGTCGGGTCATTCCCCAAACACTTCGTAATGGGCGGAGAGGTGGACTGGAACCTGGGTGAGTTTTTGGGGGTGGTGGAATGGGTGGGTGGGTGGTGGGGTAGGGTTTGGGGGTTGGTGGGGTGGGGTGGTTGGGGTGATCTCAAGCACTCGTTGTGGGGGGAGGTGGAGGATCCTGGGTGGGTTTCGGGTGGTGGGATGGGGTTGGGTGGGATGGGGGGTTGGTGGGGTGGGATGGTGGGTGGTAGGGGGGGGGGGTGTCGGGGGGGGGGGTGTGGGTTCCGGGAGGCTCATCTCCCCCCAAACACTTCGTAATGGGCGGAGAGGTGGACTGGAACCTGGGTGAGTTTTTGTGGTGGTGGTGGAATGGGGTTTGGGAGGATAGGGGGGTGGGGGTGGGGGGATAGTAAGGTGAGGTTGTGTGGGTGGGGGTTTGGGGTGGTGTGGTCGGGTGGGGTTGTGTGGGTTCCGGGAGGCTCATCTCCCCCAAACA
>CM054163.1:25993318-26000818 GCA_028751875.1 Rapana venosa
GGGTTCTTGGGGGGGGGGGGGGGGGTGGGAGGGTGGGAGGGGGATGCGAGGGTTGGGTTGTAGGGGTGGGTAGGATTGTAGGTTGGGTTGTGGGGTGTGGTGGGTTGTAAGGGTTGTAGGGGTGGGTGGGGTTGTAGGGAAGGGTGGTTTGTGTTGTAGGGTGGCTTGTGAGTTGTAGGGTGGATTGTGAGTTGTAGGGTGGATTGTGAGTTGTAGGGTGGTGTGTGGGTTTGTAGGGTGGTTGGGTTGTAGAGTGGGTGCTTGGCTGCAACAACCCTGGGGCCAACACTAACTTCAACGGTTAGATGGGTTCTTGGAGGGGGTGTGGGGTGGGTGGGGTTGTAGGGGGGTTGTATAGGGTGGGGGGGGGGGGTGGGGGCTAGATTATGATGGATATGGGCTGGATTATGGCGGGTTGGGGCTAAATTATGATGGGTTTGTGCTAGATTATGATGGGTTTGGGCCGAATTATGATGGGTTTTGGGCTTGTTTATGGAGGGTTTGGGTTGATTATAGTGGGTTTGTGCTGGATTATGGCGGGTTGGGGCTAAATTATGATGGGTTTAGGCTGGATTATGATGGATATTGGCTCGATTATGGCGGTTTGGGGCTAAATTATGATGGGTTTGGGCTGGATTTTATTGGTTTTGGGTTGGATTATGGTGGGTTGCGTTGTATTATAGTGGGCTTGGGTTGATTATAGTGGGTTTGGGCTGGATTATGGCGGGTTTGGGCTGGATTATATTGGTTTTGGGTCGGATTATGGTGGGTTTTGTTTGATTATAGTGGGTTTGGGTTGGATTAAGGTAGGCTTGGCAGGGTTGTGGTGGTCAGGTTGTAGTTGGTTTGATAAAACAAAAACAAACGCACACTAAAAAAGTAACGCATTACAACTTTGTTTTTTTTCTTTTCTGCAGATTTGTTTACGTGGCAGCAGTGTTTTCTGCCTGATGGGGATACGGGTGAGTTTCATTATTGCGTTTTATTTGATCTGTTTCTCTCTGTGTGTCTGTCTCTGTCTGTCTGTCTGTCTCTATTTGTCTCTCTCTGTTATATGTGTGCGTGTGTGTGTGTTCGTGATATTTTTATTTGAAGTGGACGGGATAGCCTAGTGGTTAGAACATTGCGCTCGCAATCTGACGACCCGGGTTCGATTCCCGTTCAAGGGGATATTTTCTTCTGGAGCTAACATCAGTGCAGACTCCAATCTCCCCAAAAGTCCATCGGATGAGACTATAAACCGAGGTCCCGTGTGCGAACGCACGCAGAACATCTTGCGCACACGTGAAATCCTGTTCCACTTTTCGTAAGAGTAGGCCATTGTGTGCCGTTGGGAACAGATGACAGAATTTACAAAACCACATACACACGGGGACTGGATGTAAAAAAAGCACACGGGTGCTTATTCCATTATCCTCGATATAAAAGAATACATAAATAAATTAATAAAAAAACGCACACACACACACACACACACACACGCACACGCACACACACACACACACACACGCACACACACACACACACACACACGCACACACACACGCACACGCACACACACACACACACACACACACCCTCTCAATCCTAACGCAATGTCCAACAGTAACGATGGTTCAGACAGAATCTGATCCAGTGACAAACTTGGCACAGCAGGTAAAAATGCTTTTAAATACATGTTTTAAATGCACGTTTGTTTGTTTTGTTTTGTTTAATGTCTATTCACTGCATGGTGATTTAGACACACCCGCATTCATACCAAAGTACCTATTATTACACACCGCATCTCTCTCTCTCTCTCTCTCTCTCTCTCTCTCTCTCTCTCTCTCTCTCTCTCTCTCTCTCTCTCTCTCTCTCTCTCTCTCTCTCTCTCTCTCTCTCTCTCTCTCTCTCTTACTTATCAGGCTTCCTATGTTAAGAATAAACAGACAAGCATACGAGATGCTGCTTATACAACATAATAATGGTAAAGTAAACTGGGCGACTAAAGTAACAGATCTTTTGACGATAAATGGATTTGGTATTGTTTGGCTATGCCAGGGGGTGGGTTATGAAGAACAGTTTGTTAGAGAATTGAAAGATAGACTTATTTCATGTTTTCATCAAAACTGGCATGAACAGTTAATGTCTAGTGAAAAATACACTTGGTATAGCTCCTTTAAAGATGCGTTTGGTCCAGAACAGTATCTGATATCGTTAACTAATGAAAGGCTTCGAAGTAATTTACTAAAATTTAGGCTAAGATTGTGTGGTCTTTTGAACTGCAAACAATGGTATATTACAGCAGAGACAGACAACAACTCTTGTCCAGCATGTGGAGAAGAAGAAGAAGACGAATTTCATTTTTTGTTTGCTTGTAGAACTTATCATGAAATTCGCCAAAAAATTGCTTTTTTGACAAACCCAACCAACAGGTCCACCAATCTTGTACAAAAGGTGTTATCTTCAAATAATATGTCCGAGCTTAAATCTTTAGCAATATATATAACGCAGGCTCTAGATAAACGTAAGCAGACTATGAATGAAACGGATCCTATACGTAATAACTGAAAATATTGGTTGGCATTTATCTGGACTTTGGATTATTACTCATGTCCTTTTCATATTTATTCCTATGTTAATATGTTACTTACAATTACCCCCTTTGACTGATGGGCTTGTAGCTTTTGTCAAATAAAAATTCGTTCATTCATTCATTCTCTCCCTCTCTCTCTCTTTCTCTCCCCTACACAAACCCACACACACACATATATATATATAAATATATATATATACATATATATATATATAACTAATTACAGTAAAGGTCTTACAGGTGAAGAATATATGACTTCAGCAACTGACATTATGAATTGCTGAGAGTCATATAAAACTTCTTGACTAGTGGCATATTTTTTATGAATATCTAAACCTCTCCTTTTATACATGTCAAGAAGAATTGGGCAATCAAACAACAAATGGTGGACTGAAAGTGGAATAGAACAACAACATGTTACATTTTTTGAATATTTAGTATTCCATGCATTTAATCTCAGTTTATGTATTAGAATTTCTAATTTCCGTGGGCAAGGAAACTGCTGATAATGTTTTTCTATAATCTTTGAATGTATGCATTTCATTAACTTAGAAATATAACTTAGTGTATACGAACGGATCTGTATTAGAAACAGGCAAAAGTGGTGCTGCATATGTGATTCCGACTTGAAAAGTTCAAAAATCTTTTCATTTAGCACAAAATTTTTCTATATTTACTTCTGAATTATTTGCAATTCTTATGGCTTAGAATTTTTTGTCAGATACTGCTGTTGATGTTTGCCAATTTCTGTTTCGCGTTGACTCAAAGGCAGTGTTAATGGCATTAAAGTCATGGCATGGTAAAATAAGGAATGATATTGTATTTGAGATAACATTCCTGATACATTCTATTGCAAGCAGAGGCATCAGCATAACTTTTCGCTGGATCCCCTCTCATTGTGGAGTTTATTCCAATGAGCTGGTTGATTCTTTGGCAAAACAAGGCGCCTCTGAATACAGTACTGAAGTGTTTGCTTCTAATCTTGCATTGTCGTCCTATGAAATTCATTCTAAGTTAAATGCACGTGCAGGGTGCCACGTGTCTCTGCCTGCCTCCTTGCTGGATAGGTGTGTGCAGACCAACAACTGCCTCTCCGTGCAGTGCTGCCTGCCCGTGGACCTGGGCTTTCTGGGGCAGCACTCCATCAGCGCCTCTTTCCACTTCGACCGCTGCTCCAACACCTTCGTCTACACCATGGACAAAAAGTCTGGCAGCCTGGGCTTGTCTGCCATCGTTGGTGAGTTGTGTGTGGTGTGGTTAGTGGTGTGTGTGGGGGGGGGGGGGGGCGCGGGGGGGGAGGGGAGTGCGTGTGTGTGTGTTGTGTGTGTGTGGGGGGGGGGGGTGTGGGTAGGTTGTGTGTGTGAGTGTTGTAGTTTGGTGGGTGGGGTGAGGGGGTAGGGTGTGTGTGTGAATGTGTGTGGTGTGTGTGTGTGTGGGGGGGGGGGAGGTAGGGGGGTGGGGGGGGGGCGGTGTGTTTGTTGGGGGGGGGGGGGGGGGGGGTAGGTGTGTGTGTGTGTGGGGGGGGGGGGGGTGAGGGTGTGTGTGTGTAGTTGGGTGGGTGGGTGGGGGTAGGGTGTGTGTGTGAATGTGTGTGTGTGTGTGGGTGTGTGTGTGTGTGTGTGTGTGTGTGTGTTGTGTGTGGTGTGTGGTGTGTGTGTTGGGCGGGGGTGAGGTGTGGGGGGTAGGTGTGTGTATGAGTGTGTGTGGTGTGGGTGTGGGTGGTGTGTGGGTTAGGTGTGTGTATGAGTGTGTGGTGTGGGGGGGGGTGTGTGGATGGGGGGGGGGGGTGTGGATGTGTGTGTGTGTTGTGTTGTATAGTGTGTGTGGTGTTGTGTGTGTGTGTGTGTTGTGTGTGTGTGTGTGTGTGTGTGTGTGTGTGTGTATGTGTGTGTGTGTTTTCAAATTCATGTAACGTCTTTTCACAAGTTGAGATATTAGACGCGTGTGTGTGTATGTGTGTGTGTGTGTGTTTCAAATTCATGTAACGTCTTTTTACAAGTTGAGATATTAGATGCGTGTGTGTGTGTTGTAAGTATGTGTGTGCGCGCACGCGTACGTGCGTGTGCATATGTGTGCACGCGCGTACGTGCACTATTACCTCCCCTGTCTGCCTGCCTGTCAGTTGCTCTGCCTGCCTACCTGCCTGTCTGTTCACCATCAACTGATCTCTGTGTGTTTTTAAAAAAATTTATTCTTTTATATCGAGGATAATGGAATAAGCACTTATGTGCTTTTTTACATCCAGTCCCCGTGTGTACGCGGGTTTGTAAATTCTGTCATCCGTTCCTCCCACCGGCACACAATGGCCTACTCTTCCGAAAAGCGGAACAGGATTTAACGTGTTGGGCAAGATGTTCTGCGTGCGTTCGCACACACGGGGCCTCCTCGATTTAGAGTCTCATCCGAAGGACTTTTAAGAGTGGAGGAGTCTGCACTGATTGTGAACTCCAGGGGGAAAAAATATCTCCTCTTGAACGGGAATCGAACCCAGGGTCGTCAGATTGCCAGCGCAATGTTCTAACCACTAAGCTATCCCGTTCCCTCCCCCGTGTGTGTGTGTTGTGTGTGTGCGTGCGTGCGTGCGTGCGTGCGTGCGTGCGTGCGTGCGTGCGTGCGTGCGCGCGCGTGCGCGTGCGTGCGTGTGTGTTGTCGTCGTCGTCGTCTTCAATTTAATGTCTATTCACTCTGATATTAGACGGTGTGTGTGTGGGAAGGACTTTTGGGGGTACTGATGTGAACTCCAGAGGGGAAAATATCTCCCCTTGAACGGAAATCGAACCCAGGGTCGTCAGATTGCCAGCGCAATGTTCTAACCACTAGGCTATCCCGTCCTCCCGTGTGTGTGTGTGTGCGTGTGCGTGTGTGTGTATGTGTGTGTGTGCGTGCGTGTGTCTGTGGTGTGTCTGTGGTGTGTGTGTGTGTCTGTGTGTGTGTGTGTCTGTGTGTGTGTGTGTTGTGTGTGTGTGTCTGTGTGTGTGTGTGTGTCTGTGTGTGTGTGTCTGTGTGTGTATGTGCGTGGTGTATATGTGTGTGTGTATGTGTGTGTATGTGCGTGGTGTATGTGTGTGTGTGTGTGTGTGTATGTGTGTGTACGTGTGTGTGTGTGTGTGTGTGTGTGCACGCGTGCGTGCGTGCGTGCGTGCGTGTGGGAAGGACTTTTGGGGAGAGTGGAGTCTGCACTGATTGTGAACTCCAGGGGGGAAAATATCTCCCTTGAACGGGAATGGAACCGGGGTCGTCAGATTGCCAGCGCAATGTTCTAACCACTAGGCTATCCCGTTGTGTGTGTGTGTGTGTGTGTGTGTGTGTGTGTGTGTGTGTGTGTGTGTGTGTGTGTGTGTGTGTGTGTGTGTGTGTGTGTTTTGTGTGTGCGTGTGTATGTGTGTGTGTGTTGTGTGTGTGTCTGTGTTGTGTGTGTGTATGTGTATGTGTGTGTGTGGGGGGGGGGGGGGGGAGGACTTTTGGGGAGAGTGGAGTCTGCACTGATTGTTAACTCAGGGGGGAAAATATCTCCTCTTGAACGGGAATCAAACCCGGGGTCGTCAGATTGCCAGCGCAATGTTCTAACCACTAGGCTATCCCGTGTGTGTGTGTGTGTGTGTGTGTGTGTGTGTGTGTGTGTGTGTGTGTGTGTGTGTGTGTGTGTGTGTGTGGTTGTTGTTGTTGTTGTTGTTGTCTTCAATTTAACGTCTGTCCACTCTGATATTAGACGATGTGTGTGTGTGTGTGTGTGTGTGTGTGTGTGTGTGTGTGTGTGTGTGTGTGTGTGTGTGTGTGTGTGGGAAGGACTTTTGGGGAGAGTGGAGTCTGCACTGATTGTTAACTCCAGGGGGGAAAATATCTCCCCTTGAACGGGAATCGAACCAAGGTCGTCAGATTGTCAGCGCAATGTTCTAACCACTAGGCTATCCCGTGTGTGTGTGTGTGTGTGTGTGTGTGTGTGTGTGTGTGTGTGTGTGTGTGTGGTGTGTGTGCGTGCGTGCGTGCGTGCGTGCGTGCTTTGTGTGTGTGTGCGCGCGCGCGTGCGTGTGCAGACGTGCCCCAGACGGAACAATGGGGCAGCGCCATCACGTTCAACTACCAGGTCAAAAGCACCCCCAGCGGATATGACCTGGAGGCCAGCCTTGACCTTTGCGCCCTGGACAACGTCACTTCCGCCACCGCCACCTGCGCCACCTACGACCTCTTGCCCGACGACGTCAGCATCTACTCTCCGGCCGCCCACTGTACTGGAAGGAGGAGGAGGAGCGTTGCCAGACCTAAGTGAGGGAGGAGGGGGGAGAGGGAGGAGGGGGAGAGGGGGGAGAAGGAGGAGGGGGAGGAGGGGAGAGGGAGGAGAAGGAGGAGGGTGGAGAGGGGGGAGGAGTGTGGAGGGAGAGGGGTGGGGAGAGGGAGGAGGAGGAGAAGGAAGGGGGAGAAGGAAGGGGGGAGAAGGAAGGGGGGAGGGAGGAGGGGGGAGAGGGAGGAAGGGGGGAGTGGGAGGGGGAGGTGTGGGGAGGGAGAGGAGTGGGGAGAGGGAGAGAAGGAAGGGGAGAAGGAAGGGGGGAGGGGGAGAGGGAGGAGGGGGCGAGAGGGAGGATGGGGGGAGGGAGAAGGAGGAGGGGAGAGGGAGGAGGGGGAGAGGGAGGAGGGGGTGAGGGGGGAGAGAGAGGAGGGGAGAGGGAGGAAGGGGGGAGGAGTTGGGGGGAGGAGTGGGGAGAGGGGGGAAAGGGAGGGAGGAGGGGAGAGGGAGGCGGGGGAAAGGGAGGAGGAGTGGGGAGGGGGGGAGGAGTGGGGGAGAGGGAGGAGGGGGAGAAAGAAGGGGGAGGAGGGGGGAGAGGGAGGAGGGGGAAGAAGGAGGAGGGGGAAGAGGGAGGAGGGAGAGAGGAGGAAAGGGGGAGGGGGGGGGAGAAGGAGGAGGAGAGGGAGGAGGGGGAGAGGGGAGA
>CM054163.1:26005818-26023318 GCA_028751875.1 Rapana venosa
AGAAGGGATAGCCTAGTGGTTAGAACATTGCGCTCGCAATCTGACAACCCGGGTTCGATTCCTGTTCAATGGGGATATTTTCCCCTGGAGTTAACATCAGTGCCGACTCAACTCTCCCCAAAAGTCCTTCGGATGAGACTATAAACCGAGGCCCCGTGTGTCAACGCACGCAGAACATCTTGCGCACACGTTAAATCCTGTTCCGCTTTTCGTAAGAGTAGGCCATTGTGTGCCGGTGGGAACAGATGAGGATAACAAAATTTACAAAACCGCATACACACGGGGACTTGATGTACAAAAGCCCACGAGTGCTTATTCCATTATCCTCGATATAAAAGAATAAAATCAAAAATAAATAAATAAATAAAAATATACACAGAGTATGGGTTGGTGGGTGGGTGGGTGGTTGAGTGAGTGTGTGTGTGTGTGTGCGTGCGTGCGTGCGTGCGTGCGTGCGTGCGTGCGTGCGTGCGTGTGTGTGTGTGTGTGTGTGTGTGTGTGTGTGTGTGTGTGTGTGTGTGTGTGTGTGTGTGTGTGTGTGTGTTCGATTTTTTCATTTTAGGTCTCTTCACAAAATGTGATGTTAGACGCATTAAGAAAAAGACTTCTAAGAAAAAAGTGGAGGGGAGAGGGGGAGGAATTCTGGGAGGTGGGGGTAGGGGTTTAATGTTAATGTGTGTGCGTGTGTGCACATTTGGACTTGATGGAACTATTGCTTGTCACTGGTTGTATGACTGTGTAAGAATGAGTTGAGTGCAAGCGCTTTGATTTGTCTCTGCAAGATATAGCGCTATATAAATTCCATTTATTATTATTATTATTATTATTATTAATTAAATCTACACAGAAGATGTGTAACCTTTAGATAGATAGATAGATAGATAGATAGATAGATAGATAGATAGATAAATAGATGGATAGATAGATAGATAGATAGAGATATTTGTGTGTGTGCGTGCGTGCGCGCGTGCAAGCATGAACTCATCTCCCTCGATATCGAAGGAGGTGAGTGTCTTCACAGAGGGAGAGAGAGAGAGAGTATGAGTGGGTGGGTGGGTGAGTGTCACACTTCTGAGCATGTTACCATCCATAGTCAAGAAGTTGAAAATGTTTCGAAGTACAAGTATCTGGGAACTATTTTTTATGACAAACTAAACTGGGATGCTAACACTGACGCTATTGTCAAAAAGGGACAACAACGTATGTATTTTCTGAGGAAGCTTAACTCATTTTTTGTTGACAAAAAGATTCTTTCTTTGTTCTACAAGTCCTACATAGAGAGTGTTCTAAGTTTTGCTTTCATCTGTTGGTACAACAACCTTAGTGTTAACAACAAGAATAGTCTTCGGAGAATTGTTAGAATCTGCTCAAAAATAATTGGAGAAGAACAAAGAGATCTCAAGCCGTACTGCGATCAGCAGCCTGTGCGCAAAGCGTCTGCCATCTTGAATGATCCTTCCCATGCTGTCTTGGGAATTTCAGTTGTTGCCTTCAGGACGCCGCTTTCGGTGCTCCAACAGTAAAACAAATAGAAAAGAAATTCCTTTGTTCCAGTAGTCATTCGAATTCTAAATTCAAAATAGCACTGACCAAACAGTTTTACATTCTCTGATATACCTCCCCCCCACCCCTGATTGTCGTGTGCGTGGGTGTGTGTGTGTGGTAATGAAAATAAGTACTCCTGTATCTTGCTTTTGGCTTTCAAGAATGATTTCTAAATTGTGTGTGTGTGTGTGTGTGTGTGTGTGTGTGTGTGTGTCTTTACTAGATAATGGCCATTATGGTGCGCGGGTGCACGTGTGTGTATATGTGTGAGAAAACTGTGTTCATATATTGGTGTGTGTATGTATGGGTGTGCGCGTGTTGTGTGAATGCGCACGTGCGTGCACACACAAAAATTTATTTCTTTTCCAATCAATGGTTTTTACAACATTGTATTCCTACATTGGTGTGTGTGTGTGTGTGTGTGTGTGTTGTGTGTGTGTGTGTGTACGCGGTGCGTGTGTGTGTGCGCGCACCTGGGTTTGTGTTTGTGTATGATAATTTTTTTAAGCTATCTTGGAATGCTTATAACAATCTGAAATGTATTTTTCTTGTGTCTCGTGAGATAATTATAGGTATCAATGTACCTGTCAGTATTGTAATTGCCCTTCATGGGATGATTAAAGTGTTTTTGACTTGACTTGACTTGACTTGACTTGACTTGACTTGACTTGACTTGACTTGACTTGACTTGACTTGAGTGAGTGAGTGAGTGAATGTGTGTGTTTGTGTCTGTGTGTGTTTTAAGGATTACTGTACGTTTTCACAGACAGACACAGACACACACACACACACACACACACACACACACACACACATACACGCATTCGATGTAATAAAATTATATTTAAACCAAAGCACAAAAGCAAACAAAAACAAATATATAAACAAAAAACAAAACATACACACAACAAAAAACCACTATCATCAATCTAAACCTACTTTCTCACGCCATTTATTTTCTATGTCCCGTCACCCAGCCAACATCATAGCGGCCATGTTGGGGTCACGTGAGATCAAGGGAGCCAAGGGACGTCACCTTCAACCGTTCGTTCCGGGAGGGGGGTTAACCGAAAACGGAAACAAGGCTCTGGCCACGAAAATCGCCAACATGACTATAGCCCAGATGCAGGCCTACGTCTTGTCCGAAGGCATAGACCCGGAACGCATTCTGGATTTCTTAAAAGACTTGAAAGACGTTCTGCAAACTCTGGTTGGTCTTCTTTTGTGTGTGTGTTGTGTGTTGTGTTGAGTGTAGGGGGTGGGGTGGGGAGTGTGTGGGGGGAGGGGGAGAGGGGGGAGTTGTGTGTGGGGGTGGAAGGGGTATGTGTGGGGGTGGAGGGGTTGTGGGGGGTATGTGTGTGTGTGGGGGGGGGGGGGGGAAGTGTCAAAGTTAAACTTTTATTTTCAGATAGTACATTGAAAAAGCAAATGCATTTGCTTTTTTTTCATCAAGCCGTCTATCTAAAAAAAAAAGAGTATATGCAGACATAGAATTTTAAAAAAACCTAATCAATGATGTGTGTGTGTAGTGCTTTGTTGTGTTGTGCTGTGTGGTTGGGTGTGTTGTTGTTTTTGTTGTTGTTGTCTTCGATTTTACATCTGTTCACTCTTAGTGATTTTAGATGAATGTGTGTGTGTGCATGCATGCATGCGAGCGCGCGCGCGCGCGCGTGCGTGCGTGCGTGCGTGCGTGCGTGCGTGCGTGCGTGCGTGCGTGCGTGCGTGTGTCTTTATCTGTGTGTTTTGTGAGCGCCTGCGTATGTATTAGTTTTTTTTTCTCTTTGGGTTTTATTTTATTTTTGGGGAGTCGGGCTTTCTAAAAAAAATTATTTATTTGTAGATTTTTGTTTGAAATTATTTTTGTTGGGGGGGGGGGGGGTAGGTTGCTGTTTTGTCATGGTTTTTCCGACGATGACGTACGCAGCACGGTGACGTCACGGGTGTGTTTCAGTACTGTGACGTGGTGACCAGCATCACGGAATCGTCACTGGAGGACATGTTCAAATCCTTCGACTTGGCGCTGAACGGGGACTTCAGCGTTCCCCGCCAGACCACCAACTTCTTCGAGTACAAGCAGTTCTTCTTGGTGGGCGGTTTGGTTCCCATGACCTTTGGTGAGTGGTGGTGGTGGTGGTGGGTGGTGGTGGTGGTGGGTGGTGGTGGTGGTGGTGGTGGTGGTGGTGGTGGTGGGTGGTGGGTGGTGGTGGTGGTGGTGGTGGTGGTGGTGGTGGTGGTGGTGGTGGTGTGGTGGGTGGTGGTGGTGGTGGTGGTGGTGGTGGTATTCTGCTCGGTTGATCGGTCGTTCGTTCCTTCGTTCCTTCCTTCCTTCCTTCCTTCCTTCGTTCCTTCGTCCGTTCCTTCGTTAGCTCGCCCCCCAGCTTATCACTCTGGGGGTCACCCAGAATGTGCACCACTCTTGACTCATTCCTCCCACCTGGGAATAATCACTGTGAGATTGTAATTGCCCTTCATGGGATGATTAAAGTGTTTTTGACTTGAGTTGACTTGACTTAGTGTGTGAGTGAGTGAGTGTATGTGTGTGTGTGTGAGTGAGAAGTTTTCGTGTATGACTGTTTTCTGAGTACCTCGCCATATAGGCAGCCATATTCTGACTTCAGAGGATTTTTTTTTTTGGTTCTCCTTTGAAGAATAGTGCAGGTTGTTATGTTAAGAGCTTGGTCATGGCTGAATGCAATCTCAATAGAACGTTTTACAGCATAAACAACATTTTAGTGTAGGCCTTTGGCAGTTAGCTGACATCAATAACTGACACAGCTTTTGGCCTGGGCCAGTTTGGTGAGTGTGGCCTTTCGGGTTTTGGGGGGTTGGGATTTTTTTTATTGACGGAAGGGGGGTGGGGTGGTTGGTTTGGATTTGGAAAGGGTTGGGTTGGGTGGGTTTGTGTTGGTTTTGTGTTGTATCCTGGTTTTTTTGTATTTGATTGTTTTGTGTTGTAGTGGAGTGGAGTGAAGTGAAGTGTAGTGTTCTGTGGTGTATGAGTGAAGTGTATTGCATGAGTGTAGTTTAGTGTAGTGTAGTGTAGTGTAGTGTAGTGTAGTGTAGTGTAGTGTAGTGTATGGTAGGGTAGGGTAGGGTAGGGTAGGGTAGGGTATTGCATCGCATTGTATTGTATTGTATTGGATCATATGATATTGCATTGAATTGTTTTATATTGTATTGCATCGTATTGCGTTGTTAGGGACTCACTTGTTGCCGTGGGTTCATTTGTGCGAGCTAAATGGACATTATAGTTCGGCCCTCAGTTCATCTTCTGATCTGAAAGACTAGCGCCCAGACCACGACTCATAGCCTAGCGGATGGGTGAAAAGGCAGGTTTTGTGATGATGATGATGATGATGATGATGATGATGATGAGTTGCTGCTATCATTTTGATAGACATTAAGACTCATAATTTGTGTGTGTGTGAGTGTGTGTGTGCGCGCGTGCACAGACACGCACACTCATACACACACACAACCCCCCTCTCCCCCAAACCCATCCCCACCCCCAACACACACACACACAACCCCCCCTCCAACCCACCCCCCCCCCCACACACACAACCTCCCCCCCCCACACACACACAACCAAAACCAAAAGAACCCCACCCTACCCCAACACACTCACACACACACACAAACCCACACACGCATACAAACCCAACACAACACACACACACAACACCACCCCACCCACCCCCACCCCCCCCACCCCCAAAACACACATAAACCCCAACCCACACAACCCCAACCAAACCCCAACCACCAACCCCAAACCCCCCCCCCCCCAGCCCCCCAACCACCAACCCCAACCCACCCACCCAACCAACCCAACCCAACACCACCCAAAACCCCCCCCACACATCCAAACCCAAACCCAACCCTAAACCCCCCCCCCCCCCCCCCCCCCCCCAAAATAAAAACAACCAAACAACCCAACCACACTTGTCACTTGCAGAGTTCACAGCGGGCATCACCACCAGTATGAAGGTTCTGGTGAAGGCCAAGATGCTGAAGCTGGAGGTGACGGGTACCCTGGTACCCTACATCACCCTCCGGGTGCAGGGCACCCTCTCCGTGGGTGCCCTCATGCTGGGGCAGCTCCGACTGACCGGGTACATCTGTCAGCTCTCGCTGCCCTCCCAGGCCCTCATCAATTTTTCCAAGTTTCCCATGGATGTCTCGTGAGTATTTTTATTGTAGAAGAAGAAGAAGAAGAAGGAGGAGGATGAGGAGGAGGAGGAGGAGGAGGAGGAGGAGGAGGAGGAGGAGGAGAAGGAGGAGGAGGAGGAGAAGAAGAAGAAGAAGAAGAAGAGGAGAAGGAGGAGGAGGAGGAGGAGGATTGCAAAGAAGAAGAAGGAGGGGGGGAGGAGGAGGAGGAGGATTGCAAAGAAGAAGAAGAAGAATAGGAAGAAGAAGAATTGCAAAGAAGAAGAAGAATTGCGAAGAAGAAGAAGAAGAATAGGAAAAAGTAGAAGAAGAAGAGGAGGAGGAGGAGGAGGAAAGGAGGAGGAGAAGAAAGGAGGAGGAAAAGAAGAATTGCAAAGAAGAAGAAGAAGAAGAAGAAGAAAGGAGGAGGAGGAGGAAGAGAAGAAGAAGAAGAAGAAGAAGAAAAAGGAGGAGGAGGAGAGAAGAAGAAAAGAAAGGAGGAGGGAGGAGAAGAAGAAGAAGAAGAAAGGAGGAGGAGGAGAGAGAAGAAGAAGAAGAAGAAGAAGAAGAAGAAGAAGAAGAATTGCAAAGAAGAAGAAGAGAATTGCAAAGAAGAAAAGAAGAAGAAGAAGAAAGAAAAAGAAATGAGAGAAGAAGTAACACAAACAAGACAAGAACAAGAATTGCAAAGAAGAAGAATTAAGAAGAAGAAGAAGGATAAGGAGGAGAAGAAAAAGGGAAGAAGAAGAAGAAGAATAAGGAGAAAGGAGGAGGGAAGAAGAAGAAAAATTGAAAGAAGAATTGCAAAGAGAGAAGAAGAATTGCAAAGAAGAAGAAGAAGAAGAGAATTGAAAGAAAAAGAAGAAGAAGAAGAATTGAAAAGAAAAGAAAAATTGCAAAGAAGAATTGAAGAAGAAGAGAATTGCAAAGAAGAAGAAAAAGAAGAATTCAAAAAAGAAGAAGAAGAATTGCAAAAAAGAAGAAGAAGAATTGCAAAAAGAAGAATTGAAAAGAAGAAAAAATTGCAAAAAAGAAAAAGAAAAAGGGGAGAAAAGAAGAAAAAGAAAAAGAAAGAAGAAGAAGAAGAAAGGAGAAAAAGGGAAGAAGAAGAGGAGAAAAAGAGAAAAAAAGGGGACAATTGCGAAGAAAAAGAAGAAGAGAAGAAGAAAAAGAAGAGAAGAAAAGGGGGAAGAAAAGAAGAACAAAGAAAAAATTTTGCAAAAAAAGAACGCAAAAAATTGAAAGAAGAAGAAGAAAAAGAAGAAAAAAGGAGGAGGGGGAGAAGAAGAAGAAGAAGGAAAAAAAAGAAGAAAAGAAAAAGAAAAAGAAGAAAAGAAGAAGAAAAAAGAAATTTAAGAAGAAGAAGAAAAAGAATAGAAGAAAAATGAAGAAAAAGAAGAAGTGCAAAAGAAAAAAAAGAAAAAACAACAAAACGTAAAGAAAAAATACATGGAATTTGTATAGCGCTTTTCTTGAACAAACAAACCCATTGTTACGGGGGACGGGAAGTCAGTGGTGGACCCCTCGTTTTCTCCCAGCTAAAGGTTAAGCGCGTGGGCGTGGTTACCCTTAAAGTGGGGACCGTTTGCGCGCTTGGGGATTAGTACAGTTCCCCCATTTCCCCCGCTTAAATGGTACCTTCCCTCTTTAGGGTCAGGCAAGGTAAAGCAGCGAGGGAGAGGAGATGGACGCCGTCCTCAATATGCTGGCCCCTTGAGAAGTGAGGTCTCTGACGCCTCGTTCCCCTACGATCTTATAGGTTATGGGACACCTATACCTTTTTTCATTCCATTTAAAGTCACGGTAGATATCTCTGCGTGAAATTCGGGCTGCTCTCTCCAGGGAGAGCGCGTCGCCACAAGAGCAGCGCCACCCGATTTTTTTTCTTTTCCTGTCTGTGGCTGTATAACTGTTGTGGTAGTGGCTTGGCTCTGTTAGTGTGTGTGTGGTGTGTGTGTGTGTGTGTGTGTGTGTGTGTGTGTGTGTGTGTGTGTGTGTGTGTGTGTTGTGTGTGTGTGTGTCTGTATAAAAAGAGAGAGTGTGTGTGTGACAGGCAGACAGGCAGACAGACAGACAGACCAACCGATGGAAAGGTGATTTTTTGGGGGGTCATGTTCCCAAAAATAATGTTTTCAAAGTCTCATTCAGTTTCCTTGTTACTGCTAGCTGCCTGATCCGCTTTTCGTAAGATCAGGCCATTATGTACCAGTAAGAACGAATGATTAAAAAAAAGAAAGTAAAAATGCATGCACACTTAGTGTCATGTCTAGAACTCTATCCCCCAAACTGTCGGAATGCGGCTACCTTCATGGTGGGCCAAAACGGTCGCATACACAGAAATCTCACCATTGGTCAACCTCACAGCTGTAGCCGACCAACGAAAAAAAACCCACCAAAGATCTCAGTGAAGAATCGAATCTGTACATCCAGTGACCGTCACATCACGTAAACAATGTTCTAACCACTAAGCCAACCCCCTCCCTCCCTCCCTCAAGCCTCCCCCCCTCCCCCCCCCCCCCCCCCCCCCCCCCCCCCCCTCCTCCCCCCCCACTACCCTCTTCATTGATTATTCCGCATGATCATCATCAGGTAGTCATAATTTTGCTACAAACAGCAAACGTACCCTCCCCCCCCCCCCCCCCCCCCACCCACACTCCCTCGAACAAATCCTTCTACTACTACCATAACCAGTCTCGAACACACACGCGGCGCACACCACACACACACACACACCAACACCGACACCAACACACACAACACCCACACACCAACACAACCCAACACCCCACAAACACACACACACACCTACTCAAACCTTGACCTTGACCTTTTCTTTTGACCTTGACCCAGTTTGACCATCGACCTTGACCTGAAGCCTCTGGAGCTCAAGCTGGCGGCCCTGGTGACGGTGGAGGTGGACCTGGTCTTCGAGAAGATCACCAAGGTGCTGTTCCAGACCAACCTGTTCCACTACGAGACCCCCACCATCAGTAAGCGAGTTCCACGTGGGCAAGAATGAACCCGACCGCTCCCCGCCCCAGTTTGACAACTTCGAGTTGGATAAGGTAGAGTCCATTTCTTTTTGGAGGGGTGGAGGGATGGGGGGAGGAAGGGAGGGGGTTGGTGGGTGAGGTGGTGGTGGTTGGAACCTGGGTTCGAACCCGGTCCCGGAGCGAGCGCTACTACAAGCTTACTCTACCTTTACTTTTACTTTTTCTTTCTGCTTGTGTACTGTGTGACGTTGCCGGGACATATAACTGTCTGTCTGTCTGTCAGCTCCAAGCTGCTACTGAACAATGTTCTAAATCACCAGGCTATCTCCTCCACCACCACCACCCTCTAAGGGTGAGGGGTGGGTGTGTGAGTGGGTGGGTGTGTAGGTGGATGGGTGTGTGGGTAAGTGGGTGAGAGATGGTAGGTGGGGTGTGAGAGGGTAGGTGGGTGGGTGGGTAGGTGTGTGGGGTTGGTACGTGTGTGAGAGGGGGTTGGGAGTGGTGTCTGTGTGTGAGTGGGTGGGTAGCGTGGGTGGGTGTGTTGGTTGTGAGTGGGTAGGTGGGTGAGAGGGGTAGGTGGGTGGGTGGGTAGGTGGTGAGAGGGGGTGGGTGGTGTCTGTGTGTGAGTGGGTGGGTAGGTGGGGTGGGTGTGGGAGTGGGGTGTGTGTGTGTGAGATGAGTGGGTAGTGTGTTGTGTGGGGGGGGGGAGTTGAGTGTGTGTGTGTATGAGAGTGTGTGGTGTGTGTTTGTGTTTTTCCGTCCCCCTAAAAGGGTGGTGAAGTGTGTGCTTGTGTTGTGTGTGTGTGTGCATGTGGAGAGAGAGAGAGAGATTAGGGGAGGGGTTGGTGGTGGGGATGGCGGTTGGAGTGTGTGGGGGTGGAGGGTGGAGTGAGGGGTTAGGGAGGTAGGGGGATGGATTTGGATGGTGGGTGTGGAGGGTATGCGGGGGGGTGTGGGCTTGTGGGGGGATGTGAGTGTAGAGGAAAGGGCTGGTGTGTGTGTGTGTGTGGGTTTGGGAGTAGGTGTGTGTGTGGGTGGGTTTGAGGTAGATGGGGGTGAACAATGATAAATTAATTACGATTTATTTTTCGTTCTGGGATTGTGCTCCGAGGTTCACATGTGAGATTTTTGCGTATGAGACTTTTTCTTTCTCCACATTTCGGTAGCCGAATTACAGCTTTCGTGGATGAATGAATTGGTGGGTGGAATGGGAGTTTTGGGTGGGGGCTATGGTGTGATGGGTTTAAGGATGGGGTAATGGATGAATGAATGACATGAATGAATGAATGAATGAATGTATTGGGGTGGAGGGGGTGTGTTGGGGTGGGGGCTTGGTGTGGATGGGTTTTATGATGGGGTATTAAAGGATGAATTGAATGAATGAATGAATTGGGGTGGATGGGGTATTGGTTGGAGTGGGGGTTATGGTGTGGATGGGTTTAGGATGGGGTAAAGGATGAATGAATTCGAAGAAATGAATGAAATTAATGAAATTGGGGTGGATGGGTGTGTTGGAGTGGGGGGTTGGTGTGGATGGGTTAAGGATGGGGTAAAGGATGAATGAATGAATTAATTAATTAATGAATTGGGGTGGCATGGGAGTGTAGGTAGCTGGGGTGTATGCGTGTGGATGGGTTTTAAGGATGGGGTAAAGGTTGAATGAATGAAGTGAAGGACTGAATGAATTGGGGTGGATGGGAGAAGTGGTGGGGTGGGGGTTATGGTGTGGAAAAATGGGGGGGGGGGGTATTTTAAGGATGGGGTTTAAAGGATGAATGAATGAATGAATGAATGATTGAATGAAATGAATGAATGAATGAATGAATGAATGAATTGGGGTGGATGGGAGTGTTGGGGTGGGGGTATGGTGTGGATGGGTTTTTTTTTAAGGAAGTGAAAAATGGGGTAAAGGATGATGAAATTGAATGAATGACTGAATGAATTGGGGTGGATGGGAGTGTTGGGGTGGGGGTATGGTGTGGATGGGTTTAAGATGGGGTAAAGGATGAATGAATGAATGAATGAATTGGGGGTGGATGGGGAGTGTTAGTGTTGGGGTGGGGGTATGGTGTGTTTGGGTTTAAGGTGGGGTGAAGGATGAATGAGTGAATGAACTGAATGAATGAATGAATTGGGGTGGATGGGTGTGTTGGAGTGGGGGTTATGTGTGGATGGGTTTTAGGATTGGGGTATAAAGATGAATGAATGAATGAATGAATGATATGAATGAATGAATTGGGGTGGGATGGGATGTTGGTGTGGGGTATTGGTGTGGGTTGGGTTTAAGGATGGGGTTAAAGGATGAATGAATGAATGAATGAATGAATTGGGGTGGATGGGAATCGCCTGTTGGGGTGGGGGTTGGGGGGTATGGGTGTAGGGGGTTAAGGAAGATGGACGGGGTAATGAATGAATGAATGAACTCAAAGAATTGATATGTATGAATGAGTAGATGACCAGCCTTTTTAAAAGATGATGACCACTGATAGCATTGTGAAGACTTTTTTTTTTATCATTTTTTAACCATCCCACTGGACGCGATAGCTCAGTGGCAGAGCACTGCTTTCCCTCAAACTATGGGTAAGCAGCAATCGAGCGTGGTTTCAAGTGGATGGTTGGACCGTTTGTGCGCTTTGGCTTCTTACAGTCCCCCTGTTCACCCGCTTGTAGACAGGTACCTGCCCTCTTGAGGGTCAGGGAAAGGTAAAGCAAGCGAGGGAGAGGAGATGGGCGGTGGCCCGCCTCAATATGCTGGCCCTAGAGAAGCTGAGGTCGGTGATTCCTGGCTCCCTACATAGGTTTTTTATTCATTTCATTTTTGAATTCTTTCATTTCGAGGAGATGAATTCCACTCATATGCTTTTTTTACATTCAGTCCCCGTGTGTATGCGATTTTGTAAATTTTGTCATCCGTTCCCACCGGCACACAATCGCCAACTCTTTCGAAAAGCGGAACAGGTAAAAGCAACAAGAAAGAGAGGAGATGGGCGCCACCCTCAACAATATGCTGACTTTAAAGAATCCGAGCTCTCTGATGCCTCACTCCCCTACGACCCACATAGGGACACCTTTACCTTATTTTCGAGTATAATTGAATAAGCACTCCCGCGCGCGTTTTTTTTATTAACATCCAGTCCCCGTGTGTATACAGTTATGTAAAAAAATTGTGTCATCCGCTCCTTTACTTTTTTTTAATTTTTACCTTTTCCTTATTTTTTATGTTTATTCATTTATTTATTTCTTCTTTTATATCGAGGATAATGGTATAAGCACGTTTACATCCAGTCTTCCCCGTGTGTATGCGGTTTTGCAAATTCTCTCATCCGTTCCCACAGGCACACAATGGCCTACTCTTACAAAAAACCGGAACAGGATTTTAACGTGCGCGCAAGATATTCTGCGTACATTCGCACACACGGGGAACCTCGGTTTATAGTCTCTCATCCGAAAGACTTTTTTTTTTTTTGGGAGGGGGGGGGTGAAGCGGAGGGTCTCACGGATGGTTGGTTTAACTCCAAGGGGGGGAGAGAGAAAAAAAGTCTCCCCCCTTGAACGGGAATCGAATCCCGGGTCGTCGACAGATTGCGAGCGCAATGTTCTACCACTGGCTATCACGTCCCCCTCCCTCGTTCACGGGTTTTGTGGTGGGTGGGGGTGGTTGGGGGTGTTTTTAGGGGGGTCTTTTTTTTCTTTTTTTTTGGTTTTTCGTTTTTGGGGGTTTTTGTTTTTGTTGGGGGGGGGGCTGTTTTGAAAAGGGTTATTTCCCCTTGTTTCTACTGTGAGAGTGTATAAGAATTGGGTTATTATTAAGATGTATCCCTACGGGCGGGGTAAAAAGTAAAGGTAAAGGTGTCCCATAACCTATAAGGTCGTAGGGGAGCGAGGCGTCAGAGACCTCACTTCTCTAGGGCCAGCATATTGAGGGCGGCGCCCATCTCCTCTCCCTCGCTGCTTTACCTTCCCTGACCCTAAAGGGGCAGGTACCCATTTTACTGCTGGGTGAACTGGGAGTAACTGTACTGAAGCCAAGGCGGCGCAAACGGTCACCCATCCAACTGGTAACCATGCTCGACGCTGCTTATTTGGCTGGTGGGGAAGCGAGTGCTCCGACCACTGAAGCTATCCCGTCCCCGGCGGGGATGGATGTATTTAAAAAAGCTCTGAGTGCTTATTCATTATCCGCGAAATAAATGAATTTGTCCATTGTCATTTGTCATTGTCACAGCCGTTCAGCGGGTCGAAGGCGTCGTTCTCCAGGAACCATACACGTGCTATCGTTCGGCAAGCTGGGGACTGGATACTCGGTGCCCGTCCATTAGAGATCGGCTTCTCCGCAACGGACGACAGGAGCCACAGCCCCAGTCATGGTCTTCGCAGGGCACCAAAGCCCGGCTGTAGGACCTCTGGACGTCCGAGATGGTTGGTCGTTCCACATCATCCGCGAGGTGAGTCTTTTGTGAGGTAGTTGGGGTGTGGGTGTAGAGTGAGGTGTGGTGGTTGGGTTGGGGGATGGTGTGGTGTCTGTGTGTGTGTGGCTGAGAGAAGATTCAGAATATTTTTAGTGCCATTTAAGTCATGTAGACTTCTTTGACACAACAAAAAAAAAACATCAATTATAATTATAATCTATTTTGTGTTGTGGCTGAGAGAAGATTCAGAATATTTTTAGTGCCATTTAAGTCATGTAGACTTATTTGACACAACAACAAAAAAACATCAATTATAGTGATCATCTATTTTGTGTGTGTGGCTGAGAGAAGATTCAGAATATTTTTAGTGCCATTTAAGTCATGTAGACTTATTTGACACAACAACAAAAAAACATCAATTATAAGTATTATCTATTTTGGCAAAAAAGTGATGTACACTGAAGACATTGTTGCATTCTACTTCTCTTTTTTTCAAAACACTCACACACAATTCTGATGATATCTGCTTGATATATATATCAACTGTTATTAGTTGTGCGGGGGGTGTGGGGATTCGGGTAGTGTCGTATGGGTTGGGGAAAGGGTGAGGGATGGAGTGTGAGGTGTGGGAATGGGTAGGGGCTGGGTTTGTAGGGGTGAGATGGGGGCGTGGGTGGGGTGGGGAGGGTAGTGGGAGTGGAAGGGTCGGGGTTGGGTGTGCGGGTGTGTGTGTGTGGTGTGTTTGTGTGTGTGTGTTGTGTGAGAATGAATGGGATAGAGAGAAGGGGAGGGAGGGAGTGTGAGAGAGAGAGGGGAGGAGAGAGAAGGGAGAGAGTGACGGAGTGAGAGGGTGGGACAGAGGATAGAGAGAGAGACAGAGAGAGAAAAAGAGAGAGAGAGTGAAGATGGAAGCACACAGAGAGTGAAAGAGGGAGAGGAAGAGAGAGAGGGATAGACGAATGAACGAATTTTATTTTTTGAGGATAGTAGTGCGTTGTCAGTTATAATGAGTGAAAATGCGTGTCGCTGCCGTTAAGCGCCTGACAAGTGAAGCCCAGCACATCCGTTATTGGTGTTGGAGAGAATAATAGTTATCTTTCAAATCTTTCTGGATAACAAGGCAGGAGAATGGACCAAGAAGGCAGAAAATAGACAAGAAGGAGGTGTTGACAGGAAGAAATGGAACAAGACAGGAACAAAGAGAGGGATAGATAAGAGGGAATTCCTAGCACAGATTTTCCAGAGGTGGGGACGTTATTTATACTGACGGTCCCATGGCATCCCCACGGGGGAATTTTGAACCTGAACCTGAATGTGAAGGTGAAGGTGAATCTGAAAAGTGTATCTTAAATGTTATGTCAATCTGAAATGTTAAAATGTGAATCTTAAGTGTGAATTTGAAATGTGAATCTGAACTGAATGTGAATCTGAACTGAATGTGAATCTGAAGTGTGAAATGTGAATCTGAAATGTGAATGTGACTTTGAAATGTGAATCTAAAATGTGAATATGAATGTAAATTTGAATTGTGAATCTGAATGTGAATCAGTATGTGAATTTGAATATGAATGTACATCTGAATTGTGAATCTGAATCTGAAATGTGAATGCAAATCTGAAATTGAATCAGAGTATGAATGTGAATGTGAAATCCGAATGTGATTATAACATGTGAATTTGAATCTGATTGTAGATGTGAAAGTGAATCTGAATGTGAATCAGAATCTGAATGTTAATGCGAATCTGAATGTTAATGTGAATCTGAATGTTAATGATGTGAAATCTAAAATCTGAATGTGAATCTGACATGTGGATATGAATGTGAAATCCGAATACGAATCTGAATGTGAAATTTGAATCTTGAATCGGAATGTATATCAAATTCATCACAATCTCAATCTGTATGTGAATCTGAATCTGAGATCTGAATAATCTAAAATCTAAAAAAATCTGACATCTGACTCCTACCCCCCTAACAACCATTCAGGTGCTGGACGCCTCCACACTTCCCGTCTACTTCACGGTCAAGGCCGAGAAGCAGCGGGGGCGGAGCGAGGCGAGCGAGGTCACGTGCTCACGTCGACGACTACGGGAACGTCACGATGCACACAGGGCCGCATGGAAGGCGGAGTTCCGCTCCAGCCAGCAACCAGCACGTGCTGCACGGGCGGCTGGTGGTGACGAGGACTTCCCCAGCTCACCACCGTGGACCTGGGGCCGTGGAATGGGCAAAGGCGCGTACGCTGGTGGGCGTGCGCGCGGGGAGCCATCTACGGGGGCCAAGCCGGCAATACTTACGTTGGTGTGTAGGAATAAAGTAACGGTAAGGGGAGTCCCATATACCTATAAGGTCGTAGGGGAGCGAGGCGTCAGAGACCTCACTTCTCTAGGGGCCAGCATATTGAGGGCGGTGGCGCCCATCTCCTCTCCCTCGCTGCTTTACCTTCCCTGACCCTAAAGAGGGCAGGTACCCATTTACAGCTGGGTGAACTGGGGGAACTGTACTGAAGGCCGAGAACAGCGGGGCGGAGCGAGCGAGGTCACGTGCGCAAACGGTCACCCATCCAACTGGTAACCACGCTCGACGCTGCTTAACTTGGCTGGGGAAAGCGTGTGCTCGACCACTGAGCTATCCCGTCCCTTTACCCAGTAAACAAAGCTCAACACCAAATTAGATTGGGTAGGAGGTGAGGGTGGGGTTGAGGGTGGGGGTGTTTGTGGAGGAGGTTGGTGGAGGGGAAGATGGAGAGAATTCTATCTACGCTGGGAAAGCACGATCAATCTGGGAGACCCCAAGCGGGCTATACTTCGATGGGTGAAGTAAACAAAGGGAGGAAAAAAATTGGGTAGGATGGGTGGGGTTGAGGGTGGGGTGGGGTGGTTTGTGGAGGAGGCCAGGGGTGGAGGGGAGAGACGGAGTGTATCTACGCTTGGGGGGTGTGCAAGCCTGGGAGTCGATCAATCTGGGAGCACAAGCGGGCAATACTTACGATGGTGAGTAAACAAGCCCAAAAAAATTGGGGTAGGGAGGGGTTGAGGGTGGGGTGTTTTGTGGAGGAGGAGGAAGGTGGAGGGGAGAGATGAAGTCTGTCTGTGGAACCTATCAAGCTCAGGGCACAAGTGGGCAATACTTACGATGGTGAGTAAACAAAGCACACACACAAAAATGTGGGTAGGGTGGGTGGGTTTTGAGGGTGGGGGTGGTTTGTGGAGGAGGACAGGGGTGGAGGGTAGAGACGGAGTCTTATCTGTGGAACCTATCCAAATGGCGAGTAAAATAAATATTTAAAAAAAGATATTTTACAATTTTTTTAAAGTGGGGATGAGGGTTGATTGGGGTAGGTGGGGGTGGGGTGGTTTGTAGAGGAGGGTGGAGGTAGAGGGTAGAGACGGAGTCTGTCTGTGGAACCTATCAACCTTGGAGCCCAAGTGGGCAATGCTTATGATGGTGAGTGAAAACAAAAAATTGGGTAGGAGGTGAGGGTTGATTGAGGTAGGTCGGGGTGGGGTTGAAGGTGGGGTGGTTTGTGGAGGAGGATGAGGATGGCAGGGAGAGACCGAGAGATCTGTCTAAGCTGGGGGTGTGCGAGCCTGGGAGCCCATCAACCTGGGGGCCCAAGCCGGCAATACTTACGATGGTGAGTGAAACAAAGCCCAAAAAAATTGGGTAGGAGGTGAGGGTGGGGTGGGGTGGTTTGTGGGAGGAGGACAGGGGTGGATGGGAAGATGGAGTCTATCTGTGGAACCTATCAAGCTCAGGGCCCAAGTGGGCAATATTTCTGATGGCGAGAAAAACTAATATTTTTAAAAATTTTATTTTTTTTATTTTCGGTGGGAGTGAGGGGTGATTGGGGGAGGTCGGGGGTGGGGTTGAGGGTGGGGGTGGGGTTGAGGGTGGGGGTGGTTGTGGAGGAGGATGAGGGTGGAGGGGAAGATGGAGAGATCTATCTACGCTGGGAGCCGATCAATCTGGGGGCACAAGCTGGAAATACTTACGATGGTGAGTAAACAAAGCACACACAAAAATTGGGTAGGGTGGGGTTGAGGGTGGAGTTGAGGGTGGGGTTGAGGGTGGGACCACTTGTGGAGGAGGATGAGGGTGGAGGGTAGAGATGGACTCTGTCTGTGGAACCTATCAACCTTGGAGCCCAAGTGGGCAATACTTATGATGGTGAGTAAACAAAGCACACACACAAAAATTGGGTAGGATGGGTGGGGTTGAGGGTGGGGTGGTTTGAGGAGGAGGACAGGGGTGGAGGGGAAGATGGAGAGATCTATCTACGCTAGGAGCCCATCAATCTGGGGGCACAAACGGGCAATGCTTACGATGGTGAGTGAAACAAAGCACACACAAAAATTGGGTAGGGTGGGGTTGAGGGTGGGGTTGAGGGTGGGGTGGTTTGTG
>CM054163.1:26025818-26028318 GCA_028751875.1 Rapana venosa
GCTCTATTTGGGTTTTTGTTGGGTTGGGAGTTTTGTTGTTGGGGTTTTTGTTGTTGTGGGGGGTTTGTTGTTGGGGCTTTTGTTTGGGGTTTTGTTGGAGCTCTATTGGGGTTTTTGTTGGGTTGGGGGTTTTGTTGTTGGAGGTTTGTGTTTGGGTTTTTGTTTTGGGTTTTGGGGGGTGTTGGGTTTTTTTCTTGGGGTGGGGTGGGGGACCACTCAGTCTCAGTGGTCAGTTAGCTTGGAGGGTTTTGTTGTTGTTGAGGTGTTTGGTTGTTGTTGTGGGGGGGGTTGTTGTTCGGGGGGGG
Organism: Rapana venosa; assembly: GCA_028751875.1. Lineage (NCBI taxonomy): Eukaryota > Metazoa > Mollusca > Gastropoda > Neogastropoda > Muricidae > Rapana > Rapana venosa. The sequence goes on from CM054163.1 coordinate 26,026,124, forward strand.
GGGGGGGGTTGTTGTTTTTGTTTGGGGTTGTTGTTGGGTTTTTGTTGTTGGGGTTTTTGTTGTTGGGTTTTTGTTTGGGGTTTTGTTGGGGCTCTATTGGGGGGTTTGTTGGGGTTTCTTGTGGGGTGGAGGACCACTCTGTCTCTGTGGGTCAGTTAGCTTGGAGTTTGGGTTTTTGTTTGTTTGTTTGTTGTTGGGGTTTTTTTACTTGTTGGGGGGGGAGTTGTTGGGGTTTATGTTGTTGGGGGTTTTTGTTTCTTGGGGGTTTTTGTTTGGGTTTTGTTTGTGGTTTTGTTGGGGTTTTTGTTTGGGGGGGTTTGTTGTTGGGAGTTTTGTTTGGGGGGTTGGGTTTTTTTTAGTTTGGGTTTGTTGTTAGGGGTTTTGTTGGGGGGGGGGGCTGTTGTTGTTGGGGTTTTGTTGGGGTTTTTTCTAGGGGTGGGGCGGGGGCATCACTCTGTCTCTGTGGTCAGTTAGCTTGGAGTTGTTTTTTTGTTTGTTTGTTGTTGGAGGGGGGGGGGGTTTAGTTGGGGTTTTTGTTGTTGGGTGGTTTTGTTATTGGGGGTTTTGTTGTTGGGGTTTTGTTGTTGGGGGTTTTGTTGGAGTTTTTGTTTGGGGTTTTGTTGGGGCTCTATTGGGGTTTTGTTGGGCTTTTGTTGTTGGGGGGTTGTTTGGGTTTTTGTTGGGGCTCTATTGGGGTTTTGTTGGGCTTTTAATTGGGGTGGGGTGGGGGACCACTCTTGCTCTGTGGTAGTTAGTTGGAGGCTTTGTTTTTGGGGTTTTATTGGGGGTTTTTTTGGGGGGGGGGGTGGGTAAAAGCTGGGGGAGGGGGGGAGTTGGGTAAGCACTGGGGGGGGGTGGTGGGGGGAAATGCTGTGGGTTTGGGTGGAGGTGGGGGTGGGGGGGGGGTGGTGGGGTTGGGTTGGTTTGGGGGGTAAGTTTGGGGGGGTTTTGGGGTGTTTTGTGTGGGTTGTTTTTTTTTGGGGGGGGGGGGTTGGGTTTGTGGGGTTTTTTTTTTCATATTAAATCTTTTTTTTTGGTTTTGTTGTTGTTGTTGATTTTCTTCATTCTTCATCATCCATCCCTCCCTCCATCCATCCACCACAAAACACACACACAAAAACACCACACACCACACACATACGCGCACACGGACACACGGACAACCCGCACATACACATACACACCAAAACACACACACAAAACACACACACCAACACACACACCACACACACACACACACACACCACACACACATGAAGTCTTTCGGATGAGGGGCTATAAACCGGGCCCCCGGGGGAACGCCGCAGAACATCTTGCGCACACGTTAAATCCTGTTCCGCTTTTCGAAAGAGTAGGCCATTGTGTGCCGGTGGGGAACAGATGACAGAATTGACAAAACCGCAAACACACGGGGACTGGATGTCAAAAAAAAGCACATAAGTGCTTATTCCATTATCCTCGATATAAAAGAATTTTTTAAACACACACACACACACACACACACCGTTCATTCCTTCCTTTCCCTCCTTCCTTCCTTCTCGGTCTGTACAGGCCACCAACTATCTTCACTACGAACGGATCGGGGTGGGGATGGCTCACGAGTTCAAGCTGGACGTGGCCATGGTGCACAATTCCCTGTACTTCCTCAACCTCTTCATGGAGAACAGCCTGCAGTTCATCAACACCATCTCCTCCGAAGGCACCATCATCGACCTCACCTCCCCACTGCCAGGTCAGAGCATGAACATGTTTTGGATGGGGGGGAGGGGGGGGGGTATGGGTGGGGGTGGTGGTGAGAGGGTTGGGGGGGGGGGTTTTAGGGAGAGGTGGGAGGTCAGTGTGTTGGGGTGGGAGAGGAGGGGAGTGTGTATTTATTTTTTTTTTATTTTTTTTAATGTTATTTTTTTATCGAGGATAATGGAATAAGCACTTATGTGCTTTTTTTTTTTACATCCAGTCCTGTGTGTATGCAGTTTTTTTAAATTTGTCATCCGTTCCACCCGGCTCACAATACCCTACTCTTACGAAAAGGGGAAAGGGGTTTTTTTAACGTTGGCCCCAAAATTTTCCCGCGTGCATTCACACGGGACCCCGGTTTTATATGTTCATCCGAATGATGAAAAAGTTTGAGGGGTGGGGGGTGCGGAGGTGTGAGGGGTTGGGTGGGGGGAGGGGGGGGGGGAGGGGGGAGTTGA
>CM054163.1:26035818-26038318 GCA_028751875.1 Rapana venosa
GAGGAGTGGGGGGTGAGGGATGGTGGTGAGAGGGTGGTGGGTGAGGAGAGGTGGGGGTAGAGAGGGGAGGTGGGGTGAGGGGGAGGTGGGGTGTGGGGGGTTTGGTGTGGGAGTGGGGTGGGGTGGGGTGAGACAGGGTGGTAGAGGAGAGTGGGGTGAGAGGATGGTGGGGTGGAGGGAGGGGTGGGGTGTGGGTTGTAGGGTGGTTGGGAGTGGGTGTGGGGTGAGACGGTGGTAGAGGAGAGTGGGGTGTGAGGGTGGTGGGGGAGGGGGAGGTCGGGTGTGGTGGGGTTGTGGTGTGGGAGTGGGGTGGGGTGAGACAGGATGGTAGAGGAGAGTGGGGTGTGAGGGTGGTGGGGGAGGGGGAGGTCGGGTGTGGTGGGGTTGTGGTGTGGGAGTGGGGTGGGGTGAGACAGGGTGGTAGAGGAGAGTGGGGTGTGAGGGTGGTGGGGTGTGAGGGGGAGGTGGGTGTGGGGGTTGTGGTGTGGGTGTGGGGTGGTGAGACAGGAGGGTAAGGAGGTGGGTGTGAGGTGGTGGGGTGTGAGGGTGGTGGGGTGAGGGTGGAGGGGTGGAGGGTGGTGGGGTGAAGGGTGTGAGGGGTGGGGGGTTGGGGGTGAGAAGGGTGGTGGGTGTGAGGGTGGTGGGTGAAAGGGTGGTGTGGGGTGAGGGGGGTGGGTGAGACAGGGTGGTGGGGTGAGAGGGTGGTGGGTGGGGTGGGGTGAGGGTGGTGGGGTGAAAGGGTGGTGGGGGTGAGACAAGGTGGTGGGGGGTGTGGATGTGGTGGGGTGGATGTGTGGTGGTGGAGTGGGGATGGGGTGGGGGGCGTGCGTTGGGTTTGTGGTGGTGGGGTGTGTGTGGTTGGGGTATGGGAGGGGTGCGTGGGGTGGAAATATGTTGGCAAGATATGAGGTGCAAAGTGTTAATAAGATATAAGTATGAGAAGCGACATGTTAACAAGATATAAGTATGATGTGCAACATGTTAACAAGATATGAGGTGCAACATGTTAACAAGATATGAGGTGCAACATGTTAACAAGATATGAGGTGCAACATGTTAACAAGATATGAGGTGCAACATGTTAACAAGATATGAGGTGCAACATGTTAACAAGATATAAGTATGAGGTGCAACATGTTAACAAGAAACAAATATGTTGAAAACATGCTAAAATATATAAATATGATGTGCAACATGTAAACAAGATTATGAGGTGTAACATGTTAACAAATTATGAGGTGTAACATGTTAACAAATTATGAGGTGGGACGTGTTAATAAGATATAAATGTGATTGCAACATGTTAACAATATGAGGTGCAACATATTAAAAAGATATAAGTTGTGAGGCGTAACATGTTAACTATAAGGATGAGACGTAATAAGTGAACAAGATATGAGGTGCAACTTGTTAACAAGATATGAGGTGCAGCGTGTTGACAAGATATGAGGTGCGACATGTTTAACGAGATAAAAGTATGAGGTGTAACAAGTTAACAAGACAAAGTATTAAGATGCAACATGCCAACAAGATGTAAGTATATGGTGCGACATGTTAACAAGATATAATAATAATAATGATAATAATAATAATAATAATAATAATAATAATGATGATGATGATGATGATGATAATGATAATAATAATGTATGGAATTTATAGAGCGCTGAATCTTGTAAAGGAACAAATCAAAGATATGTGATCAAGAGCAAGAGGTTGCGCGTGTTGCAGTGGAGCTGCAGGCGATTGGTCACGCGCTTCATCCAATCATCGTGGACATGTCCCCGCCCCTCCCCGGCACTGTGTTTGACGGACCAATCAGCAAACACGACCTGGCCTTCAGCAAGGATGAGAATCAGGTACACCTGCTTCCGCTTCTGATGCTGCTGCTGCTGCTGCTGCTTCTTCTTCTTCTTCTTCTTCTTCTGCTGCTGCTGCTGCTGTGCTGCTGCTGCTGCTGCTGCTGCTGCTGCTGCTGCTGCTGCTTCTGCTGCTGCTGCTGCTGCTTCTTCTTTTTCACAATTCTTCTCATTCTTTACCTTCTTCTTCGCAATTCTTCACGTTCCCTCCGCTCTGCTACAGATACCTTGTGCCTACGAATACCTAGATTCAACCAATCCACCGTTGGCCGCCGCTCTTTCTCTATTTCGGGTCCATCGACCTGGAATGAGCTCCCTCTCTCTCTCTTCGCCAGAAACCTAGTTATGACACTTTTAAATTCATCCTCAGGATATATTTATTTCAAACCTAAGATTTCCTCCCTCCTGTTTTATATCAGAACTATCCCACCTTCACTCACCCATGTCCTATCACCCTGCTAAAGTATACGACCTGTGCGAGTGTGTGTGTGCTTTTTGAAAAAGATTTGACTATTGAAATTTTATTTCATAGATTTTGTCTGCAGCGCACCATGTTTGTAATATCTGTTTGTTTAAACTATTGATTATTTATCATTGTTTGCATGACTGTGTAAGATTAGGTTGAATGCATGCGCTTTGAT
>CM054163.1:26045818-26048318 GCA_028751875.1 Rapana venosa
TGTTTCCAAGTGGCTATACAACTTGTTCAAAATGAATAGTTTGGCATCTTCGACACCCCTTCGAGACCTGTATGCAATATATGGAATTTATATAGCGCTGAATCTTGTAAAAAAAATATTAAGAAAACAATAGCGCTTGCACTCAAATCATTTACAGGCATGCAACTCTCCTAAAACATAATGAACAACACATTTCAAATCCATGCGCGCGCGCGCACGTACGCTCGCACGCACACAAACACACACACACACACACACACACACACACATACACACACACACATACTCGCGAACACACTTAGGAGGTGAAGGATGCTGTTGAAAATTAGGGACAGATAAGTCTCAGGTGGGAAATAAGTGTGTTTTGAGGCTGGATTTGAAGCTATCAAGTGAAGGTTTTTGGCGAAGCGAAAGAGGGAGATCATTCCAGGTGGATGGACCAGAAACAGAGAAAGAGCGTCGGCCAACAGCGCTTTGGTTTGAATCTGGGTGTTCGAAAGCACAAAAGAAATAGTACCTGACTCTGAGTACAGTATAGTACAGAACATATGGGAATATAAAGTTTTTCTGATTCGGATTCCTCTGCTGTTGTGGGACACCACAGGAACCTCAGCAGCAACTTCCAGGTCATCCAGAACTGGGACAACGTGGCGCTGGCCAACGTCTACGAGAGCCACCACTACCACCTGCACCACCGCGACGTCGTCAGGACCAAGGTCAAGGCCACCAACGGCGCCCTCAACGCGGCCACCGCGGCCACGGACGCCTTCATCGTGGACATGACTCCGCCTGACCTCCTCTCGCTCTGGGACGGCCTGGGTTCCGCCGATGTGGACTATCAGGTGGGTTGCGTGGGGTGGGTGGGTTGGGTGGATGGGTTGGGTGGGGTGGAGGAGGGGTGGTGGGGTGGGGGGATGGGTGGGGAGGGGGGGATGGTGGAGTGGGTGGGATGGGGTGGGTGGGGGGGGGGTGGGGGTGGGGATGGTGGGGTTCTTTGGTTGGTTGGTTGGTTGGTGGTGGTCTTTCGTCTTCTTCTTCTTCTTCTTCGCAATTCTTCTTCTTCTTCTTCTTCGCAATTCTTCTTCTTCGCAATTCTTCTTCTTCTCTTCTTCTTCTTCCTTAGCAATTCTTCTTCTTCTTCGTCTTCTCTCCTTATTTCTTCTTCGTCGTCCTTCTTCTTCCTCTCCTTCTTCTTCTTCGCAATTCTTCGCAATTCTTAGCAATTCTTCTTCTTCTTCATAGCAATTCCTCTTCTTCTTCATAGCAATTCTTCTTCTTCTTAGCATTTCTTCTTCTTCTTCTTAGCAATTCTTCTTCTTCAAGTCAAGTCAAGCCAAAGTCAAAGTCAAGATCACTTTAATCATCCCATGAATGGCAATTACAATACTGACTTCTTCTTCTCATTATTAGTAGTAGTAGTAGTATCAGCTTCGTCATCATCATCATCATTATTATTTGCAATTCCTCTTCTTCCCGATTCTTTTTTACAATCATCATCATTATCATCATCATCATCATCATCATCATCATTATTGTTGTTGTTGTTGTTGTTATTATTCCTTACAATTTTTCTTCTCCTTTGCAATTCTTTCTTTTTTTACAATTTTTCTTCTTTGCAGTGTGTGTGTGTGTGTGTGTGTGTGTGTGTGTGTGTGTGGTGTATGTGTGTGTTCGTGCGTGCATTGCGTGCGCGTGTTTGTGATATCTTCAGTTTAACGTCTGTATGTCAGTGAAAGAGCTGCAAACACATAATTCACTCCACTCCTCTAGCCTAGTGGTCAGAACGTGCGCTCGCAATCTGACGACCCGGGTTCAATTCCCGTTCAAGGGGAATATTTTCCCCTGGAGTTAACATCAGTGCCGACTCCACTCTCCCCAAAAGTCCTTCGGATGAGACTATAAACCGAGGTCCTGTGTGCGAACGCACGCAGAACATCTTGCGCACACGTTAAATCCTGTTCCGCTTTTCGTAAGAGTAGGTCATTGTTTGCCGGGATAAAACGGACGACAAAAATTTACAAAACTGCATACACACGGGGACTGGATGCAAAAAAAGCACGTAAGTGCTTATTCCATTATCCTCAATATAAAAGAATTTTAAAAGAATAAATTAACTAAATAAGTGTGTTGTGTCATGGCGGATTTCAGAAAGTGACCAATCAACTGTCGTCTACTTTCGAATTCGTGGACGAGGAATCGGGCGTGGACCATTACAAATACCAGATCTTCCAGACCATGCACGGTCATCGCTCACAGATTGTGCCGGGTAAGTCCGGGTAGGTGGGTAGGTGGGTGGGTGGGTGGGAGGATGGATGGAAAAAAACAACCAGACGGGTGGATGGGCAGTGGGATGGGGAGGGGTTCTTATTCAATCAGGCTCTGTGACTAAGCTATTGTTGTTGAAGGAAGGTGGCAGGATGGTTAAGACGTTAGCCTGCCAACAAGCTAAACCGTGAGGTTCTGGGTTCGATTCCCAGCCTCCTCGCCCTTTCTTCCCAGT
>CM054163.1:26065818-26070818 GCA_028751875.1 Rapana venosa
AAGCGGAACGGGTTTAACGTGTGCGCGCGAGATGTTCTGCGTGCGCTCGCTCGCACACGGGACCTGGGTTTATAGTCTGATTCGAACGATGGTAAGAGGAGGGAGGAGTTGATGGTAACAGTTTTACCCTTTACCTTAAGATCTATGGTAGGTTTCTGGAGATGGGGTTAAGGGGTTGTTGTTTTGGGGTTTTTTTGAGGGGTTAGGGTTAGGGTTTTTTCGTTGGGTTAGAGCTCCGAGGTTCAACAATGGTGGGATTTTTTTTCGTATGCGACCGGTATTTTTTTGGCCCACCACCATCAAGGTAGCCGTATGCCGACTTCAGGAATGATGTCTAAACACGACACCAGTGTGCATGCATTTTTTTAATAGAAATTTTTACATCCGTTCCCACCGACACGCAATGGCCTACTCTTCTGAAAGGCGGAACGGGTTTTAACGTGTACGCAAGATGATCTGCGTGCGCTCGCTCTCGCACACAGGACCTCGGGGTTTTTTAGTCTCATTCGAAGAACTTTCAGGGGATTGGAGTCAGTACTGATGTTAAGTTCGGAGGAAAAATTCCTCCCTCGAAGGGGGGGGGGGGGGGGGGGGGGGGCCTAGGTGGTGGTTCGAACTCGGACCGTCATAATTACTCATGAGTGCAGTGCTCTGACCACTAAGCTATCCCGCCCCCCATTTATCTTCATACTACTGGTATGTTTTGAAAGTGTGTTCTAAAGAATTGATGAGTTATCTTTTATTAGTAGGTTTTAAGAAGATTGCATGCTGAAGATTTTACCGTTATGAATTTTGCTCTGAAGCGTTAATGATTTATCTTTAATGGTAGTTTTTGAACATTGGGTGCTTAAGATCTTCCCATATACATTTTCCTCTGAAGGGTTAATGATTTATATTTAATGGTAGTTTTTGACGATTGGGTGCTAAACATCTTTATCAATCACTTTAACACTGATGGTAGGTTTTAAAGACTGGATGACAAAGATTTTACCAAATACATTTAATGGTAAGTTTAGTTTTGACCACTCTATGCTGGTATATTTTTTACCATTTACCTCAACACTATAGTTAAGTTTTCAAGTATATGATATAGAATTTACCACTTACCTCCAGTGATAAGTTGTGAAGATTTTATGCAGAAGATTTTTTATCATTTACTTTATAACTAACGCTGTTTGGTGGTTGTTCTTTTCTTTTCAATATATGTGACGTTCATTTTTAATGGATTTCAGGTCGACCCAACTTGGTGACGCTATGGGCAGAGAACTCTGTGGGCCTCAAAACCCAGGTTGTGTCCCCTTCTGTGATTGCTGACGTCACGCCACCAATACAGGGCGTGATTACCTGCCCTTCCTTCGTGCAGGTATGGGTGAACGACCTTTTCTTTTTTTTCTTCTTCTTGTTATTGTCGTTCCTCGGCTAGAGCTCCGAGGTTCACCAATGGTGAGACTGTGCATCTGTGACCGTTTACCCCCCCCCCCCCCCCACATCATTGTCGCTCTATTCCCATTTATTTATTTATTTATTTATTTATTTATACCACTTTAAGTCACAGCAGATTTCTCTGCGTGAAATTCGAGCTGCTCTCCCCCGAGGAGAGCGCGTCGCCACAAGAGCAGCGCTACCCTTTTTTTTTCTTTTTTTTTTTTTGGGGGGGTGGGGTCTGCAACTGTATTTGTTTCCCTATCAGAGTGGCTTTTTTCTACAGAATTCTGCCAGGGACAACTCTCTAGTTGCCGTGGGTTCTTTTACGTGCGCTGAATAATTATGTGTAATACTTGGGACCTCGGGTTTATCGTCTCATCCGGAAACTAGCGCCCAGACCTACCACTCATGGTCTAATGGATGGGGGAAAAAGTTTCCGGTCCAAACGGCATTTGAACCACCGCACACTTCCGACCCTGACTTTTCTGAATTTTGGATCTTGAATACTGAATACCCTGCAGACTAAGCTGTACGACCCACGAGAGTGGCTGGGAAAGGACTTGCCACTATTTCTCCCAAACGCATCTGACGGTGTAAAAAGCGAACGAGAGAAGAAGAAGAATACTGAATTTTGACCTTTGGATTCTGGAGTTTCAATGTTGATTCCATAATTTTGAATCCAGTACATGGAATCTTTAACTTTGAATCCTGAATCTTAACTTTTTGGCCCTTGAACGTTTAATCCTGAAGTTTGGGTCTTGAAATTTGATTTCTAGAATCTAAAGCTTAAATCTTGAGTGTGAAATCTTGAGTCGTAAATCTAAAGCCTTAAATCACGGATTTTTATTCTTGAATTTTGATTCCTTTTTTTTCAAAACTTAAATCTGAATTTTGATTTTTTAATCTTGAATCCTGAATCTGTTTTAATCTTGATTGCTGAATTTTGAATTATTGAGTCTTGAATCATGACTTCCTGAGTTTGTTTGTTTTTAATTTCAATCTTGAATCCTGACGTTTTTAAAATCTTGATTCCTGAATTTTTTTAATCTTGAACCCTGCAGTTTTTATACTTCAATCGTGAATTTTCCTTCTTAAATCCTGACCTTTTTCAGTCTTGAATCCTGATTTGCTGAATCTTGGATCCTGAATTGTTGAGTGTTGAATACTCAATTTCTCGATTTTAAAACCTAAAGTTTTCAATCTTGAATCCTGAAGTTTTCAATATCGAATCCTGAAGTTTTCATTTTCGAATCCTGAAGTTTTCAATCTCGAATCCTGAAGTTTTCAATCTTGAATCCTGAAGTTTTCAATCTCGAATCGTGAAGTTTTCAATCTTGAATCCTGAAGTTTTCAATATCGAATCCTGAAGTTTTCATTTTCGAATCCTGAAGTTTTCAATCTCGAATCCTGAAGTTTTCAATCTCGAATCCTGAAGTTTTCAGTCTTGAATCGTGAAGTTTTCAATCTCGAATCCTGAAGTTTTCATTTTCGAATCCTGAAATGTTCAATCTCGAATCCTAAAGTTTTCAATCTGGAACTAATTTTCAATCTTGAACCCTGATTTTTTTTCCAATCTTGAATCCTGAAGGTTTCACTCTAAAATCCTGGAATTGTTCATTCTAGAATCCTAAAGTTTTCAATCTCGAATCCGGAAGTTTGCAATCTCGAATCCTGAAAGTTTTTAAATCTCCAATCCTGAAGTTTTCAATCTTGATTTCTGATTTCTTTTTCAATCTCGAACCCTAAAGTTTTCCATCTCGAATCATGGAATTTTTCAATCTCGAACCAATTTTCAATCTCGAATCCTAAAGTTTTCAATCTCGAATCCTAAAGGGTTTTTTTAATCTCCAATCCTGACATTTTTTCACAATCTCCAATCCTGACAGTTTCTCAGTCAGGCACGTTGAACGATTTCAGACCCACAGTCAGGTGGAATGCCGGTGGTCTGGCTTCATGGACCCCGAGTCGGTCATCCAGACCTTCACCTTCTCCGTCGGCACCGCTCCCGGCCTGCATGACGTCATGAGCCCTGTGACGTTGGCTGGTTACGTCTCCAGCTACCCTGCTGGTAGGTGTGCTTGTTTTTAGAGGAGTTATGGGGGGAAGGGGGTTGGGGGGTGGGTGGTTGTTTGGGAGGGTGGGTGGGGAGTTAGAGTGGTAGTGGGTGGGTGGATAGGCGTGCGTAGTAGGATCGTCACTATCATCATTATTAGTAGTAGTATTACTATTATTATTATTGTTGTTGTCGTCACCATCATCATTATCATCCTCATCACCATCATTATCACCCCCATCATCCTCATCACCATCACTACCCTCACCATCATCACCACCTTCATCATCACCCCCACCACTACCACCACCGCCACTACCACCACCATCATCACCACCACCACCATCATCATCATTATCATCATCATCGCCACCATCATCATCATCATCACCACTACCACCACCATCATCACCACCATCACCACCACCATCACCACCACCACCACCGCCGCCACTACCATCACCACCACCACCACCATCACCATCACCATCACCACCACTACTACCACCATCACCACCATCACCACCACCATCACCCACCAACCACCACCATCACCAACCACCACCATCAACACCATCACCACCACCACTACCACCACCACCAACCACCACTACCATCAACCACCATCACTACCACCACCACCACCACCACTACCACCACCACCAACCATCACCACCACCATCACCATCACCACCACACTACCACCATCACCACCATCACCACCACCATCACCACCAACCACCACCATCACCAACCACCACCATCACCACAACACCGCCACCACCACTACCATCACCACCACCATCAACACCAACACCACCACCATCACCACCACCAACACCAAACACCAACCACCACCACCACCAACCACCACCACCACCAACCACCACCATCACCAACCACCACCACCACCACCACCACCACCACCAACCACCACCAACATCCACCACCAACCAACAACAACCAACCACCACCAACCAACAACAACCAACCACCACCAACCACCACCACTACCACAACCACCACCAACCACCAACCCCCAACCATCACCACCACCAACAACCACCAACAACCACCACCAACCACCACCAACCACCACCCACCACCAACCACCAACCACCACCACCACCACCACTACCACAACCACCACCAACCACCAACCACCAACCATCACCACCACCAACCACCACCAACCACCACCACCACCACAATCACCACCACCACCACACTACCACCACTACCACAACCACCAACCAACTACCACCACCAACCATCAACCAACCACCAACCATCAACCACCATCAACTACCACCAACCACCCACCAACCATCAACCACCACCAACCACCACCAACCACCAACCACCAACCAACCATCAACCACCATCACCACCATCACGTAACGTGTCGAACAGCGATCAGCGGACTGTCGCACAACATGAAGATGTACGTGACGATCGAGGCCACCAACGCCTTGGGGCTCAACACCTCCGCCACCTCCTCCCCCATCGCCACCGACACCAC
>CM054163.1:26090818-26093318 GCA_028751875.1 Rapana venosa
ACGATGACTATGATGATGATCATGATAATAATGATAGTGGTGACGACGATGATGATGGTGATGATGACGACGATGATGATGGTAATAATGGTGATGGCGATAATGATGGTGACGATGATAGTGGTGGTGATGATCATCATTATAATGGTAATAATGATGATAATGACGACGACGACAATGGTGATGATGACGACGACGACAATGATGATGATGATGATGACGACGACGACGATGATGATAATCTCATCCTTCGGATGAGACTATAAACCGAGGCCCCGTGTGCGAACGCATGCAGAACATCTTGCGCACACGTCAAACCCTGTTCCGCTGTTCGAAAGAGTAGGCCATTGTGTGCCGGTGGGAACAGATGACAATATTTACAATTACCGCATACACACGCATAACTTTTTTTTTTAAGTCATCTGAGCGCTTTGATTTGTTGCTTTACAAGATTCAGCGCTATATAAATTCCGTACATTATTATTATTATTATTATTATGATCACGACAACGACGATGACAACAATGACGATGACGATCATGATCATGATGATCACGATGACGATGATGACGATGAACTTGCAGACGGACGGGTGGAAATCCAGCAGTACCTCAACACAAACCTCAGCATGGAGGTGTCGTGGGACAGTTTTTATTCGGACGTGGGCATGTTCATCTACTATGTGGCCATCTCCTCTGCCCCAGTCAGCAACCTGACATGCCAGGCCTTCGTGAGTTCTCTCCCTTCCTTTTTATGTATCTTTGTCCGTCGTGTCCGACGATGACCTCCAAAACAGCAGAGGAGGCAGCTGCTGTTTTGGAAACTGGGCAGAAATTTGATTATAGTGGAGATGCCTTGCCCACAGTACAAGCGCTTTGATTTGTTTACTTTACAAGATTCAGCGCTATATAAATTCCATACATTATTAGTAGTAGTAGTAGTACATCCCCACTCTCTCGGCCAAATGGGGCATAAGGACAGTCAGCATTGGAGATGTTCTCCAAAAGGCCAACCAGCCCCCAGGGCTGCAGCACATACTAAGGACTGTGCGAGTCAAGCCTCCTAGTCAGAGAGTCATAGTTGATCACTAAAGACTAAGCTGTAAAGTGGAATTCCATGAGTGGGAAAGAAAGCCACTGGTCATACAGCCTCTCACCTTGCTGTTGTTGCCCCCAGCGGATAATGGAATGAGCATTTATAAGCAAGTGGGTGCTTGCTTTATTCATTAAAGGAAAGGTAAAGGAGTCCCATAACCTATAAGGTCGTAGGGAAAGCGAGGCGTCAGAGACCTCACTTCTCTAGGGCCAGCATATTGAGGGCGGGCGCCCATCTCCTCTCCCTCGCTGCTTTACCTTCCCTGACCCTAAAGAGGGCAGGTACCCATTTACAGCTGGGTGAACTGGGGGAACTGTACTGAAGCCAAGGCGGCGTAAACGGTCACCCATCCAACTGGTAACCACGCTCGACGCTGCTTAACTTGGCTGGGGGAAAGCGAGTGCTCCGACCACTGAGCTATCCCGTCTCCTTTATTCATTATCCTCCGAAAAAAAAAAAAAGAATTTGTTATTGTCGTTATTGTTTTGTCGGGTTTGTTTTTGGTGGGTCGGTTTGGGGTTTTTGTTCTGTTAGTAGAGGCGCGCTGGGGGGGGGGGGGGGGTTGCGGGGGGGGGGAGAGGAGGCTTTGGAGGAACCGGTGGGGGTGGGGGGGGGGGGGGGGGGTGTGTGTGTGTGTGTGTGTCTGGAGGGTTTTTGTTTGGGGTTGGGGTTGTGTTTGTTGGGTTGTTGTGTTGTTGTTTTTTTGGGGGGCATTGTTTTCTTTTTGGTGTGTGTGACTCTGTTGTGTGTGTGTGTGAGAGAGAGAGAGAGAGAGAGTGTGGGGTGTGTGTGTGTGTGTGTGTGTGTGTGTGTGTGTGTGTGTGTGTGTGTGTGTGTGTGTGTGTGTGTGTGTGTGTGTAAGAGAGAGAGAGAGTGTGTGTGTGTGTTTGTGTGTGTGTGTGTGTGTGTTGGAGACATACAGTACAGCATAATTAATTATGTTTGCGCGTAAGGTCACCTCTCTGCGTATGTATGTGTGTTGTGTGTGCTTGTGTGCATGCGTGTTTGCGTTCGTGCGTGCTTGCGTGTGTGTGCGTGCTTGCGTGCGTGCGTGTGTGTGTATTTTTTTGTATTTTTTTATTCTTTCATTCTTTTATATCGAGGATAATGGAATGTGTGTATGTGTGTGTGTGTTTGCGTGCATGCTTGTGTGTGTGTGCGCGTGTGTGTGTGTGTGTGTTTGTGTGTGTGTGTGTGTGTGTGTGCGTGCGTGCGCGCGTGTGTGCGTGTGTGTGACACAGACGGACGGAGGCGGGATGAGCGTGACAGACCGACAAGCCCTCTTTGACGTCAGTGACCGCCTCAGCGCGGGAGAGGAAACCTACGCCAGTTTGGGCAACCTCAGCATGATCCAGGACACTGACGTCTACGTCCACGTCATAGGTCAGTAGTGCAGGGTGACGTC
>CM054163.1:26098318-26105818 GCA_028751875.1 Rapana venosa
TGGGAGCCTTTACCCTTTTTATGACAGAATTTTCCAAACGGATTAATTTTTTCCTGTATAAATTTTGTGGCTTCTGACATGCAACGTAGGCTGATTTATTAGCTTTTTATTTGAAAAACTTGTACAGGCTGATAACTTTTGATCTATAGATTAAATCTTGCTGTCTTTAATGTGGGTGTACCGGTTACAGTTTACTTTTTAAGACAGGGTTTACTCCTCCTGGGGATGTCAGGGGGCCTGTCAGTATAAACAGCATCCCACCTTCTGGAAATTCTGTCTAAGGAATTCCCTCTTTTCTATCCCTCTCTTTGTTTCTGCCTTGTTCCTTTTCTTCTTGTCACCTCCTTCTGGTCTAATTTCTGCCTTCTTGGTCCATTCTCCTGCCCCTTTTTTCCTGAAAGACTTAAAAGATTTTCTCTCCAATGCCGAAGTCAGATGTGCTGGGTCTGACTTGTCAGGCGCTTAACGGCAGTGTGACGCATTTTTGCTCATATGACAGATAACAATAGTAACTGTCTGAGCGTTCGACGAAGAAGAAGGAGAAAAAGAAGAAGAAGAAGAAGAAGAAGAAGAAGAAGAAGAAGGAGGAGGAGGAGGAGGAGGAGGAGGTTTAAATGATAATGATTTGTTTTTAATCTACTATCTTGCCATCTTTGATACCCTTTAAAAGGGGTTTTATATACTATTGACTTTTTTAAAAATCATCCCCCTCGTTATCTTTGATATAGTTTCAGTTATACTAGGGCATACATGCTAGTGACTTTTTCCCCACCGTCACTGTCACCGATCCCTCAGATTCGGAATCCTTTGGGGCGCCTTCGAAGCCTTGTCAACCACCTTTCTCCAGTCCTTTCGTCTCTCAGCCACCCTCACCAACTAGCTTACAATCTTTGGTATAATTATATCCTTTAAGTTAGGATAGAGTTCACGTACATACGACTGTGTTTTAACATCAATCTTGCTATCATTGGTATTCTTTTCGTAGTCGTCGAACGCTCAGACTGCAACAACTATTGTTGTCTGTCATATATGTGTGAAAATGCATTGCGCTGCCGTTAAGCTCCTGACAAGTCAGGCCCAGGTTACCAACTTCGGCGCGGGAAAGAATTGTTATCTGTTAAGCCTTTCTGGCGGGAAAAAAAGGCAGCAGAATGGGCCAGGAAGGCAGAAAATACAGGTGGAGATAGGACGAAAAGGCTGCACACCGGTATTAATTTGGGGGTCATGTAGTATCTTGTATAGAGTGCGAGTGGGGGAAAATGTTGGTGATTTTCACAGATTTTTTTAAGCATGAAAAAATGGACTGTGCATTTGTTTTTGGAATCGAGGACATAGAGCAATACCAGGTAGTCACGAGAAAGTTGGAAATAACCATCAAATGAGGATTGCCTGTATTCCTACAGCGTTGACCCCGCGCATGCATATTGCGGTAAGGAAGCTAGCAGACGACAAAGGACTGAGGGGGTACAGTGTTTGCTGAAAAACTAAACAATTTCAAACCTACCAAATTTGTTCAAAATCACATGAGTTTTGAGTCAGAGGCTAGTCTTTCACAAAAAGTGGGTTTTATTTCTGTGGATGCCTTAGTACGTGCGGTATGAATATAAGAGTCACATAGAAAAACAGAAGGAAAAGAGTGATTTTTTAATACCATGTGCAGCCAAAGAAACAAGGCAAAAACAAAGAGAGGGATAGAAAAGAGGGAATTTCCCAGCACAGAATTTCCAGAAGTTGGGAGGTTACTATTCATACTGACATGGCCCCAGCATTTATTCATTCCTTCTTTCATTTTGAGGATAGTGGAATAAGCGTTCCTGTGCCTTTTTTTTTACATCTTGTCCCCGTGTGTATGCAGTTTTGTAAATGTTGTCATCCGTTCCCACCCGGCACACGATGGCCTACTCTTCCCAAAAGCGGAACGGGCATCCCACACAGAGGAGAGTTTACGTCCTTATGACTCGTGTTGTCACAATTATCCTGCTATTATCAATACCGTTTCCATTTTGAACTTTATATACATGAAGCAATCCACGAACTCATGAAAGGTAAGGTAAAGGTAAAGGAGTCCCATAACCTATAAGGTCGTAGGGGAGCGAGGCGTTAGAGACCTCACTTCTCTAGAGCCAGCATATTGAGGGCGGCGCCCATCTCCTCTCCCTCGCTGCTTTACCTTCCCTGACCCTAAAGAGGGCAGGGACCCATTTACAGCTGGGTGAACTGGGGGAACTGTACTGAAGCCAAGGCGCGCAAACGGTCACCATCCAACTGGTAACCACGCTCGACGCTGCTTAACTTGGCTGGGGGAAAGCGAGTGCTCCGACCACTGAGCTATCCCGTCCCCAACTTATGAAAGAAGCATAATATAAAAAAAATAAAAAGATTAATCATCCAATTCTTACAGTCCTTGACCTTCGCCCCTAACCCCTTGGAAGTGACCGTGGACTGGACAGGCTTCGAGGACCAGGAGTCCCCGATGACGTCATACACTTTGGAGCTGATGACGCAAGCCGTGTGTGACGTCAACACGCCCCCAGGGGGAAGCGTGCTGATGACGGTGGAGGTGGGCTTCAACCTGAGTTCCTACACCTTCCTGTTGGAACAGGAGGGCCAGTCCTTGATTGTGAGTCTGTAGAGGAAGGATGGATGGCAGGAAAGAGAGAAAGAAAGAAAGGAGGAAAGAAAGAAAGAAGAAGTGGTGGCTGGATGAATGAATGAATGAGGAAGGAAGGCAAGGATAGGAAGTGTAAGGAAGGAAGGAAGGATAAGGTAGGGAGAAGGAAGGAAGGAAGAAGAGAGGAGGAGAAAGAAAAGAAAGAAAAAAAGCGGTGGCTGGATGATGAATGAAGAAGGAAGGAGAAGGAAGGGAAGGAGGGAGAAAAAAAAAGAAAAGAAAGAAGCGGTGGCTGGATGGATGAAGGAAGGAATGAAAGGAAGGAAGGAAGGAAGGAAGAAAGAAGAGGAAAAGAAAAGAAAGAAGCGGTGGCTGGATGGATGAGTGAAGAAAGGAAGGAAGGAAGAAGGAGGAAAGAAAGGAAAGAAAAAAGTGGTGCCTGGATGAATGAAGGAAGGAAGGGGGGGGGGGGGGTAGGAAGGAGGAAAAGAAAAGAAAAGAAAGAGGAGGAAAGAAAAGAAAGAGCGGTGGCTGGATAGATGAATGAAGGAAGAAAGGAAGATAGGAAGGAAGGGAGGGAGAGAGGGAGGAAGAAAGAAAAGGAAAGAAAAGAAAGAGGCGGTGGCTGGATGGATGAGTGAAGGAAGGTAGGAAGGAAGGAAGAAGAAAGAAAAGAAAAGAAAGGAGGAAAGAAAAGAAAGAAGCGGTGGCTGGATAAATGAGAGAAGAGAGAAAGAAAAGAAAGAAAAAAAATGGTGGCTGGATGAATGAAGGAAGGAAGGAAGGGATAGAGGAAGGAAGGAATGAAGAAAGGAAGAAAAGAAAGAAGGGGGAAAGAAAGGAAAGAAAGAAGTGGAGCCTGGATGAAGGAAGGAAGGGAGAAAGGAATGGAGGGAGGTAGGAAGGAGGGAAGGAAGCAAAGGGAGAAAAGAGAAAGAATTGATAGCTGAATGAAGGAAGGAAGGAATGGAGGGAATGAATAGAGAGAGAGGGAGGAAGGAGGGGGAAGAAAGAATTGATAGCTGAAGGGAAAAAAAGAAAAGTCAGAGAGACAGACGGGAGAGAAGAAGGGAAGATGGATAAAATAAAATGAATGAGTAAAGAATGACTGAATGAAAACAGGAGGACATAAGAGAAGAAAGAAAGAATTGATGAGAGAATGAATAAATGAGTGAATGAATTGAGGAAGGGATGAAGGGCAGAAGGAACAAAGAAACCGAGCGAGAAAGGAAGAACGGGAAAGGAAGAAAGAAGGAAAGAAAAGTCAGACAGGCAAACGGATTGATTGATTGATTGATTGATTGATCGATCGATCAATTGATTGATTGATGGATGGATGGATAGATGGATTGGATGGATTGGATGAATTGATTGAAAGAAAGAAAAGTCAGACAGACGGAGTAATGGATGGATGGATGGATGGATGGGTGGGTTGATTGATTGATTGATTGATTGATTGATTGATTGATTGATTGATTGATTGATTGATTGATTGATTGATTGATTTGTTGGTTGGTTGGTTGGTAGGTTGGTTGGTTGACTGGTTTGCTGGTTAGCTGATTGATTGGCGGATGGATGACCGGATCGATCAATCAATCAATTCATCGATTCTTTTTCTTTTTTTTTTTTTACAAAGCATCCTTATCATCATCAAAATGAGCGCTTTGATTTGTTGCGTTACGAGATTCAGCGCTTTATAAATTCCCTACATTACTATTTATCATCATCCATGATAATCATCATCATCCTCATCATCATCCATTGACCCTTCCCTCAACAACTGACCAGTCAGGGCAGCCGTACTTCGTGCGCGTGAACGCTTTCAACGCCGCCAGCCTCAACACCTCCGTCATCTCTGCCCCCTTCGTCTTCGACGACTCGCTACCGGTCATCGGTCACGTGGTGGACGGCACTGACTTCTTGACCGACCGGACATGGTCCGGCTCCAACACCACCGCGTCTGGTGAGAGGTGATGATGGGATGGGGAGGGGGGGGAGGGTTGGTGGGGGGGGGGAGGTTGGGGGGAGGGGAGGGGGGTTGGGGAGGTTTGTTGGGTGGGGGGGTTAGGGTGGGGGGGGGGGTTAGGGGGGTGAGGGGGAGGGGGGTTGAGGTGGTTTGGGGGGTGGGGGTAGTTGGGGGAGGGTGTTTGGTGGGGGGGGGGGGTGGTTGGGTGGGGTGTGATGGTGGTGGGTTGGGGAAGGGGGTGGGGGGGGGCAGTTGGGGGGGGGGGGGGGGGGGGGGGGGTTGAGATGGTTGGTGTGGTAGTGGTTGGGTGGTGGGGGTGGTGGTGGTATGGTGGTGGGGGTGGTTAAGGTGGTTGGGGTGGTGGTGGTGGTTTGGGTGGTGGTGGTTGGGGAGGGGTGGTGGTTGGGAGGGGTGGTGGGGGTGGGTGGTTGGGGTGGTGGTGGTTGGAGTGGTGGTTGGCTGGTGGTTGGGGTCGTGGTGGTGGTTGGGTTGGAGGTTGGTTAAGGTGGTTGTGGTTGGGGTTGGAGGTGATGGTGGTTGGGGTGGGGGGTGGTTTGGGGTGGGGGTGGTTGGAGTGGGGGGGTCGGTGGTTGGGGTGGTGGTGGTGGGAGTGGTGGTGGTGGTGGTGGTTGGAGTGATGGTTGGGGGTGGAGGTGATGGTGGTTGGGTGGTGGTTGGGGTGGTGGTGGTTGGGTGGGGTG
This sequence comes from Rapana venosa, assembly GCA_028751875.1. Taxonomy (NCBI): domain Eukaryota; kingdom Metazoa; phylum Mollusca; class Gastropoda; order Neogastropoda; family Muricidae; genus Rapana; species Rapana venosa. The sequence continues at coordinate 26,103,597 of CM054163.1, forward strand.
GTGGTGGTTGGGGTGGTGGTGGTTGGGGGTGGAGGTGATGATGGTTGGGGTGGTGGTAGTTTGGGGGGTGGTTAGGTCGTTGTTAATGTGGTTGATGGTGGTTGGTTGACGTGGTGAAAGGAGTGGTAGTTAGGGTGGTGGTTGGGTGTTGGTGGTGGTTGGGTGGTGGTGGTGGTTAAGGTGGTGGTAGTTGAGGTGGTGGTTTTGGTGGTGGTTGGGGGTGGAGGTGTGGTGGTTGGGTGGTGGGTGGTTGGGTGGGGGGTTGGGGTGGTGGTGGTGGGTGGGTTGGGTGGTGGTGGTGGTGGTGGTTGGGGTGGAGGTGATGGTGGTTAGGGTGGTGGTGGTGGTTGGGTGGGGGGGTGGTTGGGTGGTGGTGGTTTTGGTGGTGGTTGGGGGTGGTGGTGGTTGAAGTGGTAGTTGGGGTGGTGGTTGGGTGGTGGTGGTGGTTGAGTGGTAGTTGGGGTGGTGGTGGTGGTGGTGGGTGGTTGGTGGTGGTGGGTGGTGGTGTTGGGTGGGTGGTGGTTGGGTGGGTGGTGGTTGGGTGGTGGTGGTGAGTGGTGTTGGGGTGTGGTGGTAGTTGGGTGGTTGGGGTGGTGGTGGTTAGGGTGGTGGTGGTTGGGGTGGTGGTGGTTGGGGTGGTGGTGGTTGGGTGGTGGTGGTTGGGGTGGTGTTAAGTAGTGGTTAATGTGGTTGATGTGGTGAGGGTGGTGTTTGAGATGGTGAATGGAGCTGGTTAGGGGATGGTGGTAAGATGGTGGTGACGTGGTGGATGGTTAGGTGGTGAGTGGTGGTTGGAGTGGGGGTTGAGAGGTAGTTACGGTCGTTGGTGGTGATGGATGGTGGGGTGGTGGATAAGTGGTTGTTGTGATCGCGGTTAGGTAGTGGTTGGGGTGGTGTTTAAGCAGTGGTTGATGTGGTCAGGGTGGTGGATGGAGTGGTAGTAGGGTGGTAGTGGTGGTGGTTAGGTGGTGGTGGTGGTGGTTAAGTAGTGGTGGTTAGGTGGTGGTTGTAATTGTCGTTCGGTAGTGGTTGGCGTGATGGTTATGGTGGTAGTTAAGGCGGTGGTTAATGCTGTTGATGTCGTGTGGGTGGTGGTTGAGGTGGTGGTGGATGCAGTGGTACTTGAGGTGGTAGCGGTTATGTGATGGATGGTTAGGTGGTGGGGTGGTGGGTGAGGTGGTGGTTAAGGTAGTGGTTGATGTTTTTGAGTGGAATACATAACTTTCGACTCTAGATCTACATTCATTCCCCCCCCCCCCCAAAAAAAAAACAAGCTCCATACCTACAAACAACAAGAGCTAAAAACTCAAATCCAAAATTTCCTTTCCAGCCTCCATCCTGTTACTGCCAACCCCTTCGGGCCCCGCGTGCCCGTCGCGCGATGCCCTCTTCACTGGGACCACCTGGAGTTACTTGACCACTGACCGGGCCGCCGACCACTCCGGCCGTAGCCTTGACCTTTTGGTCCAACCGGACAAGGTCACGGTCGTCAATGACACCATGGTGACCCTGACCTTGACCCGTGACACGAACCGGGGCTGGATGTACGGGGGCACGGTCTTGACCCCGGCTGACCTCGTGAGGGGCGGGACTTATGAGGTGAGTGATGGATGGTGGGGGGAAAGGGGGGGGGGGGGGAGGGAAGAAGATTGAAATTTAGAGAACAGAGACAAATACGTATCATGCTGAAGCCGGATGCGCAGGGCCTGACTTTGTCAGGCGCTTAACGGCAGCGCAACGCATGTTCACTCATATGACAGATAACAATAGTTGCTGACTGAGTGTTCGACGAACGACGAGAAGAGAACAAGAAGAAGAAGAAGAAAAAGAAGAAAGAGAGACAGGAGAGAAGAAAGGAGGAGAAGAAGAAAAGAAGAGGAGGGAAAGGAGGAGAAAGAAAGAAAGAAGAGAGAGAGGAGGAGAAAAGAAGAAGAAGAGAGAGGAGGAGGAAAAAGAGGAAAGAAGAAGAGAGGAATGCAAGAAGGAAAGAAAGAAGAGGAGGAGGAGGAACAAAAGAAGGAAAGAAAGAAAGAAGAGGAGGAGGAGGAACAAAAGAAAGACAGAAGAGGAAGAGGAGGAGGAGGAGGAGAAGTCAAACCAAGCGTGTTGTTCTTTTTTTCTTCTGTTTATTATTATTCTTTTATTTCGAGGATAATGGAATAAGCACTCATGTGCTTGTTTAACATCCTGTCCCCGTATGTATTCAGTTTTGTCAATTCTGT
>CM054163.1:26110818-26140818 GCA_028751875.1 Rapana venosa
GTACGTACATACATACATACACTCAAACGCACATAACTACACGCACGCAAACATGTACACACTCAGGCATACATGCGTGCACAAACAGACACAGTCACACACACCTCACATACACACAAACACACAACACACACCACAACACAACACAACACACACCCACATCACATCACACAACACACAACACACAACACACAACACACACACACACACTCACACACACACAACACACACACACACACACACACACAAAATTATATCACCTCGACTGCTCCATGGTTGCTTTTTCATATTCTGTGTTCATATGGGTCTTATGGCCTGCAAAACCTGAATAAATGTAATTGATGATTGGGTGATTGATTGATTGATTGATTGGTTGGTTGGTTGTTGATTGGTTGGTTGGTTTGTTTGATAGGTTGATTGTCTGGATGGTTGGTTGGTTGGTGGTTGGTTGGTTGGTTAGTTGATTGATTGATGATTGGTTGGTTGGTTTATTGATTTATTGACACACTAAGCAAAACACATAAAACTACAACCTCTCCTTCTCTCTCTCTCTCTCTCTCTCTCTCTCTCTCTCTCTTCATCTCTCTCTCTCTTCTCTCCTCTACTCCTCCTCACCCCTTCCCCCCCCCACCCCCACCCCACCCCCCCTCTCCCCCCCCTCTCCCCCCCCCCCACCTCTCCCTCCCTCACTCTCTAGCCCACAACCTGCTTAGCCGTCTTCCTCGACCACGACCCGGTCTACACGGTAGAGCTGTGCGGCCTGCCCGAACTGGGTACCTCCACCCGTTTGGCGCTATCGGTCTGGAACTGGAAGAACTTCCTCACGCACCCCAACCCCAACGCCACGACCTCCGCGTCCTCCTCTGGCATCGCCCTCTGGCAAACCTCGGCCACCTTCAGCAGCGTGCAGATACCCGCCGCCACCACCACCACCACCGCCATCACCGCCTCCTCCTTCCACTGCCGCTACGGGGACCCTTTCCGCGGGGGGCAGAATCCCATCGTTCGGTTTGAGGCCGGGGTCGGTTCTCAGGAAGGCTCGGCTGACGTGGCGGCTTTTAGGGAGGTAGGGGTTTGTGTGAGGGGGAGGGTTGGGTGGAGGGGGGGGGGGTTAGGTTTGGTGGGGGGGGGGGGGTTGTGTTGAGGTGGGGGGTTGTTGGGGGAAGGGATGTTGGTGGGGGGAGGGGGGGTTGGGGGGGGGTGGTTTGGTTGGGGGTGGGGTGGTGGGTTGTGGTGAGGGTTGTGTTGGTTGGTGGTGAGGAGGTTGTGGTTGGTTGGTGGTGAGGGTTGGTGTGGTTGGTTGGTGGGGATTGGTGAGGAGGTTGTGGTTGGTGGGGGTGTGTGGTGGGGTGGTGGTGGTGGGTTGTGGTTGGTGGTTTGTGGTTAGTTGTTTGGGGTTGGTTGGTGGTGAGGGTGGTTGTGGTTGGTTGGTGGTGAGGGTGGTTGTGGTTGGTTGGTGGTGAGGGGGGTTGTGGTTGGTTGGTGGTGATGGTGGCTGTGGTTGGTGGTGAGGGTGGTTGTGGTTGGTTGGTGGTGAGGGTGGTTGTGGTTGGTTGGTGGTGAGGGGGGTTGTGGTTGGTTGGTGGTGATGGTGGCTGTGGTTGGGTTGCTTGTGGTGGGTGTGGTTGGTGTGTGGTTGTGTGGTGGTTTGTGGTTTGTTTGTTTGTGGTTGGGTTGGTTGGTGGGGGTTGTGGCGGTGAGGTGGTTGTGGTTGGTGGTGAGGAGGTTGGTTGGTGAGGTTGTTGTTGGTTGGTTGTGGTTGGTTGGTGGTGTGGTGGGTGGTGGTGGTGGTGGTGAGGTGGTTGTGGTTGGTTGGTTGTGGTTGGTTGGTGGTGGTGGGGGGTGGTGGGGGGGGTGGTGGTGGTGGTTGTGTGGTGGTTTGTGGTTGGTTGTTTGTGGTTGGGTTGGTTGGTGGGGTTGTGGTGGTGAGGTGGTTGTGGTTGGTTGGTTGGTGAGGTTGTCGTTGGTTGGTTGTGGTTGGTTGGTGGTGGTGGGTGGTGGTTGGTTGGTTGGTGTGTGGTTGTGGGGGTTGGTGTGTGTGTGCTGTGCTGACACGGGGCTGTGTGTTGTGTTTTGTTGTGTGGTGTGGTGTGCGTGCGTATGTGTGTGTTTTGTTGTGTGTGTTGTGTGTGTGTTTGGTGTGTGTTGTTGTTGTTTTGTGCTTTGTATGTGTTGTATTTGTTTGTGTGTGTGTTTTCCAGGTCTATTCTCCGTGTTTCCCGTGCGTGCATAACTGCGATAGTTACATCTGTGACCCCACGTGTGACCCCACCATCACCTCGCCCCTGACCTTTACCCTCAGCGGCCTTGACCTTCCCACTGTCGCCAACGAAAGCAATCCAGAGTATATACCAGCTGTCTACTATTTCACAGGTAATGATAATAATAATATATAGTCAAGTCAAGTCAAAAACACTTTAATCATCCCATGAAGGGCAATTACAATACTGACAGGCAGATTGATACACATCAAAAATATCAAAGACACAAAAGCTATATTACATATTGGTTTTCAAATGACTTCAAATAAAATGTCACGAACACTCACACACACACCAACACACACGCGCGCATGCGCACACACACACACACACACACGCACGCCCGCACGCACACACATCAATTGTGAACACAATTTTAAACCCATTGACTAGAAGACAAAACTTATTTTTACGCACGCATATACGCAGCACGTACACACGCACGTACGTGTGTGTGCGAACACGCCCACGCACACCCACACCATACACCATGTTGTGATGGAATTTATCTAGCGCTGAATCTTGTAAAAAACAAACAAATCGAAGTGCGTGCGTGCGTGCGTGCGTGCGTGTGTGTGTGTGTGTGTGTGTGTCCCTGTGTGTATGTGTGTGTGTGTGTGTGTGTGCCTGTGTGTGTGTGTGTGTGTGCGTGTGTGTGTGCATGTGTGTGTGTGTGTGTGTGTGTGCCTGTGCGTGTGTGTGTGCGTGTGTGTGTGTGTGTGTGTGCCTGTGGGGTGTGTGTGTGTGTTGTGTGTTGCCTGTGCGTGTGTGTGTGCGTGTGTGTGTGTGTGTGTGTGTGTGCCTGTGTGCGTGCGTGCGTGCGTGCGTGCGTGCGTGCGTGCGTGTGTGTGCCTGTGTGTGTGTGTTGCCTGTGTGTGTGTGCCTGTGTGTGTGTGTGTGTGTGTGGTGCCTGTGTGTGTGTGTGTGTGTGTGTGTTGATCTTGTGAACGGTTGCATGCGCGTGAATGGTTTGAATGCAAGTGCTTTGATTTGTTTTCTTTAAGATTCAGCGGTATATAAATTAGTAGTAGTATCATTATTATTGTTTTTGTTATTATTATTATCATTATTTATTATTTTTCTCTTTGTTGTTGTTATTATCTTTTCCTTTTATCATTATCATTATCATCATCATCATTATTATTATTTTTTATATTATTATTATTATTGCTGTTGTTGTTGATGATGATGATTGTCTTTCCTTTTTGTTGTTGTTATTATTATTGATTATCTTTTCCTTTTGTTGTTGTTGTTCTTATTATCTTTCCCTTGTTATTATTATCATTATTATTCCCTTCTATTATTATTATTCTCTAGTAGTAGTAGTAACAGTAGAAGTAGTAGTAGTAGTAGTAGTAGTAGTAGTAGTGGTAGTAGTAGTAGTAGTAGTAGTAGTATCATTATCATTATCATTGTCATTGTCATTGTCATTATCATTATTATTGAATATCTTTTCCCTTTTATTTATTAATCATCACCATCATCATCATTGATTACCTTTCCCTTTTATTCTTGTCCTTATTATTATCATTAGTAGTAGAAGTAGTAGTAGTAGTAGTAGTAGTAGTAACAGTAGAAGTAGTAGTAGTAGTAGTAATAGTAGTAGTATCATTATCATTATCATTATTATTGAAAATCTTTCCCTATTATCATTATCATCATCACCATCATCATTGATTACCTTTCCCTTTTATTCTTGTCCTTATTATTATTATTTATTATTATTATTATTATTATTATCATCATCATCATTTATTACCTTTCCCTTTTATTCTTGTCCTTATTATTATTATTATTATTATTATTATCATTTATTACCTTTCCCCTTTATTCTTGTCCTTCTTCTTCTTCTTCTTCTTCTTCTTCTTCTTATTATTATTATTATTATTATCATCATTTACTACCTTTCCCTTTTATTCTTGTCCTATTAATATCACCATTATACTTCATTATCTTTTTACCCTCCCCCCACCCTCCCTACCCTCCCCACCCACCCACACACCCCCTCCCCACCACACCCACAACAGTGAAGGCCATGCTAGGGTCAGGCTTGTCCGTCACCGTGTCCTCGGACGGCTTCTCGGTGGACATGACGGCTCCCGTGGTGGACCTGTCCACCTTCTTTTACCTGGATGCTGCCCAGGGCCAGTCCAAACCTGTCAACCACCTCTTCGCCTCCAACTCCACCATTCAGGCCATCTACCGCTGTACGGACAACGAGAGCGATGTTGTGGTGAGGTGTTGGGTTGTTGTTGGGGTTTTTCTTTTTCTTTTTTTGGTGGGGGGGGGGGGGTGTTGTTTGTTTTGTGTTTTTTGCTGCCTCATCTTCTATGACGTCCCCCGTCCTGCTGTTCCCACGCCGCTCATTCCAATCTCCCCGCCACAGCCATACCCAGATTTGTTATGTCTCATCCTCAGAGTCGGAGGTCCACAGGGAGCCCATCACCCATAAGGCCACCAGCCAGAGGGGCCCTGCACTGCTGCTGGGTCACTTTGGTGGTGTTCAGCGGTGCCTGTTCTGAGCTAACATACGCAGGACACCACCTACTAAGCCCCTTACTAACGACAGTATTAGCTCAGTCATGGAGCCAGACTGAGTGAGTTGCCCACTAGAGCTGACAACCACAACAACGTCCCTCCAACGACCGTCCCCCGTGAACCTCCAACCCCAAAGGCCCTGACACAAACTCACCACAGGCACAGAAGTGTATGGGCAAACCGAATCTGAGGTCACCATGAGACCTGAGCAACTGGGACCACCGAATCAGAGGCAATTTCTTTTTATTGCATGATGATCAATGAAAATGAGGATGACGTAATTATGCTGCTGTGGAAGTGCATATACTTTGAGACTAATTGACAAGGCTGTACTCTACGCTTACTATCATAATATATCCCGGCGTCAACCGGGCCCGAGAGATACAGACACCTGCAGTGTTAGTCAGGTCATTTGAGCAACACTCTCAAACTCGCATCCGTCAAGTGGATGAAGCTCGACTGTGTGGTCCCAGTCTTCCCACTGAGCCCACAGCACACTCACTCTGGGTAGGAGCCGGCCGGAGTCCGAAAATTCCCTATGACTCTTATGGGAATCGAACCCGCGACCTTCCAGTCCGTAACCCAAGGCGCTAACCACTGCGCCATGGCGGCTGGTCATATTGTGGTGAGTTTGTCAGCTTGGTTGGCTGGTGGTTGTGGTGGGTGGTTGGGTGGTGGTGGGTGTGGTGGTGGTGATGGTGGTTGGTTGTAGTGGTGGTTGGTGGTGTGGGTGGTGGTGGTTGGTTGGTGGTGGATGGTGGTGGTTTGTGGGTGTGGTTGGTGGTGGTGGTCTTGTCTCTTGTTTTTCTTCTTCTTTCTTTTTCTCCTTCTTCATCTTCTGCTGCTGTACCGGGGGGGATGGGGGGGGTAATGGTGGGTGGTGGTTGGGTGGTGGTGGTGGTAGTTGGTGAGTGGTGGTGGGTGGGTGGTTGGTGGTGGTGGTGGGTGGTGATGGTTGTGGTTGGTGGTGGTGGGTGGTTGTGGTGGTTGGTGGTGGTTGTGGTTGTTGGTGGTGGTGGGTGTGGTGGTGGTGGTTGGTGGGTTTTGTGGGGTGGTTGGTGGTGGGTGGTGTGGGTGGGTGGGTGGTGGTGGTGGTGGTTGTTGGTGGTGGTGGTGGTCTTGTTGTTCTTCTTCTTCTTGTCGTTAGCGGTGAGTTTTCATCTGCTTGTTGTTGTTGTTGTTGTTGTTGTTGATCTTCTTCTTCTCTTTTATCTCTTTCTCCTCCTTCTTCTTCTTCTTTGTAGTTCTTTTTATTCTTCTTCCTCTTCTACAACGAAAGCGATATTGTGATGAAAACAACACAACACACAAAAATCCACTACACAACACGGCACAAGACAACACATATCATACAACAAGACACAAAACAACATAACACTAGACAACACTGACAACACAGCACAAAATAACAAGACAACACAACAAGACAACACAACGCAACACTACACAAGACAACAAAAGACAACAGAGCCAATAATTAATTAATTAATTCCTTTTGATTTTTCACAGGACTACCAATGGGCGATTGGCACGACCCCTGGCGGGGAGGACATTCAGAACTACGTTTCCACGGGCCTTAACCCTACGGGCAAAAACGACCAGTTGTTGGGAGTGATCACCCATAACACACGCTATTACGTCAGCTTCAAATGCACCAATGGCGCTGGCCTTGTTTCCACTTATGAAGAGCCCATAGGTGAATATTTGTTTATTTATTTATTTATTATTTTATTGGGGGGTTCATGGAATAAGCTTTCATAGGCTTATTTTACATCCAGTCCACGTGTGTATGCAGTTTTGTACAATTTTGTCATCCGTTCCCACCGGGCACACAATGGCCTACTCTTACGAAAAGCGGAACTGGTTTTTAAGTTGATTCTGATTTGGATGGTTTTGTGTATGTATTTCCATGTACACAAATAGATTTGTTTCTGCTAGAATAAAGAATTTTGACTTGACTTGCAGCAACTACTGCATGTGTGTGTGTGTGTGTGTGTGTGTGTGTGTGTGTGGTGTGTGTGTGTGTGTGTGTGTGTGTTTGTGTTTGTGGTGTGTGTGTTGTGTGTGTGTGTGTGTGTGTGCGTGTGTATGTGCGTGCGTGCGTATGCGTGCGTGCGTGTGAGTGTATGTGTGTTTATTTTATTTATTTATTTTATTTCAATGATAACGGAATAAGAAATCGTGTGCTTTTTTTTCTACATTCAGTCCCCGTGTGTATGCAGTTTGTAAATTCTGTCCCCAAGTCCCCGCGTGTAATAGGGGACGGGATAGCTCAGTGGTCGGAGCACTCGCTTTCCCCCAGCCAAGTTAAGCAGCGTCGAGCGTGGTTACCAGTTGGATGGGTGACCGTTTGCGCCACGCCTTGGCTTCACTACAGTTCCTCCAGTTCACCCAGCTGTAAATGGGTACCTGCCCTCTTTAGGGTCAGGGAAGGTAAAGCAGCGAGGGAGAGGAGATGGGCACCACCGCCCTCAATATGCTGGCCCCTAGAGAAGTTGAGGTCTCTGAGCTCCCCTACGACCTTATAGGTTATGGGACACCTTTACCTTTTTACCCCGCGTGTATGCAGTTTGTAAATTTTGTCACCAAGTCCCTGTGTGTATGCAGTTTGTAAATTTTGTCATCTTGTGTCACACGGTGTATGTCTGCGCGTGCGTGCTCTGCGCGCGCGCGCGTCTGTGCTCGCGCGCGTCTGTGTCTAATTATGTGCGCGTGCACAGGCGTGACGGCGTTCATCGGAGTCCTGACGGTGACGGACGTGGGCGGGGACCTGGAGAACAGCAGTCCTATCGGCAGCGGGGTGGTCCCCGCCACCGCCAGGAAATCCTCCAGCGGAGACTCTGTGGCCGTCAGGATCACCATCAGTCAGGACCCCTCTGTCGACCTGTACTGTGAGTCCTCTGCCGCCTTCTTCTTTGTTTGTTTGTTTGTTTTGTTGTTGTTGTTGTGGGGGGGAGGGGGGAGGTTGGGGATAAAGGAGTGAGTGGATGAAGGAAGGATGGATGGATGGAAGGATGTACTGTGAGTCCTCTGCCTCCTCCTTGAGGGGGGGGGGGGTAAAGGGGGGATATGGGAGGTAGAGAATGGGGTGGGAGGGATGGGTGATGGAAGGATGGATGGCCGTCAGGATCACCATCAGCCAGGACCCCTCTGTCGACCTGTACTGTGAGTCCCCTGCCGCCTTCTTCTTTGTTTGTTTTGTTTTTTGTGTGGAGGGGAGGGGGATAAAGGAGTGAGTGGATGAGGGAATGAATGAATGAAGGGATGAAGGAAGGTATGGATGAAAGAAAAAAAGAAGGGATGGACGGAGGGAGGGAGGGATGGATGGATGAATGGAAGGATCACCATCAGTCAGGACCCCTCTGTCGACCTGTACTGTGAGTCCCCTGCCGCCTTCTTCTTTGTTTGTTTGTTTGTTTTGTTGTTGTTGTTGTGGGGGGGAGGGGGGAGGTTGGGGATAAAGGAGTGAGTGGATGAAGGAATGGATGAAGGAAGGTATGGATGGATGGATGGATGAATAAAGGAAGGTATGGATGGCGGAAGGAAGGAATGGATGAATGAAAGAAAAAAATGGATGGACGGACGGACGGACGGACAGATGGATGGATGGATGGATGGAGGAAGGAATTGATAAATGGGTGAAGGGAAGAAGGAAGGAATGGGTGGATGGATGGATGGATGGATGGATGGATGGATGGATGGATGGATGGATGGATGGATCATCATCGGCCAAGACCCTTCTATTGACCTGTACTGTGAGTCATCCGCCTTCTTCTTTGTTTGTTTGTTTTGTTGTGTGGAGGGGAGGGGGATGGGGGATAAAGGAGTGAGTGGATGAAGGAATGGATGAATGAAGGAAGGATGTACTGTGAGTCCTCTGCCTCCTTCTTGTTGGGGGGGGGGGGGGAGTTTAGAGAGTGGGTGGTAGAGGGTAGATGGGTAAGTGGATGGATGAAGGATGGATGGATGGATCGCCATCAGCAAGACCCTTCCATCGACCTGTACTGTGAGTTTCCTGCCTTCTTGATGAAGGGGGGGAGGGGGATATTGGAGGTAGAGAGTGGGTGGGAGGGATGGGTGAAGGAATGGATGAATGGGATGGATAGATGGAAGGATGGATGGATGGACGAAGGAAGGTATGGATGGATGGATGAAGGAAGGAATGGATGAATGAAAGAAAAAAGGATGGATGGACGGACGGACGGAGGGAGGGCGGGAGGAAGGGATGGATGGAGGAAGGAATTGATAAATGGGTGAAGGAATGGATGGATGAATGAAGGAATGGATGGATGGATGAAGGAATGGATGGATGAAGGATGGATGGACGGACGGATGGAGGATGGATGGATGGATGGATAGATGGATGGATGGATGGATGGTTGGATGAAGGACGGATGGATGGATGGATGAAGGACGGATGGGTGAAGGATGGATGGATGGATGGATGAAGGAAGGATGGATGGATGAAGGATGGATGGATGGATGAAGGAAGGATGGATGGATGAAGGATGGATGGATGGATGAAGGATGGATGGATGAAGGATGGATAGATGGATGGATGGATGATGGAAGGATGGAAGGATGGATGGATGAAGGAAGGATGGGTGAAGGAAGGATGGGTGAAGGATGGATGGATGGATGGATGAAGGAAGGAAGGAAGAATGGATGGATGGATGAAAGAAGGATGGATGGATGAAGGATGGATGGATGGATGGATGGATGAAGGGTGGATGGATGGATGGGTGGATGGATGAAGGATGGATGGATGGATGGAGGATGGATGGGTGAAGGATGGTGGATGGATGGTGGATGGATGAAGGATGGATGGATGAAGGATGGATGGATGGTGGATGGATGAAGGATGGATGGATGGATGGATGGAGGATGGATGAAGGATGGATGGATGGATGAAGGATGGATGGATGAAGGATGGATGGATGAAGGAAGGATGGATGGATGGATGAAGGATGGATGGATGGATTGATGATGGATGGATGGTGGGATGGAGGATGGATGGTGGGTGGGTGGGAATGGATGGATGATGGGGTGGTTGATGGATGATGGATGGATGGTGGAGGATGGATGGATGATGGATGGGTGGATGGATGATGGGTGGGTGATGGATGGGTGGATGGATGATGGATGGATGGATGATGATGGATGGATGGATGAAGGATGGATGGATGAAGGAAAGGATGGGTGGATGAGGATGGTGAAGGGGAAGGATGGTGGATGAAGGATGGATGGATGGATGATGGATAAAGGAGGGTGAAGATGGATGGGTGGTGGATGATGGGGGGAAAAGGGGGGTGGAGATGGATGGGGGATGGGATGGATGAAGAAGGATGGTGAAGGATGGATGGATGGGTGGATAAGGGAAAGGGAATGGATGGATGGATGGAGGAAGGGTGGAGGTGGAAAAGGATGGATGAGAGGAGGAGGATGAGGATGGATGGATGATGAAGGGAAGGATGGATGAAGTGGAAGGAAGGATGGGTGGGGGATGGATAAAAAGGAAGGATGGATGGGTGGAAGGAGGATGGGGTGAAGGATGGATGGTGAAGTGGATGGAAGGGGGATGGATGGATGAGGTGAAGAAGGATGGATGTGGGTTGGGGAAGGATGGGTGAAAGGGTGGTGGGTGAAGGATGGTGGATGGATGGATGGATGAAGGGGATGGTGGATGGTGGAGGGTGGATGGATGGGGGATGAAGGAGGATGGAAGGATGGATGGATGGAGGGAAGGATGGAGGTAAAGGAAGGGTGGATGATGGATGGATAAGGATGGTGAAGGTGGATAAGGAAGGATGGGAGGATGGATGATGGATGGATGGAAAAGGGAAGGAGGATGAAGGGGGAAGAATGGATGGATGTGAAGGGGATGGATGGATGATGGATAAAGGAAGGTTGGAGAGATGGATGGAAAGGTGATAATGGAGGATTTGGGTGGATGAAGGATGGATGGATGAAAATGGGGATGGATGGATGAAGGATAGGATGGGGGGGATGGTGAAGGGTGGATGATGAGGATGGATGGGTGGAGAGGATGAAAGGATGGATGGATGGTGATGGATGGATGAAGGATGGATGGTAGGATGGTGATGGGAGGATGGGTGGGGGATGGTGGATGGATGGATGGATAAAAAAGGTGGTGAGGAGATGGGTGGATGAGGATGGATGGATGGATAAAGAGGTGGAGGATGGAGGTGGATGGATGGGATGGATAAGGAAGGGTGGAAGGTTATGGATGGGATGGATGAAGGAGATGGATGGATGGAGGATGAAAGGAAGGATGGATGGAAGGATGGAGGATGGATGGATAAGGAAGTGGATGGATGGATGATGAAGGATGGGAAGGATGGATGAGGAGGAGGATGGGTGATGGGAAAGGGAAGGATGGATGGATGGTATGAAGGAGGTGGTGAAGGAGGATGGGTAAGGAAGTGGATGATGGATGAAGGAAAATGGAAGGATGGATGAAGGAAGGAGGGTGAAGGATGATGGATGAAGGAGGATGGAAGGATGGATGAGGATGGATGGTGGATAAGAAGTTTGGGTGATGGAAGGAATGGGGATGTGGATGAAGGATGGATGGTGGGTGGATGGGAAGGATGGATGGTGGTGAAGGAGGAGATGGATGGATGGTGGAAGGAAGGAAGATGGAAAGGAAGGGTGGATGATGATGGAAAGGGGGGGTGGATGAGGATGGGTGGATGGAAGGAGGATGGAGGATGGATGGATGAAGGAAGGAAGGGGAAGATGGATGGATGGAGGGAAGGGTGGATGGATGGAATAAGGAAGGGTGATGATGGATGGATGGATGGAAGAAAGGGGGATGGTGGATGAAGGATGGATGGGATAAGGAAGGAGGGATGGAGGATGAAGGAGATGGAGGATGGTGGAAGGATGGATGGATGAGGAAGGTGGATGGATGAGGATGGGATGGATGAAGGATGGATGGATGAAGGAAGAGGGATGAAGGGTGGATGGATGGGTGGATGGATGGTATGGATGATGGATAGGGGATGTGATGGATGGATGAAGGAGGATGGTGTGGAAGGATGGTGGAGGGTGGGTAAAGGAGGAAGGATGGATGGGGATGGATGGATGGATGGAAGGGTGGATGATGGATGGAGATGGATGGATGGATGAAGGAGGATGGTGAAGGATGGATGGATGGATGGATGGATAAAGGAGATGGAGGATGAGATGGATGGAATGGGAAGGATGGATGGATGGATGGATGAAGGATGGATGGATGGATGAGGGTGGATGGAAGGATGGATGGATGGATGGATGGATGATGGATGGAAGGGGTGGAAGGATGATGGATGAAGGAAGGATGGGTGAAGATGGAGATGGGTGAAGGAATGGATGGATGATGGATGAAGGAAGGAGATGGATGAAGGATGGATGGATGGATGAAGGATGGATGGATGGGTGGAAGAGGATGGATGAAGGATGGATGGATGAAGGGGGATGGATGGATGAGGATGGATGGATGAAGGAAGGATGGATGGATGGATGGATGGATGGAATGGTGAAGGATGGATGGAGGATGGATGGATGGATGAAGGATGGATGGATGAAGGATGGATGGGATGGGTGGATGGGATAGGATGGATGGATGGATGAGGAGGAGGATGGATGGTAAGGATGGATGGATGGATGAAGGATGGATGGATGAAGGATGATGGATGGATGAAGGAAGGATGAAGAATAGGGGAGGGATGGATGAAGGAATGAGATGGATGGATGGATGATGGAAGGATGGATGGATGAAGGAATGGATGGATGGGATGGATGGGATGGAAGAGGAATGGGATGATGGATGGGTGGTTGATGGATGATGGATGGATGGATGAAGGATGGATGGATGGATGGATGGATGGATGGATGGATGGGTGGGTGATGGATGGGTGGATGGATGATGGATGGATGGATGATGGAGGATGGATGGATGAGGAGGATGGATGGATGGAAGGAATGGATGGATGGATGATAGGAAGGATGGGTGAAGGAGTGGATGGATGGAAGGAAGGATGGTGGATGAAGGATGGATGGATGAAGTGTGATGGATGGGGATGGAAGGATGGTGTGTGGATGATGGATGGTATGGATGGATGTAAAGGAGGGTGGATGAAGGATGGATGGATGGTATGAAGGAAGGATGGTGATGGATGGATGTGTGGTATGAAGGATGGATGGATGGATGAAATGGATGGATGGATGGATGAAGTGATGGATGGATGGAGGATGGTGGATGAAGGATGGATGGATGGATGGAGGATGGATGGATGAGGATGGATGGATGGATGATGATGGATGAAGGATGGATGATGGGTGAGGATGGATGGATGTGATGGGTGATGAGGATGGATGGATGAAGGAATGGATGGATGTGATGGATCGAGCCATGTAGCGATGGATGACCCTTGATGGTGACCTGTACGGTGGATGTTCCCTGCCTTCTGATGAAGGGGGGATGAGGGATATTGGAGGTGAAGTGAGGTGGATGGGATGGGTGATGGGATGGATGATGGAAGGATGATGATGATGGAGAAGGATGATGGTATGATGGATGGATGGATAGGAATGGATTGGATGGATGGAATGATAGAAGGATGGATGGAGGAGGCGGATGAGTGCGTGGAATCGATGGTGGAGGAGAATGATATGGTGTATGAAATGGATGGATGAATGAGGTATGGATGATGGATGAAGGAATGGTGGATGGATGGAAGGAAGGAGGATAAGGATGGTAGGATGGATGGAAAGGAGGATGGATGGATGGATAGATGGGGCCGCTCCTGATGGATGTGAGGATGGGGATGGAGGGGGATGAGGAAAATGGATGATGGATTGGATGAAGGAATGGATGGTGAAGGATGGATATGGAATGGATAGGAAGTGGATGGATGGATGGATGGATGGATGGATGGATGGAAAGGATGGAGGATGGATGATAGGATGATGTGGATGGATGGATATGGATGGGATGCCCCTGGATGGATAGTTGGGGGGGGGTGGATAAGGATGGATGAAGATGGATGGATGGTAAGGATGGATGATGTGAAGAAAGGATGGTGTGAAGGATGGGGGAAGGAGGGTGAAGGATGGATGGGGATGGATAAAGGAATGGTGGATGGGTGGTGGATGATGGGTGGGGGATGGTAGGAAAATGGATTGGGTGGATGGATGGGTGGGGGGGAAAGGGGGATGGATGGATGGGAAAAAGGAAGGGGGTGAAGGGGATGGATGGGAATAAGGGGGTGGATGGATGAAGGAGGGATGGATGAAAAAGGGGATGGAAAAGGTATGAAGGAAAAAGGATGGATGGGGGAAAGGGTGGGGGAGGATGAAGGAAAGGAGGGGTGATGAAGGGGGGGATGATGGAGGAATGGGGGTGGGTGGGGAAGGATGGATGGATGGGGAAAGGGTGGGGGTTTGGATGGATGAAAGGGGGAGGAGGGTGGGAAAGGGTGGATGGATTGATGGGGGGTTGGATGGGATGATGAAGGGAAAAAGGGTGGTGGGTGGTGGGTGAAGGAAGGGTGGGGGAAGGGGATGGATGGTGGATGGATGGTAAAGGGAAGGGGGGATGATGGATGGGTAAGAATGAAGGTGGATGATGGATGGAGGATGGATGGATGGATGGATGAAGGGGGTGGGGGATGGATGAAGGGAGATGGTGGAGGATAAAAGGGAAAGGTTTTGGTGAAGGATGGATAAAAGGGATGGATGAGGATGGGGTGGGTGGATGAAGGAGGTGGATGAAAGGGTGGATGGATGAAGGATGGATGGATGGATGAAGGGGGGAAAAGGAAGGATGGATGGGTGAAGGAAGGAAAGGGTTGAGGGGGGTTGGGGGGGATGAAGGATGGATGGAGGAAAAGGGGGTTGAAAGGGTGGGAATGGATGGGGGGGTAAAGGGGTTTGGGTGTGGGTGGATTTGGGGGATGGATGAGGGAAGGAAATGGGGAAATGGATGGGTGGTGGATGAGGAAAAGGAAGGGTGGAGGATGGTGGTGGATGGATGGGTGGGTTGGATAGGGAAGGTGGGGGTTTTATGGGATGGGGAAAAGGATTGATGGGAAAAAGGTGGATGGATGGGGGGAGGTGAAAAGGGTGGATGGTAAAAAAGGGGGATGATGGATGGAAGGAAAAGGGAGGATGGATGGATGGGATAAAGAAAAGGATGGGGGGAAGGGTGGATGGATGGTAGAAATAAAAGGGTGGATGGATGGGGGATTTAAGGATGGATGGATGGGGGGATTGGGGGGATGGATGAGGATGGATGGTAAAAGGAGGAGGATGGATGAAGGTGGTGGATGGATTTGGGGGGATGGAGGATGGATGGGGGATGGTGAAGGGGAAGGGTGTGGTGGAAAAAGGGGATGATGGATGGGGGGGGATTGGATGGTTTGGGGGATGAGGAAGGGGGTGGTGAAGGTGGGTGGGGTGGAGGGGTGGATAAGGAAAAATGGATGGGTGGATGGGGTTTGGGGGGGATGGGGAAAGGATGGATGGATGGATGGATGAAGGGGAGGGGAAGGATGGATGGAATGGGGGTGGGGGGATGGATAAAGGAAGGTGGAGGGAATGGGAAGGATGGGGATGGGTGGATGAAAAAGGAAATGGATGGATGGATGGATGAAGGATGGATGGATGAAGGAGGAATGATGGAAAAAGATGGATGGATGGAGAGGATGATGGATGAAGGATGGATGGATGGATAAGGAGGGATGGATGAAGGAAGATGTGGATGATTGAAGGAAGGATGGATGGATGATGGGGGGATGAAGGATGATGGATGAAGGATGAATGGATGGATGATGGATGATGAGGATGTGGATGGATGAAGGATGGATGGATGAAATGAAGGATGGATGATGATGGATGAAGGATGGAATGGATGAAGGATGATGGATGGATGAAGAAGGATGGATGGATGGATGAGGTGATGAAGGATGGTGGATGAAGGATGGTGGATGATGGATGGATAAAGGATGGATGAAGGATGATGGATGGATGGATGAGGGTGGATGATGGTGGATGGATGGAGAAAGGATGAGTGGATGGAAGGCTGGAGGGAATGGGTGGATCGAGGAGGATGAAGGAATGGTGGATGATGAAGATGGTGGATGGATGATGGAGGTATGGATGGATGGATGAGGATGGATGATGGTTGGATGGATGGATGGAAGGTGGTAAAGATGGTGGATGGATGGAAGGAAGGAGGATGAAGGATCACCACAGCCAGGACCCCTCCATCGACCTGTGCTGTGAGTCCTCTCCCTTCTTCCTTTCTTTTTTTCGGGGAGGGGGGGGGAGGTATAAAGGAGTGGTGGATTAAAGGATGGAGATGAATGGGAAATTGACAATGGAAGGAAGGAGGTGGGTGGATGAATAAAATAAAATAATTTTAAAACCCCTATGGGGATTGCCCTCCATTGACCGGTACTGTGAGTCCTCTGCCTTCTCTTTGGGGGGAGGGGTATAAGAGAGGTAGAGAGTGGGTGGTAGAGGATGGATGGATAGATGAAGGAAGGAAGGAGTGAAGGAATGGATGAATGAAAGAAGGAAGGACGACACAATCACCACCACCACCACCTCCACCACAACCACCACCACCAATCAATCAAAATCCAACCAACCAATCAATCACCAACCCTCTGGTGACAGACCTCAGCATCGGCAGCACGAGCGCGACTCGTACAGACGACATTTTGCCGCGCACGGCTGTGGCGCACGACTTGTCTGGAGAGATCTCCATCCACAGCGGCAACGTCTACAAGGACGGCACCCTCATGTTCCCCTTGAGCGGGATCCGCCAAGGCTTCAACGGATCCCTCAGCTCCGTCACCGGATCCCCTTCAGGTGACGTCACTTTTTGGGGGGGGGGGAGGGGGGAAGGATCCCTAAGTCTTCTTTCCGTGTTGTTGTTTTTCTTTGGGTTTTTTTTTTTTTTTGGTGGGTTTTTTGTTTTGTTGTTTCTTGGCTAGTGTTTCCTAAAGTTCATCCGTGGTGAGATTTGTGTGAGTGTGTGTGTGTGTGTGTGTGTGTGTGTGTGTGTGTGTGTGTGTGTTGTGTGTGTGTGTGTGTGTGTGGTTGTGTGTGTGTTTGTGTGTGTGTGTGTGTGTGTGTGTGTGTTGTGTGGTATGTGTGTGTGTGGTGTGGTGGTGTGTGTGTGTGTGTGTGGTGGTGTGTGTGTGTGTGTTGTGTTGTGGTGTGTGTGTGTGTGTGGTATGTGTGTGTGTGTGTATGTGTGTGTGTGTGTGTGTGTGTGTGAAGTGTGTGTGTGTGTGTGTGACTGTTGTTTTGTTGTTGGTTTTGTTACGGTTTTTTTGTTTTGCGGTTGTTGTTGTTTTTTGTCCACCATGAACGGGACGGGATAGACAGCTCAGTGGTCAGAGCACTCGCTTTTCCCCCAGCTAAGGTTAAGCAGCATCGAGCGTGGTTACCACTTGGATGGGTGACCGTTTGCGCGCCTTGGCTTCAGTACAGTTCCCCTCCCAGTTCACCCAGCTGTAAATGGGTACCTGCCCTCTTTAGGGTCAGGGAAGGTAAAGCAGCGAGGGAGAGGAGATGGGGCGCCACTACCCTCAATATCCTGACCCCTAGAGAAGTTGAGGTCTCTGATGCCTCGCTGCCCTACGACCACATGGGGTATGGGAACACCTTTACCTTTACCTTATGAAGGTAGCCGCATTCCGACTTCGGGGATGTATGCTGGGTGTGTTCGTGTTTGCGTAACCCGCCGAATGCTGCTGACATGAATGAGGGACGGGATTTTTAACGTGCATGTTTGATTTTCTTGCGACGGTTAGCCAGATTACGGAATGAAAGTGCGAAGTTTGTTTTGCATGAAAACTTCTTCGTCGTCCTCGTTGTCGAACGCTCAGACAGCAACTATTGTTGTCTGTTATATGAGTGAAAATGCGTCACGCTGCCGTTAAGCGCCTGTCAAGTCAGGCTCAGCGCATCCGACTTCGGCATAAAGAGAATGGTTATCTTTTAAGTCTTTTTTTGGGGGGGTAAAGGGCAAGAGAATGGACCGAGAAGGCAGAAAATAAACAAGAAGGAGGTGACATGAAGAAAAGGAAACAAGGCGCAGAAACAGAGAGAGGGATAGAAAAGAGGAACTTTCTAGCACAGAATTTTCCAGAAGGTAGGGAATGCTATTATACTGACAGGCTCTTGGCCTCCCCACCGGGGGAAAAGCATGAATACACTTTTGTTTAAAACTCAAACCAACTGGTGGATCGGTGGTCTAGAGGTAACGCGCCTGTCTAGAAAGCGAAAAGTCCGGGTCGGAAGTTGCGGTGGTTCGAATCCCGTTTGGGCCCGAAACTTCCACCACCACCCCCTTCCCCCCGCCCATCCATTAGACCATGAGTGGTGGTCTGGGCGCTTAGTCTTTCGGATGAGACGATAAACCCGAGGTCCCGTGTGTTACACAAAATTTTCAGCGCACATAAAAGAACCCACGGCAAGGAGAGAGTTGTCCCTGGCAAAATTCTTAGAAAAAAAGCCCCTCTGATAAGGATACAAATACAGTTGCAGACACACAACAAAAATGGGTGGCGCTGCTCTTGTGGCGACGCGCTCTCCCCCGGGTGCAGGGGGGGGGGGGGGGGGGGGGAGAGAGCAGTCCGAATTTCGCGCAGAGAAATCTGCTGTGACTGAAAGTGGTATATACTAAATAAATATAAAAAAATCTGTGGGTCGCACTCTCAACTCACTCAACTCAACTCAACTCACTAACCCGTGTTCGAACGCACGCAGAACACCTTGCGCACACGTTAAATCCTGTTCCGCTTTTCGCAAGAGTAGGCCATTGTGTGCCGGTGGAAACGGATGACAAAATTTATAAAAACCGCATACACACGGGGGACTAGATGTTTTTTTTAAAAAAAGCACGTGATGGCTTATTCCATTATCCTCGATATAAAAGAATAGATAAATAAATAAACCTGTGGGTCGCACTCTCAACTCAACTCAACTCAACTCATTCAACAGAATTTCACCTGGAGCCGATATAAAAGAATAAATAAATAAATAAAATTCAACAGACTTTCACCTGGAGCCGATAGAAAAGAATATATAAATAAATAAATAAATAAATAAAATTCAACAGACTTTCACCTGGAGCCGATATAAAAGAATAAATAAATTAATTAGTTAAATTCAACAGACTTTCACCTGGAGCCGATATACAAGAATAAATAATAAATAAAATTCAACAGACTTTCAACTGGAGCCGATATACAAGAATAAATAATAAATAAAATTCAACAGACTTTCATAAATAAAGTTTAACAGGCTTTCACCTGGAGCCGATATAAAGAATAAATAAATAAATAAATAAATAAATAAATCTGTGGGTCGCACTCTCAACTCAACTCAACTCAACTCATTCAACAGACTTTCACCTGGAGACGATATAAAGAATATATAAATAAATAAATAAATAAATAAATCTGTGGGTCGCACTCTCAACTCAACTCAACTCATTCAACAAACTTTCCCCTGGAGCCGATATAAAAGAATAAATAAATAAATAAATAAAATTCAACAGACTTTCACCTGGAGCCAATATAAAAGAATAAATAAATAAATAAATCTGTGGGTCGCACTCTCAACTCAACTCAACTCAACTCAACTCATTCAACAGACTTTCAACTGGAGCCGATATAAAAGAATAAATAAATAAATAAATAAAATTCAACAGACTTTCATAAATAAAATTCAACAAGCTTTCACCTGGAGCTGATATAAAACAATAAATAAATATGTGGGTCTCACTCTCAACTCACCTCAACTCAACTCACCTCAACTCAGCTCAAACTCAACTCATTTCGACAGACTTTTACCTGGAGCCCATATAAAACAATAAATAAATATGTGGGTCGCACTCTCAACTCACCTCAACTCAGCTCACCTCAACTCAGCTCAAACTCAACTCATTTCGACAGACTTTCACCTGGAGCCCATATAAAACAATAAATAAATATGTGGGTCGCACTCTCAACTCACCTCAACTCAGCTCACCTCAACTCAGCTCAACTCAACTGATTTCGACAGACTTTCACCTGGAGCCCATATAAAACAATAAATAAATATGTGGGTCGCACTCTCACCTCAACTCAACTCAACTCAAACTCTTTCGACAGACTTTCACCTGGAGCCGGGGAGAGAGCTCTTCGCCTACGTGGACAGCTGCAACGAGGCCACCTGCACAGGGCCCCAGCTGGTGGGGTCCCT
This sequence comes from Rapana venosa, assembly GCA_028751875.1. NCBI lineage: Eukaryota > Metazoa > Mollusca > Gastropoda > Neogastropoda > Muricidae > Rapana > Rapana venosa. The sequence goes on from CM054163.1 coordinate 26,130,885, forward strand.
GCTGGTGGTCACCCCCCACTCCTACGCCGCCGTCACCCCGGACGGGACCGCCCTGCACGTGGGGCTGACCGCTGCGGCCCGCGGCAAGAGGTCCGCGGATGACAGGGCCAGCCGTCATGTTCACCCTAGGGTGAAAAGGTCCGCGGATCAAGTCTTCGTGGAAACTCCCGGGGGTGAGTTTTGGGGTGGTGGGGTGGGGAGTTTGGGGGTGGTGAGTTTGGGGATGGGGGGTGAGTTTGGGGGGTGAGTTTGGAGGATGGTGGGGTGGTGAGTTTGGGATGGTGAGGTGGTGAGTTTGGGGGTGGTGAGTTTGGGGATGGTTAGTTTGGGGGTGGTGGGGTGGTAAGTTTAGGGGTAGTAAGTTTGGGGATGAGGGTGGTGAGTTTGGGGTGGTGAGTTTGGGGTGGGGGGTGGGGTGGTGAGTTTGGGGATGGGGTGATGGTGAGTTTGGGTGGTGAGTTTGGGGGGTTGGGGGTGGTGAGTTTGGGGTTGGGGTGGTGAGTTTGGGGTTGGGGGTGGTGAGTTTGGGGGTGGTGAGTTTGAGGATGAGGATGGTTAGTTTGGGGGTGGCGAGTTTGGGGATGAGGGTGGTGAGATTGGGGATGGGGATGGTGAGTTTGGGTGTGGTTATTTATATCGAGGATAATGGAATAAGCACTCATGTGCTTTTTTTACATCCGTCCCCGTGTGAATGCGGTTTTGTAAATTCTGTCATCTGTATCCACCGGCACACAATGGCCTAATCTTCCGAAAAGCGGAACAGGATTTTAACGTGTGCGCAAGATGTTCTGCATGCGTTCGAACACGGAGCCTCGGTTTATAGTCGCATCCGAAGGTTATAGTTGATATGCTCGTGATATGGTGACTCCGGAGTTCGAATCTCGTCTTTGAAGAGGATTTGGGTTGTTTTTTTTCCTTTCTGGAGTTAAACATCAGTGCCGACTCCGACTCTTCCCGTAAAAAGTTCTTCGGGTGAGACTATAAACTGAGATCCCGTGTGCGAACGCACGCAGAACGTCTTGCGCACACGTTAAAACCCATTTCGGTTTTTTTGGTAGAGTCGGCGATTGTGTGTGCCGGTGGGAACGGATGGCAAAATTGACGAAACTGCATACACACGGGGACTGAATGTAAAAAAAAGCACATGAGTGCTTATTCCATTGTCTTCGAAATAAAAGAAATAAAATAAAATAAATATTTAGAGGCTTGACAGATTTGGTGATATTTTGTTTGTTTGTTTTAGTTTTTCGGTTAGAAGTTAGAGGTTTACCAACGGTGAGGGGGGGCGATAGGTAGCCGCATTCCGACCTCGGAGATAAATATTTGTTGAGTCAAAGAGTTTAGATTTATTTCGGTAAGGTTGGAATGGGGGTTGGTTTGGGGTTTTTGTTTGGGTTTTTTTCGGTTGGATCTTCGGGGTTCGCCTGTGGTGAGATTTTTTTTATATGCAACCTTTTTTGGGGGGAGGGGGGGTTGAGGGGGTGGGGGGGTTTAGAGTGGGGGGTGCCCACATTCTGACTCTGGGGATGGTGTCTAAACATGACACGAGTGTTCGTTTGTTTCTTCTCTCTTAATTTTGCGGGGACGGGGGGGTGGTTGTTGGGGTGTTTGGGGTTTTTATTAATTGTCATAGGTTCTTGCTTGGCACGCAGGCAGTGACCTACTCTTCCGAAAGGCAGAACAGGTTTTGAACATGTGTACTGATGTGGGGGACGGGATAGCTCAGTGGTCGGAGCACTCGCTTTCCCCCAGCCAAGTTAAGCAGCGTCGAGCGTGGTTACCATTTGGATGGGTGACCGTTTGCACGCCTTGGCTTCAGTACAGTTCCCCCAGTTCCCCCAGCTGTAAATGGGTACCTGCCCTCTTTAGGGTCAGGGAAGGTAAAGCAGCGAGGGAGAGGAGATGGGCGCCGCCCTCCATATGCTGGCCCTAGAGAAGTTGAGGTCTCTGACGCCTCGCTCCCCTACGACCTTGTAGGTTATGGGACACCTTAACCTTTTACTTACCCTCGAAGGGGCGCGTCGATGGTGGCTCGAACCCGGGTCATCAGATCATGAGCGTAGCGCTCTAACTACTAGGCCATCTTGGCTCCCATTGCGGTTAGTTAAGATGTATGTGCGAGAGTTTCGGGTTTTTTTTATGTCAGCTAAGATTATTTCGGTAAGCTAGGATCTATTTATGTAAGTTAAGGTCCGTTTTGAAAAGTCGATATTTATTTTGGATGAGAGAAGGTTTGAGTTTGTTTGGGTTTTTGTTTGTTTGTTTGGTTGGTTGTTGTTGTTGTTTTGTTGTTGTTGTTTTGGGGTTGTTGTTGGTGGGGTTTTTTGGTGAGTTGTTTTGGGTGGTGTGGTGTTTGGGTTTTTTTAGGGGGTGTCTTTTAAATAAGGCAAGCTATATTCATGCGTGCTTATTCAGGTAACTCAAGATTTATTCAAAACAAGGGCAAGATTTATTCAGATAAGGCAAAGTTTATTCAGGTAAGTCCAGATTTATTGAGATAAGGCAAGATCTATTCATATAAGGCAATGTTTATTCAGATATGGCAAGATTTTTTCAACACGGCAATATTTATTCAATTAAGGCAAGATTTATTCAGATAATGCAAGCTTTATACAATTAAAGCAAGATTTATTCAGATAATGCAAGATTTATACAAATAGGGCAAGATTTATTCAGGTAAGGCAAGATTTTTTCGACAAGGCAAGGTTTATTCAATTAAGGCAAGATTTATTCAGATAATGCAAGATTTTTAGCAGATAATGCAAGATTTATACAAATAAGGCAATATTTATTCAAATAAGTTCAGATTTATTCAAAAAAGACCAGATTTATTCAGACAATGTCAAGTTTATTCAGGAAAGTCAAGATTTTTTTTTTGGACAAGTCAAGGTTTATCTACATAATCAAGATTTATTAAGTTATGACAAATAAGCAATATTTATTCAGATTAGGCAAGATCTATTCAGATTAGGCAAGGTCTATTCAGATAAGGCAAAGTCTATTCAGATAAGCCAAGGTCTATTCAAATAAGGCAAGGTCTATTCAGATAAGGCAAGGTCTATTCATATAAGGCAAGGTCTATTCAAAGAAGGCAAGGTCTATTAAAATAAGGCAAGGTCTATTCAAATAAGGCAAGGTCTATTCAGATAAGGCAAAGTCTATTCAGATAAGGCAAGGTCTATTAAAATAAGGCAAGGTCTATTCAGATAAGGCAAGGTCTATTAAAATAAGGCAAGGTCTATTCATATAAGGCAAGGTCTATTCAAAGAAGGTAAGGTCTATTCAGAAAAGGCAAGGTCTATTCATATAAGGCAAGGTCTATTCAGATAAGGCAAGGTCTATTCAGATAAGGCAAGGTCTATTCAAATAAGGCAATATCTTTTCAGACAAGCCAAGGTCTATTTAGATACGGCAAGGTCTATTCAAATAAGGCAAGGTCTATTCAAATAAGGCAAGGTCTATTCAGGTAAGGCAAGGTCTATTCAGATAAGGCAAGGTCTATTCAGATAAGGCAAGGTCTGTTCAGGCAAGGCAAGGTCTATTCAAATAAGGCAAGGTCTATTCAGATAAGGCAAGGTCTGTTCAGGCAAGGCAAGGTCTATTCAAATAAGGCAAGGTCTGTTCAGATAAGGCAAGGTCTATTCAAATAAGGCAAGGTCTATTCAGATAAGGCAAGGCAAGGTCTTTTCAAATAAGGCAAGGTCTATTCAAATAAGGCAAGGTCTATTCTTATAAGGCAAGGTCTATTCATATAATGCAAGGTCTATTCAAATAAGGCAAGGCAAGGTCTATTCAAATAAGGCAAGGTCTATTCTTATAAGGCAAGGTCTATTCATATAAGGCAAGGTCTATTCAGATAAGGCAAGGTCTATTCAGATAAGGCAAGGTCTATTCATATAAGGAAAGGTCTATTCAGATACGGCAAGGTCTATTCAAATAAGGCAAGGTCTATTCAGAAAAGGCAAGGTCTATTCAAATAAGGCAAGGTCTATTCAGATAAGGCAAGGTCTATTCAAATAAGGCAAGGTCTATTTAGATAAGGCAAGGTCTATTCAAAGAAGGCAAGGTCTATTCAAAGAAGGCAAGATCTATTCAAATAAGGCAAGGTCTATTCAAATAAGGCAAGGTCTATTCACATAAGGTAAGGTCTATTCAAATAAGGCAAGGTCTATTCAGATAAGGCAAGGTCTGTTGAGATAAGGCATGGTCTGTTCAGATAAGGCAAGGTTTATTCAGATAATGCAAGATTTATTCAGATGATGCAAGATTTATTCAGCTAAGTCCAGATTTATTCAGATAAGTCCAGATTTATTCATAAAAGACCAGATTTATTCAGATAATGTCAAGTTTATTCAGGTAAGTCAAGATTTTTTCTTCAGATAAGTCAACATTTACCTACACAAGTCAAGATGTAATCAGTTATGGCAATAAGCAATATTTATTCAGATAAGGCAAGGTCTATTCAAATAAGGCAAGGTCTATTCAGACAAGCCAAGGTCTATTCAAATAAAGCAAGAACTGTTCAGACAAGGCAAGGTCTATTCATATAAGGCAAGGTCTTTTCAGATACGGCAAGAGTTGTTTACATAAGGCAAGGTTTATTCAGACAAGGCAAGACTTATTCAGATTTTAAGGCGAGATTCACATTCAGACGAGTCTCTCTCATGACGTCACACAGGTCTGCAAACGGGGCAGGCCGTCATGCTGACGCAATTAACCTTGGCGGAGTTGACGTCATCCTACGACTCTGTGGCTTCCACCAGCTTCGTGTCCTATCTGACGGACCCCACCTACACGCTGACGTCATACGACACGGTGGATAGAATTTTAGTCGGCAGGTGAGTCTGAGGTTCCGAACCACCAACCATATCCCTCTTCCTCTTCTTTCCCTTCCTTCCTTCCTCCTCTTCCTTCCTCCTCTCTCTTTTCTTCTTCTTCTTCCTTTCCTCCTCTTATTCCTTGTCCTTCTCTTCCTTACTCCTGTTCCTTCCTCCTCTTCCTTTTCCTCCTCCTCTTCCACTTCCCTCCTCTTCCTTCTCCTTCTCTTCCTCTTCTCCCTCCTCCTCTTCCTTCCTCCTCTCCCTTCCTCTTCCTTCCTTTTCCCTCCTCCTCTTCCTTCTTCCTCTTCCTTCCTCCCTCTCCTTCCTTCCTTCCTCCTTCCTTCCTCCTTCCTTCCTTCTCTTCCTTCCTCCTCCTCTTCCTTCCTCCTCTTCCTTCCTCTTCTTCCTCCTACTTCCCTCCACTTCTTCATTCCTCCTCTTCCTTCCTCCTCTTCCTTCCTCTTCTTCCTCCTCTTCCCTCCACTTCTTCATTCCTCCTCTTCCTTCCTCCTGGTTTTGATGTGAATTTCCCCTCCTCCTCCTCTTTTTCATTCTCCTTGCTCCTCCACATCTCCCCATTTTTCTTCTTCTCTTTCCCTTTTCCTCCTTCCTCCTCTTCCTTCCTCTGCCTTCTCTTCCTTCTTTTTTCCTTCCATCCCTTCCTCCTCTCTTTTCCTTACTTCCTCCACTTCCTCTCTCTCCTTCCTCTTTCCTTCCTCCTCCTCTCACCCCCCGTCTTCCTTCCTCCTCCTCTCCCTTCCTCCTCTTCCATCCTCCTCCTCGTCCCTTCCTCCTCTTCCTTCTCCTCCTCTCCCTTCCTCACGTACTTCCTTCCTCCTCCACTCCCTTCCTCCTCTTCCTTCCTCCTCCTCATCCCTTCCTCCTCTTCCTTCCTCCTCCTCTCCCTTCCTCCTCTTCCTTCCTCCTCCTCTCCCTTCCTCCTCTTCCTTCCTCCTCCTCTCCCTTCCTCCTCTTCCTTCCTCCTCCTCTCCCTTCCTCCTCTTCCTTCCTCCTCCTCTCCCTTCCTCCTCTTCCTTCCTCCTCCTCTCCCTTCCTCCTCTCCTTCCTCCTCCTCTCCCTTCCTCCTCTTCCTTCCTCCTCCTCTCCTTTCCTCCTCTCCTTCCTCCTCCTCTCCCTTCCTCCTCTTCCTTCCTCCTCCTCTCCCTTCCTCCTCTTCCTTCCTCCTCCTCTCCCTTCCTCCTCTTCCTTCCTCCTCCTCTCCCTTCCTCCTCTTCCTTCCTCCTCCTCTCCCTTCCTCCTCTTCCTTCCTCCTCCTCTCCCTTCCTCCTCTTCCTTCCTCCTCCTCTCCCTTCCTCCTGTTCCTTCCTCCTCCTCTCCTTTCCTCCTCTTCCTTCCTCCTCCTCTCCCTTCCTCCTCTTCCTTCCCTCCTCCTCCCTTCCTCCTCTTCCTTCTCCTCCTCTCCCTTCCTCCTCTTCCTTCCTCCTCCTCTCCCTTCCTCCTCTTCCTTCCTCCTCCTCTCCCTTCCTCCTCTTCCTTCCTCCTCCTCTCCCCCTTCCTCCTGTTCCTTCCTCCTCCTCCTCCTTCCTCCCTTCCTTTCCTCCTCCTCTCTCCTTCCTCTCTTCCTTCTCCTCCCTCTCCCTTCCTCCTCTTCCTTCCTTCCTCCTCTCCCTTCCTCCTCTTCCTTCCTCCTCCTCTCTCTTCCTCCTCTTCCTTCCTCCTGGTATTTTGATGTGAATTTCCTCTCCTCTTTTCATTCCTCTCCTTGCTTCTCCACATCTCCCAATTTCTTCTCTTCCTTCCTCTTTTCTTTCCTCTCTCCTCATCCTTCCCCCTCTCTCCCTTCCTCCTCTTCCTTCCTCCTCTTCCTTCCTCCTCCTCCTCTTCCTTCCTCTCCTCTTCCTTCCTCCTCTTCCTTGCTCTCTTCCTTCCTCCTCTTCTTCCTATCCCTTCCCCTCTTCCTTCCTATCCTTCCTCCTCTTCTTCCTCCCCCTCTTCCTTCCTATCCCTTCCTCCTCTTCTTCCTTCCCCTCTTCCTTCCTATCCCTTCCTCCTCTTCTTCCTTCCTCCTCTTCCTTCCTCCTCGTCCTTCCTCCTCTCCTTCCTCCTCTTCCTTCCTCCTCGTCCTTCCCCCTCTTCTTCCTTCCTCCTCTTCCTTCCTCCTCGTCCTTCCTCCTCTCCCTTCCTCCTCTCCCTTCCTCCGCGCGCGTTGTGTTGTTTGTTGCGTGCGTGCTCGCGTGTGTGTGTGTGTGTGTGTGTGTGGTGTGTGTGTGTGTGTGTGTGTGTGTGTGTGTGTGTGTATGGGGTGTGGTGGTGGGTGTGCGTGTGTGTTGCGTGCGTGTGTGTATGTGTGTGGGTGTGCGTGTGTGTGCGTGCGTGTGTGTATGTGTTGTGTGTGACGTGTGTACGTGTGTTTGTGTGTTTTACGTGTGTGTGTGTGTTTATGTGGTAGTGTGTTTGCGTGTGCGTGTGCGTGCGTGCTTTGTGTGTGTGTGTTGTGTGTGTGTGTGGTGTGTGTGTGTGTGTGTGGTGTGTGTGGTGTGTGTGTTGTGTGTGTGTGGGGTTAAGGGACATATAATCAATATGAAACCTAGCTTTCTTACGTATTTAGTGTGTGTCCTTCGGATGAGACTATAAACCGAGGCCCCGTGTTCGATCTCATGCAGAACATCTTGCGCACACGTTAAATCCTGTTCCGCTTTTCGGAAGAGTAGGCCATTGTGTGCCGGTGGAAACAAAAAAAACCCGCATACACACGGGAACTGGATGTAAAAAAAAAAGGCACATGAGTGCTTATTCCATTATCCTCGATATAAAAGAATAAATAAAATAAAATAAAATAAAAAAGAGATTACGATACGTATCCACGTGCCTGTCAAGTATTGTAGCGGGCCCTTCGTAGGACGATTCAAAGTGTGTGGTTTGTTTTTTACTTTGACTTTGACTTTGACCTTGTTGTTATTGTTATTGTTGTTATTGTTGTTGTGGTGGTGGTGGCCAGAGCGACGTACAACTCGGCCAGGGACGTGGCCTTCTCTCTGGCCTCTGTGGGTCAGCTGGAGATGCCAGGGCCGGTCAAGGTCACCTACCAGTATGACCCCAACGACCCCGACAACACCGTGCAGCTCCTGCACTGGAACCCTGGTCAGTTACTGGTGAAGGTGGGGAGGTGGGGGTTGGGAAGGGGGGGGGAAGGAGGGGGGGGTTGGTGAGGGAGGTGGGGGAGAGGTGGGTGAGGAGGGGTGGTGGTGGGGTGGGGGGGTTGGGGGGGGGGGGTGGTGAGGTGGGGGTTGGGTGGTGGTAGGGTGGGGTGATAGTTGGGGTGGGGGGGTGAGGTGGGATTGGGAGGGGGGTGGTGGTGGTGGTGGTGGTGAGGGGGTGGTGGTGAGGTGGGGGTTGGGTGGGTGGGTGGGTGGTGGTGGTGGTGAGGTGGGGGTTGGTGTGTGTGGGTGGGAGGGGGAGGTGGGGGTGGGTGGTGGTTGTGAGGGAGGTGGGGGGGAGGTGGTTGCGATGGTGGTGGTGGTGGTGGGTGGTGGTGAAGGGGGTTGGGTGGGAGGTGGTGGTGGTTCCGATGGTTGGTGGGTGGTGGTGATGGTGAGGTGGGGGTTGGGTGGGGGGGAGGGAGTGGTGGGGGAGGGTGTTGGGTGGGGGGAGGTGGTTGCGAGGGTGGTGGTGATAGGGGTGTTGATGGTTGTGGCGGTGGTAGTAGTGGTGGTAGGGGTGGTTGTGGTTGGGCAGGGAGTGATGGTGATAGTGGTGATGATGGTTGTGGTAGTGGTGGTGGTGGTGGTGGTAGGGGTGGTGATGGTGGTGGTGATGGTGATAGTGGTGGTGATGGTTGTGGTAGTGGTGGTGGTGATGGTGGTGGTGGTCGTGGTGATGGTGTTTGGTGTTTCCCAGCTTAACACACACCCGCGCACACACACACACACACACACACACACTCTGTCTCTCTGTCTCTCTGTCTCTGTGTGTATCGCTCTCTCTCACTCCCCTCAAAAGTCTTTCGGATGAGACTATAAACCGAGGTCCAGTGTGCAAAACTCACGCATCAACATTTTTGCGCACACTGGTTAAAAACCCTGTTTCACTTTTCGGCTATTTTCTTTTAGTACCATCGCCATGTATTTAGGGGACGGGATAGCTCAGTGGTCGGAGCACTCGCTTTCCCCCAGCCAAGTTAAGCAGCGTCGAGCGTGGTTACCAGTTGGATGGGTGACCGTTTGCGCGCCTTGGCTTCAGTACAGTTCCCCCAGTTCACCCAGCTGTCAATGGGTACCTGCCCTCTTTAGGGTCAGGGAAGGTAAAGCAGCGAGGGAGAGGAGATGGGCGCCGCCCTCAATATGCTGGCCCTAGAGAAGGAGGTCTCTGACGCCTCGCTCCCCTACGACCTTATAGGTTATGGGACTCCTTTACCTTTACCTTTACAATCCATTTGCTTACATACAGATGCACAAAAATGGCAGCTGAGTTCAGAGACGTGTCAGAATGAGACCAACACTCTGGTGCTGGATCCCGCTACATCTACTGCTACTGTGAAGGTGGGTGGGTGGGTGTGGGTGGGTGTGTGCGTGTGATTCAGATTCAGATTCAGATTATTTTATTGCCATTTAAGTCAAGTAGACTTATTTGACACAACAACAAAACAAGCAAACATCAGTTATAATCATCTCTTTGGCTCAAAATGATGTACACTAAAAGCATGTTGCATTCTACTTCTCATTTTCTCTTTTCTTAAAACATTCATACACATATTTGATAATATCTGCTTAATAGATATCAACTGTGATTATGTCGCTCAATTTATCTATACAGATTTTACGGGGCTTTCTTGTCTCTGGTTGTAATTTTTAATAACTACTTGTTTCTGAATGCATCACATAAGACACATTTATCGAGTAAATGAAATTCATCTTCTATCTCGTTACAGTATCTACATTTTCTACCCTCTCTAGATATATTTTGGTGCCTCCTTTTCTCTATCGTGAGAGAGAGAGAGAGAGAGAGAGAGAGAGAGAGAGAGAGAGAGAGAGAGAGAGGGAGAGAGAGAGAGAGAAAGTGTGTGTGTGTGAATGTGTGTGTGTGTGTGTTTGTGCGTCTGTGTGTGTCTGCCTGTCTGTCTTTCTGTATGTCTGTTTGTGCCTGAACTCGCATAA
>CM054163.1:26145818-26148318 GCA_028751875.1 Rapana venosa
TTTTCAGGCATGTGTCACACAGATACACATTTTTCAGACATATGCCACATACACAGACACACATTTTCAGACATGTGTAACCGTCACACAGATACACATTTTTCAGACATATGCCACATACACAGACACACATTTTTCAGACATGTGTCACATAACAGACACGCATTTTTCAGACATGTGTCACAGACACAGTTTTCAGAAATGTGTCACATACACATTTTTCAGACATGTGTCACACAGATACACATTTTCAGACATGTGTCACATGCACAGACACATTTTTCAGACGTGTGTCACATACACAGATACACATTTTTCAGACATGTGTCACATACACAGATACACATTTTTCAGACATGTGTCACACAGATACATATTTTTCAGTCATGTGTCACATAGACACATTTTTCAGTCATATGTCACATAGACACATTTTTCAGACATGTGTCACACACACACACGGACACACAATTTTTTCCCAAACATGTGTCACATACACATTTTTCAGACATGTGTCGAATACACATACACATTTTTCAGATATATGTCACATACACAGATACACATTTTTCAGACGTGTCACATACACATTTTTCAGACATATGTCACACACACACACATACACATTTTTCAGACATGTGACTCATACACAGATACACATTTTTCAGACATGTGTCACACACACACACACACACACACACACACACACACACACACACTTTTCAGACATGTGTCGAATACACAGATACACATTTTCCAGACATGTGTCACCACACACACACACACACACACACACACACACACACACACTTCAACATCACATACACAACACACACATTTTTTCAGGCATGCATCATAGACACACTTTTCAGACATGTGTCACATACACATTTTTCATACATAATATGTCACACGCACACACACATTGCAGACACGTGTCGAATACACAGACACACACTTTTCAGACATGTGTCGAATACACAGATACACGTTTTTCAGACATGTGTCACGCTGTTCATTCCTACACCCATATCACGGTTTTCACCCCATGTGTACACACTCAGGGGTCGCGATAGCTCAGTGGTCGGAGCACTCGCTTTCCCCCAGCTAAGGTTAAGCAGCTTCGAGCGTGGTTACCACTTGGATGGCTGACCGTTTGCGCGCCGTGGCTTCCGTACAGTTCCCCGCCAGTTCACCCAGCTGTAAATGGGTACCTGCCCTCTTTAGGGTCAGGGAAGGTAAAAGCAGCGAGGGAGAGGAGATGGGCGCCACCGCCCTCAATATGCTGGCCCCTAGAGAAGTTGAGGTCTCTAATGCTTTGATCCCCTCACACTCACTACTCACTCACTCACTCAGTCCCATGTCCCAAAGGACGTAGGGGGGACATGAGAGAAGACGCTCCCCTAAATCCTGTTCCGCTTTTCGAAAGAGTAAGCCATCGTGCGCCGGTGGGAACAGATGACAGAATTGACAAAACCGCATACACACGGGAACTGGATGTTAAAAAAAAAGCACATAAAGTGCTTATTCCATTATCCTCGATATAAAAAGAATAAATGAAAAGAAAATGACCACGTAGGTTATGGGGACACCTTTCCTACACACAAACACACACGCGTCACACATTCATTCATTCATTCATTTTTTTCCCAGACTGCTCTACACACCCTGCGCTGACTGCTACGGAACGTACGAGGCGCGTTTGGTCCTGACGGAAACTGCCGTACCGGGAATTCCGGCAAATACGGTTTCCGCCACCGTCACTATCACAGTTACGGCAGTTAACGACGCTCCCTTCTCCTTCGCTTTCCACAAGGGGTCTGACATCTTGAATACCGACTCCACCACTGATATTGTGGTACGAGGGGTTTTGTTGGGTTTTTTGTTTGTTTTTGTTTGTTGTTTTTTATTAGTGTATGGTTGTTGTGTTGTCGTGGGTTATTCTTTAGCGCTCGCTAGACCAACTCGGTGGTTTTGAAGATTTTCTGTGAAAGGGGGGTGAAGGTTGTAGTGCATGCATTTTGGTATGTAGACCACTTTTAATCAAGTCACGGCAGATTTCCCTGTGTTGACATTCGGGGCTGGGGAAGAGCGTGTCGCCACAAGAGCAGCGCCACCCAATATATATATATATATATATATATATATATATTATATATAAAAGAGAGAGAGAGAGAGAGAGAGAGAGAGAGAGAGAGAGAATGTAGAAATAAGTGTGTGTGTGTGTGTGTGTGTGTGTGTGTGTGTGTGTGTGTGTGTGTGTGTTTCCTCTGCCTGTCTGCATGTGTATTTGTTTCCCTATAATTATCAGAGTGGCTTTCTCTGCAGAATTTTGCCAGGGACAACTCTCTTGCTGCCGTGGATTCTTTTACGAGTGCTAAAGTGCATGTTGGACACGAGACCTCGCTTTATTGTCTCATCCGAAAAACTGGCACCCAGACCACCACTCACGGCACAGTGGATTGGGGGTTGGGAATGGGGGCAGGGGGGGGGGGGGGGG
>CM054163.1:26153318-26240818 GCA_028751875.1 Rapana venosa
GAGGAGAAGAAGAAAAGAAGAAGTGAGAAGAGAAGAAGTAGAGACGAAGAAGAAGTAATAGAAGAAGTAGACAATAGAAGAAGAAGAAGTAGAAGAAGAAGAACAAAGAACAAGAAGAGAGAAGAGGAAGGAAGGAGGAGGAGAAGAAGAAGAGAAGAAGAAGAAGAGAAGAGAAGAGAAGGAGGAGAAGAAGAAGAAAGAAGAAGAAGAGAAGAACAAGAAGAGAAAAGAACAAGAAGAACAAAAACAAGAAGAAGAAGAATGACAATCGGATCAATCAATAAATAAATACACATTTCTAAACCTTCCATCTTGCTCGGGCTTTTTTTTCTCGCACAAGGACGACACCATCCCCTGCCACAACATGACCTTGCCCTACCCCGCCGGAAGCTTGACCTGGCGCTACGTGACCTTGACCTACAGGCCCGACAACTACACCTTCGGCTACGACTACTTGCGACTGATGGCGACGGACGAGGGAGGGCTGGGCAGCCTGGTCACCACCGTCAAGTTCGCCGTCATGGAGATGCCTTGCGAGAACGGAGGAACCTGCGTGTGTAAGTTGCTAGCTTTTTGTTTATTGTGAATGATTATGAAGATGGAGTGTGGCTGCCTTTTTTTCTTTTCATTCTGGGTTTTGTTGCCTGTTGTTGTTGTTGTTGAAAACGTCTTTTGGTGGGGGGTGTGGGGGGGTAGGGGTGGAGGGGGGATAGGAGGAGGAGGAAGGGGAGGAGGAGGAGAAGGAGGAGGAGGAGGAGAAGGAAGGAGGAGGAGGAGAAGAAGGAGGAGGAGGAGAAGGAGGAGGAGGAGAAGAAGAAGAAGAAGAAGAAGAAAAGAAGAAGAAGAAAAGAAGAAGAAGAAGAAGAAGAAGAAGATGGAGGAGAAGAAGAAGAAGAGGAAGAAGAAGAAAGGAGCAGAAGCAGAAAGAGAAGATGATGATGAAGAAGAAAGAAGAAGAATGCAAAGAAGAGATGGAGGAGGAGAAGAAGAAGCAAAAGAGAAGAAGATTGCGAAGAAGGAGAACAAAGAGAAGAAGAAGAAGATAGAGGCGGAGAAGAAAAGAAGAAGAGATGATGGTGATGATGATGATGATGATGATTATGATGATGATGATGATGATGATGATGATGATGATGATGATGTGATGATGATGATGATGATGATGGAAGAAGAAGGAGAAGGAGAAGAAGGACGAGAAGAAGTAGAAGAATGCAAAGTAGAAGAAGATGGAGGAGGAGAAGGAAGAGGAGGAAAAAGAAAACGATGGAGAAGAACAAGAAGGAGAAGGAATCAGTTGAGAGGGGAGGGGGAAGGAAAATGAAGGGTATTGTAATCTCCCAGCGCTCTCTGTCCTGTTCCTCTTCTTCATCGAACCTTCAGACAGCAACTATACTGTTGTCTGTCTGTCATATGAGCGAAAATGTGTTGCGCTGCCGTTAAGCGCCTGACAAGTCGGGCCCAGCGCATCCGACTTCGGCATGGGAGAGAATTGTTGTCTTTTATGTCTTCCTGGGAAAAAAGAGGAGGAGAATGGATCAGCCAAGAAGGCAGAAAATAGACGAAGAAGGAGGTGACAGGAAGAAAAGGAACCAAGGCAGAAACAAAGAGAGGGATCGAAAAGAGGGAATTCCTGGCACAGAATGTCCAGAAGGCGGGGATGTTCTTTATAAGCCCAGGATGTTCTGCGTGCGTGTGTACACGTGATGCTGGGTTATATTTACATTGGTGCACACACACGATTGTGTAGCATTAAAGAGAATGAGATATACATTTGATGTTGTGGAGGAAGATAAAAAGTTGAGTATGTATTATGTGTGTGTGTCTGTATCTGTGTGGTTATGTTACATTCAACACACACACACACAACACACACAACACACATATATATTATATATATATATAGAGGAGAGAGAGATAGAGATATACATTATATATTTTATTATATTATTATATTATATATATATTTATATATATATATAAGAGATATTATAATTATAGATTTATATTTGTGTTGTGTGTAAATATGATTTGATATATACAATTTTAATTCTTCTCTCTTCCCTTCCTTCTCCTCTTCTTTCCACTCTCTCTTCCGCTCCATTTCTCCTCCCTCCTACCCCTTCTCTCTGCCCTCCCAAACACCTCCCTCACCCCCGCCCCCCACCCACCCACCCAACGTAATACCACCCACCACTCCAATCTCCTACCCACCACCCCACCCCCCCCACCCACCTTCACACCCCCACCATTCCCCACCACCACCCTCCCACACACACCACACCACACTCCAACCACACCCCACATCCCCACTCCCCCAACCACCCCACACCCACACCCAAACCACCACAACCACCACCCCCAACCCCCCACCTCCCCCCTCCCTCCCACCACTTACCCTACCTAACCTAACCTAAACCCAACATCAAATCCAAAACAAAACAAAACAAAAAAACAAAAAACCACCCCCAACCCCCAACCCCCACCACTACCCACTCTCCCCCCCCCTACCACCCCCAAACCCCCACCCCACAACCCCCCCCCCCCAACCCCCAACCCACACCACCCTACCCCCTTCCCACCTCCTCTCCACCACTTACCCCACCCTACCCTAACCCCAACCCTAACCTAAACCTAAACCCAACATCAAATCCAAAACAAACCAAAAAACAAAACAAAAACCCCCCAACCCCAACCCACCCACTACCCACTCCCCCCCAACCCCCAACCCCACACCACCCACACCCACCCTTCCCTACCTTCCTCCCCCCCACTTACCCTAACCCTAACCCTAACCCCAACCTAACTAAACCCAACTAAACCCAACATCAAATCCAATCCCAAAAAAACACCAAAAATCCACCCCAACCCCCACCCACTACCCCCTCCCCCCCCAACCCCAACCCACACCCAATCCCCCCAACCCCCCAACCCCACACCACCCCACACCCACCCTTCCTCCCTTCCTCCCCACCACTTACCCTACCCTAACCCTAACTACCTAACCTAAACCTAAACCCAACATCAAATCCAAAACAAAACCAAAAAACAACAAAAAACCACCCCCAACCCCAACCCCCACCCACTACCCACTCCCCCCCCAACCCCAACCACACCCCAACCCCAACCCCCACACCACCCACACCCACCCCTACCCTCCCTTCCCCCCTCCTCCCCCACCACTTACCCAACCTAACCTAACCTAACCCAACATCAAATCCAATCCAAAAAAACACCAAAAATCCACCCCCAACCCCAACACCCACACCATCCCCCACCCCCCCCTACACCCCCCACCCACCCTATCCACCCCACCCCAAACCACCACCACACCCTCCCTTCCCCCCCCCTCCCTCCCTTCCTCCCCACCACTTACCCTACCTAACCCTAACCCTAACCTAAACCTAACCTAAACCTAAACCAACATCAAATCAAATCCAACAACAACAAAAAACCCAAAAAACCAAAAAAAAACCAACAAAACCAACAAAACCAACAACACCCCCCACCCTACAGCCAATCCAGCGCCTACACCTGCGAGGACACCTTGCGGGCCGAGTGGTTTGACCGCTACTACGTCTGCAACTGCACCGACGGCTTCCGAGGCCTGCACTGCAGCGGCGACATCGACGACTGCCTGGGCAGCCCTTGCCAGTACCCGTACGTCTGCGTGGATGGCGTCAACGGCTACAGCTGCGAATGCGCCTCCGACAACGTAGCTTGCGACGGGCTGGAGGGCTGGATGGTCGGGGTGATCGTGGTGGGCTGCGTCCTTTTGGTGGTTCTTGTGGTGTTGGGCGTGTTGGTGTGGGCCGTTAGGACTGGGTGAGTTTTTTGTTGTTGGGGGGTATGGGTGGGGTTGGGGGGGATGGGGGGGGAGGGGGAGGGGGGGGTGAGGGGGGTGAGGGGTTGGGGGGGGGGGGGTGGGGGGGGGGGTTGGGGGGAGGGGAGTTTGGGGGAGGGGGGGGGGTGGGGGTGGAGTTGGGGGGTGTTTTGGAGTGGTGAAGGGGTTGAGGGGGGTGGGGGGAGGGGGTTGGGGGGAGGGGAGTTTGGGGGGGGTGGAGTTGGGGGGGTGTTGTGGGGAGGGGTGGGGTTGGGGGGGAGGGGGCTGGGGGGAGGGGAGGGGGGTGTGGAGGAGGGGTTGTGGGGGGAGGTGGGGGGGTTGGGGTGGTGGGGGGGGTGAGGGGATTGTGGTTGGGGGGGAGGGGGGTTGGGGTTGAGGGGGGGGGGGGAGGGGGTTGTGGGGGGTGGGGAGGGGGGTGGAGGGGGGGGTGTGAGGGTGTTGGAGGGGGGTGAGGGGGTGGGGGGGGAGGGTGGGGGGAGGTTGAGGGGGGGGTGTGGGGTGGTGGGTGAGGGGGGGTAAGGGTTGGGTGGGTGAGGGTTGGGGGGGTAAGTGTTGGATTGGGGGGAGGGGGATGGGGGGGTTTGGGTTGGGGTGAAGGTTGGGGTTGGGGGGGGGATTGGGTTGGGGATTGGAGTGGGGTTGAGGTGGTGTGGGGGGGGGGGGTGAGGTGTTGAGGGGGTTGGGGGTGAGAGTGATGGTGTGTGGGTGAGGGTTTGGGTTGGAGTGGGGTTGGGATGAGGGTGGGGTTGGGTTGGAAGGGGGGATTGGGGGGAGGGGTTGGGGTAAAAGTGAGGTGTGTGTGGGTGAGGGGTTGGGTTGGGGATTGGAGTGGGGTTGGGTCGGGTGTGGGGGTTGGGTGGGGGGGGGGGGTGGTGGTGAGAGGAATTTGGGGGTGGGGATGGTGGGTGGTGGGTGGTGGGGGATTTTTTGTGTAGGTGGATGGGGAGTGGTGGGTTAGATGTGTGTGTGTGGATGGGGGGGAGGGGGTTGAGTGTGTGTGTGTGTGAAGTCAAGTCAAATCAAGTCAAGTCAAATTTGTTATTTCCAGATGGTACTGTGGTGTGGGTTGTGGTGTGTGTGTGTGTGTGACCGACGGTGGGGGGGGGGGGGGGGAGGTGAGTGTTAGTTTGTGTTAGTGTATGTTAGTGAGTTTATTTATTTATTTATTCTTTATATCGATGAAGTGAGTGAGTGAGTGTGTGTTGTGTGAGAGAGAGAGAGAGAACAAAGTCCGAAGGTTATAATCATGGTGATGCTTTTGTGTCAAAAGTTGTGCTTAAGTTGTTGTATGGCGTACTTTGTGTGTCAACAGACGTCATAAAGTGTTGGGAAAGGAGTGCAAGCTCTCATTATGGTGTTCCTTATGTGTCAAAAGTTGTGCTTGAGTTGTTGTATGGCGTAATTTTTGTGTCAACAGACGCCTCAAGCTGTTCGGAAAAGATGACAAGGAACAGACTTTGAAGATTCTGGATCAGTCAGAGGTGAGGAAGATATGTGTGTGTGTGTGTGTGTGTGTGTGTGTGTGTGTGTGTGTGTGTGTGTGTGTGTGTGTGTGTGTGTGTGTGTGTGTGTGTGTGTGTGTGTGTGTGTGTGTGTAAGTAAGTAAGTAAGTAAGTAAAGTAAGTCTTCAATTTTAACGTCTTTCCACTTAAAGTGATACCAGACGATCCTTAAATAGGAGACTGAATATGTGAGAATAGAGAAAGAGAGAGAGAGAGAGAGAGAGAGAGAGAGAGAGAGAGAGAGAGAGATCTACTCTTTGTGTGTGAGTGTGCGTGGGCGTCCCTACATGCATGCGCGCTCGTGTGTGTAATAAATAGTAATAACAAAGGAAATAGTATTCTTAACATGAACAAATCAAGAACAGAAATTAAAATTAAAAAATTGAAATTAAAAAATAACTACAATAACTACAATAAATGCCTATAGGACTTAACAATAAACCCTTAGCAATATCAATTGTTAACTTAACATTGTTCAAAATTTCTTCAATGGAATTCTCAGAAAGGCAGGAGATGAGGTTTTAGCTTTTCACATTCAAGTATGATATGAGTATTTGAAATATAATCACCACATAAGCATTTAACATCCTTGCTGAATTTTGTTGTAAATGCATTTAATCTTATCCTAAAAAATAATGCCTTGAGTTGTCTTTCTTTTACAGCATTTGTATGAATCTCTAAGTCTTCAATATATTCAACTACACTATTCACACTCAGAGTTGAATGTGAAAGCGATTGTTTTGCTGATACTTTTCATATTTCTTTTAAAGGATGCTTCTTCTAACAACCGATAACCCTCTGCAATGGATAGAGGGACATGCAGTACTATAGACCCCTTTTCATTACGTGCACCTTTCTTTGCAGCCCGATCAGCCCACTCATTAGAAACAATCCTATATGTGAAGGAATCCAGCAAAAGGAAACATGAATTCCTCTTAAACGCAGAAGATTTATGAAGTATTTGACGTCAAGTATAAGTTTAGCTGATTGCTTATAAGTTATAGACTTTAAGGCATTTAATACTGATTTTGAATCCACACAAAAGTAATATATGAAAGAAAGAGTATGGATGATCTAAAATGAAATTCAAAGCATGAGAATAGCGATCAGTTCAGCTGTAAAAACAGATCGATTTTTTACCAACATGATATGACTTTTCTTATTTTTAGTGTCGGTATGACGAATGCTGAACCTGCTTGATGGTTATCTAAAAGTGAGCCATCTGTATAAAATTTTAAGACAATGACAGTAATTTTGTTGTAAATGTGCATGAACATTAACTGCCATTATATTTGGATTTTCATTCTTTTTCATGTTGATATAGTCAACATCAAAGTGAGCTTGCTTCATTTCCCAAACAGGACAAACTGGAATTGCCCTTTGTGGGTCCACATCATATTTTAAAATGTTTAGAACGCTCATAGAGATCTGATGTGTAGGTACTTATAGTCATCAAAGAGCTTATGTTTCGGGCTCTTTTGGGAAAATCTGTTTCAGACCTCATTTTTATTTCTTCTGAAGCAAAGTTTTCAGATGTTGAACTTCTAAGAATATATTTGGCACATACAAGTTGTCGGTACTCATTCAAGTGGTAACATTCCAATTTCTTTATATGTATCAAGTGCAGAGGCATGAAATGGTACACCTAGAGCGAGTCTATATGCCTTGCAGTCTACACTTTGAAGCTTCTTTAGTAAGTATTTAGGTGCTCTAAAATAAACTTCTTGTCCATACGATAATTTAGATCTAATTAGAGAGGTAGACAGATGTTTCAGAACTGTAATGTCTTGTCCCCAATACTGCTTTCGTACAACTTTAAGCAGATTTAAACATTTTCTTCCTTTAGTTAAGATATATTCAATATGGGCATTCCAAGTTAACTTTGTGTGTGTGTGTGTGTGTTTGTGTGTGTGTGTGTGTTGTGTGTGTGTGTGTGTGTGTGTGTGTGTGTGTGTGTGTGTGTGTGTGTGTGTGCGTGCGTTTGAACTATGTGTAAAGTGTGTGTGTATGTGTTCAAATTCATTTAACGTCTTTTCACAAATTGTGATATTAGACGATGTGTGTGTACATTTGATTTTGTTAAAACTATTAATTGTAACTGGTTCATGTTTGAGGGTAGGTTAAATACAAAAGCGATTTGGTTTGCTTTTTGCAAGTTAGAGCGCTAGATAAATTCCAGTTTTTTTCATAATTGTCATGATGATGATGATGATGATGATGATGATGATGATGATGATATTTATTATTATTGTTGTTGTTGTTGTTGTTGCTGCTGTTGTTATCATCATCGACATTATCAACACTGTCATTATCATTATTATCATCATCATTATCATCACCACTATCACCACTACCCCCCACCACCCCTACCCCCCACCCCCATCACCACCACCCCTCACCACCATACCACCACCACCACCACCTCACCCCACCCCTCACCACTCCACCCCCAACCAAACCCCCACACCACCACACCACCCTCCCACCCACCCCCACCCCCTCACCACCCACCACCATCACCACCACTACCCCCACCAACACCCACCACCACCACCATCACCACCACTACCACCACCACCACCATACCATCATCACCCCACCACCACCACCTCACCACCAACACCCCACCAAAAACCCTCACCCCACCCCCACCCCCACATCACCACCACCACACCACCCTCACCACCACTACCACCACCCCACTACATCATCACCCCCACCACCACCCTCACCCCCAACACCCACCACCACACCATCCCCCCCCACCACCCCCACCATCATCACCACCACCCATCACCTCACAACCCCACCCCACTACCCCCACCCTCACCCCCACCCCACCATCATACCATCACCACCACCATCACCACCACCATCACTACCATCACCACCCCACCCCACTACCCCACACCACCCATCACCCTCCCCACCACTACCACCATCACCTCTACCCCCACCACCACCCACCCTCAACCACCCCACCCCCCCCCCAACCACCACCACTCGCCACCACCAACCACCACCACACCAACCAACACCCCCACCCAAACCCCCCAAACCCAAAACCACCCCCACCACCAACCCTCACCCCCACCACCACCCCCAACACCCACCCCCCCCCACCCCCCACCCCCCAACCACCCCCCCCCACCACCCCCCCCCAACCACCCCCAAACCCCCTCCCCTCCCCCCTCACCACCACCCCCCCCACCCCACCCCACCACCACCAACCCCCCAACCACCCCCAAAAACCCCCTCCCCACCACCACCACCCCAACCACCACCCTCACACCACCCACCCCCCTTTCCCATCCCCCCACCCCCCACCCCCCCCCCCCTTCACCCCCATAACCCCCACCCTCACTGCTGTTTCCAGGAGAACTCATTACCCGGCACAAGGCGAAGGGCTCCATGTTCATAACGCCTCCCAAGATGCTGGGCGCCGCCCCTGTCGTGCACGCCATCAAGAAAAGGACCTCCTCCACCTCCGACCTCATCTCCAGATCCTCCTCCTCCTCCTCTCCCTCCTCTCCATCCTCCTCTTCCTCCTCTACCTCTTCCCCTGGTCGTGACAATCCTGCTTTCCAGCCTGAAAGTCGACGACAGGTCAGTGCAGTGTTTGCCGTCAGCGCCTGGGCTTTATCACACAGTTCTTGATTAAACTGCTGGGGGGGCCAACAACAACAGCAAAGTGAGGACAGGCTGTAGTATGACCAGTGGCTTTCTTTCCCACTCTATGGAATTCTTCCACTTTACAGCTTAGTCTTTTAGTGATCGACTATGATGACTCTCTGACTAGGAGGCTTGACTCGCACAGTCCTTATGTCGTGCTGCAGCCCTGGGGTGCTGGTTGGTTGGCTTTTGGAGAACATCTCCAACGCTGACTGTCCTTATGCCCACTTGGCCGAGAGAGAGTGGGGGGTGTACTGTGGTGGGCAAGGCATCTCCACTTATTATCAAATTTCTGCCCAGTTTCCAAAACAGCAGCTGCCTCCTCTGCTGTTTTGGAGGTCATCGTCGGACACGACGGACAAACATACATGTGTCGTGGTGGTGGATTTTTTGGGGTGGGGTGGGGGTTGGAGGGGTGGGGGTGGGGGGTTCTTAACGGGTTTTTTTTTGTTTTTGTTGGTAGAATGGTTGTATGGGGGACGGGATAGTTCAGTGGTAGGAGCAATCGCTTCCCCCCCCCCCTTCCCCGCCCAAGCAAAGGTTAAGTCCTTCGGATGAGACTATAAACCGAGGCCCCGTGTGTGCGAACAACGCATGCAGAACATCTTGCTCACACGTTAAATCCTGTTCCGCTTTTCGAAAGAGTAGGCCACTGTGTGCCGGTGGGAACAGATGACAACATTGACCAAACTGCTTACACACGGGGACTGGATGTTTTTTTTAAAAAAAGCACATGAGTGCTTATTCCATTATCCTCGATTTTTTTTTTAATGTCATGTGAGCGCTTTGATTTGTTGCTTTACAAGATTCAGCGCTATATAAATTCCATACATTATTATTATTATTATTATTATTATTATTATGCAGCGTCGAGCGTGGTTACCACTTGGATGGGTGACCGTTTGCGCTGCCTTGGCTTCAGTACAGTCTCTCCCCCAGTTCACCCAGCTGTAAATGGGTACCTGTCCTCTTTAGGGTCAGGGAAGGTAAAGCAGCGAGGGAGAGGAGATGGGCGCCACCGCCCTCAATATGCTGGTCCTAGAGAAGTGAGGTCTCTGATGCCTCGCTCCCCTACGACCACATAGGTTATGGGACACCCTAGAATGGTTGTGTGTTGTGTGTGGGGTTTTTTTTGGTTTTTTTATTCTTTTATTTAAAGGATAATGGAATAAGCACACGTGTGTTTTTTTTACATCTAGTCCCCGTGCGTATGCAGTTTTGTCAGTTTTGTCATCCTTTCCCACCGGTAACTTTTTTTTTTAAAGCATAACAACACTGTGTAGATCGGTGGTCTAGGGTTAACACACCTGCCTAGAAAGTAAAAAGTCCGGGTTGGAAGTGTGCGGTGGTTCGATCCCCGTTTGGACCCGAAACTTTCCCCCATCCATTAGACCATGAGTGGTCGTTTGAGTACTAGTCTTTTGGATGAGACGATAAACCGAGGGCCCGTGTGTTACACACAAAAATTTAGCGCACGTAAATGAACCCACGACAACAAGAGAGATGTCCCCGGCAAAATTCTGTTTTTTTCTTCTTCTTTTTAAAAAGCCACTCTGATAGGGAAACAAATACAGTTGCAGACAGGAAAAGAAAAAAAATATGTATTAGGTGGCGCTGCTCTTGTGGCGGTGACGCGTTCTATCCCCCGAGGAGAGCAGCCCGAATTTAATGCAGAGAAATCTGCTGTGACTTCAAAGTAGTATATATAAAAAATTCATTAAAATTACATTAACTGACACAGCATTTTAGCCAGACAGACTATCCTCCCCCCCCCCCCCCCCCCCCCCCCACCCCCGCTTCCCTCAAAGTCAACATCAACACTTCCACCCTATTTTATTTATTTATTTATTTCATTTATACCACTTTAAGTCACGTCAGATTTCTCTGCGCGAAATTCGGGCTGCTCTCCCCGGGGAGAGCGCGTCGCCACAAATCAGCGCCACCCTTTTTTTTCTGTCTACAACTGCATTTGTTTTCCTATCAGAGTGGGCTTTTTTCTACAGAATTTTGCCAGGGACAACTCTCTTGTTGCCGTGGGTTCTTTTACGTGCGCTAAATAATTTTTTGTGTAACACACGGGGACCTCGGTTTATCGTCTCATCCGAAAGACTAAGCGCCCAGACCACCACTCATGGTCTAATGGATGGGGTGAAAAGTTTCGGGTCCAAACGGGATTCGAACCACCGTACACTTCCGACCGGGACTTTTCGCTTTCTAGACAGGCGCGTTACCTCTAGACCACCGATCCACCTTTCTCCTTTCCCCTGTAGTGCCGGCCCTAACCTAACCTCCCGGTGGGTACCATCGCATCAATGCAAGGTAGCCGCATTCCGACTTCAGGGGACCATGGGTTCCGATTCCATTCCGTTCCGCTTCCCATAACATTTCATCCGATGAGATTTTTGGAAAATGAAGTCCAGTGTGCGTTGGAACGCAAGAACGTTTTGCGCAACATGCTAAATACTCGTCACATCACCTTCACTAAAGAGTATGTATGGATAATGACAAGCATAACACCAATGGATGATGACAAGCATAACACCAATGGATGATGACAAGCATAACACCAATGGATGATGACAAGCATATGATGACAAGCATAACACCAATGGATGATGACAAGCATAGCACCAATGGATGATGACAAGCATATGATGACAAGCATAACACCAATGGATGATGACAAGGTGACACAAATGGATGATGACAAGCATAACACCAATGTATGATGACAAGCATAACACCAATGTATGATGACAAGCATAACACCAATGAATGATGACAAGCATAGCACCAATGGATGATGACAAGCATATGATGACAAGCATAACACCAATGGATGATGACAAGCTAACACCAATGGATGACAAGCATAACATCAATTGATGATGACAAGCGTAGCAACAATGGATGATGACAAGCATATGATGACAAGCATAACACCAGTGGATGATGACAAGCGTAGCACCAATGGATGATGACAAGCATGACACCAATGGATGATGACAAGCAGGACACCAATGGATGATGACAAGCATGACACCAATGGATGATGACAAGCAGGACACCAATGGATGATGACAAGCAGGACACCAATGGATGATGACAAGCATAACACCAATGGATGATGACAAGCATAACACCAATGGATGATGACAAGCATAACACCAATGGATAATGACAAGCATAGCACCAATGGATGATGACAAGCATAGCACCAATGGATGATGACAAGCATAACACCAACATACCCAGCATGCGCCCTACGACCTGGAGAGGGATGGGGGCTCCGCCAGGTCCAAGCTTGTTCAAGGCAGACTGTTCAGAAAAAAATAAAATGTCAAAGCAATGCAGTGTAGTGCAGCCCCCCCCCCCCCCCAACACCCCCCCCCCCCCCCCCCTCCCCAACGGCTGACTCCTCAAGGAGTCAGATCTATTCAGAGAGAAGTTGACAGCGAGCAAGTGCTGTTATTTTATTTTATTTCTTCTATTTCGAGAACAATGGAATAAGCCCTCGTGTGTTTTACAGCCAGTCCCCGTGTGTATGCAGTTTTGTAAATTGGGTCATCCATTCCACTGGCACACAATGGCTTGCCTACTCTTCGGAAAAGCGGAACAAATTTTAACGTGTGCGCAAGATGTTCTGCGTGCGTTCGTACACGGGAGCTCGGTTTATAGTCTCATCGGAAGGACTTTTAGGGGGGGGAGTGGAATCGGCACTGATGTTAACTCCAGGGGAAAAATATCCCCTTGAACGGGATTCGAACCCGGGGTCGGCAGATCGTGAGCGCAGAGCGCAACGCTCTAACCAACCAGGCTATCCTGTACTCCCTGTGAAATCTGAAGTTTGTGTTTTTTTCAGAGCGACCCAGCCGGTTCCAGTGGATCACTCGTCAGTTCTCTGCAGAACCCAGCCATGGTAAATCGAGCGACAGCGTTTTTTTAGTTTGGTGTGGTGTGGTTTGCTATGGTGTGGTTCGGTTTAGGTTGGGTTGGGCTATTTTTTTTTTTTTGGTTCGATTCGGTTCGGTTTGATGTGGAGTGGTTTGATGTGGTGTGGTTCGGTTTGGTGTGGTGTGGTGTGGTTTGGTTTCGTTTGGTTTGGTGTGGTTTGGGTTGCTTTCGTAGATTTGGTATGGTTTGGTGTGGTGTGGTGTGTTTTGGTTTGGTGTGATGTGGTTTGGTATGGTTTGGGTGTGGTGTGGTTTGGGTTGCTTGTGTAGGTTTGGTGTGGTATAGTGTGGTGTCGTGTAGTTTGGGATGGTTTGGTGTGGTGTGATATGGTTGGGTTGGGCTGGGTGTGGTTTGGTTTGGTTCTGTGTAATGTGGTTTGGGTTTGGTTCGGTGTAGTGTGGTTTGGTTCGGTGTGGTGTGGTTTGGTTCGGTGTGGTGTGGTTTGGTTCGGTGTTGTGTGTGGTTTGGTTTTGTGTGATTTGGTTGGGTTTGGTGTGTTGTGGTTCGGTGTGGTGTGGTGTGGTTTTGGTGTGGTGTGGTGTTGTTTGGTTTGGTGTGTTGTGGTTTGGTATGGTTTGGTGTGTTGTGGTTTGGTATGGTTTGGTTCGGTTTCACTGAGTGCTTATGTGGATGGTTAGGACTGGGTGACTGGTGTGTATATTCCACCACCCCACCCCCATTCCCTGCCCACCCTCAATTCATTTTATTTTACTTAAAGTGGTATAAATAAAAAATAAAATAAAATGAATTGAGGGTCGGCAGGGGATGGGGGTGGGGTGGTGGAATATGGGAGTTATTTTATATTTTTTATTTTTCTTTTATATCGAGGATAATGGAATAAGCACTGAAGTGCTTTTTTACATCCAGTCCCCGTGTGTGTTAGGGGAGGGGAGTGAGACAAAAAGAGATGGTGAGGCGTGGGGGTGGGGAGAGAGAGGGGGTTGTGTTTTGGTGGTGGTGAAGGTGTTGTTGCATGTGTGTGTTGTGTGTGTGTGTGTGTGTGTGTTGTGTGTGTGTGTGTCTTGGTCTGTCTGTCTGTGTTGTTAAACTCAGTGAATGGTGGTGTGTGGTGTGTGTGTGTGTGTGTGTGTGTGTGTGTGTGTGTGTGTGTGTGTGTGTGTGTGTGTGTGTGTGTGTGTGTGTGAATGTATGTAGGAGGGTTGTAGGTGTGTGCGGTATGCGCGTGAATGCATGCGTGCATTTTGTGTTGAAGAATCCAAGTTATTGCATACATCATTGTAAAAATGCAAGCAAAAACACTTCGTTTTGTCAAACCTTGTGTGTCTCAGTTTGAGGCCCCCCAAAAAATGTGTTGTTTTTTTTTCATTCCTTGATCAGAGCCCCCTTGTTCACCAATGATGAGATATTTACATATGCAACTGCCACCTCCCCCCCCCCCCCGCCACCCCCACCCACACACTTCACCACACACATACCACACACACACACACCACACACACACACACAACACACACACACACACACACTCACTACATCACTCACTCACTTCCACGGGACGGGATAGCCTAGTGGTCAGAACATTGCGCTCGCAATCTGACGACCCGGGTTCCATTCCCGTTCAAGGGGGATATTTTCCCTTGGAGTTCACATCAGTGCAGACTCCACTCTCCCCAAAAGTCCTTCGGATGAGACTATAAACCGAGGCCCCGTGTTCGAATGCATGCAGATACATCTTGCGCACTCGTTAAAATCCCGTTCCGCTTTTCGTAAGAGTAGGCCATTGTGTGCCGGTGGGAACAGATGACAGAATTTACAAAACCGCATACACGCGGGGACTGGATGTAAAAAAAAAAGCACATAAGTTCTTATTCCATTATCCTCGATATAAAAGAATAAATAAAAATAAACACACACACACCATCACACAACATCCACTCAAACACACACACACACACACTCACACACACATCACACACACACTCACCACACTCACTCACACACACACACAACACACACACACAACACACATACGACACACACACAACACACACACACACACACACTACACAACAACCATTGGTAGCCTTATTCAATTGGAGATTCTAACATGATACAATGTTATGTTGGTTGTTGTTGTTTTGTGTTAAATGTTGTCATCCGTTCCTTCCAGCACAAAATGCTATTCTTCCAGAAGGCAGAACGGGTTTGAAACGTGCGTGCAAGATGTGTGCGTCGCATTCACACACGGGGCCCTGGGTTTATAGTCTCTCTGAAAGACTTTGGCGTCCCCATAACCTATGTGGTCGTAGGGGAGTAAGGCATCAGAGACCTCACTTCTCTAGGGCCAGCATATTGAGGGCGGCGCCCATCTCCTCTCCATCGCTGCTTTACCTTCCCTGACCTTAAAGAGAGCAGGTACCCATTTACAGCTGGGTGAACTGGGGGAACTGTACTGAAGCCAAGGCGCGCAAACGGTCACCCATTCAACTGGTAACCACGCTCGATGCTGCTTAACCTTAGCTGGGGGGAAAGCGAGTGCTCTGACCACTGAGCTATCCAGACCCCATCCAGTTTGATTTTCTTGTCAAACTGGGAAGAAAGGGGAGGCAAATATAAAAGGGACATACTTTTTTTTTGCAGAAAGACAGGAAGAAAAAAAACCAAGCAAAATAATCCCCCCTTTCGCTGCCATTTTTAATCCAAAATTTGAACAGTGCTTATAATTATTTTCTAAGATTATCAGAAGAAATGATGAGGGTTAAAAGATAAAGGGAGGCCACCAAGCCTTTACTAAGATATGTTTGTGTGTATGAGTTGCTTCCCATTAACCTTCACATTTTTCTACAGCTTCATATCATAGCTGTCATTAATATGTCTCAGTCTGTCTGTTGTCTGTACATCGCTTCATATCATAACTGTCATTAATAATGATCTCCAGTCTGTCTGTCTGTCTGTTATCATTCAGCTTCATATCATAACTGTCATTGAATAATGATCTCCAGTCTTGTCTGTCTGTCTGTCTGTTATTCAGCTTCATATCATAACTGTCATTACTAATGATCTCCAGTCTGTCTGTCTGTCTGTCTGCTGCTCTATCATACTGTCTATAAGTCGTCTGTTGTATTCATGTCACCATTCACCTTCATATCATAACTGTCATTAATAATGATCTCCAGTCTGTCTGTCTATCTGTCTGTCTGTCTGTTATCAATTAGCTTCATATCATAACTGTCATTAATAGTGATCTCCAGTCTGTCTGTCTGTCTTTCACCATTCACCTTCATATCATAACTGTCATTAATAATGATCTCCAGTCTGCCTGTCTGTCTGTCTGTTATCAATTAGCTTCATATCATAACTGTCATTAATAATGATCTCCAGTCTGTCTGTCTGTCTGTTACATTAGCTTCATATCATAACTGTCATTAATAATGATCTCCAGTCTGTCTGTCTGTCTGTCATCATTCAGCTTCATATCATAACTGTCATTAATAATGATCTCCAGTCTGCCTGTCTGTCTGTCTGTTATCATTTAGCTTCATATCATAACTGTCATTAATAATGATCTCCAGTCTGTCTGTCTGCTTCATATCATAACTGTCATTATTAATGATCTCCAATCTGCTGTCTGTCTGTCTGTCTGTGTCTGTTATCATTCAGCTTCATATCATAACTGTCATTATTAATAATATCTCCAGGAGAAGACGATGGCGGCTGGAGCGATCGGGAGCCTGACCCAGGGCTTGACCCTCCGACCTCGAAAGATCAGCACCAACACGCTGCCCACTGTGCCCGATGACACCACTGTCGACTTCCGATCCGTCTCCCAGGTTTCGGTAAGGCCACACTCCTGCATTAAAATTGTTGCTCACTTTTCATTCTGTTTTTCTATAATTTGAAAGGTAAAGGTGTCCCATAACCTATGTGGTCGTAGGGGAGCGAGGCGTCAGAGACCTCACTTCTCTAGGGCCAGCATATTGAGGGCGGCGCCCATCTCTTCTCCCTCGCTGCTTTACCTTCCCTGACCCTAAAGAGGGAAGGTACCTATTTACAGCTGGGTGAACTGGGGGGACTGTACTGAAGCCATGGTGAGCAAACGGTCACCCATCAACTGGTAACCACGCTCGACGCTGCTTAACTTGGCTGGGGGAAAGCGAGTGCTCTGACCACTGAGCTATCCCGTCTTGTATATTCTTATATTATACTCTCATATTCCCGTCAGCTTAGGGTGTTCATTCTGCAGTATTATTTGCCCATGTGGCACTTTTTATTGGGTTTTTATTTAATTTTAAAATGGGGTTTTTTTTTAACGCTTTTATGTAATCTGGTGGATGATAAATTAAGCGGAATGAAATGATTTAGGTCTTGTGTCATTTAATGCTGGTTTTGGGGTGGTTGTTGTTTTTCAGAAGGACAGTGTTAGATATTAATTTTGAAGGTTTTAGGAGGTGTTGGTTTTGAATTTGAAGTGAAAGTTACTGCAGCGACTGAAACTGATTGAGGAGGTGGCACACAGCACACCTGATATGGCTTTCGTGGTCGGTAGGGCTGTAAACAATATGGAATAGAAAGGGTGGAGAGAGAGAGGAGAGAGAGAAGGAAGAAGGCAGGAGGAGGGAAGGCATGTGTTTATCTTAAAGGTAAAAGTAAAGGTGTCCCATAACCTATAAGGTCGTAGGGGAGCGAGGCGTCAGAGACCTCACTTCTCTAGGGCCAGCATATTGAGGGCGGCGCCCATCTCCTCTCCCTCGCTGCTTTACCTTCCCTGACCCTAAAAGAGGGCAGGTACCCATTTACAGCTGGGTGAACTGGGGGACTGTACTGAAGCCAAGGCGCGCAAACGGTCACCCATCCAACTGGCAACCACGCTCGAGGCTGCTTAACTTGGCTGGGGGGAAAGCGAGTGCTCCGACCACTGAGCTATCCCGTTTATCTTATGTCTTTATTTTATTCTTTTATGTTGAGGATAATGGAATATAAGCACTCGTGAGCTTTTTTTTTTTTTTTACATCCAGTCCCAGTGTGTTTGCGGTTTTGTACATTTTGTCATCCGTTCTCACCAGCACACACAATGGCCTACTCTTCCAAAAAGCGAAACGGGTTTTTAATGTGTGCGCAAGATGTTCTGCGAGCGTTTGCACACGGGCGGGACCTCGGTTTTATAGTCTCCTCCGAAGGACTTTTTTTTTTCCTCTTGAATGAGATTCGAACCCGGGTCAGAAGATCATGAGCGCAATGCGCATCACTCTATTCACCAGGCTATCCTGCCCCTATTGTGGGTGTTCCTATTGTTTAGGGGGGGGGGGGGTGGGGGGGGGGGATTATTCCTGTTGTTTTGTTGGGTTGTTTGTTGTTGGGTTTGGTTGTGGGGGGGTGTTGCTGGGCTGTTGTTTTTGCTGTGTGTGTTTGTTTTGTTTTGTTGTGGTTGTTTTTTGTGGGGGTTTTTTGGGGGGAGGGGTGTTTTGGGTCTTTTTTGGGAGGTGGGTGGGGTTTCATTTTGTTGTTTTTTTGTTGTTGGTTTGGGGTTGGGTTTTTTTTGGGGGGGTGGGGGGAGGAGTTGTAGGTGTGAACAAAGATTAATTAAAAAGAACAGGAGCTCTGATTATCCCCCTTAGACCATTCCTTAGACATTAGGGGGGGGGGGGGGGGGGTGGGGGGGGGGGGGGGCGGTGTTGGGGAATCTGTGAACGGGTTTTAAATAATAAATAATTGCATGAAGGGATGAATGAATGATTGATTGGTTGCATGACTGAATGATTTAATGACAATGACAAATTGACAATGACAAATTCTTTTATTTCGAGGATAATGAATAAGCACCGATGTGCCTTTTTACAATCAGTCCCCGCCCTTAGGGATATAAGAGAAAGACAGAGACAGAGAGAGAGTGTGTGTGTGTTGGGGTGGAATTGAACCTAAGACTGTTCGAGTTTTTTGTCCACCTGCTGAATGATGAATGGATTATTGCATGAATGATTGCATAAATGAACGGATGCAACGATTGATGAAACACCATCCTACAAAACCTCTCCACGCCCTGCGTGCGACGCTCTGTGTGTTGTGTGTGTGTGTGTGTGTGTGTCTCCTTCGGATGAGACTATAAACCGAGGCCCCGTGTTCGAACGCATGCAGAACATCTTGCGCACACGTTAAATCCTGTTCCGCTTTTCGAAAGAGTAGGCCATTGTGTGCCGGTGGGAACAGATGACAAAATTGACAAAACCGCATACACACGGGGACTGGATGTTAAAAAAAAGCACATGAGTGCTTATTCCATTATCCTCGATATCCCCCCCCCCCAAAAAAGTCATCTGAGCGCTTTGATTTGTTGCTTTACAAGATTCAGCGCTATATAAATTCCATACATTATTATTATTATTATTATACTATTATATATTATTGTTATTATATATTAGGGGACGGGATAGCTCAGTGGTCGGAGCACATGCTTTCCCCTAGCCAAGTTAAGCAGCGTCGAGCGTGGTTACCACTTGGATGGGTGACCGTTTGGCGCCTTGGCTTCAGTACAGTTCCCCCAGCTGTAAATGGGTACCTGCCTTCTTTAGGGTCAGGGAAGGTAAAGCAGCGAGGGAGAGGAGATGGGCGCACCCTCAATATGCTGGCCCTAGAGAAGTGAGGTCTCTGACGCCTCGCTCCCCTCCTTTATTTACCTTTACCTATATTATTATCATTATTATCATTATTACTGCAGGTCCACGTCAACACTCCCAGAGGCCGACAGCGCTGGAGCGTGGATTCCAGTCGACGGTCTTCCGATTCCACCACCATCGGCTCCGAACCCTCCTCCCCTCGACCTATCACCCCCGTGGAGATGCAGGAGAAGGAACCTGAATGGTGAACGGAGGAGAGACAGACAGACAGAGAGAGAGAGGGACACAGAGAGGGTCTGGGCGGCCATCTTTGTGTGTGGGGGATGTTTCCAAGAATTTCATTGGCTGATTTCGAAAAGTGTTTCGATTGGGGTTTTTTTGTTTTTTACTGGTGTGGCTTGTTTAACGGATTGTTGATGCATGGCTAGTTTTTTTTTTGTGTTGGTTTTTGTTTGATATTGTTTTATCTTTATTTTTCATTAGGTTTGTTTATTTGTGTGGGTGGGGTTTTGGGGTGGGTTTTTTTTCAAGGTAACTGTTAGGTGAGTTTTGAAACATCAAGTATGGTTGACTTTTTTCTTTAATGAGTTTTTTCTTATTGTTTTTTCATTATTGGGTGTTTGTTTTTTTTACTTGTCTTTTTTAAATGCTTTTTTATATCTGATTTGTTTGGGGAGGGGGGGGGGGGGGGTGCCTTTTTTTGCAGGGGTGGGAGGTCTTTTGTTGGGTTTTTTTTTGGGGGGGGGGGGTATTTTTGTGAGGATTTGCTGGGTTTTTTCAAGGGGTGGTGGTGGTGGAAGGCATTTATACTTTTTTCTTGGAGGTTGGAGGGGGGGTGGGGGGGGGGGGGGGGGGGGGCGCTGGCTTTTTATTTTCTAAGCAAGTTTAGTTTGGGGGTATAGTTAATTTCTTTTATGGTAGTAATAGACAACTCTTTATTTTTTTTTTTTAAATAATCGTCATCACTAGATGTACAAAATGTGCATGACAGTTGGGGAATAGGGTATGGGAACAGGAGGTAGAGGGGATATGGAAATCTTGGAGCAGAAAGTAACTTATATTGGGTTGGGTTTTTTTTTTTATATTTCAGCTTATTTAATTTAAACTTATTTAAAGTATCTTATTGATTTTTTTTTTTAAAGTCTGCATCAACAAGTGAGAGATCTTGACCAAATTTCCCCCTCCCTTGTGTCTGTGCTTCAATCCTATCTCCTGAGTATTATCAGAGTGACTACGTTTTTTTCCCCTTTAAAAAATGATATCCTGTCTGAATTATCTGTGATACATTATTATTATATATATATATATATATATATATATATATATATATATATATATATATATATATATATATATATATATATTCTAACAGTCTATAGACTAACCATCTTTTTTTCTTTTTTGGTCTGAAGCATCTGTGATAATTTTTGTCTCTGAACTTTTTGTCATATTAAACCTGTCTGCAGCAAACTCAAGGAGTTCCAAGTGTTGTTCCATACAAATCAATGTAAAAAAAATTTCGTCTTGAACAAGGTATATTTCGCTTGTTTTAGCCTACCTTTTAAAGAAGGCAACAGACCAAAGGGAAGACCTAGCAAGACCTGGGCTACCTACCTGTATTGCAGATGATCTTAGAGAAAGGGGCATAAATAAGGAGGAAGCTCAAAACAGAGAGAGATGGAGAAGGCTCATCAATGTCAAACCTCCCCTGGGAGAAACATGACAAAAAAGGAAGAAGAAGAAGAAGAAGACGGTAACAGACACCCCTGGAACATTTATGTATGTATCTCAGATTCCCTGAAGCCAGAATGCAGCTACCTTCAAGGTGAGCCACACCCCAAAAAAAACCGGTCGCATACGCAAAATCTCAGCATTGGTCAGCATCAGCGCTCTTGCTTCTTCTTTTTTTGTGTTATGTTTCTCCCAGGGGAGGTTTGACATTGATGAGCCTTCTCCATCTCTCTCTGTTTTGAGCTTCCTCCTTATTCAAGCCCCTTTCTCTAAGATCATCTGCAATACAGGCAGCCCAGGTCTTGCTAGGTCTTCCCTTTGGTCTCTTTCCATCCACTACGAAGTTCATTGCTCTTTTTATGATGTGGTGGTCTGCTTTCCGTTGAACGTGCCCAAACCAGCGCAGTCTATTAGCTACAGACTTCAGATCATCAACTTTGCACATTCTCCATAGTTCTTCATTCGTGATCCTGTCTTCCCATTTGATCTTTGTCATCTAGCGTATCTCTTGCTGAGGAACCAAAAAAATATAGATATTATTTATATCTCAGACAGCCAGAAGGGTTGCTTCAAACATTGCCATTTGAAATATGCTTTGGGGGGGGGGTCCAAATGGCTGGCTGTTCTTCCGATCTTTTACAGTCTTTTTTTTTCTCTTTATTATTTTCATTCCTCTGCTAGAGCCCTGAGGTTCACCCATGGTGAGATTTGGTGTATGCGACTTGTTTTTAAACCCACCATGAAGGTAGCCGCATTCCGACTTCAGGGATGTATATGCTGGGTATGTTTGCGTTTCTCAAAACCCACCAAACGCTTACATAAATTACAGGATCTTTAACGTGCATATTTGATCTTCTGCATGTGTATGGTTATTTATTTATTTACTCTTTTATTTTGAGGATAATGGAATAAGCACGCATGTGCTTTTTTTTCCATCCAGTCCCCGTGTGTATGCAGTAGACATACATGAAGGGAATTAAGGCACTGGCAGGTCTGCCACTTGAAGTTGACTTGGGAGATCATAAATGTCCCAACCCTTAGTTTACCAGATGCAACCAGGCTTCGAACTCATGACTTCATGAACACATGGGATTGAAGTTGAACGTTGGTCAAAAATGAGGTGACCAGAGTTGAACCATAATGACCACTAAGTCCATACTCCTATCCACACATACACACTGTCACACACCACACACACACACACACACACACACACACAAGCACACATGCATGCACAAACACACACGGGGGACGGGATAGCTTGGGGGGTGTAGAGTCTAACCACCAGGCTATCCCAGAGTGATGCGCTCGCGATCTGCTGACCCGGGTTCGAATCTCGTTCAAGAGGATTTTTCCTCTGGAGTTAACATCAGTGCAGACTCCACTCCTCCCAAAAGTCTTTTGGATGAGACTATAAACCAAGGTCCCGTGTGCGAACGCACGCAGAACATCTTGCGCACATGTTCCACTTTTCGGAAGAGTAAGCCATTGTGTGCTGGTGTGAACGGATGACAGAATTTACAAAACTGCATACACACAGGGAGGGACTGGACGCAAAAAAGCACATGAGTGCTTATCTTCATAATCCTCAAAATAAAAGAATAAGTGAAATAAAATAACATAAACACACACATGCACACACACACACACACCCACCTCTACCTCTTTCCAGCCACCCCACCCAAAAGCGACAAGAAGAGACCAAGGTTTCTTAATATTTGTACATTTATTCCTCTTGTTATCACAATCATGCCAACATCATAAAACATGTCAACAGTCTATACACACATATAACTCAACACTATACACTGTCAGGGAAAATACACAACATATTTCTTTTTTTTTTTAATCGTCCTTTTTTTTTTCTTCTTCTTCAGTTTTTTTTCTTTCAAAAATAAATGGAACCATTTTTCTGACAAAGAAAAAAAAATGCTGCCAAATTACTCTGAGAACAAAGTACATTACAGCAATGACATACACACACATATACACACACACACACGTAGAGGCATAAATTTAATGAAGTAATTCATGAATTCCAAAACACATTCAATGACTAAACCTTTTTTCAACAAAGAACAGAAATGACGATACGAAATAACCATTCTTCAAATCAACAAGAAAACAATGAAAAAAGATGCAACACAACATATGAATAAGATAAAAACAATATAATGACAGTGTAGACATCAAGTGTAATTTAATTATTTTTTGTAATTTAAAAGCCATGGTCTTTGTCTTCCACACAACAAACAACAACAACGACAACCCCAATCTTATCCAAAATGAACTTTTACTTTTTTCCCCTTAAGATAATGGCAATTAACTTTTACTGATGATTAGTCTTAAAACAAAAAAATAGTTTAAATGGAAGGCTAACATCGTAATTTAAACCTCCCGCCCTTCTTATGACTTTCAATGTAATCAAGACAGAAAAAACCAACTACTTCATTCCAAATTTAACAATGGCCTAAGCTTTTTTCTTTTTTTTTTAAGGGGGGGGGGGGGGGTGATGGTGATTAATAGTGAAAAACGGGTTAAGTGTTGAAAAAAACCACAAAAGTTCCACAGAAGAACAATTTTCATAAAATTCAAAACAAAAAATTTCCCCCTAAATCGACAACTTTGCACAGCTTTTTACAACAGAGTAAAAGCGTTTTCGTTTTCAAGTGAAGCATCTGAAACAAGAAGAAAAAGGTTTCTGAGAAAAAAAATCTTTTTTTTTTTTAAAGGAAGGGGTAGGGGTGGAGGGGGGGTGGTAAGCTTATGTGAAAGCAAACGTTTAAAATCAGTGGTTACATCTACTTGCATGCTGGTAGGTTGTTACTCACGCGCTCACTCACACACACACACTAACACACACACACTCAAACACACTCAAACACACACACACACCGAGGAGGAAGAAAGCGGATGGTAGGCAGAACGGCAGTCGTTTAAATCCAGTACCAGCCTAGGCCAAGACAAAGCTGAGACTTAAAGACGAAGCAAGAGAGCGGTTTGCTTTTGCACCCGTTTCCTCACTTTCAGATCACAGATGCACAGGAGGCTGCTCTGTAACTTCTTCATTGCACACCACACTCAGATCATGCGCTGGTCTTACAGCCTTCAGTCACTCTTACTGAAATACAAGTACTGACTATAAAAAGTCTATATATATATATACCCCCCCACCCCCTTTTTTTTTTCCTTGTGTGTGTTCTTTTCTTTCATTTTAAAGTCTAGTCAAGGAGCAGTTCTCTCTCTCTCTCTCTCTCTCTCTCTCTCTCTCTCTCTCTCTCCCCCCTCTTAAATGCTTCCTTAATTAAACTCCTTACAGTTGTGCTTTTCTTTTTGGGGGGTGGGGGGTTTGGTCAAATCTTCTTCCAAACTCTCCACTAACCCCCCCCCCCCCCCCCCCACAACACCAAAATTCTAAGCCTAGATAAATTCCAACCTACCTCACCTCTTAAGAGTAAATTTGGGAAGATTGGGGGGTGGGGTGGGGGGGGGGGGGGGGGGGGGGGGGGGAGGTCCTTCCAAACCCACACTTAATTTTCAACTCCAGGCAGGGGGAGGGAGGGGAGGGGAGGGTGGTGCATGAGAATGCATCTTGAGAACAGCAGAAAGAAGCAGCTCCAGAGAAGCCAGATGGCCTTAACAGACATACATACAGCACTCCGGACAACCCACCAGCCAAACTGAACAACAGTTTCTTCCTTCGCCTCCACAAAAAACAGATGAAGCAAGCATGCATGCAGCCTTCAATTCTACAGTGCTCTTTCCAGCACCCTCTCCTTCTCTGTTCGTTCCCAAGGGAAAGAGACAAGGAACTGGAAAAATATTAAGAAAACTTAAGACTACGCATGCATTTTTTTTCCCCTTCATTAAAGATAATATGGTATGCTTCTTTGCAGCATAACTCTTCACACAACAGCGGACTGAAGCCTTAGATTTAGCCAGTTTACAAACAGTAAGAAAGAAGCCTATGAATGCAGAGGATTGTTAACACTAGCCTGAAAATGAATAGGTTATTGGTTAAGATTGGATGAACGGATTCTTGATTTCTCACTAGCAGGTTTTTTTTACAAATCTTCCCCCATCTTTGAACACCACCACACTGAAAAATTGACGGCTATAGCTCACTACACAGACCAGGCCTGATACTGAACACTCAAAACATGCAGTACATTTCACGAATGCATGCCAAAAATGGTTAAAGAGTTTGCGAAAAAGAAAACGTAAAACAGTGTGTTGTTTAACAGCACAGCAATCCCATCATTTCAGTGGATAGGCTACTGCCACCCACGCTTCTGTACACCGCAGCCCTGCTACAGCCAAGCATCTCAGCACTCCCTGATGGCTTGTTAGCATGAATCATGGACACACACACGCACACAGTCACACACACAGGGGTACATCCCAATAATGTGAGTACACAACATGCGAAATTACAACAAAATGAAAAGTAACGATGCTGATAGAGCATGCACACATATACAGACAAAAACAAAATGAAAAGCCAAAGATACTACTACAAATCGCTGAACAATCCATGAGAGAAAAAACCCACTTCATGACATAACCAGGTTTGCATCAAAGCTTGTGCGCTTGGTCGGAACCATTGGGAAGGGAGAGGGAAAAAAATTTTCAAGAGACAAAAAACTTTTAAAAAGAAATGAATACAAGACTTTTTGCCCTAACTGGCAGATACTGTGAGAAACAAAATAATGAAGAAAATTCATGGTGCAGATACCAAGAAAAAATGAAATACAGAAGTCAAGTGACAAAAGAATAAAGATTAATAAACCCAAAGTTTTCTATCCAGTGGAGAGAAAAAAAAAGAAGAAAAAAGCAAACTTGTAGCATTACAGAAAAGTCGGTTATGTTTTCATAAATTCTCCAATAAGTTAGGACTGACCAGAACAGATCTACATTCCACATGAAGAAACAGAACAAAGCAGCAGTTGAAATGAACAGATGAAATCGGGAAAGAAAGAAAAAAGAAAAAAAAAACCAATAAATCATGTTTCAGACTTTCAAGTCACACATCTTTCCACTTCAACCTACCGTCTGCACCTCAATTGACTAAGTGAGAATTGAGAATGGCCAGATGAAGTACAGCACCCCCCCTTTAAAAAAATATGTGAAGGTGAAGTAATTAATCCTCATATAATGTGCAAAGGGTGTGTATGGTCGACAGCTGAACAATGATTCTCCCTGATACAGACGGTTAAAGATGCAAAGGATCTTTCAAGCAAATATTTGGAATTCAAGGACTTCTGTTTCACTGAAAGCAAAAAATGTCACACTGTATCTCAGAAGTGGCGAGATGGTGATCACCGATTGATTTTACAAACTTGTTCAAAGCAAGATCTAATCCAGATGGGTTTACCCTAGATGTTGATCAACTGGGAGACTGGATCAGTGGATGTAAAAAAGCACATAAGTGCTTATTCCATTATCCTCGATATAAAAGAGTAAAATAAAATAAAATAAATGAATAAATAAAATAAAATTAAAATAAAGTTTCGTTTCTATGATTGATTTTTGTCAGTGTGTGTGTGTGCACATGTTAGTCGTACATTTGTGTTGCAGTGTGCTGAACACTATAAGATTTGAAACTTTGTAAAGAGAGAGAGAGAGTCTTGTAAAGAGAGAGAGTGAGTGTCTGTGCGCACACACACACACACACACACGCACACGTGTGCATGCATGCTTTGTAACTCACAAAAATGTTTTGCTTGGGACTCCTTCCCAACACTGGACAATGTGCATTCTGAGAACTTCACCAACACATCACATCTCCTTCAAAAGACTTCTAAAATGTGTCAGCTCTGACAAGCTGTAATGAAATCTTGGCACACTGACTATAATTATAAACCTCCACTTTCTTGCTCTTCCTCATGAGGATTTGATCCATCTAACTAATTGCTTTATGGATGCCCTAGTAAGGCGGCGAAAGTGGCGTTGGGTCGGCCACACCCTACGGAAGGAGCCTGGCAACATCACCAGACAAGCGCTCGAGTGGAACCTGCAGGGGAAAAGGAAGAGAGGGCGCCCCAAACAGACCTGGAGGAGAAGCCTGCATAGTGAGCTGAGAGACTCCAGCCTGACATGGGAAGAGGCCAAGACCCTTGCCAGAGACAGGAGAAGGTGGAGGGACACTGTTGAGGCCCTATGCTCCGCTAGGAGCTATAAGGACTAAGAAGAAGAAGAACTAATTGCTTTGCTGTCTGGAACAAGAGTTTCCATCAAAATAAGTGACGTTTTCTTCACAAAGAAAATGGAATGTTCTGAACCAGTGACTTGTCTGAATTCCTTTGTGCTTCTTGGCATCTCTGATGTTTCGTGAATGAAAATGAATTTTAATTAAATCTTTAAATCTCTCATAGTCAAACTGAAAAACTAACTTCAGATTTTATTTATTACCGTTCATTGAACTTGAAGGAAGAGGAGGACAGTATGGTTGCCGATAATGAGCCGAACAATCTGTTATCTTAAGTTCTGTGTTGAACGTCCCATTCTAGGAAAAATGACACAGGAGCAGATAGTGTCTTGGGTGCGAGTTGACTAAGTCGTTAAGATTTCAGCTTGTTTCTTGTAATAAATTTACACAAGTTTTCATCCAAAACTGTTTATGATTTTTCAACCCAAAATCCAAGTTCATTTTTTTCTTTCTAAACTTCAATTTTGGAAGCAGAAAGACTTGAGAAGTACAGCAACATCATGATTAATTCATTTTGTATTTGTGAGCGCTTTGATTTGTTGCTTTACAAGATTCAGCGCTATATAAATTCCATATAATATTATTATTATTATTATTATTATTCAACCAGTATGAATTTTGGTGTTAAAAAAACCCAACATAACAATAACTGTGATGAGTACATAGTTTGGTAAAAAAAAAAAAAATTTGTTTTTAAAAGTTATTTTTTTATCGAACGAATAAATAAATAATCTCTGTAAAGAAAATAAACAATTTTAACAACCATTCAATAAAAAATTTTAAAAAGAGAGCTTTCAACAAACAACAATAAAAATTATAACAATAAAACAACATAAGGGTAAAGTAAACGGAGTGGTGTGTGTGTGAGAGAGAGTGAGAGAGAGAGAGAGTGTATGTATGTATGTGTGTGTGTGTGTGTGTGTGTGTGTGTGTGTGGTTTTGTGTGGGGGGTTTTTTTTGGGTATGTGTGTGAGTCTCTGTGAGTCTATGTGTGAGTCTGTGTGTGTGTGAGTGTACAAACACTTTTTCCTCCTATAATACACCAACTTCTAAGACTTTGTCCAAATTGTTTTGAAAACATCCTACAAGGAGATTTTTTTTTCATTTTTTTGTTTTTATTGGAATTCTGTTAAAAGCCAAAGCTAACATTTTCAGGCAACAGGTACCCCTACTAAGCTATTACTGCTGGCACAGAAATAAACACTTATGGCCAAAAAATGATAAACAAAAAATTTTGCGTCTTGTCTGTTGTCTCTGAAATATATTCTTTGACAAGTTGTCCACAACCTCTTCTACCCCTCCACTTTTGTAATTTAGAATAGCATGAAAAAAAAAGTGTAATATCGCTTTAAAAAAAATTATTTTTTTTAAAGTCCACGTCCTGTGTTTCAGATACTTAAGATTTTGACAGCATTCTACGTAGCCGATTAAGAAATTACGTGCTCTCCCATAATTCCACCTCTACCACTATCATATTTGAACAGATTATCTACAAGAAAACCTCTCACGTAACACTGAAATAAAATCTTTTGTACATCGGTTGTGTCTTAGAAAGAAAAGGAACAACAATGATACACATGAACAAAAGAAGGTAAACAGTAGTATTTTGAAAAATCTGAAAAGAAACAAAATGTTACTTTGAAAATCAAGTAACGGGTAAAGTTGTTCCTGTAACTTAAGCCATCCTTGGAAAGCCCAGTGTCAGAGCTTCTCTAGGAGCCAGCATATTGAGGGTGGTGGTGCCCATCTCCTCTCTCCCTCGCTGCTTTACTTTCCCTGACCCTAAAGAGGGCAGGTGCACATTTACAGCTGGGGGACTGTACTGAAGCCAAGGCGTACTAACGGTCATCCATCCACATGGCAACCACGCTCCTCGCTGCTTAACTTTAGCTTGGAAAGAGTGAAACACTGAGCTATTCCATCCCCAATATTTGTCCTTATTGACACTATTTACAAAACAAAATGCTCGTTTCAATCCACTGTTTCAGTACAGAGGTTTAAAAAAAAACAAAAAAAAACTCTTTAGTGGCAACAGAACGCAAACAGATTCAATAAAGGTTTTTCCAAAGAAAAAATATTTTTGCTTGATAACTGAAGGTTGTTTTTTCTTTTTAGTGCTTCATTTGCAAGCATACCGATTCCTTTCTTTTCGCCGCAGAAAAAGTTGAAAATGATCAGTGAAAAGAAAAGAAAACAACTGCCTTTCCTAAACTAGACACTTTATGGTATACATACTTGGTTCCCTGCCAACCAAATCTGAGATCGATCATAACTGAAAAGATGACACATAACCACATGAAATTCATCCAGAAAGAAGAGAATGTTTGGTTTTTGTTGTTTGCTTGTTGGGTGTTTTTTTTTTTTTTACTTGTTTATTTTGGGGTTTTTTTGTTGCAGATTGCTTGGTTCACAAGTGAGATACGGGTTCATTTTCATTTATTTCATGCCTTTTCACAGCCCTAACAACCACAAAGGCCATATCAACGCTGTAACTTCCTTCACTTCTGGGAACGATCCTAGCTAATAATCTACAAGGTTGCATATATATTCAAATTATTTATTTGATAAAATCCTTGAATGAAATCATTATGGATACTTTTCCAGTAATTTTTCAAAAAAACAAACCTTTTGACCCCCCCCCCCCCCCCCCCGAAAAGAAAATCAATTAAAATAATACCTTCCAATAACTTCTTGACTTAAGACCATTTAAAACATTCAACTCTAAGCTCTAAAAAAACCCTCCACTGATTCCTTGCGAAAATGAAAAGGAACGAGTTAAAATATAAAATAAACCCACAATTACCAGGCCATTCTAGACATTGCACGCTTAAGAGAAGACTCTGAATCAAACGTCCAAGTAAATGCAGGCCAGGAGAAAGAAAAAGAGAGAAAAAGGAGAAAAGAAAAGAGAGAGAAAAGAAGAGAGAAAAAAAAGAGAAAAAAAAAAGAATCATGCTTCTAAAAAGAGATGGCTACAATAACCGAACAACCAAAAAAAAAAAAAACCAACCCCAAACCTCTATCACGAGTTAACTACAAACAATAAATAAAAAGTCCATCATTCCATCATATCCACTAAACATGGAACGAGAAAACGACAGCCGTTTCCAAAACATGAGTATAACAAAAACAGCACATGGAATAGAAAGAAAAAAAACGACGGGGAGAATAAACTTGGGCCCAACATAACGAGAGAGAGAGAGTGAGAGAGAGGAAAAATGAATGAGGCGATTAATAATAGCAAAGAAAATGACATGATCAGAAACATGAAGGATGTTGTTGTTTTTGGAGGGGGGGGGTAGGTGGCGAGAGGGGGGTGAGAGGGGGGAAGGATGGTGGGAGAGAGGGTTCAGTCTTCAGCGACCTTTTCCCTGTGCTAGTGACGCATCCCACAGAATGAAGCTCAGACAGACCGTGGATTCAGTGACATGATTAGTTAAGTGGTGATTCAGCAGTGAAATCCCATTCCCTCATGTTCTAAAAATAAAAAATTAAAAAATTAAAAAATGAACCTTTCTACCTACCATGCAATCGACAAGCAGGCTGAACACTTTAAAAAAACAACAAAAAAAAACACCCACAAAAACGTCACATCCTCAAGAACACTTAAACATCACACACACACACACACCACACACACATACACGTACACACACACACACAATACACACACAGTAAAATCCAAAGTTGAATTTGAGAATCCCACACTGCATGTCACGGTTGTTACACAATATGGATGGAGTCCTTTTGTTTGTCCCGTGTTAGATCAATATATTAAATTTGAGTCGAATATGTACTACAACATCATGATAATCATCATCATAATAATCATAATAAGATATCATACATCATCAAACGTACACACCAAAGCGAATAACGACGCGACATACGTTACGTAACATAGCCAGACAGTTTTCAGTGACACCCTGCTTTTTCTCTTGGTTTGGTGAACTATGTACACATCAGTGACCACACTGAATTGAGCATTGGACAAGTTGTTTCTCTTGAAATACTCTCCTTACTCTCTCTCTCACCACACACCAATCGTCACACGGGAACAGGTTGGGGGGGGGCAGGGGGGAGGAGGGGGCAGGGAAAAGTCGCTCACTCTTTTTGTTGTTGTTGTTGTTTCCCACCATCCTCCCACCCCTCCCCAACCTACAAGG
Organism: Rapana venosa; assembly: GCA_028751875.1. Taxonomy (NCBI): domain Eukaryota; kingdom Metazoa; phylum Mollusca; class Gastropoda; order Neogastropoda; family Muricidae; genus Rapana; species Rapana venosa. The sequence goes on from CM054163.1 coordinate 26,184,965, forward strand.
ACAAAAATTTCATACACTCCCTCCCTCCCCCTTCACCACCACCACCACCACACCACTACCAGCACCACTGGAGATGTAGAAAAGAATGTTGCCCCTTCTGGGGGAAAAGAATTTAGAATGAATGTTCAAATTCACTTCGTTACCTTAGCATTTTATACTCAACTTACCAGTTTTCTGCAGCATGTTGTTTTGATGGAGTCCAAAAAAAAAAGTGTATGTATGTATGCATGTATGTGTGTGTGTAAGTGTGTGTGTGTGTGTGTGTGTGTGTGTATGTGTGTGTGTGATGTGTGTGTTGTCTGTGTGTGTGTAATGTGCCTGTGTGTGTAATGAGCCTCTGTGTGTATGTGTGTGCGTGTGTGTGTGTGTTGTAAGTTGTGTGTGATGAGCCTCTGTGTGTGTGTGTGTGAATGTGTGTGCGCACACGTGTGCATGTGTGTGCACACTATCAATTCCACACTAATTGATAAGAAGGACTACTACTGGCTCAATCCACAATTTAAGTTTCAATTTATTTGATCTTTCCCAAAACTTACAACTATTTCTATGTCAGCGCTTCTTGAACAGATTTTTTTCAAAATAATTTTTTTTTAAACACACACACACTAAACCACCAACTTGTGTAGTGTTTATGCACGAGATTTCTAAAAAAAAATTTATTGTTGTACTGATGTCACTTTTGAAAATCTGTCAGTTTTCAGTTCAGTGTTTTTACAACACTAAAATGCATGTAGCCAGAGAACTATCGAAAACTTGGCCTCTTGGTCTCATAAAACTGATAGGACATTTAAATTTTCAGTCAGCTGACAAAGTCACTGGCAATAGTGTTGGGTCGACATCAAGTTTTAATGTCTTGAAATAAACATCTTGAATTTGGAAGTAAATAGCGATTTTACTCACCCACCATTCAAAATAATCAAGAGCTTGAATATCCCTAATAAACACATATGTGTGTGTGTGTGCACGTGTGCGCGCACGAGCATGCCTGTGTGTGTACGTGTAGTTGGTTGGTGGGTTTTGCTTGGAGGGTTTGTTGGGGTTTTTTCTCCTTTAGTGTTTCCCTTCCTGGGGTTGGGGAGATACAAACATCTGTCTTTAAAATTCATTTGATCTCTCTAAGTGAATTATCCAACACCATGCGCTTTATCTTGACAAGTCCCCACATTCAACTGTACATCAGTGAATACCCCCTAAAGATGTGTATCTTATAGCTTATAAAAATGTGTCCAGTTGCAAGCTAAATGGTATGTATGCAAACACAGAAGCCATGAAAAGAGTTTACAAACCATGTCAACCTGATATTAAGAAAAAATATGTTTTGTCTTATCCCTGCTTCCTAAAAGCCCTTGAAAAGCAGCTCAATCATACAGGCACCACATTCAGCATCCATGCTCACAGCTCTCTTTCTCTCTCTGAGATCAAAATACGCAAATTCAGAATCATTGCACTACTTTGCAAGTGTTTTCCTTTTTAATGAAGCACGCACAAAGCATTTATAACATTTTTTTTTTTTTTTAGATGACAAGGACTCAAGAAAAACAAATTCAACACCTGTGGCCTAATCAACAATAACAAAACAAAACAAAACAAAAAACAAACCAAAACAAAGGGAAAGAAAGAAAAAAAAAAGCTTGTAAAATTGTGTCCCTGCAAATCGATTTGGAACTGTGCACTTGCACAGTTGTTGTTTTTTCCACTTTGTATTTTCACTTCTCACAAAAGAAAAAGAGCAAATCTTGCTCACGTCACCTGTACAATTCTCTGTGTTCTGTTCACACACATCCTGATCATATACAAGTTCAATACCAATATCGTCTCTACCACAACCATACACAAGTTGCACACACCAACACAGCAATTTCCGCAGGGGTTTTTTTTAGGTTTTTTTTTTTTTCTTCCTTTTTTTCCCCCCCTCAATAGCATTGTAGTGCAAAGCACAAGTGACACACACAAACACACACACACACACAGAGATAATTATGTACATGAAAGTTAACAGTCTACAGGTCACACTTAAAAAATGACTGAAATCACTTGCTGCCTTTGTTGGGTTGATGTCCAGGTTTATACACACACACGCACAAACACACACACTTCACACCAATACCACAGCCACTTCAAGCCCACACCTATATCCAAGCCATTGTCAACATCTCTCATGTTGATGCCAGGAAAAAAAAAAAAAAAATCCAGAAGAAACAGCTGTACAAAGAATCCACCACACACATACACACTCGATTCCTCCTCCCCCCACCCCTCCCTCCCCCCTCCCCACACACACACACACACACAGAGAACGGTAAGCAAGCGAGACATAACTTTCTGGATGTTCCCGCCTGCATGTTGGGAGGTTTCTAGAACAACGACTCTGGCACCACCACAAAACCCACACCATCATTTTGGCACTGCCCGTGTTGTCTGCAACGCAGCGTCCCATGTTTGTTTCTCTGGTGCGCTTCCGTCGTCGTCGCTTGTCCCCGATTCTTCGTCACGCACAAGACACCCACACAAGAAGTTCCTAACAGCACAGTGTCCCACACCAAGAGAAATCGCGTCCCTGTCCTGACCATGTAGACTTGTGTTCATGTCGAGGTACCCACTTGTCCTCACGAGAGTGACAGGCGAAGGAGAGGGCACCATGTTTACGATGTAAAGCTGTTAGCAATCCTCCGCCTTTTCTTTTTCTTTTTCTTTTTTTCTTGTTGAGCTTTTATCTCTGTGATGTCCGCATTCTCTCTCTCTCTTCTATACAGCTAGTTTATCATTCACAAATGTGAACAGGCTGTGTAAGTTCTGCACATGGAGACACACACACACACGTACACACACAACGATCTGGCCTTCTTTCCCAATACAGCGTGTCCATACACACATTCATGTTCATTACATGATAAAATGTTTGACCACAAAAAAAACAACACACTTGTGAGTGTGATTTTTGTTTTTTTCTTTCTTTCTTGCACAAATGATTATACTATGAGGGGGAAGAGGAATACTGAAAGGGAAGAGGGAGGGATAAACTTATCTGCGAAGAAAAAGGACATAAACACGGACACACTTTACACAACATACCGCACTCCATTTATGACACCCGTTCATTTTCTTTCCCTCCCTCCTCTCTCTCTCTCTTTTTTATTATTTTTTTTTTTTAAAAACATTAATGTTTTTCAATCAGCTTGCTGACACACACTGATTAAGGGTAATGAAAGAGTTCCAAAGCAGGCCCTCAGAGGAGACTACATGTGAGCCAACAAATGTCTCACTTAAAGCAAGCGGAACTAGGCGCGCAAGCAGGGGTGGTGACGAATACAGCACTGAACGGGCAAGGTGACAAGGCCGCCCTCATGTCTTCTACTCTACACAACTATTTCTACTACATTTCAGACTGTCACCATCTAACACAAGACTACAGAGGACCTACAAGAAGACAATGGGGATGAAGCATAGAAGGGGGTAAGGTAAGTAAGTACTACACAACAGGATGAAATTGGAACAGTATAGAAGTATAGGGGGGGAGCGAGAGTTGATCACTGTATTGATACCGTTTGTTTTTTTGGGTTGGTGAAGCGAAGACACAGTCTACATACCCTCCCTCCCTCCCCCAGAAAATCTGGAGATCTACAGACACAATATGTAAGCATTCTCAACACACACAAACACAAACACACACACCCCTCCTGTCCCTGTGATGCCGTAGAGGGGCTCTCCTCAGAAAAATCTACATTCAAGCTCAATCCTCTATTATTCCGGTGTTTTTTGTTGTTTTATATCAATCAACAAACACATTTTTTTTTTTTAAATTTTAAAATTCCAAGCATGTCCAACACACCACCACAGTAAACGCACAACGTCACCTCGAGATTGGTCTACAATGGTGGGTATCTACCGTCAGTTTGGGTCTTGTTCTCAAACGCTCTCAGATCCGACATCTAACGAGAGAACCGTGTCCTTTATCAGGTTGAGAGAAGCCTTCACAGCCTGCCACAAATAGTCCATTACCGGGTTCTTGTGTCTATTCCAGGTCATTCACGTCTAGTCCAAGGATGTCAAAATTTACCAAGCTGCATACATTCGGGGAGTGGATGTGTAAAAAAAAAAACCAAATTTTTTAAAGCACACGAGTGCTTATTCCATCATCCTCGAAATAACAGAAGAAAAGGATTTCTTTTTGGAAAAGTCTATTCCGGGGTTAAGAGTCACCATCCATTGCACTGTCTCCTCCAGGTATATCCCACATTCCTCAGAACTGAACCAGCTTCCAGCCAGGCGTGTGTCACACCCTCTCCTCCACGACACCAGGCCGGCCTGCGGTGAAGCGCGGGATGACGACGACGATGACGAAGACAACCCCGCAACCACAGGGCCGCCAAAAAAAACCCACGCACTTCTCCAGCAGGTGGCAACTCACACAGTAATCCTGAGAACTCAGGCTTGGACCATTCTGGAACTGGTGGGGGGTGGGGGGTGGGGGGGAGGCGATGTCGACGACAACCGTCGTCGTCGTCGTCGTTGGTGTGGTGGTGGTCAAGTCACCCAGAGAGTGGGAGGGTGGGTGGGTGGGTCGGTCAGTCGGTCGGTTGGTCTCATACGGTGGTGATGATGATGATGACGTGGGCCAAGTCGTGGACCTGCTCTGCCAGTCCTTGGCTGTGGTCAGCCACCACCTGCATGGAGAACTCGCAGGGCGGGAACACGTGCACCACAAACGCCGGCTGAAACACAAGTCACGCACGTTTTTGGAATGTTCCCCTTCACTGCCCGCATCATGATGAACACATTCTTCGTCTTGCTAAGTATCAACGGTAAAGGTGTCCCATAACCTATAAGGTCGTAGAGGAGCGAGGCCGTCAGAGACCTCACTTCTCCTCTAGGGGCCAGCGTATTGAGGGCGGTGGTGCCCATCTCCTCTCCCTCGCTGCTTTACCTTCCCTGACCCTAAAAGAGGGCAGGTAACCCATTTACAGCTGGGTGAACTGGGGGAACTGTACTGAAGCCAATGCGTGAAAACGGTCACCCATCCGATTGGTAACCACGCTCGACGCTGCTTAACTTGGCTGGGGGAAAGTGAGTGCTCCGACCACTGAGCTACCCCATCCCCGTGGCTAAATATATCCCCCGTTAAGGAATCGGATGAATTTAGCAGGTGGGTTTTCTTACTGCAAACAAGCTTGCAGCAAAACTTGACTACAAATTAAATGAATTATACATGATACATCCTTTTTTTTTTTCAGTGCTTGACTTTTTCTTCCATCGTTCATAACTTTAAAGAAAAAAATAACTTTAACAGAATAATCTCTTTAATAAATAGCTTTCTACAGCTTCAAGAATGTTTCAATTTTCTATCTTAAAAGGTTTTTAAATATGATGGAACTGGCAACAGTAATAATAATAATAATAAATGGAACTTATATAGCGCTATACCTTGCAAAGACAAATCAAAGCGCATGCATTCAACCTTATCTTACTCAGTCACGCAATCAATGATAAATAATCAATAGTTTAAACAAACAGATATTTACAAACATGGTGCGCTGCAGACAAAATCTATGAAATAAAATTTCAATAGTCAAATGTTTTTCAAAAGCACACACACACACACACTCACACAGGTTGCATACTTTAACAGTAATAATGTTGCATCACTAGTAGAAGTTACTATCTAAAGTATCAGATCATGTATGTACGCACACACAACACGCACACACATACACACACACACAACACACACACACGACACACACACACACACACGACACACACACACACAACACACACACTCTCTCTCTTGTGCTGAAGGACAGACAGGCACAGACCTGGTTGGTGCCGGGATGCGACACGTTGACGATGCCGGCAGCCAGCTTGCTGCGCAGGTATTCAATGAACCCCACCGTCAGGTTCTTGGTCTGGTTGGTGATGTCCACGTGATCCAAGCCACAGGGCACCGCCAGCAGCAAGGTGTAGTCCTTCTCATTCTGCCACACACCACACACACACACACAACTTAGCAGTAACACTGGGGCACTTTCTGTCCAACAGACACTCACACCCACTCATGTCACAGTTCTCTTCTCTTCTCTTCTTCCTTTTTTTGTCATGTTTCTCCCAGGGGAGGTTTGGCATTGATGAGCCTTCTCCATCTCTCTACTGTTTTTGAGCTTCCTCCTTATTTATGCCCCTTTCTCTAAGATCATCTGCAACACAGGTAGCCCAGGTTTTGCTAGGTCTTCCCTTAGGTCTCTTTCCATCCACTACGAAGTTCATTGCTCTTTTTATGATGCGGTGGTCTGCTTTACGTTGAACGTGCCCAAACCAGCGCAGTCTATTGCTACTAGCTACAGATTTCAGACCATCAACTTTGCACATTCTCCATAGTTCTTTATTCGTGATCCTATCTTCCCATTTGATCTTTGTCACAGTTATATATATTATACACACATACGTGTGCACTCACACTCACACACTTCTGACCTTTCTGTCATGCATACATGTATACACTCGCACCCTATCTGTCAGTTACACACACACACACACACACAGTAGCACTCCCAAACTTTCTTTCATACATGTATACATACACTCACATCCTATCTGTCACACACACACAGACACACACACACACACACAGAGTAACACTCCCAAACTTTCTGTCATACATGTATACATACACTCACATCCTATCTGTCACAGCTACACACACACACACACACACACACACACACACACACACACAAAAGATTCAACACACACACACACACACACACACAGAGTAACACTCCCAAACTTTCTGTCATAAATGTATACATACACTCACATCCTATCTGTCACAGTTATACACACACCACACACACACACATACAGTAACACTTCTGAACTTTCTGATATACATGTTTACACTCACACCCTATCTGTCACACACACACACACAAGATTCAACACACACACACAGAGTAACACTTATGAACTTTCTGTCATACATGTTTACACTCACACCCTATCTGTCACAGTTATAACACACACACACACACACACAAACACTTCTGAACTTTGTCATACATGTTTACACTTACACCCTATCTGTCACAGTTATATACACACACACACAAACACTTCTGAACTTTCTGCTATACATGTTTACACTCACTGAGTCACTCTGTCACACTTACACACACACACAACACTTAGGCACTTTCTGTCAAATGTACACACACAACCAAGCGGGGTTGGTTATTTCATTTTGTGGGGTTTTTTGTTCTTTTAATTTTAAGGATAAGATGTTTATCTTGGGTTCACTCTTTATCAAATATCTTCTCCACATGTATAAAACCACTAAGCATATCCATGTCCCCTTTACGAGTGAGCATCAAAATCGTTTTCCATCCTTAGGTAGCATCAGTCTGTAAAAAAAAATTTTTTTTTTTTTTAAACAGAAAATATGACAAGTGGTTTTTAGCAGTCTATGTCCACTTTACGAGTGAGCACCAAAATCGTTTTCCATCCTTTGGTAGCATAAGTCTGTGATTTAAAAAAAAAAAATTTTAACAGAAAATATGACAAGTGGTTTTTAGCAGTCTGTGTCCACTTTACGAGTGAGCACCATAATCGTTTTCCATCCTTTGGTAGCATAAGTCTGTGATTTAAAAAAAAAAAATTTTAACAGAAAATATGACAAGTGGTTTTTAGCAGTCTATGTCCACTTTATGAGTGAGCATCAAAATCGTTTTCCATCCTTAAGTAGCATAAGTCTGTAATTTTAAAAAAATATTTTAAAACAGAAAATATGACAAGTGGTTTTTAGCAGTCTATGTCCACTTTATGAGTGAGCATCAAAATCATTTTCCATCCTTGGTAGCATCAGTCTGTAAAAAATGTTGTTTTTTTAAACAGAAAATATGACAAGTGGTTTTTAGCAGTCTGTGTCCACTTTACCAGTGAGCATCAAAATCGTTTTCTATCCTTAAGTAGCATAAATTTGTCCTTTTTATTTGTTTTTAACAGAAAATATGACAAGTGGCGTTTGTTCGGCATGGAACATTAGCTAGGACATTTTCTGAGCCACCTTTCGTGTCTCAAGACTCTGGCAAACAACCAAGTAGGGGGGGGGTTGTGAAGGAAGTAAGGTGCTTCCTGAGAACCAACCAAACCAAACCAACTAACCAATGACGAAAACACAACTCACGATCATGCGCTTGGTGACTCCTTCCAGGTTGGAGGGCTCCATGCGCATGCGCTGGGAAATGCGCAGGGGCAGGGAGGCGCCCGATATGAGGGGCTGGGGCAGCGCCTGGTCAGGCAGGTCCTTGGACCCGGACACAAAGTGCATCTGCACAAAGCTCTGGTCGTTCTTCAGGGCCAGCATGCCTTGCCACACCCGGGGATAGCGCTGAAACCACACACACACAAAACGATCTTTTGAGATAATTCTTCTTCTTCTTCAAGTGTCCGGTCTGGTCCTGCAGACATCGACGATCATGGCTCTCCATTCTTCCCTGTTCTCGGTCCCTCTCATGAGCTCATTGTTGGTGCCCTCTTTATTCGTTGCGAATTTGTTTAAGCTGTCTGTGAATTTTGTGCGTTATTTGAGATAATAATAATAATAATAACATATGGAATGTGTATAGTACTGAATCTTGTAAAGCAACAAATCAAAGCGCTCAGATGACTCCCCCCCCCCCCCGAGGATAATGGAATAAGCACTCGTGTGGGTTTGTTGTTTTTTTACATCCAGTCCCCGTGTGTATGCGGTTTTGTCAATTCTGTCATCTGTTCCCACCGGCACACAATGGTCTACTCTTTCCAAAAGCGGAACAGGATTTTAACGTGTGCGCAAGATGTTCTGCATGCGTTCGCACAAGGGGTCTCGGTTTATAGTCTCATCCCAAGGACTTCAGTTCGATTTTTTTGGTCAAACTGGGAAGAAAAGGCGAGGAGGCTGGGAATCGAACCCAGAACCTCACGGTTTACTTGTTGGCAGGCGAACGTCTTAACCATCCTGCCACCTTCCTTCTACATGATGATACCCTACTATCAGATGTTTAACAATGGGACTTGGGAACTCAAGAATTTTTTGGGTTTTTTTAAATTAGATGTGGGATGGTTGGTGGGGGTGGGAGTGGGAGCTGGTGCAAATTCAAAATGACTGCGAGCAATAGTTGCAGTTTGTGACCAAACAGTATGCTGTGAAACAATGTGTTAACAACAAAACAAAAAACATGACGATTCCAGCATAACCCAAAATATGTGAAGACTCAGAAGGAAAAAAAAAAGACACTCTGTATTTATGTAGCATTTGGAGAGAGGGGGAGGGGGGGCAAGCAAGCAAGGAGGAGGACGCTGTTGCTACAGTAGAGGTCTGTCAATTTCCAAATAGTTGTAGGGAACAAATCTTCTTCAGCAGAACACTACCCTCTATCAACTACAACTACCCCTATCTGAAAGCCTGAGTTCAAGCCCCCACCAAGACACCTAATCAAGGGGACTTTCCCCCTAGAGTTAACTGACATCAGTGCTGACTCCACACCCCCCAAAAGCCATTTGCACGAGACAATAAACCAAGGTCTTGTGCGCAAATGCACGCAGAACATCATGCCCAAGTCAAAGTCTGTTCAACCTTTCTAAAGAGCAAGCAACTGTTGTGTGTTGGTGGGAACAGGTGACAAAGTTTACACAACATGGGGACTGGATGTTAAAAAAAATATATCATTAAAAAAATAGCACAAGAGTGCTTATTCATTATCCTCTAAAAAAGAAGATTTTAAAACATACACACACACGCACACACACGCACACACACACACACACATGCACGCACGCACACACATATGAATCGGTGGTCTAGAGGTAATGCGCCTGTCTAGAAAGCGAAAAGTCCGGGTTGGAAGTGTGCGGTGGTTCATATCCCATTTGGACCCGAAACTTTTTCCCCATCCATTAGATCATGAGTGGTGGTCTGGGTGCTAGTCTTTCGGATGAGACGATAAACCGAGGTCCCGTGTGTTGCACATAATTATTTAGCGCACCTAAAAGAACCCACGGCAACAAGAAAGTTGTCCCTGGCAAAATTATGTAGAAAAAAGCCACTCTGATAGGGAAACAATTACTGTTGCAGACAGGAAAAAAGAAAAGAAAAAAAAAAGGGTGGCGCTGCTCTTGTGGTGACGCGCTCTCCCTGGGGAGAGCAGCCCGAATTTCACGCAGAGAAACCTGCGTGACTTAACCCTAGTGGCGCGGTTCCCGGAATATTCCGGTAAAGGCGGGTCTAGGCTGTGTGGCGGATCCCGGATTATTCCGGGATGACATGGGTGGTCATAGTTGAAAGCTTACTTTCGCTTTCAACGGTCAGCCAATGAATGTTAAGGCCGTTGTAGGCCCGCAGAAAGGGGTGAAGGTCGTTTGACACACACAAGCATCGAAGAATCTGATTGGTTAAGAGTGTATTTTATTTTTTTTTCGGACCAGCCGAGATCGTCTTCAACAAAAATGGCGGCCAGCGTTTGCACTAGAATTTCTTCAAGCGTTTTTCGAGCTTTTTTACAAATTGACAGCGAGGAGTTTTAGAGGCTGGATTTGGTTGAAATAAACAATGAGAGAGATGATGAGGTAAGGATTGTGGAATATTTTTGAAAAACTTGGTAAAAATCGATCGTGATCGGACTGAATCGAGCGGTGCTAGTTTTGCTGGATGGACTTTTTCACTACTCGGCGATTTCGACGTCACAGATTGTTTTACTTTATTTTGACGCAACGAGGCTTCGAAATAACTGTTGTTGAGTCAAATCGCTATGCTGCTAGTACTTTGAACTATTCATGAAATCAAGCATCTGTATTTTTAGTCATGAATAGTGCACACCACACTCGCACATTCACGCAATAAACGGTGTGCGCAATGCGCAGCAGTCATCCATGTCGCTGAACCTTTCTCAGAACTTTGGTGAGTAACAGGGAGTTACAAACTGCCTTATTGTTAAAAAATAATGTCAAAAAATAGTGTTTTACCCTAAAAAGACATTTATACGCAACACACACTTGCATATCGAAACAATCACATGCCGACGCACACGACATGAACAGTGTCGGTATGGTGCGAACAAGAATTTTTTTTTTGATGTGTTTGTTCATAATCATTGACCAAACTTTTTCCCCTCCATTAAATGAGTTGTCTGTCTATCTTTCGATGATCTATAAACTAACACGTTTTAATATTATTTAATAATACAATATAAGTGTTGTTTGAGACCACTCTGCTAAAACAATTACTGTTAACAGGCAAAAAGAAGTAGAGGTGTGCGTACTTTATGTTAGCGCTCTGAGAGGGTTTAAAGAATGGGGTATATAAATAAATAAATAAATAACACCACAAGAGAATAACAGCAAGAAAACCCACCCACACACACACAACACACTAACACAACAAAAAACAACCGACTGAGCCTCACCCCCAACACAGCGTGGAGGTTTTCCCGCATGGGCACGTCGCTCATCCTCATCATGGCGTGGCCCACCATGTCAGGGGGCAGGCGGGGCGAGGGCGAGGGGATGGGCGAGGGCGACCTGCCCAGCGACATCATGCCCGCAGGAGGCAGCTCCTTCTTCATCAGACGGTCGGCATCCGGGTGCTGGTCCAGAGGGAAGCGCTGGCCCGGGCCTGGCCCCGGGACAAACTGCTGGAAGTGGCCCGGCGCGATCACCCCTTCGCGCCCTGGGGGCAGGAACTGGGGGTGAGGAGGAGGAGCGTGAGGAGGGGGAGGAGCGTGAGGAGGAGGGTGCTGCTGGCCGCCGTACATGCGGGGATCCAGCGGCATGCGAGGCATCCCGAAGGGGCCCCCGAAGGCCAGCTCTCCCCCATACACGGGCGCCAGAGCCTCGCGGTGGGAGCCAGGCGGTGGCTGGGGCGGGGGCCCTCCTTGGGTTGGGACAAAAGCGCTGCTGGGCAGGTGGGGGTGGTCCAAGGCAGACACCTCCACCCCCTTCCCACCCCTCTCCCGCTCCTTGAAGCCCGACGGGGGGCCGGGGCCCAGCGGGTAAGGGGGCTTGCCACCACCTCCACCACGGCCACCACCACCGCCACCACCACCACCGACGATGCCTCTCTCCGCCGAGGCGCTGCGGGGTTCGAATCCGCCAGGTTGAGGGGTACCTGCTGCACCGAGGAGGTGGACGAGGCGATGCCCATCATCTGCGCGTGGGAGGGGAGGGGCCCTCCCTTCAGGGTCCCGCCCTCCTCCTGCCCTGCCCGCCCAACAGCCAGCCCTTCCTGCAGCGACCGCTCCACCGCCGCCTTGTGAGCGCGCGCTTCCACTTCTTTCCTGGCCGCCTCTTTCTTGCTGGCCGCGTCCTGAACCGCCCGCGCCTCTTGAACGCCCGGGCTTCCTGAACCGCCCGCGCCTCCTGAACCGCCCGGCTTCCTGAACCGCCCGGGCTTCCTGGGCGGCTCGGGCTTCCTGAACCCGGGCTTCCTGAACCGCCCGGGCTTCCTGAGCCGCCCGAGCCTCCTGCACGGCCCGAGCCTCCTGGGCCACCCGGGCGGCCGCCAGCTCCTTCTCCGCCTTGCGCACCGACTGCTGCTCCTGGGCCGATTTGCGAGCGGCCACCGAGGCGGCCGCAGCCGCAGCCACTTCCCGCGCCATTTCCTGGGCCAGGGCCGAGTTGTGGGCCAGCTCCTGGGCTGTGCGGGGGGGCCCGGGTCCGGGCCCGGGCCCTCGGCCCACGGCGGCGTTGTGGGCCCGCTCCTGCCTCAGGATCTCCTGGATGCGCTGCTCCTGCTGCATGCGCTGGCACTCCAGCTGCACCAGGTAGTCCATGGGCAGCCCCCGCTGGGCTTCCCCGTGCGCCACCGGCGGCGGGGGCATGCCACGCAGCACCTCGTCTGGCCCACACAAAAACAGTCAAAGTCAAACGTTTTTTATTGTCAGATGGTACATCATTGAATAAGCAGTGCATTTTGCTTTTTTTTTGGGGGGGGTGGGGTTCATCAAGCGATCTATCTAAAGAAGAAAGAAAAGAAGAAAAAAAGAAAAAAAAAGGGAGAAAAAAAGATCATGTATATTGCAGACGGGATAGCTCAGTCAGTGGTCGGAGCACTCGCTTTCCCTCCCCCCCAGCCAAGTTAAGCAGCGTGGAGTCGAGCGTGGTTACCAGTTGGATGGGTGACCGTTTGCGCCATGCCTTGGCTTCAGTACAGTTCCCCCCAGTTCACCCAGCTGTAAATGGGTACCTTGCCCTCTTTAGGGTCAGGGAAGGTAAAGCAGCGAGGGAGAGGAGATGGGCGCCACCGCCCTCAATATGCTGGCCCTTAGAGAAGTGAGGTCTCTGACGCCTCGCTCCCCTATGACCTTATAGGTTATGGGACTCCTTTACCTTTTACCCCGTGTGTATGCGGTTTTGTCAATTTTGTCATCTGTTCCCACCGGCACACATTGGCCTACTCTTTTGAAAAGCGGAACAGGATTTAACATGTGCGCAAGATGTTCTGCATGCGTTCGCACATGGGGCCTCGGTTTATAGTCTCATCCGAAGGACTTTGACATTCAGTTTGATTTTTTGGTCAAACTGGGAAGAAAGGGCGAGGCTGGGAATCAAACCCAGAACCTCACGGTTTACTTGTTGGCAGGCAAACGTCTTAACCATCCTGCCACCTTCCTTCTTCATTGATGTGAATTTTTTTTTTAACATATTTGTGACCCTTTTTTTTTTTTTTTTTTAACTAGTAAGGTATAGTCTGCATTCCAACTTCAGGTTATAACTGACTGTCATGAGTTCTTTTGACCTGCAAAAGCGGGTCTGATTGGTTTAAACAACAACAATAATAATAATAATAATAATAATAATAATACATGGAATTTATAAAGCGCTGTATCTTGCAACAAAACAAATCAAAAGACTCCCCCAGAAGAGTTAACATTCAGTTCATTTTCTCATCGAACTGGGGAGAAAGGGTTAAGACTGAAGATTGAACCCAGAACCTCGCAGCTTACTTCTTAAGAGGCAGGTGACAGTCTACACTGCCCTGCCAATTTCCTTCTTTTGTTCAAGGTATCAACTTTTTTTAATTTTAAAAACAAGCACCCCATTGAGCGACTCAAATCATTTCTTTTCATCTACTAGACTGTGAGTAGTGGTAGCTAGGATGCTCATCTTTCAGAGGAAACAATAAACCGAGATCCCATGTGCGAACATACATTCTGTGCGCAGAGACTTGTATAGCAACAAAAAGAGTTTATCCAGGCAAAAAAAAAAAAAAAAAAGCCACTCACAGCGAAACAAATACACAGGCAGACAGTGAAGGAAAGTAAAAGAGCTCAGTTGCTCTTGTAGCGATCAACGCATGTATATATGCTTCCTCTAGGGGCAGGCTTCAATTTAAATTAAATTATACAGAAAGCTGCAGTGACCAGTATGAAATACAAAAAAAAAACCCAATGCAACAAATGCATATATATATTCCAACCTAATCCAGTGCGATACCGCCATGCGCGTTATCTATCTACAGGCTCACCTTTGTATCTGGGTAACATTGGGTCCTGACCCATTGGCGGTGCCGGGGCTCGATGGGGGTGACCCACGCCACGTGGCCCGTGAATTCCTCCCTCCATGGGTCGCATGGGGTTAGGCAGGCGCTCAATCACCTGAAAAATGCACTGGTGTTAGCAGCACAGAAAAGGAATTAATGACTCAATCAAAACAATTGCGTTTTGTTTTAATTTTTATTCTAGTTTATAATCTTTTGTTGGTATTGTTTTTTCCCCTTGTTTTGTTCGGCTAAGGAGAGGGGGGGGAGTTCAGACAAGGGGAGGGAGAGGGGGGGGGGGGGGGGATTCTTGTTCACATATTTTACTTTTAGATCTGTTTCTTTGTACATTAAGGGGGCAGAGCAGAAGTTATTCCTGTATCTTATCTCACACACACTCACATGCACGCACGCACATGCACACCCACACACATTAGTTCACAATCAAATAACACATTTTTCTTTGTTGAAACAAAAGCAAAAACAATGGTGACAGCACTGCTGTATATTTTATAAGGATGGAAGAATACAACATGCAAATTTATGCAATCACAGATTTCTTCTTCGTCGAACAAGACAAAGTCGGGAGGGAGGGAAGAGAGCAGGGGAGGAAGTGTGTGTGTGGGGAGAGAAGGGGGGGAAGGGGGGAAGAGAGAGAGAGAGATTTTAAAAATACAACAGACTTACACCTTAAGCAAATGTTCTTAACACTAGATATCTTTTTCAGTTTTTAAAAAGTATACATTTAAAACACACACAACCAAAACAAACTAAGCCTCCCAAAAAGTCAATCAGAGAATCATTTTGTAGCACACACACATGCTCTCTTTCTCTCTCTCTCTCACACACACACACGCGCGGTATGACTTGGGCAGAAAGATATATACCAAAGTCGAGTTTAAAAAAAATAAAAACTACGAAATCAACTGGATTGAGACAGAACAAACATTCAAATTGACTTGTTTTTTAAAAATAATAAATAAATAAATAAACAATTCATCTCTTCCTCCCCTATTCACTTGCAAGCTCAATATTCTTCAGTTTTCTTCAAAAACTTACAAATTATCAGTTTCAGGCACCAGTTTTCAATAAGGGCAGTCAGAATAGGGTTTTCTTTCCATTCAACTCGAGTCTTCTTTTCTTCTTTCTTCTCTCGTTCACTTTTACACTATCAGATGTGTTTGGGAGAAATTGTGTTGGGGAGAAATTGTTTTAAGTCCTTTCCAGCTCCTCTTGTGGGCCGTACAGCTTACTTTGCAGGGTTATCTCCGTCAGTCACATTCTTCCTCAGGTCGCTGAATAGCGTGCACCTCTGAAAGTCTTCTATCAATTACTGTCTATCCTCCATGTCTGATGGTCATTCCAGCTGCTGCTTTGGTAGGAGGAAGGTCTAAATATGACTGCTTGGACAGTCCATTTTGCATTAGAGGTTCGAGTAGAGCTGAAGAATTCAGAATTTATATAAGTCTTCTACTGCAGCTGGTTCTGAAAGATCAGCGTTTTTAGTAGATCCAAACTGCCACAGTATTCATGGAACTTGAAATGGCATATGAAATTCATGAAATGGGACTTCAATGCAATGTTATACCAGGAGTCTGAATATTTTTATTTTTCAACATCTTCATTTTAATGTTTTAGGCTTTTTTACCCATCTACTGCCAAAACTATTTTTTAAAAACCTAGACAAAAACACAGCAAACCATACTAGCCCATTCTTTCATTCTACCTCTTACCACTAATGCACAGACTAGACAAAAACACAGCAAACCATACTACCCCATTCTTCCATTCTACCCTCTTACCACTCACTAATACACAAGAGACTGCACAGCTCCAAGTGACAGACCGGACAACCAACCACTTACCTGCCCTACAGGGCTGGTGGTTTTGGGCGACAGGGAGCGGGGCTGGCCCGCCACCACACCGGAGTACAGGGCGCCGGCCGAGGCCTCCTGCTGGACTTTGGACGGGCCCGTGTCCTGCAAGGAGCCCCGCCGGTGCGAGAGGTGGACGGCGGCCGGGGTGGTGACCGCGGCGGGCATCCCCGCAGCCGACGAGGGGACAGGCCCCGCCCCCATCAGCTTGCCGGGGTCCTGCTGGGCGTGCGAGACCACCATGCCCTGGTGGATGGCCATGGGCCCGTGCTCCCCTTGGATCATGAAGAACCCCGGAGGGTGGGGCAGGCCCTGGTGGCGCAGGCTGACCAGGAACTGCTCCCGCTCCCGCTCAAACTCGTGGCGCTCGGGCCCTTTGCCCAGCAGGTCGGGAGGGGGCGGGAGGAGCTCGCCGGGCAGCGAGGGGGGCCGCATGTCCCCGTGGTGCGAGGGGGGCCGCGACGACCGCTCCCGGGTCCCCCCTCCTGGGGTTGGGGGCTGGCTGCTGTGGGCGCTGGGCGGGCGCTTGGAGGCCACGGGGCTGGGCACCATCTCCAGCGGGGACACCGCCGGCAGCTGCGCGCTGTGGGGCCTCTGCGGCGGGAGCGGGGTTGTCGGCGACGCCTGCGACGGGGAGGGTGGGGGCGGGGTGTGTATCGGCTGCTGCTGCTGCTGCTGGTGCCCCGGGTGGGTAGGCCCTGCAGGTCCCTGCCAGCCCTTGGGCAGGGTGTGGGGAGGCAGCTTGGGGCTCGTCTGTGGCACCAAGGCTGGCACGGGAGGCATCGTCGAGGCCGGAGACTTGTTGTGCGCTCCGGGACTGCTGCCGACGACGCTGGGGGAGGAGGTGGTCACGGTGGAGGAGATCGGGGGGTGGCTGTGGCTCCTCATCACGCTGCTGGCCGCGGCCGACGACGACAACGACACTTTGGGCGAGCTGTAGCGCGCCTCTTGCGGGGCCAGGTGAGGCATGCCGGGCACCAGGCCCGCCTGGGACAGCGCCTGCTCCCTGGTGGAGGGGATGGCGAACACGCCCGTGCGGCGCAACTGCTCCGGCGCGGCAGCGGCCGGGTGTCCCGGGGGGAACATGGACGACATCTGCATGAGGGGCGAGGTCTCCTCCCGCCCGGACCCTCCTGCCTGGTGAGGAGGGAGGGAGGGTCCCCCCTGGCTGTGGCTGGTCGACACCATGGTCTGGTGGGGGTGAGGGGAAGGGACGGAGGTCGCCGCAGCCTGGGCGTGACTCGAGGCCACACCGCTGGACACGGCCGCCGCCGGCTGTTGACCGGACGACGACAACGACGACCCCCCACCGGACATCATCGCCTGGGGGTGGTGGGGGTGGGGGTGGTGGTGGTGGTGGTTGGGGCCGGCGCTCAGGGCCATCGACTGGGGGTGGCCGGCCAGAGACACCGCAGGTGGGTGGTGGGCAGCCGCCATGTTGGGGGTCCCGGGCTGGTGGGGGTGGGGGTGGGGGCTGGAGGCCACGCTGGGCAGGGCCGAATGGAGGTGACCACTGGACACGGTGGCGTGCGGGTGACTGGTGGCGATGCTGGCCGTCACGGTCTGCGAGTGGCTGGAGGACAGGGAGCCCGGTCCCCCCAGGTGGGGCTTGCTGGACGAGACGCTGGTGGCCAACAAGGGCCCGCGGCTGGAAGGGGGGTTGCCCGGAGAAGGGATGGAGGAGGAGGAGGAGGAGGAGGAGGGAGGAGGGTGGATCATCCCCCCTTGGGGGTGGCTGGCCGCCGGCGGCAGCTGGCTTCCTCCTCCTGGAGGACCCTGGGCGTGGCTGGCGGCAGAGGTCGCCATCATGTGGGGCATGGCTGGACCCAGACCGCCCGGGCGCTGGGGCTCCGGACTGCCCAAGATGAAGCCTTCCCCTTTCCTCCCTCGGCTCAGCATGTCGTGCATGGCGTGGGGGGACGGGGACGGTGGCAGGAAGCCTGCTGCTCCAGAGGTGGGCAGGCCGCGCGACGTCTGCCCTGGCGGGGTGGCCATGCTGCGGGGCGGCAAGCAAGACGACACCGCCACGCTCTGCTGCTGCTGCTGCTGCTGCTGCTGTGGCGACAGGGCGGCGTGGGGCAGGCCTAGGGGCTGCGACGCCGGGGGAGGCCCCTGCCGGCTCTCCAGAGAAAACTTGCCCTGGGGGCTCGCGCTGGACGAGGGGGATGCCACGCCTGGCTGCCACGCCATCGTCCCTGGGAGGTGTGGGGGAGGAGGCTCCTGCTTGACGCCGCCGCCCCCCGCTTTCCCCGGCTGGTGGTGGCCCAGCTTGGCCAGATCCCCAGGCATGGCAAAGCCTGGAGGGAAGGTCTGCAGATCCCCCGATGATGATGCTGCGGCTGCTGCCGCCACTTTGGCCATGGGCTCGGGTTTGCCCTTGCCCCTCTGGGGGTGGGGGTGGGGGCTGCCGGCCATGGCCAGCGTGGCGGCCGGAGGTCCGAACAGGTTCATCTCCATCCCGCCTTTGCCGACGGCTCCCGCATCCAATGGAGACGAGGAAGGGGCTGCGTTCTCCGCTGCCTCCGCTGCCGCCTGCTTCCCGCGCCCTGAAAACGCCCAACACCAGGCAGGATGAATCATCGTCAGGGTGTTTTTCTTTTTCAGCCACCTCTACTGCCAAAGTTACATGATCCACCACCATTGCATCAATGTCTAATGCTATCAATTATAATAGTTACTTTTAAAATCGAGCATTTGATTTTTATTTTTTCTTGTTATCAAACCCTGCCAGACCACAATTTTAAAAATTACATTCCTGGTTTTGGGGGTTTTTTTTATGTGGGTTTGGTTTTTTTTTGCTCTTGTCTGCAATGCAGACCTGATAACATGTACTCAAACCAATCATCTTCAGGGCAAGATTTTTTATAAAGAGAAAAAGAGACGGAGAAAAAGCCAGAGGGTTGCCTAAACAAAAGGTGATGTCTTCACTAAAGTCCTATCTAGACACTAGCAAAACCTTCTATTACAAGATGAATATCCAAAATGGTACAGTGCATTTTTATTGTCCATTAATATACATTTCTAAAAGATTACAGGGTTCACACTTTTTTTTAAAAGTTTGGTTTTTTTAAAGAAAAAAAGGGACCCCAAACTGTACAAACTTTTCACAAACTTTTAACTCAATGGAGTCACAGCGAAATGGATCCCGCCATTTTGTGGTGGCATGTGATTTTGGCCATATTTGAAAAATTTAGCACATTTACCCAACATAATAAACAATACAAAGTATACATCATTGAAAAGTTTATTATGTCTACTTTTCAGATTGTTACACAGTTTTTCAATAGATGACTGTAATTATTTTTTACAAATTTTCAAAATATGTCACCGATTGCTGAAAAAATAAAAAAGTTTTGAAAATTGGGGCTGCTTATCTTACATGGCTTGAACCGTTCATCAACTAGACTCCTTGAAACAATGTGATGAATTTTCACCAAAGTAAAGTTCCCTGAAGTTGGCTGAATCCACCGTATGTCACTTTTTGCACTATAGAATTTTTGTTTTTAAAATCATAACACTGGAGAGACCGAAATCCCAAAGAATACCCTTGTAAACATGTCAAAGAAAAGTATCCAACACATGCAAACTAGGCAAGCTTGTGCTTGTGGTCAAGGAAAGCAACTGTGTTTAGAAAAATGATTGCCCTACAGGCCAGAGTACTTTCCCTTCAGTTGAACATCACTTAGTGTATTTTAAAAAATTCATAATTCTGCCGAATCTTAAGCTTTGGCACGTCACAATGAAGGAGAGGAGTGCTGAATCTTAAGATTCGGCACAACCTCATTGAGTTAAGACCCACTGTGACAACATTTCAAAATCCAAAGTTCCACTGACAGTTGAAAAATCCTAAGACATAGCACTAGGAATATCAAACCAGATAGAACCTTACTACAGTGTTCATACCTGTACATTTCTTGGTATGAAATTCAATAAGTTTTCAGAAAGGTTTTTAAAACTTTTTTTTCAGAAATTCGAAGGTGCCAATTTTCTTTTGGTTTGGCATGTGTAAACTACAAGTGTACAAATGTAACACTGCAGGACTGGCCAAAAAAAAATCATGCACATCCATACATTTCTCTGTTTGTGAGAGAGCAAAAGAGAACTTGAACTCGAAAAATGTATTCACAAAAAGGCCATTGGCCCATACATGAAGGGGGTTGCCAAACTGCCTAGTATTTTAGTGGGGGGGAAAAACCAACAGCAACAACAACAAAACATGATTGTCTAATAACAACAAGAACAAAAGTCAGTTTCAAAAATATGCCGGGGGGTGGGGGGGGGAGAGAAAAAGAGAAAGAGAGTTTTTCAGCACATATCTAAATCCAAATGGCTGAAAGAATTTTTTTCACTGTATTGATTCCTGTATCAAGGGTATTTGTCTAATACAAACTATCGTACACTATTGTAAGAGTCTGGCTTTAATTTGTCTTTCCTTGTCAGCAAGATGAGATTTTTCCCCCCTAAAATGAAAGGGTTGGGGAGGAAGTGGGAGGCACAGCAAGAAAGAAGCAAGGACTAATGAAGGCACACAGGACAGACAGCAAAATGCACATAAATAGTTACAACTATGCACGATGGAAGACAAAGTGGAGTACATCCTTCTGATAACTGTACAAGTTTGCACATCTATAGCTTGATTTTTTTTTTTTAAACCAAACAAACAAAAACTAATTAATGAACTATATAAGCTTTCTTTTTATAAAACAAAAATAACCATTCAAACAGCACAATAAAAAAAAAAATTTTTTTTAAAGCATCTATGTGTCCTTGTCCCTTCACAGATTCACAACAAGAAAATTAACAGAGTGAAAAGCCAGACAGAAAGAATATGATCGCATGCACGCATGCAAACACATACCCATCCCTCACTAGCAGAGACAGACGATCAGCGAGTCTTTCACGCATGCACACACATACACGCCCCTCACTAGTGAAGATACATCACCTTCATCTAACACCATGACAATGCCCAACTTATGCTTTTTGTTGAATCAGCAATGTGGTGGAGGTGATGAACAGTGCAGGAGAGACTGAGTGAGTAGGTGTAAGGAAATAAAAAGGCAAATTTTTATTTTTTTGGGGGGGGGGGGGGGGGGGGGAGACTGTAAACTACACAAATCCAACCCTAAGCTAGCAAACCTCAGGGGGAGACAGCTCTGACAACTTGCAAGTTATATCCCAGGCAAAAGTCAAATCATTTTCCTTATAAAAACTAGAGTCCCGACTTGACATTTTCAAATTCAACCCAATTTGTTATGTGGCACCAGCTATTTCATTTCAATGACCACAACTTAAAAGTTCATACATAAATATATCTACAACAACTCCATCCCAAATGTAACGCTCCACCATGAAATGAGTCGCTTCGCACCTGACCCACTTTTCTGCTAGGAGCCATTTTAGGCAGGTAGGGGGTCAGGTTGTTGATTTTGGAATTTTGATAAATAAAACTATAGCCATTCTTCTACCTTGTACTTAAGTATAAAGGCATAATTTTGCTTTCAAACTGCATTTAAAAAACACCCAAACTTCATTCTGACCTGTTCTTATGGCGCAAAAACTTGTCAATTTCTCACTTTCTGCAGTCTTGTCGTTTGAATTTGCAATACCTTTTTATACAATTGTCTGATTTTCAATCTGTTTTCTGTATTGCATAGCTTTTTTTTTTTTTTTATTGCAGACTAATATCATGTCAACAACTAAAAATTTTTCTCAGGTGCAAAGCAATTCATTACGTGGAGGAGCATCCCAAATATCATATGGTGTACCAGCGATCCCATTTCAATGACCCCACTTTCACATCAAAACCCTGCTTACCTCGTGCATTGCGAGGCGGGGGCTTCTCTGCCACTTCAGGCTTATGGTCGGAGACATCGAAGATGCCCTTGGAGACGGCGTCAATGATCTTGTCCACGTTGCTCATGGAGGAGGTGGAGTCGTCCGAGGCCTGCTCTTCCAGGATCAGCTCCTTGAAGTTGGCCAGGGCGGAAGGGGGCTGGTGCGGCGCTGGCTGCAAGGGAGGAGGAGGAGGTGGTCCTCCCTCCTCCCTCTCGCCCCCCTTCCCCAGCGTCAGCGAGTCACTGGACTCCGACGGCCGCTTGTTCCTCCCGCGCGTGGTGCGCAGCATGGGGCCCGGCTCCAGCTTCTGCTCCTGCTCGCTGGCCTCAAACTCGTAGATGTTGTCCTTGGAGATGGGCTTGGGGTCGATGGTGGCCAGCATGTTCATGTTGGCCACCTTCCAGTCCTCGAAGCTCTGGTGAGGCACGGCGTCCACGCCCTCCCCCACCTCCTTGCTCGCGCCGCGTCCCTTTAGGGGCGAGTCCTCCTTCGACCGGCCGCGGCCCACCTCCAGCTTCTCCAGTTTCACCACTGGGGACCCCATGTCGTTGGAGGCCTTCGGAGACCCCCGCCCGCGGGGCGTGGGCGGATGCTTGGGCGACTGACCTCCCCCCCTCACAGCCCGGGGGGAGGACCCCGAGCGCGAGGCGCGGGGCGAGGTGATGGTCAGGCCCTGCTCCATGGCCTTGTAGTTGGTGGGCTTGCGGGTCCGCGAGGGCCGCTGCGTTTTGTACGGGCTGGCCGCAACCATGTGAGCCGGCGACTTGTCTTCCGAGTCCGACCCCAGCTGGAACTGGCTCTTGCCGCGCTCCTCCCCGTCCGTGGGGGTCTCCTGGTCCTCCAAGTTGATGACCAGCTCGGCTTCCCCGTACGACGAGTCCAAGTCCGTTTTGGACTCCGGGCTGGCCAGGTCCTCCTTCACGATGCTCTGCTGCCAAGCCGGGACGACGGGGACGGTCGTCGAGGAAGGCAGCGACATGATAGGGTCTCTCAGAGGGGAGGCTGACAAACTGACTCCTCCGGTGGGTTCCGCAGTATCCTGCGATGAACCAGCGCGGCCACGTCGCCCTTTGCCGCGAGGGGAGTTCTTTCTCTGGGGAGACTTGGTCATCTGGGGACTCTCCTCTCCCGACGTGTCGTAGATGGAATTGAGGGCCGACTCCACAATCTTCTCCATACCGTTGTCTTCATCCTCAAACTCAAAATCATAGGCGTCCAGACCTTTCTTCTTGGCCTCCACATCATCCACCTTGTTCAACTCGGGCAAAGATTTGGCCAAGCCTGGAAGGTCTTTGGAGTCATCTGAGGCCATGTAAGGCTTGGGCATGGGCGTCTCACTGAACGACGGCAATCCTGGGAAGAAGTCTTTCAGGGTGGGTATCACTTCTTGGGAAGAGAGCATAGGCAGATCGTCTTTGCCCTGAATGTCCTTGGGGCCCTTGGAGTTGGAGCGCTGCTTTTTGCCACGACGCGGCGTCTTTTTGCCGATCTCGGGCAGCACTTCCTCCACAGGGGGACCGTTGTCAGGCTCCTGGTGCAGCTGTTCCAAGACTGACAGGGACTCTTCATGCTCCACAGACTGCGAGGACGTCTGAGGCGCTTCCGATGCTTCTGGAATGATGGGCCCCGCCGTCTCTGGCTGCCCTTGCAGGGCAATGGGCTCCGTGAGGGCCGTGGAGGGGGAGGTGGGGGTGGCCGCAGGGTCCAGGACACCCGCAGGCTCTTGATGGATAGCGGCCAATGGGTGGCTATCAGCAGTGTCAAAGGAGAACTGGTTGGTGTCTTCTTCCCCCATGATGGCCTGCACGGCCAGCGCCGCTTCCTCCGAGGCCGCCTGCTCCTCCCTCTCTTTCCTCTCCAGCTGCACCATGCCATCCTCTTCAGGCTCCTTCTGCTCTTCCGTCTCTATCACCAGGCTGGGCTGCTCTGCCGCGCTGAAAGGGACCTTGTCCACTTTCTCCGGCTTGGTGAAGGGGGTGAACAGGCCCATGTCTTCGCCCACGGGCTGAGACAAGTCGGCCAGCTCTTTGGAATCCTGCAGCTTGGGTGACCCTTTGTCCAGTTTGTCCAAAGAGGAATCTCTGTCATCCGAGAACAGGGGACTGGCGGTTTTGTGGATACTGATGTCTTCGTAAAACTGCCTGTCCGAGAAACCAGTCTTCTTCTCCACAGGATCTTGTAGAAGGGCGGTGTCCTCCTCTGTGGATTTCTTGGTGGCTTCCAGGCACATTTCCACAGCCGCCAATGGGTCGATCTCCTTGGAACCCTTGCGAGGGTCTTTCTTATCTTTCTTCACCTTCTTTTTCTTGGGTTTGACTGGGGCTTCAGAGTCGGACTTTTCCCCTACCTCTTCCGACTTGGGTTTGAACACCTCCTCGGGAATGTTGATCAGAGGCTTGTTATCGTGATCCATGGTGGAGGGCATGCCGAAAAGGCCAGTCCATCCCGCTTTGCCCTTGTCCTCTGCTTTGCTCTCTGGCTTACTGTCCACTTTGGCCACGACGGGTTTGACTTCCTCCTCCACTGCAGCGGCGCTCGTCTGCATCTTCTCAGGGCTGGCCACAGCTTCCAGCGCCGGGCTCTTCTCCTCTTTCTTGTCCTTGTCCTCCTTGTCTTTGCTGCCATCTTCCGGCCTGGGAATGCTGTCCCTCTTCTTGTGGATGAGGGGGGCCGGGTGACCCCAGAAGCTGACAAAGGGGTCCAGGTCCTCCGCTGCCTCCGGGGCGGGGGCTGGGGGGTCTGGCTCCGGCGCCTTCTTCACCGTTTCAGCCACCAGCGAGCTGATGGCGTACGACTGGGGGCTCTTCTCGGGCATCTCTTTCTTCTTCTTCTTCTTCTTGGGTTTCCCTTTGCCCGTGTCTTCTCCCGGGGCTTCCTCTGCCAGTTTGTCTTTGCCGAGGTCTGCCTTGTCCTTGAGCTGCTTGCCCACGTCATCCGCCAGGGTCTGGAGAATGGGGTCGCGACCCTGGCCATCCTTATCGTGTACCGTGGACGAATCGGACACCTGCTCGGCTTTTTCTGCAGCAGCAGCCTTGCTTTTGCTTTTCTTCTCCTTCTTTTCCTTCTCTTTCCCGGCCTTGGGGGTTGCTTCTTTTTTCGTTTCCAAGGTGGTATCCATGCTGGGGTGGTCTGGCTTCTTGGCGTCTTCCACATCCGCACTTTTGTCCTTGGCACTGACTGAAGACAGTTTGTCACTGACAGTCGTGTTTTTCTGTGACTCGTTGTGAGCTCCTTTCGACACCCCTTCACCTGCCGTGTCGGTCTTTTTGGGGCGTTTCTTCTCTTTCTGTTGTGACCTAGGCTTGCTGGGTTTTTCTTCTGTGGAGGGTTTTGGTGGAACGTCTTCCTCTTTCGTGTCTGCCTTGCTGCCTTTGGCTTCTCTCTCTGACAGCAAGGGCTCTGAAGTCTCTTCTGTGGGTTTTGCTGGCACGCTTGCTTTTGTCGCTGCTTCCGTCTTTGTCGTAGCCGTTTTCTTTTCTTCGACAGAAGCCTGTTCTCCTTCTGCATCGTGGTCCTTTTTGGCTTTCTTCTTTTTCTTCTTTTCAACGTGTTCCTCTTTTTCCTTCTTCTTTGGTGTTGGAATGGATTCCGTCTTTGCGGAAGGTTCCTCAACTGGTTTTTCCTTCTGCTCGGCCTGAGACTTCTTCGGTTTGGAACTGGACTCTTTCTTCTTCTTGTTTTCCTTGCTGGGTTCCTCTTTGGGTTTTTCAGGCTTCTCCGCTTCTGAATCCAGGCTCAAGTCCAGCGAGTCCTCTTCCAAAATGGGCATCTTCTTCTCTTCTTTCGGCGCCGACTTCTTCTCCGATATCTTGTCCTTCTTCTCCTTCTTCTCCTTGGAGTCTGCTGCAACACCGTCTTTGCTGGAAGACAGCTTGGGCTTTTTAGCAGGGGGACCCTCAGTATGGGCCTTCTTTGCTTTGACTGGCTTCTCCTCCGTCTTCTCCACCTTCTTCTTCTTCTCTTTCTTCGGAGGTTCCAAGTCCAGGTCATCCAGGTCATCGTCGTCGTCGTCGTCGTCAGACAGGCTCGAAAGGGCCGTCAGGTGACTCGACGATTTCTTCTCTACTTTGGCAGAAGGCTGCAGTTTCGGAACGTCCGAATCGTCAGGATCGTCCGTCAGTTTCCTCTTCTTGGCCTGCTTCTTGGGTTTGCTCTTTTTGTCGGAATGTTTGGCCGGCGTCGGCGTCGGCGTCGACGTCGATTTGGCCTTCGGAGCCGGCCTCTCCGGCGTCTTATCCCGCTCCATGTCTTCAGAATCCGACGACGAGCTGAAGATGTGGGAAGTCTTAGGTTTGGGAGCGTTGGGCGCTTTTCTCAACAAGGCAACCACTTCTTCCTCTTCGTCGTCCGAGGAGGAGGAGATGACAGCTCGTTTCTTCTTTGCTGGAGGCTGAGAGGGCTTCTTCTTCGTCGGGACCGGGACCTTCTTCTTGGCGTTGAAATGCGAGTCGCTGTCCGATTTATCCGAATCAAAGTCAAGCGAGGACAGTTCGCTCTCGTCGGAAGAAGAGTCGTCCAGAAGACTCTTGGATTTCACTTTTTTGTTCGAGTCCTTGCGCGACTGCGACTGGCCCGATTTTCTGCGCGATTCACCGGAGGGTTCGTTCACGGGGTTCTTCTTGGTGCACGAGCGTCTTTTGATGGTGTCGTACATGGAGGTGTACACCGGCTCCAAAAGATGATAGGGAAAGTCGTCGTCTGGTGCTTTCTTTGACGACGAGGTGTCTGAATCTTTGTCTTTCGACTGCTTTTTCTCTTTGGCTTTTTCTTTCTCCCTGATTTTCTCTTTCTTGCTCTTTTCTTTTTCCTTGTCTTTCTGCTTCTGTTTTTCTCTCTCCTGCCTCAGCTTTTCCTTCTCTTTTTCCCGTCTCTGCCTTTCTTTTTCTCGTTTCTTCTCTTCCTTCTTCTTCTGCTCTTCTTTCTTCTTCTCCTCCTCCCGTTTCCGCTCTTCCTCTTGCTTCTTTTCTTCTTCTTTCCGTCGCTCTTCTTCCTTCTTCTTCTCTTCTTCTTTCCGTCTCTCTTGTTCCTTCTTCTTTTCCTCTTCCTTCCGCCTTTCGTCCTCTTTCTTTTTCTCATCCTCCCTTCGTCTGTCCTCTTCTCTCCTTTTCTCCTCGTCCCTCCTCCGCTCGTCTTCCCTTCTCTTCTCCTCCTCCTTCTTTCTCTCCTCCTCCTTTCTCCGCTCCTCCTCTCTCTTCCGCTCCTCCTCTCGCCTTCTCTCGTCTTCCCGCCTCCTCTCTTCTTCTTCCCGCTGCTTCTCTCGGGATTTCTCAGTGTCCCCGCTCTTGCTCCGTTTGGAAGGTTTGGCTTTCTCGGTCTTGTCCGTGTCCTTGCTCTTGTTGGTCTTGCTCGAGCTCTTGCTGCTCTCTTTGTTCGTTTTGGACGACGACGACGACGATGCCGACGACTTGGCTCCCCCGTCCGCTGGTTTCTGGCTCTCCTTCGCTTGCTGTTTGTGCTCGTTGTCGTCGCCTGCGCTGTCCGTCACTTTCGGTGGCGCGGGCTGCTTCTTCTCCGGAGGGTTGGCGTCTTGGTCGGCCTTCACCTTGTGGCGGTTGTCCTGCTTCGCCGCCTCCGCCTTCCCGTCATGCTTTTCGCCCTTGTCCTTCACCTTGCTCTTGGTCTTCTCCTGGCCCTCGTTGCTCTTCTTCTCCTCCCGCTTGGCGTCCGACTTGCCGTGGCTCTTCTTCTCCTCTTTCGGGGTCTTGTCTCGCTCTTCTTTGGGCCCCTCCGTCTTGTCCGGGTTCCTCTTCTCTTCCTTCTCCTGGCTGGCGGGGGCGGCCAGCTTCTTATCCTTCTCTCGTTTGTGGGCCTCGTGGTGCCTGTCTCGGGCTTTGCTCTTCGGGGTGTCCGGGGAGTCGGTCTGACCGCAGTCTTTGGACCTGCTGCGGGTTTCGCTTTCGGTGCTGGGGTCCCGGCTTTCTTTCCGGCCCTTGTCCTCCTTCTCCTCCTTGGCTTTCAGGCGGTTCCTACCGTGGCCGTCCGAGCTCGCGTCTCGGGTTCGGCCCTGCGTGTTGCGGCCGTGACCGTCGGCGGTTTTGTCTTTGCTTTTCCCCGAGGTGGTGCTGTCCGAGTCTTTCTCCGAGTTTTTGCTGTGCTGCGAGTGGTGCTCTTTGTCCTTGCCCTTGGCGTGCGTTTCCCCGTCCTTGGCTCGCGTGTCGCTGTCTTTGACTTCGGCTTTGCCGCTGTGACCGCCAGTGTCCTTGGCCTTGGCTTTGTGGCTGTCCGCTTTTCTCTCTTTGCTTTTAGGGCGCACATCCCCTTCCTTGCTTTTGGCCGCTGCTTGGGGGTCCCGTACCCTGGACTGGAATTCTGCGTCTTTGTTGCTGGAGGGGTCGCTCGTTTTCGACTTGGAGCTGGTGGTCTCTTTGTTCTTGCTGTTGGATTCAGAGTCCTTCGATTTGCCGTGCAGGTCCTCTTTGCTTTTGTTTCTTGACCCAGACTCGTGGCGCGACTTGTCCAGGACTTTCTGGGCAGATCCGTGCTCCTGCTTTTGGTCACCGTCTTTCTTGTCGCTGCGGTCGACGGCGTCCTTCGACGCCGACTTGCCGATCCTTTTATCCCCCTGGGAGGATCTGTTGTGGGCCTTTTTGTCTTTGGTCTCCGACTCTGGTCGGGAGGTGGGGTCGTGCCGGTCCGCCAAGTCGCCCCCTTTCACCTTCTCCTTGGACGACGAAGGCTTGGGGTCAGGCTTGGCGTTGGTCGCGTCGGGCTTGATGTCGGGGGCAAACAGAGGATCCAGCTTGACGCTCTGGTCCACCAGGCGGCTGGCCTTGGCCTTGCTGGGCCGGTCTGCGTGGGGCTTGCCCGCGGAAGGGGCGGTCATGGAGGAGCTTGTGGAGACGCTGCTCACCACCGAGGTGGAGACGGACGTGGTGGTGGTGACAGACGTGGAGGTGACAACGGTAGGGGGTGGCGAGGAGGTGAGGATGATGGAGGTAGTAGATGGTGTGGAATGCATCACAGACGATTGTGAGGTGGCGGCGGCGGCAGCAGCAGCGGCAGTAGCGGCAGAACTCCCTGGTACTCCTCCTGGCTTGGTGCTGCTGCCAGGCCCAGCGTCGCCTGCCGTGGACGAGCCGTACTCCTCCGCCACCTGGCCGCCAGACCACAGCTTCTCCTCCCTTCTGCTCCCTGCAGCGTGCGGGTCTCTTCTAGCCTGCTCCGCCAACTCACACGGCGGCACATCCGACAGCGACGAACTGGAACCCGTCTGCGCGGCTTCCACACCGCCACCACCACCACCACCGTGCACAGTCGTCGAGGCCGCCGTATCCTGCACCTCTGAAGGGGTATCCTTTCTGTTCAACGTCACATCCTTCTTGCTCACTGACGTCAATGCCACCACGTCCTTGGCGGCTGCCGAAGTCAACATCGTTTCCTCTCGGTCCGATGAACACAAGGAGAACAGGCCCGAGGAGGACGTCCCCGGAGCGTTCCCAGGGGCGGGCGACTCCGCCGCACTGGAGGCACACGCCGCTGCCGTCAGGCGCGTGTCCCCGGGAGATGGTCCCATCACCGAGACGCCGTTGGACCTGGACACAAGAGGGGACGAGGCCGACAGCGTCAGTAATCCAGAGTCGTGGCCCGCGGGGCTGGCCGAGCTGGCCGCCCCGGGCCACAAGAGTTTGTCGTGCCCTACAGCCAGGCCCGCGGCTTCCAGGGCACCAGTCTCAGCAGTATGCGGGGAGGGGGACAGGGAGGAGGAGGAGGAAGGGGCGGAGCTGCTGGGCCACACAGTCAAGGAGGGACCCGGACCCGCACAGAGCCGGGGAGAACACGACCCGGCCACCGACGACACGGCCAGGGAGGCCGGGCCAAGCGGGGAGGGGAAGGGGGCGGAAGAGGGGCTGGGCACCGACGCGGGCACCGGCACCCCACCCGGGTACGGGGAGCGGAACCCCGGCTGCCCCAGTGAGGAAGCCGCCGCCGCCGTCACCACCACCACGCCCGCCGTCAGTCCCGCCACCGTGGTGGTGGTGGTGGTGGTGGGTTGCTGCATGGACGCCCAGGCCGTGGTGATGGGGGCGCCCCCGCCGTTGTTGCTCATCAGCTCCGCACCCCCCGGTCCATCCCCAAAGGGAACCGGCCGACCAGGCGCAGCGCCATACCCCACCTTGGCCAGCGAAGGGCGCACTCCAAACTGGCCCTGCGTGGAGCTTGGCCCCTTCCGGCTTGTCCTGGTGCTGGCCCAGGCGCATGTAGTCCTGGTCCAGAATGCTGCTGCGCTTCAGCAGCGTCTGCACGATCTCCGAGGGCTCCTGCTGCTTCTTCTCCGCCGCCAGGCCGCTCGTCTCCGCCTCCTTCTTGCGGATGCGGTACTTGGAGTAGACGAAGGAGGAGGAGGCCAGCGGGTTAGCGACGGCCAGGTGGGGGGAGGGGGAGGCGGAGGCGGCGGCGGCGGAGGAGGAGGCCAGGGAGGCCATGTCGGCGGCCTTGTGGAGCGAGGACATGTTCATGATCTCGTCCACCATGCGTATGCGGTCGGCGAACGAGGGCTCCCCGGGGACGGTGCCCTCGTCCAGGTCGCTGCTGCTGTCAGACAGGCTGTCGTCCACGTGGGCCAGCGAGGACAGGTCCGGGTCGCACAGCTTCGCGTCCAGCTGGCTGCTGCTGTCCTCCCCCTGGAGGAGGGGAGGAGGCGGGGACAGGGCCGAGGCCTGGGCGGACCAGTCCCCCACCAGCAGGGGCGAGGAGGCCGGCTTGGGGGAGCTGCGCACGCTCTCAGAGTTGATGGACTCCAGGTCCACCACCTCCTCGCTGACCGCCGGGCTGAAGCAGGCCTCGGGGCTGGGGCCCAGCTTGGGGCTCCACCGCGCCTTGTCCAGCACGTACGCCTTGCTCCCGCCCCGCCCTCTGTCCGGCCCCGCCCAGCCCCCTCCTCCCTTGCCCCTCACGCCCGCTCCGGCACCCCCCGAGGCCGCGCCGTGCGCTTTGCCTGGCGGCGTCTCTCGTCCGGGGGTAGCCGTCACGTGCTGGGGCGTCCCCGCACTGCTTGCCGCCGAGGTCCGCGCTGGGGCGGCCCCCGCCACCCCCTCTACGCTGAGCTCCTCCACGTCGCCATTGTCCTGGTGAAAGGAATGTCTGAACAGGTCACCGCCGCTGTCCACATCCACCCGGCGACGCTTGGCCTCCGAAGGGCTGCTGCTGGCGCTGTCCACCAGCCCCGGGTCATTTTTGAGGCTGACCTTGAACTCCACCTCTCCCTCGCCCTTGGCCTTGGCCGCCAGGCGCTGGCGCTGCTTCTCCTTCAGCCTCATCTCCATGCGGGTCAGCTCCTCCACCTGCTTGCGGCAGCTGTCCCGGGCGCTCACCTCCCTCCTCCTAGGGCCCCGCCCCCCTCCAGGCCCTGGCTGTCCAGGGCCGCCTCAACGCCCCCGCCGCAGCCGCCAAGGTCGTCCCCGCTCTCCTCCTGGCCCAGCTCCATCAGCAGCTTCTGCTTCTGCAGCTGCAGGTTCTGCAGCTCCGTCTCGCTGACCGAGCCGTTCTCCTGACTGCTCGTGGTGGTGGTGGAGGAGCCCGGGCTGTCCGCCACGCTCTCCAGCACCCGCACCCCGCGCGCCTTGTTGCCACCCTCCTTGGCCAGCCTGCTGCCCGCCGTCTTGCCAAACTGCTGGCGCTGCTGCTTGCGCTGGCGCTCCCCCCAGAGCCCACCTTCAGCGTCAGGATGCCCACGCTGGGCTGCCCCTTCTTCCTCTCCTTGCCCTCCTCGTGCAGCCGCTTGCGCACGCCAGACTTCTCCGGCAGGGTCACCTCCGACCCCACCTTCGGGGCCGGCGACGACGACGACAGGGAAGGGGTGGCGCCCGCCTGGCTGACCCACACGCTCCTCAGCTTGGGCTTGCCGTCTATCACGGCGTAGCTGGGCTTGAAGTCCGAGGAGCTGGCCTCCACGCTGCGGGCGTAGAACACCTTGGGCATGGGCTCCTCCTCTTCCGTGGGCGTGGGCGGGGTGCAGCTCAGGTCGTCGTCGTCGTCGTCATCCCCTTCCGGAGAACTGCGCCCGAGGCGAACACGGGCGAGCGCCGGCCCCGCAGGTCCCCGCCCTCGCCCAGACGCTCCGCCAGCTTGTCCTCCACCGCCGCCGCCGCCTTGTCCTTGTCGTACTTGGCCCGCCCCCCGCCAAACAGCTTCTCCTCCACCGTGCGCGTGGTGACGTAGCGGTCCGAGCGGAACGAGTTGTGCTCGCTGCTGGGCGTGGAGCTGCGCGTGTAGGGGTCCTTGCCCTCGTAGCGGTCCAGCGACACCTCCCGCGACGAGCGGTGCGAGCGGGCGTCGTAGTCGTCGCGGTGGGGCGAGTGCCCGCGCTCGCGGCGCTCGCGCTGGCTGTGGCCGTACTCGCGCAGCTCCTGCTCGTAGTCGTCCACGTTGCGGTAGTACGAGCCGCTCTGGCTGTAGTCCGATTGCCGGCTGCAGCACGCGCCGTCCAGAAGGGAAGAAGAGAAAGAAAAAAATAACAAACGATGTTTCAGCGGCTTGGCTTCACGATCGTCGTACATACATCCAAACATACATCCACTATCACATAACATGCTTGGTGGTTTCAGGGTGAGGGTGGGGAAGAGGGGGTGGGGGATGGGGGGGGGGGTGAAAATCAGTTTTCAAGTAGACGTGTTTTTTCTCACTTTAATGCCTTTTTAAATTTTTTCCATTTCTTTATTTTAGCAGTCTTTTTTTCTTTCTTTTAAAAAAAAAAAATGTTGGCTTTGGGTTTGTTTGGGTTTTTTTGGAGGGGGGCACCATAAAACAAAGTTTCAAATTTTGAACATCAAAACCCTGTATTTCAAACATTCAATATTTTTTCATGGCATCTACATACACCGCAGCAGTAGTAGGGGGAAAAGCTTGTGCCAAGACCAGTACTTCATTCAATACCACTCTACCTCATCGCCTTTAAAAACAAAGGAAGGATTAACAACGTCAAAACACACACAGAGCACCAAAACCCTCCACACAGGAGAAGGTTCACAACAATAACTGCACACACACACACACACGCACACAGGCACTAACCTGCTCCTACGACTTGGGGAGTAGTCATCCTGGAAGGCCCCATCGCCGTGACGTCCCCGCACTCGGCCCAGACGCCCGCGATAGTACCCAGAGGCTTGGCTGCCCGCCGGAGAAAAGCGTATGCGGTTCCTGGTCACAGACAAGACACATAACCCTGAGACACATAACGCTAAGACACGTGACCCTAAGACACATAACGCTAAGACACGTGACCCTAAGACACATAACGCTAGACACGTGACCCTAAGACACACGACCCTAAGACACATAACGCTAAGACACGTGACCCTAAGACACATAATGCTAGACATGTGACCCTAAGACACGTGACCCTGAGACATAGCCCTAAGACACGCAACCCTAAGACACATAACCCTAAGACACATAACCCTAAGGCACATAACCCTAAGACACATAACCCTAAGGCACATAACACTAAGAAACATTAACACAAGATACATAAAAATAGACACATAACCCTGAGACACAACGCTAAGACACATAACGCTAAGACACATAACACTAAGACACATAACCCTAGACACATAACACTAAGACACATTAACACAAGATACATAAAAATAGACACATAACCCTAGACACATAACACTAAGACACATAACCCTAGACACATAACACTAAGACACATTAACACAACATACATAAAAAAAGACACATAACCCTGAGACACATAACCCTAAGACACATAACGCTAAGACACGTGACACTAGACACATAACACTAGACACATAAAAACAGACACATAACCCTAAGACACATGACCCTAAGACACATAACACTAAGACACGTGACCCTAAGACACATAACACTAAGACACATAACCCTAAGACACATAACGCTAAGACACGT
The DNA here is from genome assembly GCA_028751875.1 of Rapana venosa. Classification (NCBI taxonomy): domain Eukaryota; kingdom Metazoa; phylum Mollusca; class Gastropoda; order Neogastropoda; family Muricidae; genus Rapana; species Rapana venosa. The sequence goes on from CM054163.1 coordinate 26,219,060, forward strand.
GACTCTAAGACACATACCCCTAAGACACAAAACCCTAAAACAGGTAATCCCAAGATACATAACCCTAAAACACATAATCCTAAGACACATAACCCAAAAGCATATAACCCTAAAACACATAATCCTAAGACACATACCCCTAAGACACATACCCCTAAGACACATAACCCTGAGACACATAATGCTAAGACACAAAGAAACAGACACATAACACTAGAAACATAACCCGAAGAACACATAATGCTAAGACACATAACCCTAAAACACATAACCCTAAAACACATAATCCTAAGACACATAGCCCTAAAACACATAATCCTAAGACACATAACCCCAAAACATATAACCCTAAAACACATAATCCTAAGACACATAACCCTAAAACACATATCCCTAAGTTGACAGCAAATAATAACAACAAAAACGGAAAATAACAAAGTAAAATCATGACAGACTTGTGCTATGCCCATCTCTTCACATGACGTGCGCAAGAAATGGTTTTTATGACCAGGATTGATATTTACCAAGAACAAAAAAGGAGAAGGAAAAAAAAGGAAAGAAAGTGGGGAAAAAAAGGAAGAAAGAAAGAAAGAAAGGCTATTTTATTTTGAGGAAAAAGACGTACTTGTAAAACTTCAGGTTAAATTCAAACATTCAAAAACAGAAAAAAACCCAAACAAACGCATGCACACACACACACACACACCCTCACTCCTCGAAGACACATTCTCGAACTCTAGTACTTCTCACTCACTCATGCACACGCACACACACACACACACACACACAAGCACACACAAACACATACACACTCACTCACTCACTCCTCAATAAACATGTTCTCAATCAAACTCTGGTATTTCACACACATACACACCCCACACACACAACACGCAAACAACACAACACGCAACACACAACACACACACACACAAAAACACGCACACACCACACCCACACAAGCACACAAAACACACACACACTCTCATCCTCAATAAACATGTTCTCAATCAAACTCTGGTATTTCACACACATACCAACCCACACCCACACACGCACACCCCACACAAGCACACAACACCCACACAAGCACACACACACACACTCACTCACAAAAAAACTGCATACCCACAGGACTGGATGTAAAAAAGCACATAAGTGCTTATTCCATAAATCCTCGAAATAATAGAATAGAAAGAAAAGAACACACTCACTCACTCACTCAATAAACAGGGTCCTCAAACTCTGGTATTTCACACACATACACACACACACCCACACACCCACCCACCCACCCACCCCCACCCACAACACACACACACACACACACCCACGCCCACTTTCATCATATACTCACTCCTCAGTGAACACGTCCTGGAACTCAAAACTGCGCTGGGGGCGGAACTTGTGCAGGCCTCGCTCGTCGGGCCGATTCTCCGGCCGCAGCTGGCCCGTCTTCTCCATCTTGTCCAAGAAGTTGCCTTGGCACTCTCGGCTGGCAAAGTCCACCTGCAAAACGGGCGGACTCTTTGCACGGCACAGTTGCAGCAAGGGCAAAAATGGCCACAGTCAGGTTACTCTGGATGGTTGGGAACTGGGGGGTGGGGGGGGGTGTTTGTTTCTTCCTTACTTGAATAAAGTCAAAGTCAAAGTCAAAGACACTTTTAATCATCCCATGAAGGGCAATTACAATACTGACAGGCAGATTGATGATACGCATCAAATATTCTTGTATTTTGTTGATGATGATGATGTTCGTCACGCACGGCACATTACTCATCTGAATATCTTGGGGTTTTTTCGTTGCTGTGATGTTTGATTACAATTATCCCTTTTTTAAAAAACTGCTATGTATTATCATTGTTCTTACTATGTTTTTGTTAGGGTTCTTGTTGTTAATATCCTGGTCAACTATGAAGGCTGTTTTTCACATTGACAAAAACAAAACAAAAAAAGAGTAAACAACAGCAAGACCACAGCTGCTAACCTTCGAGAATCCCAAAACAGAATTTGCTGGGGTGGGGGTTGGTTTGGAAGGGAAACCTGCCCCCCTTCCCCCTCCCCTCCCCCCTTACACCCCCCTCCCCCTGGAACACAGCCCCTGAAGCTGAAGCACTTTTGATGGTTCAAGGAGCGAACGTTTCATCTCCTCCTAACAAGATGTTGTATCCAGGAATGAATAGTGTACTATGCTTTGAAACCAGGTGGCCGCACATAGACACAATTATCACTTACTACGTCTGGTTTCATGAAGTCCAAAACCAGTCTTGGATAAAATCCAACGAGATTTTAAGCATACGATGCTTGATTTTTGTTGCTTTTTGAATGTTCTATAGCCACTTTATAAAGTCGAAACAAAGAGTCGGATCTGGCCAGACGACCATGGCTCTCTTCGTAGGCCTAGTTTTCTGACTACAGTTTCACGTCTGTCCACCACTACTGCCCGTGCCTGCAAGTCAAAAGCTATCTATCACCTGCTCAAGACAAACGTCCATTTTGGGGTTGTTGCTATAATCACTGATCTGGTCTCTGAACTCTCTCTGCTTTTGTCAGTTCTACGGCATATACAGTTTCTGCTCTGCTTTGTTGTTTCGACACAAATCCATTCCGATGGGGTAAACGACACAAAACATCTAGTTTGAAAAACAAATGTGCACTGTCAGCCACTGCCTCCCTTGGACATTGGCGTAAACTCCAGTTCAATAAATTTAAAAAGAAAAAAATTGTAGGGGTTTTTTTTGGTTTTGTTTCTTTTCTTGGTGTTTTTTTTTTTTTTTTAGCAACTGGCACAGCAGCAATACAGCAACAACCAACCATCCAACTCCACCCCTCTCTCTCACACACACACCTTCGGATGAGACTATAAACCGAGGCCCCTTGTGCGAACGCAGGCAGAACATCTTGCGCACACGTTAAATCCTGTTCCGCTTTTCGTAAGAGCAGGCCATTGTGTGCCGGTAGGAACGGATGACAAAATTCACAAAACCACATACACACGGGGACTAGAAGTAAAAAAGCACAGAAGTGCTTATTCCATTATCCTCGATATAAAAGAATAAAATCAAATAAAATATTAAAAAAACAAACCAGAACATCTTGCGCACACGTTAAATCCTGTTCCGTTTTCCGTAAGAGCAGGCCATTGTGTGCTGGTGGGAACGGATGACAAAACCGCATACACACGGGGACTGGATATAAAAAAAAAAGCTCATAAGTGCTTAATCCATTATCCTCGATATAAAAGAATAACATAAAATAAAAAATTTTTAAACAGAACATCTTGTGCACACATTAAATCCTGTTCCGCTTTTCAATAAGAGCAGACCATTGTGTGCCGGTGGGAACGGACGACAAAATTGACAAAACCGCATACACACGGGGACTGGATGTTTGTAAAAAAGTACATAAGTGCTTAATCCATTATCCTCGATATCAAAGAATAAATAAATAAAATAAATAAATTTTACAAAAAAAACAATCACACCAGCAGCAACCAGCAGCAGCAAACTCACCATGACCCTCCTCTTGCCCAACAGGCGATTCTTCATCTCGCTGACCGCATACTGGGCATCGTCCAGCGTGGTGTAATAGACCAGCGCCCGCCACTTCTTGCGGTCCACAAAGGTGTAGATGACGTCGCCAAACTTCTTGAAGACGCGGTAGACGTGCTTCTCGTTGAGCGTCTCCCCGCAGCCGTCAATCCACACGCAGTTGGTGGGCATGGTTTTGCCAAAGCCCAGCTGCAACACAAAGCTCCACCTTCAAACCTGGTCCGATCAAAACCTGTTGGGGAGGAAGCAGGCCAAAGAGATGAGGGAGGGGAAGGGAGGGGGGGGGGGGGGGGGGGGGGGGGGGGGGGGGGGGGGGGGGGGGGGGGGGGGGGGGGGGGGGGGGGGGGGGGGGGGGGGGGGGGGGGGGGGGGGGGGGGGGGGAGGGGGGGGGGGGGGGAGGGGGGGGGGGGGGGAGGGGGGAGAGGGAGGAGGGAGGGAGGGAGGGAGAGGGAGGGAGAGAGAGAGAGAGGAGGAGGAGGAGAGAGAGAGAGAGGAGAGAGAGGAGATGGAGAGAGGAGAGAGACAGAGGAGAGAGGAGAGGAGACGAGAAGAGAGAGAGACGAGAGAGAGAGAGAGAGAGGAGAGAGGAAGAGGAGAGAGAGACAAAGACAAAGACAAAGACAGAGTCAGAGAGAGAAATAAGGGATAAGACCAACTCAAATGATTTCTTCACAAATGGGTATCTGCCCCATACATAAAAAAAGGGGTTGCCAATAATAATAATAATAATAATAATAATAATATACTGCTGTTTTGGGTTACAAGAAAAAAAAAGAAAATGGCAACAAGTAGACCCCACAAGTTAATTTGTGATGAGAGAATCGTCACACACCACCAGAACCATGACTTAGGATGACAACAATCTAAGATGACACAGCCATCTCTTATCATAAAAGCTTTACACCAACATAAGAGCGCGCACGCATGCATGCACAAACACATGCATGATGCTCGATGTACCGAGCATCATGCATGTGTTTGTGCATGCATGATGCTCGATATAAACGTTGTTTTTTTTTAATATAAAAAAATAAATGATTCCTCATTTAAATGACTCTTCACACACACACAAAAATAAGTTACATCAGACACGCGTGCATACTGAATTCATTCCTGTGTGTTTGTACATGTGAGCCAATTTTTCACACAAACAACAGAGATGGAAGACGGACGAAAAAACAAACCAGACAAAGACAAGACAAGAGTGTGTGGGTGAGTGAATTCATTCCTGTGTGTGTGTACATGTGAGCCGATTTTTCACACAAACAACAGAAAGAAGGAAGACGGACAAACAAAAAAAACAGACAGACAAAGACAAGAGTGTGTGGATGAGGGTGTGGGTGAGGGTGAGGGTGAGGGTGTGGTTGAGGGTGAGGGTGTGAGGGTGTGAGGGTGCGTGCTAGCCTGCTAGGCTGCATGCATGCATGCGCGCGCGCGCGTGTGCCTGCTCCTCCTAACCTTGATCTTGTTGGCCCCGATGTGCTCTCCCTCCATGTCGCGCAGAGCCTGCACCACACTGCTGATGTCTGTGTACTGCACAAAGGCAAAGGCCGAGGCTGCCCCCTGGCGCTTGATGTCAATGTCCTGCACACACACACACACACACGCACACACACGCACACACACACACCACAACACACCACACCACACCACACAGATATCATCTTTATCAGATATGTATATGAATGTTTTGAAAAAAGAGAAAAGACAAGGAGAATGCAACATGTTTTTTAGTGTACATCATTTTTAGCCAAAATAGATAATAATTATAATTGATGTTTTTGTTATGACTTAAATGGCAATAAAATATTCTGAATCTCAATCTGAATCACACACCACACCACACCACACCACACCACACCACACCACACCACACCACCATTAGACTTTATCCTGCATACAGCAGAGGAGGCAGCTGCTGTTTCGGAAATTGGGCAGAAATTTGATTATAGTGGAGATGCCTTGCCCACAGTACATCCCCACTCTCTCGGCCAAGAGGGCATACGGACAGTCAGCGTTGGAGATGTTCTCCAAAGGCCAACCAGCCCCCATGGCTGCAGCACATAAGGACTGTCCAAGTCAAGCCTCCTAGTCAGAGAGTCATAGTTGATCACTGAAGACTAAGCTGTAAAGTGGAATTCCATGAGTGGGAAAGAAAGCCACTGGTCATACAGCCTCTCACTTTGCTGTTGCCCCCAGCGTCAATGGTTTAATCAAGAACTGTGATAAACCCCGGGCGCACACACATGCAACTGGCTATAATTACCAGTCTTTCCCACTTAACCGCACTCAACCCAGTTAGATTCAGACTCAAACAAGCTGATGTCAGTCAGTCAGTCAGTCAGTCAGTCAGTCAACCACTTACTATGACTTCTCCAAAAGGGCTGAACTTGCTGAGCAGGTCCTGTACATTGGTGTCTTTCTCCAGGTTGCCCACGAACAGGGTGCGAGTGGACTTGGGATGGAACTCATCCAGGTCGTTCTCGTTGGTCCTGATGTCAGCATCTTCCACTTCTGTTCATCAGCAACACACACACACACACACACACACACACACACACACACACACACACCACACACATACAGGTAGGCACTTGTAGAAGGATAAGAGGTTAAACAAGGAGTTCTAAGCAAGCAAGTATGTTTTTGCACATGTGCACGCACATGTCAATCTATGAACCACCTTTTTGCACTGCATTTTATTTTCCCTTTTTAAAAAAAAGATTTTGACCATTTGCGAATGAGGCATGTTTTCCATAATTCCAACAAATAAGCAATCAATAAGTAACTGAAATTCTATAACAACTTTTGATGAATAGATACAAACAAATACATGAATAGATCTAGGTGACTTTCACAGACTCAAGTGGGGAGGGAGGGAGGGGGGGGGGGGATATTTAAAAAAGCTTGAAGGTGCAGACAAATTAAAAGCGGCCGTTTTCAGTTTGATTCCCAAGTGCAGACATGCTAGAGCCTTAATTCCCTTCATGTATACACACACAGAGAAGCAGAAGATCAAATATAAAGAGAGTGCGAAAGAGAGAGACTTTTTAATCATCCTGTCAGCATCACTGAGAACTTGATAATATACACACCACAAAATATTTCCCTTAACACTTTCAAGTGAAAATACAATGTTGCTTTTATTTATACACAAACACTGAAACGGACAGCAAAGCAGAACGTAAAGCAATTTCTTTGCCCAGATTATTTTCCTACAAACACAACTGCATCAGGTAACACCCAGTACCTGCGTAAATCACTCAACATCACACACACACCACACATAGTCGTTTCAGATCGCGCATGTACATAACCTACTTCAACAAGCACCATGAAGCAGATTTTTTTTTTTAATGTACACAATCAGGAGTCTCCCTCACAAGAATTTCAAATAATCATTAGATAAAAACAGCAAAGGCTGGGACAACTGCCCTCAAAACCTTACTTCACACAGCACACTAGGCCACATGCTGTCTGTGTGTGTGTGTGTGTGTGTGTGTGTGTGTGTGTGTGTGTGTGTGTATCTGTGTGTGTGTCTGTGTCTGTGTGTGTGTGTATCTGTGTGTGTGTGTGTATCTGTGTGTGTGTGTGACTGTGTGTGACTGTGTGTGACTGTGTGTGTCACTGTGTGTGTGTGTGTGTGAATTTTCATTTCCTCAACAAGAAATGCACAGTGCCTTCTGTCTCTCTCTCTGTGTCACATAAATTTCCTTTCAATACTTTTATAATTCCCCATAGGCTATACACACTTTATATGTGGTGGTCAAATCATATTCTGCTACCGCGTTCTTCTGCAGTCTGACAACACAGCTAGTATGCCGATGTTTACTACCAAGTGGGGGGGGAAAAAACACAAAAAAGCAAACCAACCACAACATTACCAGTTTCAGAATTCATTTTACTACAACTGTACAACTGTAGGTTCTCATCCTTTCTCCCTCTCCCTCTCTCTCTCACTCATACACACACAGACACACACAACAGACACCGACACACAAACACACAGACACCGACACACAAACACACACACATAGACACACACACACACACAGACCACGTATATGCACATCCATGTCTGAACTCAAGATGCACATTCCTCTCCCAAACCTCTAGTTGCCATAGAAATCAGACTCACTGATTCACAGGCAGAAAAAGAGAGAGAGAGAGAGAGAGAGAAAGAGAGAGAGAGGGGGGGGGGGGGGGGGGGGGGGGGGGGGGGGGGGGGGGGGGGGGGGGGGGGGGGGGGAAGAGGGGGAGAGAGAGAGAGAGAGAGAGAGAGAGAGATCAGTTATTTTTAACTCAGCCGACCACCAGCTAACACTGCCTGCCTTCATGACACCATCCCCCCCCACATCAATAATTAAGAACCTGCCTGCCTCAACCTTAGGCAAAGGAGATCTATCTATCAGTGACTAATCATCACAACAACACAAGGCAGCCGTAGAGAAGGAACAAAGCAGTGTACATTATCATGAAACTGTACATCTCCATCAAAACACAAATCTGACCTCCTAAAAAAAAATATTTAAAAAAAAATTTAATCTGCCCCCCCCCCCCCCCCCCCCATGTAAAGCCTACATGCTTTCTGAGAAAAGAAATCACACAAACACCCCCCCCCCCCCCCCCCCCCCCCCCATAGTAAAAATACCTAAAGAAAGCAACAAAAGAAACATTTTTTAATAAAAATCTGCCTCCCTTTCCTCTCCCTTCCCCGATGTAGTAACGCCTACGTGCTTTCTGAGAAAAGAAATCACATATACACGCACACCCCAAAAAAGTAAAAATTACCTAAAGAAAACAACAAAAGAAAAGAAAATATATATATAAACAAAAAGAAGCAGCCAGAGCCACCCACTCACACACCTCCTATAAATCAATCTGTATGGGGGAATGAAAAAATGTCTACAAGTCTTTTCTTTTGTGAATCAATACAGGTCTTACATTGATCAATTCATAAAATCAGAAAATAGAAAACAAATTAAGACTTTTTTTTTTTTTTTTTTTTTTAAAGGAAAGAAAATGCAAAGTTTCAGCACTTGCTTGCCAAGGTGAGACTACCGTTTTATCACTATGGCATCCCCGCAGATCAGAAGCTCTCTCTCTCTCTCTCTCTCTCTCCTCTCTCTCTCTCTCTCTCTCTCTCTCTCTCTCTCTCTCTCTCAACACACACACACACACACACACACACACACAGAGGCACCTACATAATTGTAACCACATGCACACACTTTCTTTTCCCCATAAAAAGGTAGAGTGAGGTAGGTCAGACAGACTAAATACAGCCAGCTTATGAGAGATGAAGAGATAGAGAGGGAGACATTTGAGATAGACGTGACAATGACATAAACACACAAAATCACTCACAACTTTCTCCAGAAAGGGAGGGGGGGGGGGGGGGGGGGGGGGGGGGGGAGACAAATAAAAAAACAACTATGCTCCTCAGACTTTTAATACTACCCCACAAGCTAGAGTCAATCCCCCAGGCAGGCTGGCAATCAATCAATCAATCAACTCATCCATCCATCCACTGAGCCCACTTACTGATGCCTTCATGGGAGGTGACCTTGATTTTGGTGCCAAAGAACATCTTGCCTTGGGAAGCCTCAAGCGCTTTGCTGGCATCTTCAGGCCTGAAACCCACCCACCAACGTCATTCTGGTTAGTTAGTTAAAACACATACATGCATCACACATGCTCACAAGCGCAAGCACACACATGCGCCACGCATGCTCACACACGTGCAAGCACACTCATGCGCATGTGCATGCACGCGCACACACACCCACGCTACTGTTCATGTGCACTACTTTCAGTCGCAACAGAAAATGTCTCTTCATGAAATTCAGGCTGCTCAGCCTGCCACCACCAAAACAGCAGCGACGCTCTTTCCTTTTAAAAAAAAATTTTTTTTCCATTGTCTGCATGTGTACTTGTTTCCATATATCAGAGAAGCTTTATTTTCTACAGAATTTTTGCTACAGACAACTCTTGTTGTTGCCAAGGGATCTTTTATGTGCTCCTTTATGAGGCAGTATTGCCACACAAGAATAGCAACCTCCCACCCCCCACCCACCCCTTATTTTTCCTGTGTACATGTGTACTTGTTTACCTAAGAGAGTGGGATTATTTTTTTCTTTTGACAGAATTTTGCCAGACACAAGCCTCTTGCTGTCATAGGTTCTTTACAGTGTGCTTAATGCACACCCCCCCCCCCCCCCGAAACACACACACCACACCACACACAAGTACACCCCACACACACATACACCCACCACAAACACAAACACAGACACAGACCCACCACACACAGGCTTACTTTCTGAAGCTGACGATGGCATGCCTGGAGTCGTTCTCGTTGACAATCTGCACGGTGGTCACCTTGCCGTGCTTCTTGTACTCGTGGAACAGGCCATCCCTCAGGCTGGAGTCTGCCACACCACAACACACACACACATATACATATATATATATATATGCTAGATAGCCTGGTGGTTAGAGGGATGTATTCGTGATTTGCTGATCCGGGTTTGATTCCCGTTCAAGGCGAATATTTTTCCCTGGAGTTAACAACATCAGTGCTGACTCCACTCTCCCCAAAAGTCCTTCGGATGAGACTGTAAACCGATGCCGCCGCCCCCCCCCCCCCCCCCCCCCCCCCCCCTGTGCGAACGCATGCAGAACATCTTGCGCACATGTGAAATCCTGTTCCGCTTTTCGCGGGAACGGATGACAAAATTGACAAAACTGCGTACACACAGGGACTGGATGTAAAAAAGCACACAAGTGCTTATTCCATTATCCTCAATATAAAAAAATTAATAAATAAAATAAAAAATAAACAAACATACTGTCTGTACCGCATCTAGCACCTCACATCACTTCACTCTTTGCTCATTTTGAACACAACTTTGCTACCACAACCACTGTACACTCACTGAGATTTAATTGCCAGGAGGGCAAGTTTGGTACAAGTAGGAGCTTGAGCGGACAAAAAACAAAACAAAAAACAACGGACAAAACTCCCTAACACTTGGAGACTGTGATGGAATCTTACTCTGATCTTACTCTTACTCTACAAGCCAGAAGACGCGAAAATCTTTTCTTCACCCTTGTGTCTCGGATGGAATGTTCAAATGTGTTTTGTTCCAACCCAGCTAAAAGCGATGTAACTGAAGAGCCACACCGAATGTTTGAAAGGTTGTATGTGATGTTACAGATATGTTTCAAGTCACTGCCAGTTTCCAGGTTTCTCTCACACACACACACACACACACACACACACACACACACACACACACACAAACTGGACTGGATGTAAAAAATATTTTTAAAAAGTACATGGCTGCTTATTCATTATGCTCGAAATAAAAGAATTTGTCATAGTCATTTGTCATTCACACACACACACACACTCAAGGCAATGGCATTATATACCCTCGCACAGACCAGCGGCACAAAGCCTCTCAGATGAGCCCTGACATGCTGTGGGGACACAAAGTGAGCCATTTGAAATGGATCACAGTCTATTCTAAACAGTCAGTTTCACACACACACACACACACACACACACACACACTCACACTCTCTCTCTCCGCACCTTCTCACACACACATCCCTTACCCAGTCATCATAACAGCATGGAAGTCGAGGAGTTTTCCAGGAGATTTTAAGAAATTCAAGAGTGCAACATCAAATCTTTGTAGTTGGCTACAGCTTCATATTATAACCATGTAGGTACCTTATTTATCGCATGCTCAACATAAACACTTGTGCACCAACTTTGGTCATCTAGTCTTTTGAACTCATCAGTTAACACAGCAATTTTTATTCCAAATTTCAGCCTTGCTTTCGATTTATTTGGAGCTCTGACGGACACAAATCCATCCAACTTGGGCGATCGAAACACAATTTTCAGAAACTTACTGCGCATTCACAAAATCAGTTATTACTTCCCTTGAACATTTTGTTGTCTTGTTACTACTACTTCTCTGTTTCATCCATGCACATATCCACGCATTTGATCTCGTTTCCTTTTTTTTTTCCCCCCACACAAAGATGTATTTTAAGCTTATCAACATCCATAGAGACTATACTGTTGACAAACAGACATGCCTTGATTTTCAAAGGAGATTTTGTCATAGATTGACATGCTGGTCACTTTCAAGGGTATTTGAGGCCTTGAAAAGGAAGGGTCTTTTAAAAGAATTATTCAAGGAGGCTCAAGGAGCGTGCAATCCCTTCGGATGAGACTATAAACCGAGGCCCCGTGTGCGAACGCATGCAGAACATCTTGCGCACACGTTAAATCCTGTTCCGCTGTTCGAAAGAGTAGGTCATTGTGTGCCGGTGGGAACAGATGACAAAATTAAAAAACAGCATAGGAAAAAGGAGGGTAAAGGAGTCCCATAACCTATAAGGTCGTAGGGGAGCGAGGCGTCAGAGACCTCACTTCTCTAGGGCCAGCATATTGAGGGCGGCGCCCATCTCCTCTCCCTCGCTGCTTTACCTTCCCTGACCCTAAAGAGGGCAGGTACCCATTTACAGCTGGGGGAACTGTACTGAAGCCAAGGCGCGCAAACGGTCACCCATCCAAATGGTAACCACGCTCGACGCTGCTTAACTTGGCTGGGGGAAAGCGAGTGCTCCGACCACTGAGCTATCCCATCCCTTATACACACCATAAAAAAAAAAGCGCTTTGATTTGTAGCTTTACAAGATTCAGCGCTATATAAACTCCATACATTATTATTATCATTATTATTATTATTAATTCTGTAACACAACAATCTCTACGAGTAAAACATCGCACAAACTCACCGCTGGAGCGGGCGGGCAGGCCAGTGATGCAGATGCCCAGTGGACGGCGGTCATCGCCATCCGAGTCCTTCAACTTGTCGCTGGCCTTCTGCTCCTTCAGGTCACTCAGGTTGGCGATGGTGGACTTCAGCCCAATGGCCGACTGGATGCGCCCCCCACCCTGACTACTGCCATGGCTGTCACAGACACACGTACGCACGCGCACATGCACGCATGCATACACACACACACACACACGCATGTGCACACACAAATTATTATTTCTCTATTTGATTGAAGGTGTATTTCCCCTTCCCCCTTGATACTCCTCCCCCACCCCCATCCTTTCCAATGCTTTTCTGTTATCATCGTTATGTTGTTGTCTCATGGTGATGGGGATCATTTGTTATATTGTTGTCTCATGGTGATGGGTGATTGTTGTTATAATTGTATCTCTATTATAATAATCATTATTGTAATCTTATTTGACTTCTCTTGCTTTGATAGTTATTGTGTGAATATGTCATTTTTTTAAAAGCGCTATTTGAAAAGTATGAGCGCATAAAAAGCACACGTTTGCTTGGTGGAGGAGGAGAGGAGGGAGGTCACTGAAGGTAATATTATCAGTAATGACGAATGCCGAGTATTTTCTAACGTTTTATTCCTGTACCTTTTTTATTATCTAAAGTATAAACGTGAAAAAATGGATGAAACAGTAAGTGAAGTAATTTGTTTGTCCTGACGTTTTATGATTTTCTTTTTTTAATTCTTAAAACATTTTTATTTAAATGTGTGTGTGGACGTGAGCGCGTACGCGCTCAGGTGTGCATGAGTATGTGTGTGCGTGTATATGTATATGTGGTAATTTGTATTTTCAATGTATTTCCTTATCGATTTTTTCCTTTTTTTTTTTTTTTTTTTTTTACTGGTTTAATTTAATGGTAAATGATGCAATAATGTAATGTCTTAGTATAATCATTACGAAATTTGTTCTTAGATAGATGGCTTGATGAAAAAAAGCAAATGCATTGCTTATTCAATGTACCATCTAGAAATAAAATTTTGACTTGACTTGACTTGACACACACACCACGTGCATGAAGGCATGCATGCATGCACACACACACACACAACACACACACACACACACACACTGAATTAAGAATCTGGGCTATTGGAGACATAAAATGGCAATGCAAAACAATAATACACTGGAATTCAAGTTTTGGCACTCAATCGAATAACACACACACACACACACACACACATAAGAATTGAGAACCATGAATTCTAATCCTCTTACCCTCTTCTGACACACGTGCATGCACACACACACACCTTTCAGAAAAGAAGACCATTGTGTGCCCGTGTGTGTACATTCACAAAACCTCAAGCACTCGGAGACTAATTTTTTTTATTTTTTAAATTTCATATATTATATATATATAATATGAAAAGCACATGAGAACTTATTCAGTATCCTAGAAAGAACTATACTGAAACTGGACTTTAAACAAATTCCAAACCACATACATACGCCTGCATAATTATCAAGAATCATAAAATTCAATCTGTTTACCTAATTCTGGGGTACTGACATCAATGCACTGGAATTCAGTTTGAGCAATTATATCACTCACCACACACACACACACACACACACACACACACTCACTCTCTCTCTCTCTCTCTCTCTCTCGACTGAGATGTACTCAATGTTAAAGATGGTGGTAGAAATGTTTTCTTTTCTACACTGAAATCAAATCATGTATCACATCCACACACACACACAAAATGGAACCATAACAACCGAGTGTATGGCAAAAAAGCCACACACACAGAAAAGTTCCATTTATTTAAAACCTTCCTCAGGCTATAAGACTGGCCATCTGACAGTCATTTTAATCATGATAGATTTACCTCCTCCCTCTCTCTCACACACACACACGTGTTCGTTGTTAAGGCCAGAGAGACACAAACTGAAAAAGAACAGAAAAAGGAGGAGTGCCAAAGATACATATTCAGTTGATGTAACACCGCCCCCCACCCCATCCCCACCCCCCCATCCCCTTCTCAATGGACCCAAAAAACAAAACAAAAAAGTATGGCCAAGGCTAGACATCCAATTGGTGTAGGGTTTCCCCCCTCGAGTTATAAAAAAAAAAAATTATTAAAAATATGGCGACGGATATTCAGTTGGTATTGGGTTGGAGGGGTTTTTCCCCCCCCTTCACCTCTTTACAAAGCAAAAACCAAACAGGGGAGAAAAAAAAAAGCATGTCCAAAAAATAAAGATTCGGTTGATGTAAGGCGATTTTCCTCCTCCATTTAAAAAAAAAACAAAAACCTCCAAAAAAACAAAACCCAAAAAGCAGAATGGAGAGAAATTAGGTTGATGTGTGGAGATTTTCCCCTACAACAACAAAACCCCACAGCAGCGCAGATTCCATTAATGAGAGGGTCCCCCACCTACCTCCTTTCCTGGTTTTACTCAAATCTAATAACCCTTCTCTCCCCCCCCCCAAAAAAAAATCTAGTCATATAATTACGCAGACGGAATCAAACCGAAAAGGTCAATGAACCCCACAGACATATATATTATACAAACAGAAAAAGGAGTGCCAAAGATACACATTCAGTTGATGTAAACCACCACCCCCCCCCCCCCCCCCCCCCTCCCTCAAACGGACAACAACAACAAAAAAACATATATATATATACATGTTATACACCACAGCGAGAGACACAGACAACAAGACACACCGCCACGCCGCACACAAAATAATGAATTGTTCGCGCGCGCAGTGACATTTTCCTGCTCTCACTCTCAGCCCACTTCCGCACAAGGGCTGTGCTTGCTTGCGAAAGAAGGTCAGGAGCAAGCTGCACTGAGTGAGCCCCTACACAATGTACACCCACCTCCACACACACACACAACTGAGTGTGAGCACTCTGGCTTTGGGGGGTCCTCCTCCTTTTCTTCACTCTCTCCTATAATTATGCCTATATAGTGAGTGAGCGTTGCTTTATATGATTATAATAATAATAATAATAATGTATGGAATTTATATAGCGCTGAATCTTGTAAAGCAACAAATCAAAGCGCTCAGATTTTACTTTAAGTCACGGCAGATTTCTCTCCGTGAAATTCGGGCTGCTCTCCCAGGGGAGAGCGGGAGAACGCATTGCCACTTAGCGCTGCGCCACCTTTCACCCTTTTTTTTTTTTTTTTTTTTGCAGCTGTATTTGTTTCTATCAGAGTGCTTTTTTCTAAGAATTTTGCAGGACAACTCTCTTGTTGCCGTGGGTTTTTTTGTTACGTGCGCTAAATAATTACGAGTAACCACGGGACCTCGTTTATCGTCTCATCGAAAGACTAGCGCCCAGACCACCACTCATGGTCTAATGGATGGGGGAAAAATTTCCGGTCCAAACGGTGTACGAACGCCGCACACTTCAGACCGGACTTTTCGCTTTCTAGACAGGCGTACCTCTAGACCACCGATCCACCACTATATATATCGTATCATTATTCAATGGTGAGGGGGAGGGAGGAAGGGTTTTTTTGTGTGTGTGTGTGTGTGTGTGTGTGTGTGGTGTGGTGTGTGTGTGTGTGTGTGTGTGTGTGTGTGTGTGTGTGTTGGTGGAGTGTGTGTTCACCAGCGGTGAAAGTTTGCACAAGGGACCGGGATTTTTTGCCCACCATTTGTGTGTGTGTGTGTGTTGTGTGCGTGTGTGCACCAGCGGTGAAATTTTGCACAAGGGACCGGGGTTTTTGGCCCACCTTGTGTGTGTGTGTGTGCGTGCGTGCGTGCATGTTCACCAGCGGTGAAATTTTGCACAAGGGACCGTGGTTTTTTGCCCACCGTGTGTGTGTGTGTTTGCCCACCGTGTGTGTGTGTGTGTGTGTGCGCGTGCGTGCGTGCGCGTGTGTTCACCAGCGGTGAAATTTTGCACAAGGGACCGGGGTTTTTTGCCCACCATTTGTGTGTGTGCGTCAAGTGTGTGCGTGTGTGTGTCGTGTGCGTAGTGTGTGTGTGTTGATGTGGGTCTGTGTGTGTGTTCAGCGGTGAGAAATTTTTGCACAAGACCTGTGTTATTTTGCCCACCTTGTGTGGTAGTGTGTGTGTGCCACATGGTGCGTGCGTAGGTGGTTGTGTGTGCACCGACGTGAAAATTTGCACAAGGGTTTTTTGCCCACCATTTAGTGCAGTCACATTCCGACCTCGAGGATGATGTCTAGACAGGACACCAGCCAGTGTGCATGCGATTTTATTTGGGAGGGGGTTGGGTGGGTAGGGTAGGTAGTGAAGATATATTTTTTGGGTCATCCATTCTTACCTGTATGACTGGCCTACAGCTTTCACAAAGGCAGGACTCTTTACTTTGAACATGTGCCACAAGACGTAAAACTGTTCCGCTTTTTGAAAGAGTAGGCCATTGTGTGTAGGCTGGTGGGAACAGATGACAAAATCGACAAAACCGCATACACACGGGGACTGGATGTAAAAAAAAGCACATCGAGTGCTTAGTCCATTATCCTTGATATAAAAGAATAAATAAATGAAATAAATAAACAAATAATAAACTGCTTTTGCGCTCACACACAAGGCCTCGGTTTGTATTCTCCTCTGAAGGAATTTGAGGGGAGTGGAGTCCTGTCCCCCTCCCCCCCATGTTATGCTTTTTGTTGAAACATGCCAAAACATCAACTTCCTGATAGATATGCCCTGCCTATGCCCCGAGCTTTACAAAACCTGCTTTCTGACTTGTCCCATTAACTTGATACCAAACATCTTCAGTTTCAGTTGTAAGCCTTCCTTCTTAATGAATCTTTTATCTCGTAGATTTAGGAAAGAGCGCAATAAAAGAATACTACCCAGAGCGATGTTCGCTTTTTGGGGAATAATTACAACAACTAAACCCCTGCAACCAGCATAGCCATGAAGATTTGTTCTGGTGCAGATGTAAACTAAAATGCGTGGGAAAGGGGGGGGGGTGTTGTTTTTTGGTGTGTTTTTTTTTAATAAAGCAGACAACTTCTCATACTCTGTCCTTGTAGTTGCTGTGCATTTCAGTAGAAGCAGGGATCTTTTTTTTTCTTTTTTTTTTTTATAAAAAGTTTTCAAGATAACAATATCTATGCATGCACTTTTGCAGTACCTACCCAGATATTGCGGGGTTTATTTTTCAGACTTCACCACCCCACCCCCACCCCTTTCCAGAAATACTAGACTATGCATAACCACATGGTCCTGGTCTTGAATGACAAGATAAACCATGAGTCATGCCTGTAACACATACACTCTGATAAGGAGACAACTAAACTCTCACGCACAAGGGGAAAGAGGGGGAAGTAGATCACACAAGTAGCAAACACACTTTCTCTCTCTCAAAAAAAGGAGGACAGCCAAACCTCTTAGTGATTGATATTAGAGATCTGTACAGAGAACATCTACGTACCAATCTCTTAACATCACTAAAGAGTGAACAGACGTTAAATTGAAGCATACAGATCTGCAATTTTTTATTTATTTATTCATTTATTATTTTATATCGAGGATAATGGAATAAGCACTCATGTGCTTTTTTTACATCCAGTCCCCATGTGCATGCAGTTTTGTCAATTCCGTCATCTGTTTCCACACAATGGCCTACTCTTCCAAAAAGCGGAACAGGATTTAACGTGTGCGCAAGGTGTTCTGCATGCGTTCGCACACGGGAGCCTCGGTTTATAGTCTCATCCGAAGGACTTTTGACATTCAGTTCGATTTTTTTGGTCAAACTAGGAAGAAAGGGCGAGGCTGGGAATCGTACCCAGAACCTCACGGTTTATGTATGAGTGCTGGTGTGGTGTCCCATACAAAACAAAACAAAACTAAACAGCCCAACACACAACACAACACACACACAGAGGGAGAGAAAACTTCCACTTTGAACTCAACCGACCAACCAACCGACCAACCAACCAACCGACTGACACGTGACAGACAGACCGACAGATCTCTGCGCTCTTACCTCTGCGATTTGGAACAGGACTTGCTGCTCTCTGTGGAATAGGCCGTCCTGCTGCTGGAGGACCCCGACCTTGACCTGGGCGACCTGGAGCGACTGCGGCTGGCCGAGCGCGACATGGACAGCGACTTCTTGTGGCCCGGCGTGGAGTGGTCAGGCGAGCGCGAGCGGTCCACAGAGTCGCCCTGAGCCGCCCCCCTAGTGCCTTCCCCTCCTCCATGGCGGGCAAACGTCCCCCCACTGCTGCAACACAAGGAGACCAGACAAGACAGCTTGAGTTAAGGGCTTTATCACAGTTCTTCTTCTTGTTGTTGTGCGTTCCCCAGCTTTGTCTGTGCAAGATACAGCGCTATATAAATTCCATTTATTATTATTATTATTTACACCCTGGGGGTCACCCAGAACATGCCACACTCTGACTGACTCACTCATCATCATCCCACCTGGGAATCTCTCTGTGAGAGAGAGGACGTAGTACACACTGGATGAGAAGTTCTTCGCGTGCTCGACTCTTTTTCAAAGCACCTCGCCATATAGGCAGGCAGCCATACTCCCGACTTCAGAGGATTTTTTTTTTCTCCTTTAACAAAGGAGAGTGCGGGTTGTTGTGTTAAAGAGCTTTGTCATGGCTGAAGGCAATCTCAACACAACATTTTTACAACATAACAACGTTTTAATGTCGGTCTTGGCAATTAGCTGACATCAATAATAACTGACACAGCTTTTGGCCTGGGCCAAATCACAGTTCTTGATTAAACCATCGACGCTTGGGGGAGGGAGGGGGGAGAACAACAGCAAAGGCAAAGTGAGAGGCTGTAGTATGACCAGTGGCTTTCTTTCCCACTCATGGAATTTCCACTTGACAGCTTAGTCTTTTAGTGATCGACTATGATGACTCTCTGACTAGGAGGCTCGACTTGCTACAGTCCTTATGTGCTGCTGCAGCCCTAGGGGGGCTGGTTGGCCTTTGGAGAACATCTCCAACGCTGACTGTCCTTATGCCCACTTATGGCCCGAGAGAGTGGGGGTGTACTGTGGGCAAGGCATCTCCACTTATAATCACATTTCTGCCCAATTTCCAAAAACAGCAGCTGCCTCCTCTGCTGTTTTGGAGGTCATCGTCGGACACGACGGACAAACATACTACCTCTTTTTTTTATTTAGAGAAGACGAAAAATCTGCAAAGACCCCTCCCCCCCCCCCTTCTTCCCCCTTCATACCTGCACACACAAAATGATTTTTGTATGAAAAAAAATGTATGGGGGGGGGGGGGGATAGTGGAGTGGGATCAAAGCAACTTCACAGACCCAAGGTTGGTGGAGGGTTTTTTTGGTTTTTTTGTTTTGTTCCTGAAAGAGGAAAATACAGAGAGATGGAGAAGGCTCATCCATGTCAAACCTCCCCCTGGGAGAAACATGACCAAAAAAGGAAGAAGGAGAAAAAGAAGAAGAAGAAATAGGAAAATAAAAGACAGTATTTGACGCTGTCATGTTCTTGTTCAGTATTTGTTGTGCCCTCATATATTTATGTGAAATACGAGTAACAACATACACGACATCAATAAAATGATGCCAACAACAGAAAATAAACTGGTCCTCTTTCCCCAATCCACGACATATATAACTTTTGCTGTACTATACTAGTGAATGTCACGGTAATAATAAATTATACATTACATGTCATCAAGGCAGATCCTTCCACATATAAGGCAGAATTCTTTGTCCTAGAAAATTATTTACGCCTCCCGGTTCCTGTTTGTGCATATATATGACACTAAATCATGTAAAATGTGGTTCAGTAATTAAATAACACGATTGGAGGGGTGGGCGGCGCAGACACTAGACAGACACAAGTCCGTGACAAACACACGCACTATAATCTTCCTCAGTATCATCCCCCCACCCACCCACCCACCCCCCCCAAAAAAATCTTTTACACAATTTTCTTTCTAACAGCTGTTTTACCTTGCATGCACGCACACACACATGCACAAGTGCACATACTCTCACTCACTCACACACTCACTCACTCACACACACACCACACACACTCACTCACTCACACACACACATACGAACACTCACTCACTCACTCACCCACTCACTCACACACACACATACACAAACACACACACACTCACTCACACACACACACACACACACACACCTTGCAGAAAGAAAATGGTCAACTTGGTTGTTTTTTAAACTGCGTGGTTTGCTACCATGCTCATTAATTTAGGTCCAACGGAGGTAGATTTAGGGTTGCTTTGTTGCAAAATTCCTTGTTCTTCAGTCCAGAATTCTGTATCAACCTTCAATAAAATGAGAACACTGCATTCAAAACGCTATGGGGAGAGTGTTACACTACAGTAGTGCGCCATTTGAACTTAAGGAGACAAAAACTCTTTTTTCAGTCTGTATACTCCTGAAGGCCTGTGGCATGGAACTCCTTTTTCGCCCCCCTACTCTACGCCGTCAGCGCCTGGGCTTTATCACAGTTCTTGATTAAGGCTCTGTTCTTAAGTAGAGTGGTCAATTACCTCACCTACCCACTTGGACAGCAATACTGATAGTGCTCAGTGTGAGAAAGGGTTCTGAGGTCACACTGGGTGGGTATTATGCAACAGGCTTGTGGGATTCAAACTTGCTAACTTGCAACCACACCCCTACCACCACCTACCTCACTTGCTCTCCTTCTCACCTCCCCCTCCCCCCCCCCCCACCACCACCACCACCCCCCCCTTTCTTATAATTTACTCACCCCTCTGTGGTGAATCAGCTGATTTGGTGTGTGTGTGGGGGTGGGTGGGGTGGGGGGGGGGGGGTGCATGTACATGTGTGTCCATATGTATGAGTGAGTGAGTGAGAATATTTTATTGCCATTTAAGTCAAGTAAATGTCAAGTCAAGTTAAGACGATGTGTGAGTGAGTGAGTGAGTGAGTGAGCAAGAGTGTGTGTGTGGTGTGTTGTGTGTGTGTGTGTGTGTGTGTGTGTGTGTGTGTGGTGTGTGTGTGATGTGTGTGTGTTGGTGTTGTGTGTGTGTGTGTGTGTGTGTGTGGTGTGTGGTGTTGTGTGTGAGTGTATGTGTGTGTGTGTGTGTGTGTGTGTGTGGTTGTATGGATGTGTGTGTTGTGTATGTGTGTGTGGTTGGTGTTGTGTGTGTGGTGTGTGTTGTGTGTGTTGTGTGTGTGTGTGGTTGTGTGTGGTGTTGTGGTGATCAGAGGACTGGCTGATGCAATAATCCTGCTAAATGAATCAGACAGTGTCAGGAAACTTCAGCCTATGTCAATGTGTGTGTGTGTGTGTGTGTGTGTGTGTGTGTGTGTGTGTGTGGTGTGTGTGTGTGCGTGTGTGTGTGTGTGTGTGTGCGAGTGTGTGTGCGAGTGTGTGTGTG